>OY740791.1:64009135-64676211 GCA_963514005.1 Raja brachyura
AGAGAGAGAGAGAGGGAGAGAGAGAGAGAGAGAGAGAGAGAGAGAGAGGGAGAGGAGGGGAGAGAAAGAAGAATTAATAGAGAAAGAGAAAGAGAGAGAAGCCGAGAGTGAGCCCAGCGGACGGAACACGTAGAGACAGTGATTATTGCTAAATTGTCAGTGTCGGCTGTTCCTTCACGTACCTCACTCCAGACCAGCATGGTGCCGAATATGACTTGTAATCCATCGAAGAAATTATCTCCGATGATGATGACGGTGGCCCCTCCGGTAGTCCACCCCTCGCTGGGACTGATGGCTTTGATACAAGGTGTGGCTGTTGAGATCAGAAAATGGGAGAGAAAAAAAAAAATCAAGATTTTAAGGGAAAACCATCTGCGAGCTTTCACAAATTCCCTACGCCAATCCCCATGAAAATGACAACAGTCTATTGATGTGAGGAATCCTATCAGGGGTCGGTTATGGTGCTTCAGTATCTCGGGCCATTTGAGGAAAATAAGTTAAATGCTTCAACCTTGCTGAATAATAGCAATGAATTAACATCAGTGGGATTTCCTTCAGATAGTTGAGATGGAATGATACCTTCCATGACCCTCTAGTAAATAATACAGATTGTATGACTGTGAAAATGTAATTGCAACCTTTGGGGTCTTTTCTGCATTGGGCTTAAAACCAGTTGGAATATGATCCAGAAAGGTTATCATTCTTAGAACATCGAAGAACAAGAAGACTGCAGTCAAGGGCACCATGGACACATGTAAATCCCCATCAAGACACAATGTGCTGGAGTAATTCAGTGGGTCAGGCAACATCTGTGGAGGGAGTAGATAGGCGATGTTTCAGGTCGGGGCCCTTCTTCAGAACCAAAGCACCATCTATCCATTCCCTCCACAGATGCTACCTGACCTGCTGAGTCATTCCAACTTGCTCAAAACTCCCGCATCTGTGTTTAGTTTAGATTAGTTCAGAGATACAGCAATGAAAAAGGCCCTTTGTCCCACACCGACCTGCGATCCACACACACTAACACTATCCTACACACACTAGGGACAATTTGACACTTATGCCAAGGCAATGAACCTCTCCAAGTGCTGTAAAGGGCCTGTCCCACCAGCACGCAACTCTATGCGATGAACGCGATCAAACTAGAAGCGGGGGCCGCGCGGAGGTCGGGTGATCTCCAGTACAGGGCCGTTCCCACCAGCATGCGCCTGCATGCGGCAAGCGCGACCAAACCGGAAGCAGGGGCCGCGCGGAGGTCGGGTGAGTGGCGCAACGCGGCGCAAAGTGAGGCGAACTTGGAGCGAAGTCTTAAAGGTAGGTTCGCCAGGACAGAGAGGGGCACACAGAGAGGGGCACAGAGGCACACACACAGAGGGCCACGGAGCCACACACATAGAGGGTCACGGAGGCACCTACAGAGAGGGTCATGGAGGCACGACGTCGAGGCGGTGTGTAATGCGTCGAGGCGACCGCGAGCCGACAAGCCGTTGCCGCGCGGAATTTTTGAACATCGTCAGTTTTTTGGAGCCCCGCGCGATGTCGGGACGAACTCCGCACAATTCCGCACGGCTCCGGCGATCGAAGTGGGACCGGCCCCGCGACGCCGGACGGCTCAAGCGACCACGTTAGGTCGCGCTCATCGCATGGAGTTGCATGCTGGTGGACAGGCCCTTAAGGCAGCAACTCTACCGCTGCGCCACCGTGTTGGTTTACGGGAGTGGGGATGTGCCACACATGTATAGGTGGCCTCGGGCCTGGCTACCAATACCAGCGCATGGTACAAATGCATTCTCACAGTTGTATCTATAGCCGCTCAAAGAGACCATACCAATGTCCCTGCACAAGCCATACCTACAGTCAAACCAATCGTGGTTCTTTTGGAGCAAGTCAGCCAATGAGCCTTCCACTGATTGCAATGCAGGGTTTCGCAGCGATATCAGTGTAGCACAGGTTTGGATTCATTGCGATTCCCTCCCACATGTTAGCACTTGTGAAGTGAGAGTGACTATAACTTAGGTAAAGGACAAGTGGTTGAACGATGCCTGTGGAAGTACCCCCTGCCTTCGTTTGGTGTATTCAGCCCGAGGGGATGGCTCGGGAGCCACAGCAATGCCCCACATACGCAAAACATTTCAGATCAAAAAGGAGGCGCTAATTCACAGTTATATTCCATTCAACTGCGGAAAATCCAATGTCCACTCTTCCATTGTAAAAACAGACAATATTAGAAATGCCCGGCAGGCCAGGCAGCATCTGTGGAGAATGAAGCTTCGTGTCTGAGATACTTCATCTGACGTTAATCAGTGCTGGTGATCTGTAACATTGACCCTGGTTCTCTTTCCACTGATGCCACCTGACCTGGTGAGTGTTTCCAGCATTTTTCTGTTTATGTCAGATTTCCAGCAGGGCATTATTAGGCTCCATGTTCGGCTCAGTATTTGCTCACATCACACCCATCCGCCACTGTCGGTGAGCGTTGGGGCAATGGTGTATAGGTAAAGCACGATACCAAAGCCAAGGCTCTGGTCAAAGTGTTGGATTGGAGACCCATTGTCCACGTGGATCTCCAATTCCATCGACTCATAGAGTCCCTATGACTGGAAACAGGCCCTTCGGCCCAACTTGCCCGTACCGGCCAACATGTCCCAGCTACCATATCCCCACCAGGTCCATATCCCTCCAAACCTGCCCTACCCATGTACCTGTCCATGCCCCGGTCTAGGAACAAGGAGCCTTCCCCCCCCCCCCCCCCCTTGACAATTTGTAACAGTGAAAGGAAAAACAGAATGACTCTGCACAACTTTGTCTCAAAATTGCTTCACAAACGGCAGGTAAAATTTACATTTGAAGGGGCTGATATTTAAATAAATATCCATGTGTGCACTACAAATGCCCCGCTCTAAATTGGTTGTTTCTGACAAATCCAAGGTTTGAAGTGGGCAGGATGTATTTAAGGCTAAACTGATGGTGGAAGCCGACACCACCAGATCACTGCCTGCTTTGCATGCCACTCTGCGTTCGATTTCCAGCAACTTCATAAATGGGCAGCTTGCCAAGCTAGTGGCCAATTTTATCACGTCAGTCTGAAGCCATTTATCTCCTGGAAGCACCATCTAGTCATGAAGCACTTTTTTTCCAGTTAATTAAATTCAAATAGCTAACTTCTAAGTTATTGAATGCAATGATTCAAGGGCATTGTCTGCATTAGCTGGCAAACCTTTTCACTCACAGCGGGTGGAGTACCGGGAGTACTAATGGAATCACCGCAGCAGCTCTTTTCATTCATTTTGGGGGGATTTGGGTGGCATTAGTCTCACTGCCCTGAAGAAAAGGGTGGGGAGTCACCTTCTTAGCATCATGGAGTGATGCAGCCCTTTGGCCCATCAACCATGTAACCCAAAAAGCCCATCTAGTTCTTAAACTGCTGCAGACCTTCTGGCCTTTGGGTAGGGTGTTCCAGGACCCAACCATGATGAAAGAGCAAATAGATGTCCAAGTCTCGGAGGTAAGCAACATGGAGGAACATCTGCAGGTAGAGTTGTCCCTGCTTCCTTTGGAGGGGGTACAGAGAAGGTTCACCAGACTGATTCCTGGGATGTCAGGACTTTCATATTTGGAAAGACTGGATAGACTTGGCTTGTACTCGCTAGAATTGAGGGGGGATCTTATAGAAACTTACAAAATTCTTAAAGGGTTGGATAGGCTAGATGCAGGAAGATTGTTCCCGATGTTGGGGGAGGTCCAGGACAAAGGGTCACAGTCTAAGGATAAGGGGGAATTCCTTTTGGACCGACATTTTTAGGAAAACATTTTTCACACAGAGAGTGGTGAATCTCTGGAATTCTCTGCCACAGAGGGTAGTTGAGGCCAGTTCATTGGCTATATTTAAGAGGGAGTTAGATGTGGCCCTTATGGTTAAAGGGATCAGGGGGTATGGAGAGAAGGCAGGTACGGGATACTGAGTTGGATGATCAGCCATGATCATATTGAATGGCGGTGCAGGTTTGAAGGGCCGAATGGCCTACTCGAGCACCTATTTTCTATCTTTCTATGTTTCCACATGCATGCGGTGTAGTCACATCAGCTCAACTGAGTAACTGCAGTCTGCTTTATAGATGGTACACTCTCCAGTAATCTGGTAGAGGCGGGAATTCATGTAAATGGTGGTTAATGAAATGCCAATCAAACGGCTGCCTTGTTTAAGGACACAAAAAGCTGGAGTAACTCAGCGGGACAGATAGCATCTCTGGAGAGGAGGAATGGGCGACGCTTCGGGTTGAGACCCTTATTGAGACTGATCTGTTCAGTTTAGTTTAGCGATACAGCACGGAAACAGTCCCTTTGGCCCACCCAGTCCGCACTGACCAGCGATCCCTGCACATTAACACTATCCTACACACACTGGGAACAATTTTACATTTATACCAAGCCAATTAACCTACAAACCTGTACGTCTTTGGAGTGTGGGAGGAAACCATCGATCTCTGAGAAAACCCACGCAGGTCACAGGGAGAACGTACAAACTCCGTACAGACAGCACCCGTGGTCAGGATTGAACCCGGGTCTCTGGCGCTGTGAGGCAGCAACTCTACCGCTGCACCACCGTGCCGTACAGACGTCTGTTCTGGATCATGTGGAGTTTTTTGAGAGTTGTCGGAGCTGCCCTCGTTCTGGCAAGTGGAGAGCAAACCTCCCCGCTCCTGACTTGAGCCTTTCAGGTGCTAGAAAGGTTCTGCGGGATCAGGAGGTGAGTCACTCCCCACAGGCAGCAGCTTCGGATCTACCCTTGCAACCACAGTATTTATATGGCTGGAACCACAAGGTGGTGACCCTAGGATGTCGACTGCAGGGAACCTGGCCATGACAATGCCACTGAATGCTGGGGATAGGTTCTTAAACTCTCTTCTAATGGAGGTACAGTATACAAGGGTGAAAACGCACACCTCCAGATTCAGAGACAGTTTCTTCCCAGCTGTCATCAGGCAACTGAACCATCCTACCACAACCGGAGAGCAGTCCTGAACTACTATCTACCTCATTGGTGACCCTCGGACTATCCTTGATCAGACTTTGCTGGCTTTACCTGGCACTAAACGTTATTCCCTTATCATGTATCTATACACTGTAAACGGCTCGATTGTAATCATGTGTTGTCTTTCTGCTGACTGGATAGCACGCAACAAACGTTTTTCACACATACCTCAATGCACGTGACAATACAACTAAAACTAAACGTTTTAACAGTACGATAGTCATTGTCTGGCACTTGGATTGCAGAAATATGACTTGACATGGTATTACTTTATCAGCCCATGCCTGAATATTGTCCAGATCCTGCTGCATCACCTCATTTGCAGAGGAATTCCAAATGGAATTGAATGCTGCACAGTCCTGGAGTAACTCGGCAGGGCAGGCAGCATCTCTGGAGAGAAGGGATGGGTGACGTTTCTGAAGAAGGGTCTCGACCTGAAACGTCACCCATTCCTTCTCTCCGGAGATTCCTTCTGCCCCACTGTCCCACTGGGTTACTGCAGCATTTTGTGTCTATTTTTGGTGTAAACCAGCATCTGCAATTCCTTCTTACACTCTGAATGATACACAGTTTTTAGTGAACATTCCTCTTCTGACGTACGAAGGAAGGAAGGTCATTAATATGGCAGCTGAGGATGGTTGGGCCGAGGACACTGCTGTGACCAACTCCTGAGTTAATGTTCCAGGGCTGGGATGATCGACCAGTGACAACCGCAACAATGTTCCCTTAGACGGGGTGTGACTGCAGCCATTGGAGTGGGGAGATGTTCCTTTGTTACCCATTGACTACGGTTTTACCCAGGGTCCTTGGGACATCGCACGGTCAAACGCTGCCGCGATATCCACAACTGCTACTCTCGTCTCACCTCTGAAAGTCAGCTCCTTGGTCCGTGTTTGAACCAAAGGTGTGAAGCGATCTGGAGCCAAAAGTGGTCGTTGGTGAACCAAACTGGGCATTGGTGAGTAGGCAAGGCATGATAGCACTGCGGATGATAACACCATCGCTCTTTGAGTGGAACGCTGGGCGATAATTAGCGAGAGTAGGTTTGCCCTGTTTTTTTGGGAACAGGCCACACATGTGATGGGCAAGTTTCCATTTTGTTGAGTCGATGGCCAATGTTGCAACTGCAATGGGACAGTGTGGCCAGAGGCGCAGCTAAACCTGGAGGGCAGGTATTCAGAATTACAGCCGGGGTCCCAAGGCCCATGTTGTTTCTGGTGGTCTCAATTGCCTTTCTTGACGTGGGAATACATTTCATCACGATATTAAGGAAATCAATAGTGTAAAATGTTACGGCAAAACACATCTTCCAGGGAGAGTCTGCCGCTTTCAATGAATGCCATAGTGTGAAATGGTTTCAAGGCTAGAATGGATAGTTTAGTCTTGTAGAAAGGGAAACATTCCATTGTGTAGGATGCTGGTTTACACCAAATAGACACAAAATGCTGGAGTAACTCAGCGGGACAGGCAGCATCTCTGGAGAGAAGGAATGGGTGGCGTTTGAGGCCGAGACCCTTCTTCAGGTCTCATTGACTGTTTACATATAATATTCCAGAATCTTAAGGGTTAAACTGCAGACTGGCAGTCAGGTAATCTTTGCTATTGGAAAGATGGCCTCAACAATAGACGGCTCCATAAAAACCTGTGCTCTCAGAGGTATTACATGGCATAAAATGCTAATTCAGGTTATTATAGACAGGCTTTTATTAAATATAACTATGCCCCAGTTGTTTAAAAGCTTTGCAAATTTGATTGTTTTATGAGTGCGGTGTAAATGTCACCTCGAGCTTTGCTCGATTGGGCCGACAATCAGAACTCATACAAGACTGATCTCAGTCGATCAAAGGCCAGGCACTGAGGGAATTGCTGGGAAAACATGCAGGAGCGATAAAAATCTAACGGATTAATTGGTTTAAATTTCATTTTGGAATGTTGAACTTTGGCACCAGATCCTGATGTCATTTCTGCAAATCAGGGTCCAATGACTGACTAGAATTCCAATGTTCCTGCAGAGAGAGTATGAATGGGGGGGGGGTTCCACCACAAGGGGTGAGCTCCCATTGTCCAGGGTTATCTTCCAATATTATCCGTCAGCAAGTTGTCACTGGAATGTCTTGTTGTCCACAGAGTCTTCTCCAGTTGCACCAGGCATGAACTGGAAGCAGCTGTAACGGGGCAAGGTGACTATGAGGGGCGGGGACAATGTAGGTGAAGGTAGCGATATCATTTGATTAGTACGGGTGCCAGGGATGATGGGGAGAAGGCAGGAGAATGGGGTTAGGAGCGAGAGACAGAGCAGCCATGACTGAATGGCGGCTTAGACTGGATGGGCCGAATGGCCTAATTCTGCTCCTACCTCTTATGATCTTATGATCCGTTTTAGAGATTTGAATCTTGAGTGTTTGTTCCCAACCGCATATACTTCAGCAATCAGGCTTTCTTAGTTTTGCTACAAATTTGCATTGCTCTCACCATTGGCACAAGTCCACTCTGGGAGGTTACCATTGTTACCATTTGCCAATGTTCCGTGCTTCAGCCAAGGTGCAAGCCTCTCTGGAAATGTACCTTGACTTTGACAATGAATAATCATCGGCTATTTTCTAAATGCTCAAGATGAAATCACACCCAGATTAGGTTGGGGGGTGGGGGGTGCAGTGATGACCAGAATGGTACAAGACATCAGTGGTGAGTTTTCGTTTAGTTTGGAGATGCAGCACAGAAACTGGCCATTCGGCCCACCGAGTCCACACCGACCACTAGTCCCCAGCACGCTAATTCTATGTTATCCCACTTTTCCATCCGACACAATAGGGCCAATTTACAGGTTCATTAAGCTACAAACCTGCACGTCTTTGGAATGTGGGAGGAAACCGGAGCACCCGGAGAAAAACGCACACAGTTACAGTACAAACTCCGCACAGACAGGGCCTGTGGTCAGAATCGAACACGGGTCTCTGGCACTTGGGCGTCATTTGCGCATCATTTACGCCTCACGACGCACAACGCACGCGTCGTGATGTGCTCCTGATGCGCGCATGGTGCGTGGTGACGTAGGCCGTGACGCGAGGTTGCTCGCGGCGCCCCAGGATTTTGGGATGTACAAAATCTTTGCGCGCCATCTGCGTGATGCGCAAATGACACCCAAGTGGGACAGGCCCTTAAGGCAGCAACTCTACCGTTCTGCTGCCTCACAGGCAATTAAGTGATTCATTCTACCCAGAGCAGAGAATGTTAAATGCAGTTTAGCAGAGGCTTTAACAGGGTAGATGTAGTCTCCACATCCAAGCAAAATGATAAACAAAATGGAAGGTTAAAATGGAGAGACAAGGAACTGCAAAAAACGTAACTCAGTGGGTCAGGCATGGCTGGAGAACATGGATATGGGTCATTGAGCAGGAGAGTAGCAGGAATTACAGAGGGGCTCACAGAACGAAGAGAGGAGGAGAACTTCTTTAAAATAGACTGAAGAGGGTCCCGACCCAAAATGTCTTAGATCCATGTTCTCCAGTGATCCATGTTCTCCAGTGATGCTGCCTGAGTCACTCCAGCACTTTGTGTCGCCAAGCTAAAATTATTTGGGCAACGATAGAGTGTTGATTGAGGATTTTGATCACCCCCGTGATGATTCAATAACGACTTTCAAACAGGAACTGCGTATTTGATGGGGTACGTGCAGGGGAACGTGCATGACCAAACAAGCAACTCTTTCAGAGACCAAACTAAAGGAACTGGCATTCTTCTATGTGGGACACTTCTACGATTCATTGCCAGGGTACATAGTGGCTGAGCTTGCTTTATCTAGTTTAAATGGTCAAACGACCTCTTTGGTGACCCTCACACTATCCTTGATCGGACTTTGCTGGCTTTACCTTGCACTAAATGTTATTCTCTTAGCATGTATCTATGCACTGCACTGCACTGCACGCAACAAAAGCTTTTCACTGTACCTCGGTACACATGATAATAATCTAACCAAACTCGATAGGCGAGACTTCGCAGTGCAGTTCAGCAAGCTATTCCATTGAGCGGAGTTTTGGGGCTGTACCAGCTCATTCAAGAGCTCTCCCGAGTTTTAAAAAAATCAAACTCGTGGAGGCACATAGAATGTACGTAGCAGGTACGTCGGAGCTCGGGACGTCTCTTAGCGGCTCGCAACGCTAACGGCAGGAACTCGGGAAACGCAGTAAGCTTGGGAAGACTCGCAAAGATTTTTCAACATATATTAACGAGCGGTCATTACCGTAAATCTCCGAGTTCGAATGAGGGCAAACTCGGGAGAGCTCTTGGAATGAACTCGCACAGTGGGACAGGCCCATTAAAGACATTACAGAGTGCATCAAGATTGTTCCGGCCTTCATCCATATTCACTGTTCAATAGGTAGGATGTGGACAGGGATGAGGCCAGGGAACGCTTGAGTAATTAATGAACTCGATTCTTTGAATTCTACGACGGGAAGAGCCAATTTGAGATATGGAATATTGTCAATGGGTTATGGGAAGAATGTCAGTTTCTGACGTGTATATTAACACTGCCAAAGCCAGTTCTAAGCCAGTTTCTGCATGTTATATGAGTAGAGTCAAAATGGTTCCATTCTCAATACACCCAGATCCTGTTGGAAAGAAGAAACTGAAACATAGAAAATAGTTGCCAGAGGAGGCCATTCGGCCCTTCGAGCCTGCACGGCCATTCATTATGACCATGGCTGATCATCCAAAATCAGTAACCCGATCCAGCTTTTTCCCCATATCCCTTGATTCCCTTAGCCCTAAGAGCGAAATCTAACTCACTCTTGAAAACAGTTCAGTCGGCATCTGAAGCAGCCTGGTCACTGCCTTGGTGAACCTCTTGGACTCCCCTCCCTGCTCCCCGAATCCTGCAATACCAAATCCCAAGGTTTTCTGTTTTTAACTTCAATGCCCTGAAGGTAGCCACAAGGTTGAGGGAAGGTGGCTGAAGAACGCACTTTCAGTTCAGGCTTTGGTGATGACTTGACTCCAATATAGATTCAAATCACATGTCAAGGTTGACACTTCTATGTAATACTGAGGGATGCTGCGATGTGGGAAATGTTGGTGTTTAGGCTTTTAGACTTGTCTACCCCAGAGCTCTGCAGAGACACAGTCACCGAGTTCATTCAGGAAAGATATTGATGGCTTTCTAGATGTTAACGTAATCAAGGGATTTGGGGTGAGTGCAGGAAAACTGCTGCAGATCAGTCGTGATCCTGATAAATGATGAACTGGTCTCGAAGATCATTTCTACGTCAAACCAAAGATGCCATCTTCTGTGTTTTCTCAGGCGGATGTAGAAGATCCCATAGGCAAGAGTTAAAAGAAGAACAAAGGATATCCCAGGACATCAGTGTAATTCAGTAAGCAAGTAATCTGGTCGTCAAACACCCATTTATTGGACACCTTGCGGTGTCCAGAATGGTCGACATAAATCCTATGTTACAACAGTGACCACACATCGAGAAAGCTCCGTGGAACTTTATAAAAAGCTTCTGTGAAGATATTGGTCCTTTGACGGATTAACTGGTCCAGGAGTCTCATTAACAGCTTGCCTGAAACATTAGAAGCTGCTACAGATGGAAGGGTGGTGAATGAGGGAGAAAAAAAAATCCGTACTATACATTTTTTTCATAATTTTGCTGAAAGGGTCCATTTAAAACTGCTCTCCCATCCAGTCACCCAATATAGAAACCTTGACATGCACTCAATAATTTTTAAAAACTGCGTTGAGTAATATACAAAGTTGATTTAGCGCTGTTCCCAGGTAAGAGAGGAAGACGTGGTTCAGAATACAAGTCGTTGAAGGATGGAATGATGCGCTCGGTAGGAGAGTGAACATTTAACCTGTCGGTCACGAGATGTTCAACACTGTAACAACGGCTGAGTGGTGACTAATAGCTAGTTAGTTTAGTTTATTGTCACGTGGACTGAGGTACAGTGAAACACTTTTGTTGCGTGCTATCCAGTCAGCAGAAAGACGACACATGATTACGATTGAGCCATTTACGGTGTATGGATACATGATAAGGGAATAACGTTTAGTACAAGGTAAAGCCAATAAAGTCTGATCAAGGATAGTCCAAGGGTCACCAAGGAGGCAGATAGTAGTTCAGCACTGCTCTTGTTGTGGAAAGATGATTCTGTTTCCGGATAACAGCTGGGAAGAAACTGTCCCTGAATCTGGAGGTGTGCATTTTCACACTTCTATGTGAAATGGCACATGCCATTTTCACCCATGGAAGAAGACTTATGATGTGTAATGCCTTAAGGGCCTGTCCTACCAGCATCAGACTCCATGCGATGAGCGCGATCAAACTAGAAGCGGGGGCCGCGCGGAGGTCGGGTGATCCCCTGTACAGGGGCGTTCCCACCAGCATGCGGCAAGCACGACCAAACCGGCAGCGAGGGCCGCGCGGAGGTCGGGTGAGTGGCGCCACGCGGCGCAAAGTGAGGCGAACTTGGAGCGAAGTCTTAAAGGTAAGTTTGCCAGGACAGAGAGGGGCACACAGAGAGGGACACAGAGGCACACACACAGAGTGCCGTGGAGCCACACACATAGAGGGTCATGGAGGCACCTACAGATAGGTTCACGGAGGCACGACATCGAGGCGGTGTGTAATGCGTCGAGGCGACTGCGAGCCGACAAGCCGTTGACGCGTGGAATTTTTGAACATAGTCAGTTTTTCAGAGCCCCGCGCGATGTCGGGACGAACTCCGCACAATTCCACACGGCTCCGGCGATCGAAGTGGGACCGGCCCCGCGACGCCGGACGGCTCAAGCGACCACGTTAGGTCGCGCTCATCGCATGGAGTTGCATGCTGGTGGGACAGGCGCTTTACTTACAATTGCAAAGTACGGGTGACAGGGGAGGGATCAGGCAGGATATTATGGAGCTGGGTTAAAGAGTGTCAATGCATTGACCTGCTGATAAAGGCAGTAGCCACAGCTCCTGACGGTCAAATGTAATTATGTCAGTATGTTCAACTCTTCAACTTCAACTCCCCCTCCCATTCCGAATGCGATCTTCATCCGCTCGGTCTGCATTAACCAACCTGATCTCCCTGGTGGCTCAGCACTTCAACTCCCCCTCCCATTCCGAATCCGACCTTTCTGTCCTGGGCCTCCTCCATGACCACCGGAAATTGGAGGAGCAGCAACTCATATTCCACTCGGGCAGTCTGCACCCCAGTGGCTTGAACATTGACTTCTCCAATTTCCGGTAGCCCTTGCTTCCCAGTCTCCTCCCCTTCCCAGCTCCCCCTCTCCTTCCTTCCCCCCCCCCCCCCCCCCACCCTACATCAGCCTGAAGAAGGATTTTGGCCCAAAACTTTGCCATTTTCCTTCACTCCATAGATGCTGAGTTTCTCCAGCACTTTTGTCTACCTGTAATTCTGTCAGTAGCTGGGTCACACAACAGAGGTATCTCCTACCACCAACCTTAATTCTCCTGGGTGGTGCTTTCTGAACGACTGGGATTTGTGACATTTTCCAGCCCTTACATGCATGGATGTACCTAACTCCTCAGGCAGCAGTGACCTGGGTGATCATTTCCAGAATTGGGGATGGTGAATGGCCTCTGGGCTCAGTGAGATCCCAGGTACCTTGGTGTCTCCACCTTTGTCTTACACAAAGTAAGAGGAAAGTGTGGAATCGCATGACAGAGCGTTTGAGGAGCACGCACATTGTAATCTGACATGGAGAGAATAAAGAAAAGGGATTCATTTCTCCTTTAAATAACACAGACTATAGAACTGGTATGGCACAGATGGAGGCCATTCGCCTTTCTAAGTTTAAGCTGTCTTTATTTTGATCCTTTTGTTAAGGGCTTGACTGCACAATGGCCATATACTTCACTTCTTGAAAGGCCCTTCTTTATAGGCACAGCTCAAACTGCCTTAAACAGTTGAGTCAACAGTGTGTGAGCTTTGGATTTGGGTCAAGCTTTGGACCATAAGGGTTGGAAGAGCAACTGATATTGGATAATATTGGATGGCACCAACTGGCCTGGGATTGGGTGCAAGCAATTGAGTGCAAAAATGGTACCCGGCGATATGGCAAAGTGGGGAATAGGATAAGATGGGGTGGAATGGAGTAGCATGGGCGAGCGAGGGGTTATCCAGGAGAGGACAGTAGGGCATTTAGAAAGCCAGTTAGAATGAGGGGGTTTGGGTGAGAAGAGATGAGATGAGCAACCACAGAGCAATAAGGACAAAAGTTCACAGCTGCAGTTGTTCAACCTACATCTGCTCCTAATCGGGAGAGATGACCTCTGTAAGTAATAAGTATTCTATTTTATTAGAGGTTATTTTTTAAATTAATAAATGTAATGCTAATTGTTATATCATGTCATATATAATGCAAGCCTCTGATCTTGGATGTTTGCTTGCTTGAACTTTTTATTTGATTCACTTCTCCTCGAAAACCCAACACAGTAACGGTGAAATTTTTACATATTCCGGTAGAGATTTACCTCGTGATTTCAAAAAACCCTCACCTGTAAATTTGATTCATTATTTTCCGAGTTTTTAATTAAAATTGTTCACCATCTGACATCTTTTTAAAATCTAATGTTCTGCAGCGAGCTGGATGACGTCACAATGCCGTTCCTCCTCGTGGCAAGCTGCGCAGTTTTCAACGCGCTGCCTGCTGGGCACTGTTTTTCAGGTGCGACATCACCACCCCCCTTCCCCCAGGTTCTCCAAACGATGCAGAAAGAACAAACATGTGGGCTCTGTTCTGCAAATCCCGACGGCTTACGAGACTTTCCAGCCGCTGAACACGAAGTACGCTCGCGCTTCGGCTCGGGTTTTCCGAGAGAACCCGAGATAACCCAAAGGCATCAGCAGCCCCCAATCTCTACCCCCCTCCCTCCCCCCCAACCCTCCCTCTCCAACCCCCCCCCCCCCCCCCTCTAGCCGTGCCTGCGCAGTTGGGGGTAATGCGTGAGTGGATAGGGTGGGGGATGGGGTCAAAGGAGCGAATTAATAATATTAATATAATATCAAGGGTGGGAGGTTAGTTTGGGTGGGGGGGGGGGGTGGTTAGTGTGTTTGTGATGCCGAAAGCCGCCCTCTGCAAGCGCGCGTTGAGGGGACGGAAAAACGGTTCCCCCTTGGTCTAGTTTTGTTATTAATGGTTTTAGATCACACCATAACGTTTTAATTATTCAGCAGAAGTGGACTGTATAAAACTGGATGTGTAATATGCAGTTGGGGACCCTCAAGGGATCATAATTCCCAGGCTTCGGTCTTTTTGTCATTGTCCTCCTGATATTCTCCTCCATCTGGTTCTAATGCTGACTCTCACTAGTTCCACTCCAGTGCTCCATCTATGAACATTCCCAATGCTCCACCTTCAAGGCATGTCGTTGCCAAGTGCGTTCCTGTTCTAACGTGACCTCTCGGCACAGACGCTTTCCATTAGGAGAACCGGGAGAGCAAGCAAGGGCAGCATCTCTGGTGAACCTCAACGAGCTCATCGCCGAGTACTGATACATGGACATCGCTGATCCTCGCACTGTTCCATGGAATAGAAATAGTCAGTGATGTAAATGTTCGACAATTCAGGCAGCATCTCTGAAGGGAGAAACAGAGCTAACAGTTCAGGTTCCGATGACGCCATGTTTGACCTGAAACATTAACCCTGTTTCTCTGCAGTGCCGTTCCAACATTTATCGGCAGTACTTTGCTTTTTTTTTGTCATTAACCAGTGGGTTGCAGCTAAGCTACAGCATGTGTGCAATTAAAATCCTCAAAAGGAAATTAGGCATGCACTGAACAAGAGTAATTGAAAGCGCACAGGGAAAAAGCAAAGAGACTGTATGATTCTCCACAATGAACTGCCATCTGTGAGAGGGTCTGAATAGCCACCATCTATGGAGTCATTTAATGCCCTTAATATCAAACATCACCTTTTGACTACTTTATAGTTGTTCAAAATTAGACAAGCTTTCGATCATTACCCAGTAATCTCAGCAGGAGCACACAACGTGGTCCCTTTGAAAAACTCAAAGAAGTCTTGGAACTTGGGATGGTGGCTGTTGGCTGTGTGTCTTTCGATACGGTGTGACCAAACACCCGATTTGGACTGAACGATGGCTGCCAGCAGGTGACTATTGGAATAAACCCTCAATTTTTCCATCTAAAACTGGCAGCTGCCTCGGATAATATTTGGGAAGTTATTATTCAGCCAGGGAGTATGGCCAAGCAAGCTCGGAGATTTCAAGTTTCAACAGATTACCAAGTTCTCAAATGGAGAGTAACCAGTGGTTTTTGGCTTCTGTGGGAACTTGGAATCAATGTCTCCCTCAGCAGGGAGGAGAAAGGAAGGACTTGCGGGAATATGGGGTGAATTACAAAACTAGGATCAATGTGGGATAGATGCATATGGGAGGTTGATGGTCAGCATGAACTTAGTGAGCCGAAGCGGTTTGATTCCACGCTATATGAATTCGAGCTTAACAAGAAACAGAAAGCAAAAATAGAAAATGGCAAGTGATCAACCAAGTGACAGATAAATTTGTTGCGATTTGCTAACTTTACCTTTGCTGACAAACAATCTGAAGAGGAACAGCATCTCATATCTCACTTGGGCAGCTTACACCCCAGCGGTATGAATATCAACTTCCCTAACTTCAAGTAACCCTTGCGTTCCCTCTCTCTGTATCCCTATCTCCCATCCTTTGTTCTCCAACCAATCTGACTGTCTTCCTAATTATATTTGTTCTTCATATGCTTCGTTGTCACCTTCCCCGAGCTAACAATGATCTATTCTGCATCTTCCTTGAGCATCGTCTCATTTTCACACTTTATCCTTCGTTATCTCTATGTCAAGTCAAGTTTTATTCGTCACTTGCACATAAAGTGCAAGTGAAATGAATTTGCGAGCAGCGGTACAATTTAAAAAAAACACATGAAACACAATATAAATGTACACAAACATCCACCACAGCTTTCATCACTGTGGTGGAGGGCCAACAATTGGCCAGTCCTCCTCCATTATCCCCCGTGGTCGGGACCTCAGCCCTCCGCAGTCCCCGCTCTCACTCTCTCCTGACTCTCCATCTGAAGAAGGGTCTCAATCCGAAACGTCACCCATCCCTTCTCTCCAGAGATGCTGCCTGTCCCGCTGAGTTACTCCAGCATTTTGTGTCTACCTTCAGTGTAAACCAGCATCTGCAGATCCTGCCTACACAGTCTGAAGAGCATTAGGGTTATTTTACCAAATCCTTATACCTTTCCTTTCACTTTTAGAAACATAGAAACATAGAAAATAGGTGCAGAAGTAGGCCATTCGGCCCTTCGAGCCTGCACCGCCATTCAATGTGATCATGGCTGATCATCCAACTCAGTATCCCGTACCTGCCTTCTCTCCATACCCCCTGATCCCTTTAGCCACAAGTGCCACATCTAACGCCCTCTTAAATATAGCCAATGAACTGGCCTCAACTACCTTCTGTGGCAGAGAATTCCAGAGACTCACCACTCTCTGTGTAAAGAATGTTTTCCTCATTTCGGTCCTAAAGGAATTCCCCCTTATCCTTAGACTGTGACCCCTTGTTCTGGACTCCCCCAACATCGGGAACAATCTTCCAGCATCTAGCTTGTCCAACCCCTTAAGAATTTTGTAGGTTTCTATAAGATCCCCCCTCAATCTTCTAAATTCCATCGAGTACAAACCGAGTCTATCCAATCTTTCCTCATATGAAAGTCCTGACATCCCAGGAATCAGTCTGGTGAATCTTCTCTGTACCCCCTCTATGGCAAGGATGTCTTTCCTCAGATTTGGAGACCAAAACTGTACGCAGTACTCCAGGTGTGGCCTCACCAAAACCCTGTACAACTGCAGTAGAACCTCCCTGCTCCTATACTCAAATCCTTTCGCTATGAATGCTAACATACCATTTGCTTTCTTCACTGCCTGCTGCACCTGCATGCCTACTTTCAATGACTGGTGTACCATGACACCCAGGTCTCGTTGCATCTCCCCCTTACCTAATCTGCCACCATTCAGATAATAGTCTACCCTCATGTTTTTGCCACCAAAGTGGATAACCTCACATTTATCCACATTGTACTGCATCTGCCATGCATCTGCCCATTCACTCAGCCTATCCAAATCACCCTGCAGCTTCCAAGCATCCTCCTTACACCTAACTATACCCCCCAGCTTGGTATCATCTGCAAATTTGGAGATGTTGCATTGAATTCCCTCGTCCAAATCATTAATATATATTGTAAATAGCTGGGGTCCCAGCACTGAGCCTTGCGGCACCCCACTAGTCATTGCCTGCCATTCTGAAAAGGACCCGTTTACTCCTACCCTTTGCCTCCTGTCTGCTAGCCAGTTCTCTATCCACATCAATACTGAACCCCCAATACTGTGTGCTTTAAGTTTGTATGCTAATCTCTTATGCGGGACCTTGTCGAAAGCCTTCTGAAAGTCTAGATATAACACATCCACTGGTTCTCCCTTATCCACTCTACTAGTTACATCCTCGAAAAATTCTATCAGATTTGTCAGATTTTCTCCTAGAAGTAACTTGGTTCTAATGCCAATTTGTGAGTGGGTAATCCATCTTTATAAAATATTCAACAGGAAGATGAATAAAATGAAGTGGAAAATTTCCAACACTAATCTTGGGCTAAGTGGAATCTTTTATAAGGCTTGAAACTGTGCACAGATCATCCAGATGGTGGAAGGAGAATCCATCTGATAAGATGAGACCTCTGTTCCATCTGCTATTTCCCAGAGGCCTACATACACCAACAAGCCTGACATGGCAAGGATCCATCTTAGCATTTTCTTTATTTTAATTTTAAGATAAACTGTTCTTTACAATCGATATGTGTAACCATGCCATTATAACCCATTCAGGCTACAACAAGAATTGCATAGAATTGTGGTTTAACTTTGACAGTCAGTCAAAGCCTTCTCATATACCGCCAGTAGCCATAGAAGGGATTATTGTTGTATATTGAAATATGCACAAATTTTTGAATGAAGTTAAGGTTGTTCGATGCAACCTTAATGCTAAGAAGGAGCTTTGCCCTATAATGATGTGTGGGGAGCAGGGATGGGAGCTTGTTGTTATATTTCAGGCTTGTTGTTAGATGTAGGCCTTTGGGGAGGGATTACATGGCTGACCCTTGGGAGATATGGGATTTGCATTCCATATAAGCCATTTGTGTATCAGATGCAAGTATCTACAATTCTTCGGAATTATCCCTCAATTTTCTGTTAATCACCTTGTCTTCTTTAACCCAACCTGGAATGGAAACCGACCTCCCACAATCCAAAAAAGAGAGGATTGGCGTACATAGTGGGGCAAGCCTGTGCAAAGAACATCATCGCTTCTACAAATGAGCAGCCAAGGTAACAGTTCAATTCCGTCATTCATCAGCCGTCAGGAAAAAAATATCCGAGGGAAACTGAGGAAAATTGAGAGGTTACAATGCGGGTTAACTCAGGATGGCCCTTGAAAGCTATTGGGCTGCAGGAGGATGGGTGGAGAAGAAGAAGAAGATGGCATGGTTGATCTAGATCAGGGGCACAGGCATGGGGAGTACAGAAGGTGTCAAAACCGCTCCACAAATTCACAAAGACACCGAGAAAGTATTTCAAATCAGAGAACGATCTCCCTTTTGGCATATCTGTTCACACAGTGCCCCATAGTTCCATGTCTCACAGCCATAGGGACTTGATATAGAGGCTTCTGTGGTTACTGCACACAGACTGTGCACAGAATAATATTATGCTCCATTGGGTGAAAGCTAGATGTGGTAAGGAGAATGAATCCCACAGTATCCCTCTTTGCTGCTTTCCAGAGGGCCCGTGCCAAAGCTAATAAAACTAAAATCTCTCTAACGTCCTGTTTAACATACTTACAGCTACCTTCCAATTTTCTGCCCGTATATATTATTACTCCACCAACACTGAGGCTACATTATGTGTTGTCTTTTTTATGTTAACTCTTCACTGGCAGATCCTCCATCAATATTTGATGACTTCCCACCCCTTTCCCCCCCCCCCCCCCCCCCTTCCACCTCTGAGGGAGTGGACGTGCCGAGTACAGTTTGTGGTCTCCTTTCACCGTCATTTCTCCATGTGTGAACCAAGGCAACTCTTCCTTCGCCAAGCAAGCCTTCCGAGGAACTTCATCGCAGCAGGTCTAGTTTTTGCCGTCTTTATTTTAATATCTTGAGGAATTTTTATCTGTAATTTATGTTTTTTTGTCAACGTGCCTGAGAAAATGCTGCAAGCAGGATTTTAATTGTACCTGTACCTCACCAACGCAGATGACAATATCACAACAAACTCAATCAGTAAACGCGACTTCAGAAACTCAGCAATGAGGACCACCAACACAATACCATTTTATTAAGATCAGTTGAATGCAAGGAACATTCCAAGAATGGCTCAAACAACTGGATCTCACATCTCATCTCCCAATCTTCCCATCTGCCCGCCTTCTCTCTTTTATCTGATTCCACTCATCACTTTCTTTTCTGATCAGATTCCATAACTTGCAGCTCTTTGTATCTCCACATCACTTTGAGGTGTCTGTTGCTATCTCCACCTTCCCTCCCCTTTCTGGCACCTAATTATCTGCCTATTGAAGGCTAAATACATTAAGTATAAATATTTAGAAACTTTTGTGTTCTGAAACTTTCAGTGTTTCCCCTCTCCTCCCATCCACTCTCCTCGACAGCACGGCCTCGTCAGTAAGGCAAGGTGGCGTCAGAGACCCAGGTTCAATCCCGACTAAAGGTGCTGTCTGTATGGAGTTCGTACGTTCTCCCCGTGACCTGCATGCGTTTTGTCCGAGATCTTTGGTTTCCTCCCACACTCCAAAGACCTGCAGGTTTGTAGGTTAATTGGGCTTGGTATAAATATAAACTGTCCCTAGTGTGTGCAGAATAATGTTAGCGTGTGAAGATTAGGCACGGACTCAGTGGGCCGAAGGGCCTGTTTCCGCACTGTATCACTAAGCTAAATTAAACTAAAATGCAACACAGACACAGGACTTTCGTCCAATTGAGTTTGCTCCGCCTATTTTTGATCTCCCTACATTCTCATCAACTGATGCCAGATTCTACCAATACGTTGCACACAAGGGCAATGTACCATGACCCATGGCCCATTAACCTACTGATGCCCATGTCTTTGGGATGTGGAAAAAAAGAAGAATGCCAGGGAAATTGCAGATTGCAGATGATCAGCCATGATCACATTGAATGGCGGTGCTGGCTCGAAGGGCCGAATGGCCTCCTCCTGCACCTATTGTCTATTGTTTATTGAAACCTAAGCCATATAACCATATAACCATATAACAATTACAGCACGGAAACAGGCCTTCTTGGCCCTTCCAGTCCGTGCCGACCATTTATTTTCCCCTAGTCCCATCTACCTGCACTCAGACCATACCCCTCCATTCCCTTCCCGTCCATATACTTATCCACATTACTTTTAAAGGTTAAAATCGATCCTGCCTCCACCACTTCTGCTGGAAGCTCATTCCACACAGCCACCACTCTCTGAGTAAAGAAGTTCCCCCTCATGTTACCCCTAAACCTCTGTCCCTTAATTCTCATGTCATGCCCTCTGGTTTGAATCTTCCCTACCCTCAATGGGAAAAGCTTATCCACGTCAACTCTGTCTATCCCTTTCATCATTTTAAAGACCTCAATCAAGCCCCCCCTTAATCTTCTGTGCTCCAAAGAGTAAAGACCCAATAATTACAGGGAGAACATGCAGACTCCACAGAACTGTCCTGGAGTCTGGATTGAAACTAGATGCACCACTACACCACTCTGCTCATGCTTACAGATTTCTCCCTCTGGTACATGAGGTGTTCATCGCCCCACCATCACATACCTCAATGTTACTACATGCACATGGAGTTCAATGGGGGCCGTTTGCTTTTATTTCCTCTTTAAATACAGCTGCTGACAATGCCAGTAGCTCTTCCGGCATCAGTCTGATCCCACAACAGTAGCAATGCACCACTTGAACTGGCAACTGATGAGCCACAGATTCCTGGATCTGTTAGTCAATCATCAACAATAGACCTCAAAAGATCCAGGGTTATCAAGAGGAAATAAATCAGCCAAAATAACACATTGGTATGAATGGAATTGTTCACATCTGTGAGGGGTTACCAACCATGAGAGCAAGCAAAAGCTGTACAACAGTTGGTCCTGATACGGGCCTCAAAGTGATGATGGGCTCATGAAAAGATCTTGTTAATCAAGAACATGTACTGGCCTGGAAGGAGTGGATGTGGAGAAGATGTTTCCACGAGTGGGAGAGTCCAACACAAAGTCCATACTAAATCCTATTCACTCTTCACTATTTTGCATGCTGGCCTGCACTGGGTACTAATACAGCAATTTTCTTATCTCTGTATTCATATCCCATCATGAACTCAAACTTTTTCACCTGCACAACCTTCCACCCTAACATCTCCAATATCTCTGCACCTCAGATCTCTCGTATATTCCCAGTTTTTAATCACTACACCAGTACCAGCCATGCTTAAACTTTCTTTGACCATTTACATCTCTCGAGCCCACTGACCAGGCTTTTAATCACCTGCGGCATACCCGACTTTGTGAGGGCCAACACACTGGAATGCGGTCTGTCATAGGTAGAGCCCTTCTCATCTTCCAAACCATCTAGATTTAGTTTAGTTTAGAGTTACAGCGCGGAAAGAGGCCCTTTCGGCCCACCGAGTCCGCATTGACCAGCGATACTCACACATTAACACGATGAACTACTTACCCAAACTAGGGACAATTTAACATTTTATACCAAGTCAATTAACCTACAAAACCTGTACTTCTTTTGAGTGTGGGAGGAAACCAAATATCTCGGAGAAAACCCACGCGGTCACGGGAAGAACGTAATACTCCGTACAGACATGTACATCCGTAAGATGCCATCTATAATCAAAGATCCCCGCCATGTCATCTTCTCGCTGCCGGCTTCAGGCAGGAGATACAGACGTCTGAAGTTCCACACCACCAGCTTCAGAAACAACTATTTTTCTGCAATTTTAAAGTTCTTGACTGACCTGCACAGCTGTACTCCTACCTCAGCAGACCACATCTTGCACTACTCCATGGACTGATTTTCTGATAGTATTTTTGAACTAATATCTTGATTTTTGCAGTCTTTTTCTTTTCACTGTCTTGTACATATGCAATTTCTGTATAATTTATGCTTTTGTGTGTTGTCTGAGTCTGTGTGCCCGTGACTCTTCTGCGAGCAAGATTTTCGTTGTACTTGTACCTCTGTACGACAATGAACTCATTTAAACTTGGGATAATATTTGCTTTGGCAACACACCTATGAAGCACGTGATACACGACTACTGAATTGTGTGTAAATCAGGTACAGAGTTAAGGGCCTGTCCCACTTGGGCGTCATTTGCTCGTCACGCAGATGGCACGCGAAGATTTTGTACATCCCAAAATCCTGGGGCGCCACACGCGACCGCACGTCACTGCTACGTCACCACGCACCGTGCTCGCGTAATGCGCGCATCACGACACACGTGTCGTGCATCGTGACGCGTAAATGACACGCAAATGACACCTTGGTAGGTAAGACCTTTTTTTCACCAGGGAGGTCTTACCTTCCACTACCTGCAACCTCCGACAATCACCTACAACGAGCATCGCAACCGGCTTCGACTAAAAAATTACCGATTTTTAAAACGACAACCTATTTTTAGTCGCGGCCGGTTTTGAATTTTTTGAAATAATTGCCAGAACATAGAAGAAGCAGAAACCACTTTCGACCATTAAGAAGACTGACAAAAACCTCTGGGAACCGCACGGAAACCTTGGGTGAGGCGCAAAGTCTCCAGAGGTTTCCGTTCAGGTTTCCTAAGTGGGACAGGGGCATTAGAGATCAACAGTCAGTAGGTGTGGATACACAAAAGGCTGGAGAAACTCAGCGGGTGCAGCAGCATCTAAGGAGCGAAGGAGATAGGCGACGTTTCGGGCTGAAACCCTTCTTCAGACTGGCTAGGGATCAGGGAAACGAGAGATATAGACGGTGATGTGCGTAGGAAGGAGGAGAACTTCTTCCAAGTAGGCATACCTTGAGGAGATATCGCAGTGGAGTAGACAGTAGGTGTGTTTGGACTGGGGGATAGAATGGTCACAAAGAGGAGAGGGAAGATCTGACTGCTTTTGTGTGAGTTAGCCACAGGGCATTCAATACATTGCTGTCTCTTTAAGTAAGTTATCCACTGGGTCCTACCATCCTCAGAAGAATCCACATTGGTCTGTCTTACCAAAACCACACTTGATACTGCATCCTACCGAGGTGATAATAGGAAGACAATGTGTGTTCAAACTGTTGTAGAAACAAAGAATTGCAGATGCTGGTTTACAAGTAAGTGCAGAATGCTGGAGTAACTCAGTGGGTCAGCTAGCATCTCAGGAGAACATGGATACATCCGAAGAAGGGTCTCGATCCAAAACATCACCCATTCCTTCTCTTCAGAGACACTCCCAGTGTGGCTGAGTTTTTGTGTCAGCATTTTGTGTCTATCTTCGGTTTCAACCAGCATCTGCAGTTCCATCCAGACATAAAAACAGTTTTTTTCCCACGAGTAGTAGCTCTACTCAATAACCAAATATTTGAAGCCTCCTTTTGCTCTGGTATTTTATTTAATTCACAGGTTTAATCAATAATGTTTTATTATTAATGTTTAATGTGTTATGTGTCATTCCTAACTGTCACTGTATGTCATGTTGTCACTTGTGGGTGGAGCACCAAGGCAAATTCCTTGTATGTGAATACTTGGCCAATAAACTCATTCATTCATTCATCCATTCACATGGACACGTGGCATTTTAAGTCAGGAGCCTTCGTCATTCACTGCCAGTTCAGAAAACACTAACACTGGACAGGTATGCAGATGTTTTCCTGCCTGCTGACCTTAAACCTCAGAAGTGGGTGGGTTAGTTGTATCATGCGAAGGCTCAAAGAGTCTGGAGCAGGAACTCAACTTGACCTATCCTAGTCTTATAGGAGACATAAATATTATAATAAGCCCACATTCCCACATTGGGACTGAGGTCAGCTATGACTACCATACCTTGGAGGAGGGCTAGCAGTGCAGAGTCCATGAGGTGCAGACTTTAACTACCTTCCTTGTGAGCCAGAGTGGATGGCACAGCGGTGGAGCTGGTGCCTCGCGCTCCCAGCATATCCGGTTCAATCCCTGTCTGTGCAGGTTTACATATTCTCCCTGTGGCCAAATGGATTTTCTCCAGTGCTCCCTTTCCTCCCACATCCCAAAGACATGCAGACTGGAGGGTTAATTAGCCACTGTAAATCGTGCGTGCATGAGTGACAGGATCTGGGGGAATTGATAAGGAAGGAAGGAGAAAATAAAAGATAATGGTGTTAATGTGGAATAAGTGTATATCGGTGATTGATGGTAGGTCAGACTCGGTGGGTGGAATGGCCTTGTTTCTGTACTGTATCTTTCCAAGACTCGATGACAAAGCACACCTGCTCATTGCCTGCTCGTACAACCTCTCACTCGGACTTATTGACTTATCACAGACTTGCTCCAAGTACAGTTACAAGCCTCTTCACCGCACCACAATCACCCTGCCCAGTGCCCCATCTGCTCGTGTGGGCTTGAGAAGCACCCTGTGAATCAGGCTGTGTATGAGCCAGATTCACACCTTGAAAGGAAGCTCAATGGATCCGTGCACTTCAATTCTGCGGGGCATTTGGCACATTCCAACCTCTCAACCATTTCCCCTTTGATACCACTGACCAATCATCAGCAGTCCAGAGAAGGGTTCTGATCCAAAACGTCGCCTCCACAGATGCTGCCTGACCCATTGAGTTTCTCCTGCGTTTTGGGTTTTTTTTCCCCTCAAGATCCCAAGATCTTGTGTCACACAACAGTGTCACACCTCCCCACTGCTGTACTGGGGCTATTATCTAAGCTCGGTCTTTCTGTGCAAGATGAAGAGAATATTGAAGCTCAAGAGAATGCAATAAGACATGGTTACCTCAAGGCAACAAGGGCACTAAAAATAAAGACACAATGCCTGTTTAACACCAGAAAAAGCAAACTTGTGCAGACAAAAATCATATTTGCTTAACATTAACCAATTTTTCACAGCGATCTGGGAGAGTTTTGTTAACAGAGCCTGTTACTGTGGGAAATATGTACATCCAAGCACTCTGCTTGCCCGCATGATGCCAATTGTAATGCAATGTCAAAAATGTGCTTCTGGCGAGGTTTAGAACCACGTTGGTTTTAATAGCCACTGGCATGTTTCACTCACAGGAGAACCACACTTCAGTAGCACTGAGAGTTTAGGTTGAACAGTAACCAAAGGCTCCAGTCCACATTTCCTACAACCAACTAAGAGAATGCGGCACAATTTCTGCCAACACAACCCTTAAATAGACAGTTCCAGTCCTCGCGCCTCTGCATAGCCCACCTAGCTTGTTTGGGCAGACTCACCCTCAAAGTTAAGTGCCAGAAGAAACCTTCCATAAAATTAATTCTCCTGAAAGTAAAGGGCCTGTCCCACCAGCATCCGACTCCATGCGATGAGCGCGATCAAACTAGAAGCGGGGGCCGCGCGAAGGTCGGGTGATCACTGTACAGGGCCGTTCCCACCAGCATGCGCCTGCATGCGGCAAGCGCGACCAAACCGGCAGCGGGGGCCGCGGGGAGGTCGGGTGAGTGGCGCAACGCGGCGCAAAGTGAGGCGAACTTGGAGCGACGTCTTAAAGGTAAGTTCGCCAGGACAGAGAGGGACACACAGAGAAGGGCACAGAGCCACACACATGGAGGGAACGGAGGCACCTACAGATAGGTTTACAAAGGCACGATGTCGAGGCGGTGTGTAATGCGTCGAGGCGACTGCGAGCCGACAAGCCGTTGCCACGCAGAATTTTTGAACATAGTCAGTTTTTCGGAGCCCCGCGCGCTGTCGGGACGAACTCCGCACAATTCCGCACGGCTCCGGCGATCGAAGTAGGACCGGCCACCCGACGCCGGACGGCTCAAGCGACCACGTTAGGTCGCGCTCATCGCATGGAGTTGCATGCTTGTAGGACAGGCCCTTAACGAGTGAAAAAAAAACCCAGCAGAACAAGTACTGGCCAAAGAGGTCACACCAAAACCTGCTTGGTGTTTGTTAAAGCTTGGGATAGTCACTGCCTCAATTATCTCCTCTGGCAGCTTGTTCCATACCCCCACCACCCTTTGTGTGAAAATGTTACCCCTCAGATTCTTATTCAACGTTTTTCCCTTCACCTTAATGCCCCTGTCCCACTTAGGAAACCTGAACGGAAACCTCTGGAGACTTTGCGCCCCACTCAAGGTTTCCGTGCGGTTCCCGAAGGTTTTGGTCCTCCGGCAACCACCTTCAACTAGCATCGCAACCGGCTTCGACTAAAAAATTACCGATTTTTAAAACAGAAACCACTTTCGACCATTACGGAGACGGACAAAAACCTCCGGGAACCGCACGGAAACCTTGGGTGGGGCGCAAAGTCTCCAGAGGTTTCCGTTCAGGTTTCCTAAGTGGGACAGGGGCATAAAACTATGAACTCTTGTCCTCGACATACTCTGGGCAAGAAACTCTGTGAATCAACCTAATCTATTCTTTTCATGATTTTATTCACCTCTTATGGATCACCCCTCATCCTCCTGTGCTCCAAGGAATACAGTCCCTGCCTACTCAACCTCTCCCTATAGCTCACACCCTCTAGACCTGGCTACATCCTTGTAAGTCTTCTCTGGATTCGTTCCAGCTTGAGGTCCAAACATTCTCTCCCAGCATAGAACATTCAGACTCTTCGTTACTACGATGTTTCTGTTCCCACCCAGAAGGGACATTTGGCTTCCTCGTATTAACTTTGCATTTTCCAGACGTCGGAGTACAGTGTTGGAATAAGGTTTGAAGGGAACTGGTCACTTTCTGTCAACTCTTTACTCCCACCCAAGTCCAGAAATTCATCAGTAACTTTTTCCCAAAGTTATAAAAGTGTTGCAAATCTGCCGAATGCCTTTTCAAAAAGCACCAAAAAGGTCAAAAGGTCAAAGGTGATAGGAGCAGAATCAGGCTATTTGGTTCATCGAGTCTACTCTGCCATTCAACCAAGGCTGATCTATCTCTCAATCCTACAAGAACCAGGGGTCACAGTTGAAGAATAAGGAGTAAGCCATTTAGAACGGAGACGAGGAAACACTTTCTCTCACAGAGAGTGGTGAGTCTGTGGAATTCTCTGCCTCAGAGGGCGGTGGAGGCAGGTTCGCTGGATGTTTTCAAGAGAGAGCCAGATAGGGCTCTTAAAAATAGCGGGGATATGGGGGAGAAGGCAGGAACGGGGTACTAATTTGGGATGATCAGCCATGATCACATTGAATGGCGGTGCTGGCTCGAAGGGCCAAATGGTCTATTCCTGCACCTATTGTCTATATCCGCATTCTCCTGCCTTTTCCCCGTGACCCCTGACACCCCAATAACAAAGCCACTCCTTGAGGAATCTCATACCATCATAGGTATATCCAGGATCTGAAGAAGGGGCTCGACCCGAAACGTCAGCCATTCCTTCTCTCCAGAGATGCTTCCTGTCCCATCGAGTTTCTCCAGCTTTTTGTGTCTGTCTTCGGTTGAAACCAGCATCTGCAGTTCCTTTCTACACACCATCCAGGGACCACTGGTCTTCCAAAATCTGAGCATGTTCCTTTGTATCACTGGGAGGACTCTGCCCCCACTGCCCCGTCATTGGCCGTCAGAGTCAGTCCGTTCTGTCAGTGTAGTTTATTGTCACATGTCAAAACATATAAGATTATTAAGGGTTTGGACACGAGGCAGGAAACATGTTCCCGATGTTGGGGGAGTCCAGAAGCAGGGGCCACAGTTTAAGAATAAGGAGTAAGCCATATAGAACGGAGACGAGGAAACACTTTTTCTCACAGAGAGTGGTGAGTCTGTGGAATTCTCTGCCTCAGAGGGCGGTGGAGGCCGGTTCTCTGGATGCTTTCAAGAGAGAGCTAGATAGGGCTCTTAAAGATAGCGGAGTCAGGGGATATGGGGAGAAGGCAGGAACGGGGTACTGATTGGGGATGATCAGCCATGATCACATTGAATGGCGGTGCTGGCTCGAAGGGCCGAATGGCCGACTCCTGCACCTGTTGTCTATTGTACCGAGGTACAGTGAATAGTTATTTGTTGTGTGCTATCCAGACAGCAGAAAAACAATACATGATTACAACCAATCCATTCACAGCGTATAGATACATGATAAGGGGATAATGCACATTGTAAATGTATTGGGGGGTGTGTAATGTGATTGTAATCAGCCTTGATTGTAATCAATGTATCTAAGTGCTTGCTGTATATTGGGGTGACTCTTTCAGAGATATATCCAGAGGTCGGAGCTATGGGAATGGGAGTGGCAACGCTGCCTTGGCAGCAGCGACTCGCCTGCAGCCCGTCCGTATTTCTTTTTTTTGTTGTTTTCTTGTCTTGTTTTAGCGTGTTAATTTGAGTTATCATGTAGTGTATGTGTGTGGGAGGGGTGGGAGAAATGTTTTAGTCTCTTCCTTTTGGGGGGGAAGCAACTTTTCTTGTCGTATCCCCCGTCTCCGTCTGCGCTGAGGCCTAATGGCAGGGCTGGCAGCCTCCAACTGCGACCGACCTCGAGGCTCCGGAGGCAGAGCCAGCCAGGACTTACCAGCGCGGGGCTGGCCGACTTCGGGGCTGCGGCGGGTTCAGGGATTCCGGCGATCCGGCGGCCCGACTCTGAGCTGTGGCGGCTTCCCGGTGTCGGTGGCGGCGGTTCGGCCGCGGGCCCAGTGGATGGCATCGTCGGGAGCTCGCAGGTCACAGGTTGGTGACCTGTTTTTCCGGAGCTCCCACGGCAACAGCTGCGTCCGCTGGACTGGAGGGCGGCAGCTTCGGCAGCTTCGACCGCCCCGTGCCGCGGAGTTGAACCGGCCCGTTCGCGGAGCGCGGTTCAGTCGCGGGACTTATTTACATCACCCGGTGCGGTCACAACATCCGTGGCCTGGGTCGCCTCAGCGCAGAGGAAGAGGAAGAACAAGAAGGGAAGAGACAAAGACAGGATTTTTGCCTTCATCACAGTGAGGAGGAGTCTGGTGAACTCACTGTGGTGGATGTTAAATATGTGTTTATTGTGTGTTTTGTTATTTACTACATGTATGACTGCAGGCAACAAAATTTCGTTCAGACCGCAAGGTCTGAATGACAATAAAGTTTTCCATGATTCCATGATTCCATGAATCCATGATTCTATGAGGAAAGAGGCTATAAACAAGAGATGTTCGACCCCCCAATGCCCAGTTCCTGACACAAAGTAGAATATAGAAGCCGTTTTGGAACCAGCGCTAACAAATTTCAGGATTTTCTCCTTACAGCTTTTGAAAATAACATTGGGGGAATTTCTAAATCCTTTTCAATGTTGGGAAAAAGATGCTGATGAATTTCTGGAATTTCGGGTGTGCAGAGAGAGCAAAGAGCTGACAGAAAGTAACCACTTCCCAACAAATCATATCTCAACACAACTTCTCTTTCTCTGAGAAATACAAGGCATCGCACACAGCCCTGCCATGTTTACTAAATAAAAACACCTCTAATTATTTATTTTCGATCACAAGCAGCCAAGCTATCTGCTACGAAGTAAAGGTCATAGTGTTGCTCAAATTATTGCACGTGGTAAATAAAAGCAATCCAAACTCAGTTTTGACACGGGGCATGTATGTGGGCTGTGGTACCCAAATTACCGGATCTCAACTTTGGAGAGCAGTCTGGGTGGAAAGACACAAGTTGCTAGACACAAAAATCTGGAGTGACTCAGCGGGTCAGACAGCATCTATGGAGAAAAGGAATGGGTGACCAACCTCCCTTCTATTGACTTCATTTATACTTCAAGCTGCCTCGACAAGCCCGGCAGCATAATCAAGGACGAGTCGCACCCTGGTCACTCCCTCTCCTCCCCTCTCCCATCGGGCAAAATGTGTAGAAGTGTGAAAAAGCACACCTCCAAATACCTCCAAATACAGAGACAGTTTCTTCCCAGCTGTTATCAGGCCACTGAATCATCCTACCACAACCAGAGAGCAGTGCTGAACGACTATCTACCTCTTTGGTGACCCTCGGACTATCCTTGATTGGACTTTGCTGGCTTTACCTTACACTGAACGTTATTCCCTTATCATGTATCTATACACTGGCTAGATTGTAAAAAGCGTATTGTCTTTCCACTGACTGGATAGCACGCAACAAAAGCTTTTCACTGTACCTCGGTACTCGTGACAATAAACTGAACTGAACACTTTGTACACCAGGAGCACATTAACAGCTCAGCCACCAAGTACTGCGCTGTGCATTGCAGGATTTCCCTTCCACTAATTCCCCTCTTCAAACCCTACCTAGTATACCTTATGGAGATTGACATAGAAAGCGCACATCTCTCCTCAGTCCTTTTGCTGAACAGCCGTGTGTAATAGAGGGAGAGATTTGCATATGGCTGGCAGTGCATTTCTTGTTACTTGTAGCAGTAATGATACATAAACTGATGGAGTTGTTATTGCCAGGCAGCCTGTCAGAGCAATGCCCCGACCTTGCCTGGATGTGTATCAGATCATTAGATAATAAACTGTTAGATCAGATCAGACTGACAGGGTCTGTGACTATCATTTTCTGATGCAAGGCGCAGTTTGCCACATGGAGAATGAAACGCAGGATCCTTATTCTGCTCACTGTGCAACACAGGGTAAAGCTGTTTTATCACTTTGTTCTGGTTATTCCCCAGTAATTCTTCCTCCCATTCTCCTAAAAATGCTGGGCTGTGCTCGATGTTTCGGACGGGCACCTTGTGCTCACATATGGTTCTCTACAGCGTTCAATTGATCAACCATAAAGGCCTGTCTGCACTGGATCACCCATACTTTCCATAATTTTCGCATTCGCAGAATTGCAGCTTGACGCACTCACGGTCCCGTGAGTGTTCTCAGGTGGAGAGACAAAGCCCACAATGGTGTGCCTCAAACTTATCCCCCAAACTACAGCTGAAGTAAATTTCAGGTCTATCCCCGAGTAGTTTTGCGTCATCTATAACTCCATTTAGTTCCATTCTCCCATTCTTCCTCCATGGCCTTGCACATTTTTTCCACTACATCTTTGGAATCTCCAGCCAGGTTGTCACTTAAGTGCCACTAATAATTTTGTTTGTGTGCCACTTGAAGGCTGGTGTTATTTGACTGGAAGTTCTCTCAGTTATCACAGTGTCAGCAGAGGAAGATGGACCTCCGGGCGGGGATAAGCAGACAATAGGAATTCTTCAGTCTGAAGAAGGGTCTCGACCCGAAACGTCACCCATTCCTTCTCTCCAGAGATGCTACCTGTCCCGCTGAGTTACTCCAGCATTTTGTATTTATCTTTGGTGTATAACCAACATCTGCAGTTCCTTCCTACACGATATGATGCTGCTCTGGCTCTCTGTACGTTCTTTCAATAATAAAGTGTATAGTTAGTTGGTTTAATTTGCAGGCAACTTATCGAGAATTGAGGACAATACTGTAATGACTCATACGTCAACTCTTTGGCCAATTAACCCATCTATATCCTTTCAGTCGCCTCTGCCACTAGAAACAGCTTATTCCTTGCCTAAATTCTCAACTCGTTTGAATACCTCCAGTAACTTTCCCCTTATTCAACAGCCCCACCTTCTCCACTTTTCCCATGTAACTGAAGTCTGACAGATTGGTGGGTCTCCAATGGACCATCCCAACAGCTCTAAAATCCTTCCTGAAGGCAAATGGCCATCAATCTCCACCTGGGGCCACGGCAATGAATTGCACATGCTTGCTTTAAAACCTTCACTTTTTTTTTCCTTTTAAAGCATCCTAATCCAGGATCATTTTTTCAGAAACAATCTTCTTAATTTTTTTGCCATTTCCAAAGATTTTTAAACATTTACCAGCGGGTCCATTTGCTCGAGTACCCTCTTTAAAATGAACCTATTGAGCTTATCTTGCCTCTATGCATCTGCGCATGAAGTCCTCTGCAAACCCCTTCCTTGATTCTTGTTGGGTACCATATTTGTCTATTTTACACAGCATCAGAGCACTGATAAAGTACTTCCTTGCCAGTAAAGGATATTCGGACATGGAATGCGTTTTAGAAATGAAAGTTCCTGCTTAAGTTCGTGTCTGACCTGAAACATCACCCATTCCTTCTCTCCAAAGGTGCTGCCTGTCCCGCTGAATTACTCCAGCATTTTGTGCCTATCCTCTGCTTAATATAATATTTTTTACAATTTCTGTTCATCACAGCTTCATCCCCTGCCCTCCATCCACCTACAAGCGATCGTGATGAACAGGTTCTCCCGACCAGCAGTGCGGCAATGACGAGAAAATCTGCTCTGAAGCGTTGACTCTGGAATAAACGTCATCCAGAATACTGAAGATCATTTTGAAGCTCGTCTTCAAAACGGTGCCATGGGATCAGTGTCGGAAAAAACTGCAGATGTTGGTTTACACTGAAGATAGACATAAAATGCTGGAGTAAAGGGCCTGTCCCACCAGCATGCAACTCCATGCAATGAGCGCGACCTGACGTGGTCGCTTGAGCCGTCCGGCGTCGCGGGGCCGGTCCCACTTCGATCGCCGGAGCCGTGCGGAATTGTGCGGAGTTCGTCCCGACATCGCGCGGGGCCCCGAAAAACTGACTATGTTCAAAAATTCCGTGTGACAACGGCTTGTCGGCTCGCAGTCGCCTCAACGCATTACACACCGTCTCGACATCGTGCCTCTATGGCCCTCTTTGTGTGTGGCTCCGTGACCCTCTGTGTGTGTGCCTCTGTGCCCCTCTCTGTGTGCCCCTCTCTGTCCTGGCGAACTTACCTTTAAGACTTCGCTCCAAGTTCGCCTCACTTTGCGCCGCGTTGTGCCACTCACCCGACCTCCGCTGCCGGTTTGATCGCGCTTGCCGCATGCAGGCGCATGCTGGTGGGAACGGCCCTGTACAGGGGATCACCCGACCTCCGCGCGGCCCCCGCTTCTAGTTTGATCGCGCTCATCGCATGGAGTCGGATGCTGGTAGGGCAGGCCCTTAACTCAGCGGGACAGCCAGCATCTCTGGAAAGTCACTCGATGACTCTATGACTCAGCGAATGTTGGGGAAAAGACAACTTCAGGAATGTCTTCGCCTTGGCATAGCAATTGAGCTTTTAGACAATGCAAACCTTTTTTGTTTTTCCTGTCCAGTACTCCAAGATATCTTTGAATAATTGTTGTTTCGTATTTCACAGTAACAGCGGTGGAAATCAGTATTCTAATTGTGAATTACAGACAGAAATTAAATGCAAGGATACATCACAATAATTGGTTTCACCAACGAATGAGTACTTGGCATAGAAATATCGTTTCCCAAAATTATTCAAATATATTATGTTGCTAAATAGAAATGAATTTGGAGACATGCATTAACACCTAATAAATACCTGGAATCATGGACAGAATACCAGGCTGCATCGATCATAAATTCATTAGCGCAGTTATTTGTCTGCGATGCAAGTCACATTTTGTGCTAAGTGTAACTAATTCAAGAAATCAGCGAATGTAGTCTCAAACACTGTAGTCGCTACGTCTGCCTAGCTTTTGTACCTTTGTTCAAAGGTTTGGGTTGAAGACTTTACCTATTTCTAGACAATTATAATTAAAAATCAGCAACTGGTCCGACATGGCTATAGCTGTGAGATCTCGCATTTGCAGCAAGCAATAGGAATGAGTCAATAAGGCGACCCTGGATTGTCTATTACCCGTGAGCATGGATTAGTTCATGAGATCGCATGACCTCCAGCTTGTTTGCGGCACCTCCTCTTCCTCTCTGTCCGACAGCCCACATTGTACAATCCGAGACTACCTGCCTCAGGTGAAGGCATTTTCCAATGTTTTTGTCCTGCTTGTAGTTTTAGTTGGAATTTTTATTTTCTTTGCTGGCTGCAACAGGGCAAACGTTGGATGCACGCGGGGGAAGGGGTGCTCACTGAGCTGCATTGCGGAATGGGAGGTTGCAAGCTGGCAGCCTAATCAAACTTCTCCAAGATGATCAGCCGCAAAATCAGAGTATAAAGTAGCGTTTGCCACTTACTGGGCCTGAAATTGCAAGAGTGAAATTGTGCCCAGAATGAGTACTGAAACTCCAGTAATATCGAACATTATTGAGCAATATTTAACATAAGGAGATTTTTAACAAGGGTCAAGTGGGAGACAAAAGGACTTCTCCACATTAAAACGTAATCAGTGGAAGTTGGACTGGAGCCTGCTCACAGCGACACAGTGTGGGAGAACTGAGTGACTCAACCAGTTCTGCGTCGTTGCCTAGCTAAGGTAATCGCGGCTCTCTGCATACCGGCTCAATTTACACTCAACCCAAGACAGACACACAGTATTGGTCAGACATTATCTCTGGAGGAAAGGAAAGCGTGATGTTTGGGGTCGAGACCCTTCTTCAAGTCTGGGAAGAAGTCTGAAACATAGAAACATAGAAATTAGGTGCAGGAGTAGGCCATTCGGCCCTTCGAGCCTGCACCACCATTCAATATGATCATGGCTGATCATCCAACTCAGTATCCCGTACCTGCCTTCTCTCCATACCCTCTGATCCCCTTAGCCACAAGGGCCACATCTAACTCCCTCTTAAATATAGCCAATGAACTGGCCTCAACTACCCTCTGTGGCAGAGAGTTCCAGAGACCCACCACTCTCTGTGTGAAAAAAGTCCTTCTCATCTCGGTCCTAAAGGATTTCCCCCTTATCCTTAAGCTGTGACCCCTTGTCCTGGACCTCCCCAACATCGGGAACAATCTTCCTGCATCTAGCCTGTCCAACCCCTTAAGAATTTTGTAAGTTTCTATAAGATCCCCTCTCAATCTCCTAAATTCTAGAGAGTATAAACAGAGTCTATGCAGTCTTTGTTCATAAGACAGTCCTGACATCCCAGGAATCAGTCTGGTGAACCTTCTCTGCACTCCCTCTATGGCAATAATGTCCTTCCTCAGATTTGAAGAAGGGTCTCAACCCAAAACGTCACCCTTTCCTTCTCTCCAGAGATGCTCCCCTGTCACGCCCTGTGTAACTCCAGCATTTTGTGCCTGTCTTTGGTTTAAACCAGCACCTGCAGTTCCTTCCTGCAGCATAAGAGTGTGATGGTGGGGCAGCAGGTCACGTGATGATAGCTCAGGGCACATGTCCAACGAGAGTTGGCAAACCCTTGCAGGAGCGTATATCATCACATTTACACAAGCTTTTCCTTTAATTGGGCGTGGATTTGTAGGAATCAGTTTAAAACTTTCCTGTCCTGCCAATGGCAGTTTTTTTTTTACTCTCTGCTTGTGACTAAAAATAACTTTTTTTCCATTCTCAAGGTTAAAGGCAACACAATACACTCCGGAAGATGTTGGGAATAATTTCAAAGGGTCATGCCATGGTTGAAGTCAGGTTATTATTTTTCATGTCTAGAACAATGAATGTCTATGAATAGGGGGAGGGGAGCAGTGGAATAGGGAATGTACCATGTTGTTGCAAAGGCTATACAAGCTTAAGGTCAAAGAAGCCAACAAAATACAGTGCAGAATATTGCAGGGGGCGTGACCGTCCAGACACCTTTAAAGTCATCCTGTGACAATGACAAATAACAATGATCCATTTCTGAAATAGCCAAGTGAGAAAGGGCTTGGAAGAGAAAGGAAGTGGTATGTTTATGTGAATGCATCTACCAGAAAGCTGGGCAGTACTAACACAATGAGGTCTGGACAATGCAGGGATATCTTACATGAACAGGAGACAGGGTTTACTGCAGGCAAGCAGGAAATGATCCAATTTCCACATACAGATTCAAGATTCAAGAGAGTCTATTGTCATGTGTTCCCAGATTGGACAATGAAATTGTCACAGGGACACAGATTCACTTTATTTAAAGAAATTAGATGTTGGTGTCAGGAGGTTACACACTAGCAATGCATTGGAGGACTCAAGGTGCTGGAGTAACTCGGCAGACCAGACTGCATCTCTGGAGGACATAAGACAGGTGACGTTTCGGGTCGGGACCGCTCTTGAGACTGACATTTGGGGTGGGAGATTGCAACCTTCACGTGTGGTCCACCCTGTTTCAACGAATGCAATCAACCTGGCGTGCACAAGCTGAAGATCAAACAGAACAAGTTGTCCTACAACTTTAGGCTGTGCACGCCACACACAAGATGAAGAAGAAGAAGAATGACATTTGATGCAGTTGGCTCATCAGCATGTTAGCTCTAAGACCTGGTGGACATCTTGTGACTCTTGGTTGGCTTGGGCAGGTTGGGCTGAAGGGCCTGTTTCCATGCTCTACGATGATATTTCCAGTGGAGATACAAGGTAGCAACAAGTATTCTCTTAGTCTGAAGAAGGGTCTCGACCCGAAAACATCATCCATTCCATCTATCCAGAGATGCTGCCAGTCCTGCCGAGTTACTCCTGCATTTTGTGTCTATCTTCGGTCTAAACCAGCATCTGCAGTTCCTTCTTAAACAAAATAATTCTGTTTTGCACTTGTCACTGGTTCACAGGAGTTAAAGGGACTGCCAATTTACAATAACTCTTTAAGCCCTACAGTTAAAACAAATATCATCCCATCGATGTATTGCTACTCGCTGTGAGACAGTACTAGCAGTAGTAGCAGTAGTGTATTAGTGACTGAAGTACAAAGCTTGGCATCCATACTGAGTGGTGAAATTAGTCCAAAAGCAGTTTTGTAAAATAAATTTGAAAAATGTCCAGAGGAGAGAACAGCATCCCTCTGCTGCTGAAATGTCCAACCCATTCCAGTGTACAGTTCCACCAACACCTCATGTATTAAGGGCCTGTCCTACTTGGCTTTTTTTAGGCGACTACAGGTGACAAGGCTGTCGCCACATGGTCGCCGGGGTGTCGCCTGTATGGTCGTGAGTCGTCTCCTCAGTCGCCCAAAGAGTCTTTCTGGTCGCCGCTGGATTTTCAACATATTGACAAATTTTCGGAGACAGTCGGACGACAGTGGGATTGACGCCAATGAGCGTAGCTTGACTTCTCCTGACATAGGTGCTGTCGTAGTTAATGTAGGTTGTCGCTGGAGTTTTTTTGTTGTCAAAGTAATGATTCTATTTCAAATTTTATGTCGAAGGGGGGGTCTAGTCTCCGTTTTTTTGCCGACCTGTTATGACTATGACAGTCGCCTAAAAATAGCCTAAGTGGGATAGGCCCTATATGCTGGACGTTGAATTTTGGTGAACGATTCAACTGTGAAACGCTGCACAGTTCAACCACGCACTTCTATTGCTGCAGTAAATGCACTGCCTTGTAGAGGTTGAGCTCAGGAATTCTAACTGATTTCTTCATTTAATTATAGGAAGGATGTCAACAAAATACAGAGAGTACAGAGGAGATTTACTAGAATGTTGCCTGGGTTCCAGCAACTAAGTTACAGAGAAAGGTTGAACAAGTTAGGTCTTTATTCTTTGGAGCGCAGAAGGTTAAGGGGGGACTTGATTGAGGTCTTTAAAATGATGATAGGGATAAACAGAATTGACGTGGATAAGCTTTTCCCATTGAGGGTAGGGAAGATTCAAACAAGAGGGCATGACATGAGAATTAAGGGACAGAGGTTTAGGGGTAACATGAGGGGGAACTTCTTTACTCAGAGAGTGGTGGCTGTGTGGAATGATCTTCCTGCAGAAGTGCTGGAGGCAGGATCGATTTTAACATTTAAAAGTAAAGTGAATAGGTATATGGATGGGAAGGGAATGGAGGGGTATGGTCTGAGTGCAGGTAGATGGGACTAGGGGAAAATAAATGGTCAGCATGGACTGGAAGGGCCGAGAAGGCCTGGTTCCGTGCTGTAAATGTTATATGGTTATATGGTTATTTCCACCCTCAAAGGCACTATCTGTCCTAATCGATGCCAAAGATAGACACAAAAAGCTGGAGTAACTCAGCGGTCAGACAGCATCTCTGGAGATAAGGAATAGGTGACGTTTTGGGTCTTCAGACCATACATGCGTCTATCTTCGGTGTAAACCAGCATCTGCAGTTCCCACCTACGACAGGAGATTCATGTGGGTCAGACTGGTGCATATCAGATCTATGGAAGTTACCATACTTAATATTGAAAACAAAGAGCATAAGCTTCCTTCACAGTGCAAATGGCGGGGCGAAGGACATCTCTTTCGGGCCTTGCAACACGCTTCCAAACTTTGTCGCCATTTCATAGCTCAGAAAATAAAATCTTTAACTTCTGAAACTAGGAGGGTATAATCGTTTGGCTAATTGGGATAACATATCAGCGCATTATGCTAATTCAATCTCATCTGCTTATGCCAATTAAGTTAATTAGAAAATAGACTTTCCTCCATAACACCAAATCCATAAGAACAATCTTTATAAAACTTAAGAGAATGTAATTGTTACGCTATTATGGATAACTTATGAAGAAATTATGCTAATTGGATCTAATTTACATATGAAATTGAGCCAATTAGAACATAATTTTCCCTTACAACTCAACTTGTGCGTGGAGGTCTGTAAGCATTTCTCTAACTTTAGTGATGTTTTATTGTAACACATAAAGCAGCTGATTAATTTTAAACTTAATTCCGTTACTCTGAAGCAGTCTGGTTTACCCTTTGATTCCACAAGCTGGGTCTTTGGGTATATGAAGCCATGTGCCATGCGCATGACCGTACAGTACACTGAATGGTTTACCTTCTGGCTAGCGAGAGGTCCGTTAGGGAATGTTGCCGACTGGCCCGCTGCAGACTGCAGGAGTACATGCTGAGGGACGCACTGAAGGCTCTGTGGGGGAGGGCCACAGTCTAGGGTCCTTCCGCTGCTGGACATGGGGGGCACGGTGTGGTGGAGACGCCCCTCAAAATAAGGGAAGGGCGGTCACGCCAGTGGGCCACATGGTGTGGGGTAAAATGGTGTGATTTGTGTAAACGGTATTGGCTGTATGTAGGGTTACACAAAAAGCTGGAGAAACTCAGCGAGTGCAGCAGCATCTAAGGAGCGAAGGAGATAGGCGACGTTTCGGGTCGAGACCCTTCTTCACACTGGTCAGGGATCAGGGAAACGAGAGATATAGACGGTGATGTGGAGAGATAAAGAACAAGGAATGAAAGATATGCAAAAAAGTATCGATGATAAAGGAAACAGGCCATTGTAAGCTGTTTGTAGTGTGAAAATGAGAAGCTAGTGCGATTTGGGTGGGGGAGAGATAGAGAGAGATAGGGAGAGAAGGAATGCCAGGGCCTGAGGGCTGAGGGAGAGGTGGGAGGGGGGAGGAGGCAGCCAGGGTTAACAGAATTGAGAAAATTCAATGTTTAAGCCCAGAGGATGCAGACTCCCCAAGCGGAATATGAGGTGCTGTTCCTCCAACTTGCGGTGTCGCTCACTCTGGCCGTGGAGGAGGCCCAGGACCGAGAGGTCGGATACGGAATGGGAGGGGGAGTTGAAGTATAGTCTCCTAAAAAATATTGGACACATTTTTTTGCATGGTTCCTGTACAGTACATATTTTTTACTTGAATAAATTTGATTTAGATTTTTTTTTAATTGAGCAAGTGGCATTGGAGTTTGAAGTTTAAAATTAAACTCCTGAGCAGATAATTAAGAATTGTGCTCCAGTATTAGTAGCAGAGCTCTAAAGGGGAGATGAGTAGGAAGGAGTTGCAGATGCTGGTTTACACCAAAGATAGGCACAAAAACTGGCGCGACTCAGCCGGACAAGCAGCAATCCATGGAGTGAAGGAATGGTTGACGTTTCGGGTCAAGACCCTCCTTAAGACTAAACGGGAGAGCAAGCTGCCAGCAGAGAATGCCACAGGAGATCCTTTATCCTTGTGGCTATCAAACTGGATAACTCCTTCCACTTCTGTCATGGGGTAGACAGGAACCACCCCCTACCCACCCAATCTTTACACATCCCCAACCCTGGACTTTCCGCTTATCACTTTAATTTCATGTTTCAGGTATCTTGGTGTGTTTTATGACTGTTGGCAGACCGATTTTCCTCCTGGGATAAATAATGTTCTATCGTATCGTATCATATGTTTTGGAAGAGATTTTAAACTAAGATTAGTGGAAAACATATTTTGCAACATTGCTTCAAAGAAAAATTGACATTCTCCATTCTCCATAAGAATTAATATTTATCCCCCAACCTAAATTACACATCTTCTTGTATCTCCGTGGTTTTGTAAGATCTTGTTATTCTTCTGCTAAGAATAATTCCAAAGTCTTTCTAAAACATATTTCTAGAGTTTCCAATTGGCTATAATGTGATCAGGGACAGGTCGAACCTTTCAGAGATGCTGTATAAATACAAGTTACAGTATTTATTTCAATCACGTACGTGACGCTTGGCTCTGTAGTATTTTTGAATAGATGGCTCTGCAAACAGAGGAAGGTTGGGTTTAAAGTATTTTGGGAAGTTGGGTCAGCAATATAAAGAAAGTTAGATCAGCAGTGCTTTTGGATGGTTGTGTTTGCAATATATTGATTGATGGTATCTGCATTACGTTACGTGGCTAGTCTCAACATGTTGGATGGATGAGTTGGCAATATATCAGATGGTTAAATCTTGATGGATCAGATGGTTGAGACTGCAGTGTGGTGCTTGGTTAGGTCAGTACCACACTGGATGATTTGGTAATTTTTATATTGAATGGTTGGGTCGACGTTATTAGTATGATGGAATATTTGTTGTTTCATTTAGTACACTGTATATTACTGATCCAAACAGTATATTGTACTGTTAAATTAAGAATATGGTGAACAAATGCTTGGGGTGAGGTCACTGCTTGTGTGACCTCACCCCAACCATTTGGATTGATTCAATCTGGAGTACCTTGCATGGCTGGGCACATGGTAAGTGGATTGCTGGTCAACCATATAGTATTAGATGGTTTGGTTCATAGTGCATCGAATAGTTGAGTTTATCACATATTGAATTATTTGACTCATAGTATGTTAGGTGACTAAGTATATTGTATATTGGACGACTGAGTCTACAATTATTGAATGGGAAGATCCAAGTGTATCAGACAGTTGGATCTATTTAATGTGCAGATGTTGCCTTACGGTTTGAGACCCAAAACGTCACCCATTCCTTCTCTCCAGAGATGCTGCCTGTCACACTGAGTTACTCCAGCATTTTGTGTCTATCTTGGACCTATTTAATGTTGGGTTGGTACATCTTTTCGCATTGAATAATTGGATCTGCATAATTCTGAATGGTGCAATTATACGTTAAGTATGTAAGTAAGTAAGTTTATTGGCCAAGTATTCACATACAAGGAATTTGCCTTGGTGCTCCACCCACAAGTAACAACATGACATACAGTGACAGTTACAAATGACTCAGAAAACACTAAACATTAATAATAATAAAACATTAATGATAAAACACCATTGATCAAGCATGTGAACCAACAAAATACCAGATCAAAGGGAGGCTACAGATTTTTGGCTGTTGAGTAGAGCAACTACTCGTGGATAAAAACTGTTTTTATGTCCGGCTGTGGCAGCTTTGACAGTCCGGAGTCGCCTTCCAGAGGGAAATGATTAAATGATAGGATGTGTGGACTATCTACATCAGGGCTCATTGTGTATTGTTTGATAGAATCCACATTATTTTGGAAAGTTGGATACACAGTATAGGCTGAGGATGGTTGGTTTATCATTTATGGGATGGTGGGCTCCAGAATTATCCATCTGCCTGAACTGCTTTGTGAACTGCCTGACATAGGTAGGTTTATCATTTTGCTGGATGCTAGAGCCTACATTGTGTTGGATGATTGGATTTACAATTTGATCTATACTACCTGAGAATGCTGGTTATATCGAACTCTTGTTGTCTTCCCTAAAGTTGAATGTTTGATTCAACTGTATCTGCTGGATTATTAACCGTAAAGGAAAGTGATCATTTCTCACAATTTTGTCAGCTAACTGGTTAATAGCGGTAGTCGCAGTGAAGTAACTCACAAGGTTTGGCGCCTTGCTTTTGCTGATTAAACAATTCCTGCCAGAATTAACCCATTACAACTGGTTTTGGAGAGACAATGGTTCTGTTCCTGACTTTCAAACTGAATGGCACATCGCCAAAGGAACAAGACAGTGTAAGCACTGTAGAGGGACACAAAATGCTGGAGTATCTCAGCAGGACAGGCAGCATCTCTGGAAAAAAGAAATGGGTGACGTTTCAGGTCGAGAACCTTCTTCAGAATGCAAGCATTATCAGGAGAGAATGGGAGAACTTCAAAGCAAGGTCTGGGGAAAATGATAAATTTTCTTCGAACAGATTAAATTTACTTCCGGTGATGTGAATTTTTAAATAGAAATATCCAACATCCCTGATGAGAGATATACAGTTGCAGAGTGGTAAATCGTGAAGAAAAGATTAAAGGAGATGAGGTTTTCTTCTCGCATTAGAACGGAATGAGTTATGCTTTGTGAATTTGCAGCGCTGGTTGTTTTATGCACCTTACTGTGAGTGCGACCCTAACAAATGGTCAGTCCGAGCGGAAAATAAGGATTAACGACCAGGGCACATGTCTTGGAGCAAGGTGACATCATTCAACAAATGAAGCACATTACAGCTTACTCCAGCGACACGATTTACAACCACGTGCAACAATTTTGCACAAGTCCCACATGCAGAGCCACTATTAGTTTGGAAAATTATCAGAACGATAGCAAATCATTTGCTTCATCAGTGATTAAACATGAAGTCACTTCAAAATATCAGATCTTAATTTGCTGCAGGCTTGTAATTAATGAATTTAGTTTTTTATATATATATATTCACAAAGATATTTCCAGAATTGAGAGGTTATGCTTTTCAAGAAGGATTGAGCAAACTTGGCCTCTTATCTCTTGGTAACAAAAGACTAAAGGATAAAGCTGATGGAGGCTGCAAGATAATCTAAAGATTTGCAACATAGCCATATGCAAAATGCTTACAGTACTGAGAGTGTCCAACGGTAGGGTTATGTAATGGTACAAATCCAATAGAGATTTCAGAAGAAACTCCTAACCTACAGTGTTAGTATAATGTGGAATTCGGTTCCATAGGATTGAATAGTTTAAACTGAATGCGTTAGATATATTTAAGAAGAAGGCAGATCCAGGCAGTTGACAAAATGGATTATGATGATTGTTTGGCAGGTTTGAACGAGACGGGGCTGAAAGAGGCTAAGATGGAGTGGGCTTGGATCAGATGGAACCAATCAGCTGCACAGCATTCAATTCTGGCAGAATCTATTCAGAACATATCGCCGCATCTTAACCAACTCCCTGGGGGGAAAAGAAGGCTCTCCTAGAAACGAGGCACTGCCCAGTCACACAGAGGTTCACAAGCATTCACAAAGCAGCTTTAATCAACGAAAGTGATATGCCTACCATGTTCCAGGTAAGAGGGCGTACCTTCAGAGGGATCGAGCCTTCGAGCCCTCCGACCGTGTTTGGAATTGTTGTGGACGAACATGTTGTCAGAAACGGCCAGGACGTGGCCATCCACGTTCACCGTTGTGGAAACCACCACCTGCAAGGGACAGACAAGGGACTGGTCAACGGATGGCCTGACGTCAGCAGCAGAGATCTCACTTATTCAGGAGAGAAACGGACAATCAGACAAAATCAAAAGGTCAATTAGAAAAACAGTTTTGGTCCCCGAGACAGGGAAAAGGCAAATAATACGAAGGAACAAATATTGGAGACACTCAGGAGCGGAGTCCGTGTTTCAGGATCAAGTCTCCTGGCCTGATGTATTGTTTCTGTTTCTCTGTCCACAGATGCTACCCGACCTGCCGAGTGTTTTAGCATCCTCTTTATCACGGGAATAGGAGAGATAATTAAATAAAGAAAATAAATGTAAGGAGGAAATGTACAATTAATGGCATGACTCTTAGCAGCGTTGGTGTACAGAGGGATCTTAGGCCCAAGTCCATAACTCTCTGGAAGTGGCAACACAAGTAGGCAGAGTGGTATAGAAGGCAGTTTGCACCCCAGTGGCCTGAACATTGACTTCTCCAATTTCCGATAGCCCTTGCTGTCTCCTGCCCTACTCAGCTCTCCCTCAGCCCTCTGGCTCCTCTTCTTCCTGCACCTTCCCCCCCCCCCCCCCCCCCCCCCACCTCCACCCCACGCTGCATCAGTCTGAGGAAGGGTTTCAGCCTGAAACGTTGCCTATTTCCTTCGCACCATAGATGCTGCTGCACCCGCTGAGTCTCTCCAGCATTTGTGTCTACCTTTGATTTTCCACAATCTGCACAGTTCCTTCTTGAACGTGGTAAAGGATGGCACAGAGTATGGTTGCGTTGATAGGTTGGGGCAATGAGTATAAGAGTGAGGCAGCCACGATGCAGTTTTATAGGACTGCATGCCGCTCTGATCATCCCAACATGGGAAGGATGTGGAGGCTTTGAAAGTGGCGAGGAGGAGGTTTACCAGAGCGATGCATGGATTAGGAAGCGTTAGCTCCAGGAAGCGAGTTGGCCAGCCTTGGATTGGTTTCTCCAAAACAGCAGAGGATGCTGGAAGGATATAACATCATGAGAGGCAAAGATAGGGCAGACAGTCAGGACTTTTATCCCAGGATGGGAAAATCAAATACTGAAGGACCCTGCTGTAAGGTGAGAGGGGCAAAGGTTAAAGGAAATGTGTGCCTGGGATGCACTGCTGGGATGGTGATCGTGGCATTAACAATAGCAGTGTTTAGGAGACTTTTAGATATGCATATCGACATGCAGGGTATGGCAATAGACAATAGACAATAGGTGCAGAAGTAGAGGCCATTCGGCCCTTCGAGCCAGCACCTGCCATTCAATGTGATCATGGCTGATCATCCACAATCAGTACCCCGTCACTGCCTTCTCCCCATATCCCCTGACTCCACTATTTTTAAGAGCCCTATCTAGCTCTCTCTTGAAAGCATCCAGAGAACCTGCCTCCACCGCCTTGTCTCCGTTCTAAATGGCTTACTCCTTATTCCTAAACTGTGGCCCCTGGTCCTGGGCTCCCCCAACATCGGGAACATGTTTCCTGTCTCTAGCGTGTCAAAGCCCTTAACAATCTTACATGTTTCAATGAGATCCCCTCTCATCCTTCTAAACTCCAGAGTGTACAAGCCCAGCTGCTCCATCCTCTCAGCATATGACAGTCCCGCCATCCCGGGAATTAACCTTGTTAACCTACCCTGCATTCCCTCAATAGCAAGTATGGAAGGATATGAATTATGTGCTGGCAGATAAGAGGGATGATATCATGTACGGCACAGACACTGTGGGCCGAATGGCCTGTTCTTGTGCGCTACTGTTCGATGCCATATTTTCTACGTTCTATGCCGTCTATGTAATCCAGAGGGCATTCCCTTGCACAACGCTAGTAAAAAAAATAATGTGAAAAACATTTGTAATAACACAACTCACCAAGTTTACACATAGTTCTCGGAGAGCTGGCTGCAGCTGGTGAATAGGTTTGGACTTCTCAGAATGAGATTTTCCATACACCTTAGTGCTGGGCCTCAACCACCCAAGTCACGTCAGTAAAAGCATAACCCCTGGTGCGATTTTGCACCACATGGAATCCTAATAGCGGTGCAGCGGTTAGTGCAGCCACCTTACAACTCCAGCAACCCAGGTTTAACCTGAATCTCAGGTGCTGTGTGCATGTGGAGACTACAAGCCCACCTAGGTTTCCCTGGATGCTCTGGTTCCCTCCCACATCCCAACCATGTGCTGCTCGGTTAACTGGCCACTGTAAAGTTCCCCTTAGTGCCAGGCTCCGGCAAAGAATCACAGCAGGTTCATGGGGATGTGAGAAAGAGTGGGCCACAGAGTGGGGATGAATTTGATGAGATTGCTCTGCTGGAACGAATGGTGTCCTTCTGTGTCATAATAAGTTAATACGGACGCCAGTCAGAGGAAGCAGCTATTGCAAAGCGATTACGACTGGACATTACTTAAATCACTCCAGCATTCAGGGGCAGAATACTGTCTCGCTCTCTGCAAAAACCATCCCTGCTGGGATCCCGGTCACACAACAGAGTCCCAGCAAGAGACTACTAGGAAGGAACTGCAGATGCTGATTGACACACAAAGAGAGAAACAAAAAAAGCTGGAGTAACTCAGAGGGTCAAACAGCATCTCTGGAGATAAGGAATAGGTGACGTTTCGGGACGAGACCTTTCTTCGGACTGAGAGTCAGGGGAAGTGAAATGAGAGCGGCATGGTGGCGCAGCGGTAGAGTTGCTGCCTTACAACACTTGCAGCGCTGGGGATCCGGGTTCGATCCAGACTAAGGGTGCTGTCTGTGCGGAGTTTGTACGTTCTCCCCTTGACCGCGCGGGTTTTCTCCGAGATCTTCAATTTCCTCCAACACTCCAAAGATGTACATGTGTGCGGGGGTCACTGGTCAGTGTGGGCTTGGTGGGCCGAAGGGCCTGTTTCCACTCTGTATCTCTAAGCTAAGCTAAACTAAACTAAGATATAGACAGTGAGGCAGAGAGATATAGAGAGAAAATTGTAAATCCAAAGGGTTTCTACAGCTATATTAATAGCAAAAGGATAACAAGGGATTAAATTGGACCATTAGAGAGCCAGAATGGACAGCTATCTGCAGAGCCAAAAGAGATGGGGGAGATATTGAACAATTTATTTTCTCCGGTATTCATCAAGGAGAAGGATATTGAACTCTGTGAAGTAAGGGAAAAAAGTAGAGTAGCTATGGAAACTATGAGATTCAAAGAGGAGGAAGAACTGACACTTTTGAAAAATATAAAAGTGGATAAGTCTCCAGATCCTGACAGGATATTCCCTAGGACATTGAGGGAAGTTAGTGTAGAAATAGCAGGGGCTATGACAGAAATATTTCAGATGTCATTCGAAACGGGAATAGTGCCGGAGGATTGGCGTACTGCGCATGTTGTTCCATTGTTTAAAAAGGGTTCAAAGAATAAACCTAGCAATTATAGACCTGTTAGTTTGACGTCAGTGGTGGGCAAATTAATTGAAAGGATACTTAGAGATAATATATATAAGCATCTGGATAAACAGGGTCTGATCAAGAACAGTCAACATGGATTTGTGCCTGGAAGGTCATGTTTGACAAACCTTCTTGAATTTTTTGAAGAGGTTACTAGGGAAATTGATGAGGGTAAAGCAGTGGATGTTGTCTATATGGATATCAGTAAGGCTTTTGACAAGGTTCCCCATGGAAGGTTGGTTAAGAAGGTTCAAACTTTGGGTGTTAATGGCGGAGTAGCAAGATGGATTCAACAGTGGCTGAATGGGAGATGCCAGAGAGTAATGGTGGATGGCTGTTTGTCAGGTTGGAAGCCGGTGACCAGTGGGGTGCCTCAGTGATCTGTGTTGGGTCCACTGTTGTTTGTCATGTACATCAATGATCTAGATGATGGGGTGGAAAATTGGATAAATAAGTATGCAGATGATACTAAGATAGGTGGTGCTGTGGATAATGAAGTAGATTTTCAAAGTCTACAGAGAGATTTGGGCCATTTGGAAGAGTGGGCTGAAAGATGGCAGATGGAGTTTAATGCTGATAAGTGTGAGGTGCTACATCTTGGCGGGACAAATCAAAATAGGACGTACATGGTAAATGGTAGGGAATTGAGGAATGCTGTAGAACAGAGGGATCTAGGAATAACTGTGCAAAGTTCCCTCAAGGTGGAATCACATGTAGATAGGGTGGTAAAGAAAGGTTTTGGTGTGCTGGCCTTTATAAATCAGAACGTTGAATATAGGAGTAGGGAAGTAATGTTAAAATTGTACAAGGCATTGGTAAGACCAATTCTGGAGTATGGTGTACAATTTTGGTCGCCTAATTATAAGAAGGATGTCGACAAAATAGAGAGAGTACAGAGGAGATTTACTAGAATGTTGCCTGGGTTCCAGCAACTAAGTTACAGAGAAAGGTTGAACAAGTTAGGTCTTTATTCTTTGGAGCGCAGAAGGTTAAGGGGGGACTTGATTGAGGTCTTTAAAATGATGAAAGGGATAGACAGAGTTGACGTGGATAAGCTTTTCCCATTGAGGGTAGGAAAGATTCAAACAAGAGGGCATGAAATGAGAATTAAGGGACAGAAGTTTAGGGGTAACATGAGGGGGAACTTCTTTACTCAGAGAGTGGTGGCTGTGTGGAATGATCTTCCTGCAGAAGTGGTGGAGGCAGGATCGATTTTAACATTTAAAAGTAAAGTGGATAGGTATATGGACGGGAAGGGAATGGAGGGGTATGGTCTGAGTGCAGGTAGATGGGACTAGGGGAAAAATGGTTATATGGTTATTATATGGAGAAGGTCGACAAAAATGCTGGAGGAACTCAGCGGGTGCGGCAGCATCTATGGAGCGAAGGAAATAGGCAACGTTTCGGGTCGAAACCCTCCTTCAGACTGGTATGGGGTGGAGGGAGGGGGGGGGGCGGGGAGAAGAAAGGAGAAAAGAAGAGGAGGAGCCCGAGGTCTGAGGGAGAGCTGAGAAGGGGAGGAGACAGCAAGGGCTACCGGAAATTGGAGAAGTCAATGTTTATGCCGCTAGGGTGCAGACTGCCCAAGCGGAATATGAGGAATCCATCCTCCAATTAGTAATCTGCTTTGCAGGTGGGACTGAGAGTGTCTCTAACATACGTTACAGACCTTATACTGCAGGCAGCCTCAAATGGAACAAGAATGAATTAAGGATGTGGGGCAATTAAGGCACGTTGAGGCCATTTGGGATCCCTGATGTGGCACAGTGTAACTGCCGTGAATTGCAGTGGGGCAGAACAGGATGCAACTGTTCACACAGCACATGCACCGCATGTAAAGCTGCAGACCCGCGCTTATTTAGTAATCCGCATCAATTTTGTTTTAAAGCCATGTGTTTTGTGTGCAGCTCGGCGTATAATGCAGCATTCTGGGTCAATGCGGGAGAGGTCAGAGTGCATCAGGGGCTGGGGAAAAAGTCTGATTGTGCAGGCTGCATGTCAGAAGTGGCAGACTTCAATACATAACCCCACTCTGATCCTCGATCAGCACTCAATCTATTAATCCCAGTGTAAAGTGAGACTTCCCCCTGTTCATCCAGAGCAGAGATGATCCATCAACCTATCTGCAGAACACAATCAGAATTTTAAATGTCAAGTGTGTTGCAAGTAAGCCCAGCTTTCTCTCTTTTGCCAGCTCAGTGTACTATTTTATAATCAAGCTCCATGCTCAGTCTGAAGAAGGGTCTCGACCCGAAACGTCACCCATTCCTTCTCTCCAGAGACGCTGCCTGTCCCGCTGAGTTACACCAGCATATTGTGTCTATCTTCCATGCTGTTCTCCCTCATTCCCAAGAACAGATATGTTACAACAGTGGGTTACACAAAAGGCTGGAGAAACTCAGCAGGTGCAGCAGCATCTAAGGAGCGAAGGAGATAGGCGACGTTTCGGGTCGAGACCCTTCTTCAGACTGGTCAGGGATCAGGGAAACGAGAGATGTGGAGAGATAAAGAACAATGAATGAAAGATATGCAAAAAAGTATCGATGATAAAGGAAACAGGCCATTGTCAGCTGTTTGTAGTGTGAAAATGAGAAGCTACTGCGACTTGGGTGGGGGAGAGATAGAGAGAGAAGGAATGCCAGAGCCCGAGGGCTGAGAGAGAGGTGGGGAGGAGACAGCCAGGGTTAACAGAATTGAGAAAAATCAATGTTTAAGCCCAGAGGATGCAGACTCCCCAAGCAGAATATGAGGTGCTGTTCCTCCAACTTGCGGTGTTGCTCACTCTGGCCGTGGAGGAGGCCCAGGACCGAGAGGTCGGATACGGAATGGGAGGGAGAGTTGAAGTGCTGAGCCACCGGGAGGTCGGGTTGGTTATTGCGGACCGAGCGGAGGTGTTCGGCGAAACGATCGCCCAGCCTCCGCTTGGTCTCACCGATGTAGATCAGCTGGCATCTGGAGCAACGGATGCAGTAGATGAGGTTGGAGGAGGTGCAGGTGAACCTCTGTCGGACTTGGAAGGACTGCTTGGGTCCCTGAAAGGAGTGGAGGGGGGAGGTGAAGGGACAAGTGTAGCATCTCTTGCGGTTGCAAGGGAAAGTGCCCGGGGAAGGAGTGGAGCGGGAGGGAAGGGAAGAATTGACAAGGGAGTTGCGGAGGGAGCGGTCTTTGCGGAAGGCAGACAGGGGGGGAGATGGGAAGATGTGGCGAGTGGAGGGGTCACGTTGGAGGTGGCGAAACTGGCGGAGGACTATCGGTTGCAACAGTGAACATGCTTCAGAGCAAATTGTGAGCAATACCTTTGTTAAGTACAATTAATAAACGTTAGTAAACATCAGGCATTTTTAGACAGTGCACTGCAGATTCTTATGGTCTGTGCTATCTCTTGCCAGTGTAGCCTGCGACTCAGTTTGTCTTCCAAATACAACCTGCTGGCTGCTTCCCTTTCAGAAGGACGTGATGATATCATCGTCACAGAGTCAGGGAGGTACCGTACGGAAACGTGCCTCTCAGCCCACTGTGTCTGCCTGTCATCAACCACCCATTTACAAACCCGGGATGGCGGGACTGTCATATGCCGAGAGAATGAGCAGCTGGGCTTGTACACTCTGGAGGTTAGAAGGATGAGAGGGGATCTCATTGAAACATATAAGATTGTTAAGGGCACGGACACGCTAGAGGCAGGAAACATGTTCCCGATGTTGGGGGAGTCCAGAACCAGGGGCCACATTTGAAGAATAAGGAGTAAGCCATTTAGAACGGAGACGAGGAAACACTTTTTCTCACAGAGAGTGGTGAGTCTGCGGAATTCTCTGCCTCAGAGGGGGGTGGAGGCCGGTTCTCTGGATGCTTTCAAGAGAGAGCTGGATAGGGCTCTTAAAAATTGCGGAGTCAGGGGATATGGGGAGAAGGCAGGAACGAGGTACTGATTGGGGATGATCAGCCATGATCACATTGAATGGGGGTGCTGGCCCAAAGTGCCGAATGGCCTACTCCTGCACCTATTGTCTATTGTCTATAAACCCAATTTTTTAATTCTCTCCATATTGGTGTCAACTCCCCCAGATTCCACCTGAAGTATGCCCCCCCCCCCCCCCCCCCCCCCTTAAATGTCACCTATCCATGTTCTCCAGAGATGCTGCTTGACCACCTGAGGTACTCCAGGATTTTTGGGCCTTTTTAAAATCTTAAAGGGTTTGAGGAGTGTCCAACCAATGATCGCCTAAGTCCTGTGTAGGAAAGAACTACAGATGCTGGTTTAAATCGAAGGTAGTCACAAAATGCGGAATAACTCAGCCGGACAGGCAGCATCTCTGGAGAGAAGGAATGGGTGACATTTCATGTCGAGGCCCTTCTTCAGACTCAGGCCATGCGGCCCATCACACCAGACTAGCCTCATCAATAGACAATAGGTGCAGGAGTTGGCCATTCGGCCCTTCGAGCCAGCACCGCCATTCAATGTGATCATGGCTGATCATCCCCAATCAGTACCCCGTTCCTGCCTTCTCCCCATATCCCCTGACTCCGCTATTTTTAAGAGCCCTATCTAGTTCTCTCTTGAAAGCATCCAGAGAACCGGCCTCCACCGCCCTCTGTGTAACATCAACGGTTACTTGAAGTTAGAGAAATCAATATTCATACCGCTGGGTTGTAAGTTGCCCAAGCAGAATATGAGGTGCTGTTCGATCCTAGTTCTATGACAAGTTCTACCGCCCTCCTGATTAAATATTACTGATCATATGCCGTGTTGTCACCTTCCCCTCAGCTAATGATGAACCATTCACCATTTCCTTATCATCGTCTGCTTTGATCTTCTGAAGAAGGGTCTCGACCCGAAACGTCGCCTATCTCCTTCGCTCCTTAGATGCTGCTGCACCCGCTGAGTTTCTCCAGCTTTTTGTGTAACCCTCTGCTTTGATCTGTTGTTTTCACAACTTTCTTTTCTGTATCTCTGGACTCCCTGTCCCCTGACTCTCAGTCTGAAGAAGGATCTCGACCAGAAATGTCACCCATTCCTTCTCTCCATAGACGCTGCCTGTCCCGCTGAGTTACTCCAGCATTTTGTGTCTAACTTCCATGCTGTTTTCCCTCATTCCCAAGAACAGATATGTTGCAACGCTGAACATGCTTCAGAGCAAATTGTGAGCAACACCTTTGTTAAGTAAAATTAGTAAACTTTAGTAAACATCAGAAAGGCATTTTTAGACATTGCACAGCAGATTCTTATGGTCTGTGCTATTCCAGCATTTTGTGTCCATCTTCACTGATAAACCAGCATCTGCAGTTTGTTCCTAGACATCAGACTAGACCTTGGATCGATTTATCCAATATATGACCCCTCTCACCCTGGTCACAAACTCTTTGAATCACTTCCCTCTGGAAGGCGACTCCGGACTGTCAAAGCTGCCACAGCCAGACATATAAACAGTTTGTATCCACGAGTAGTTTCTCTACTCAACAGCCAAAAAGCTGTAGCCTCCCTTTGATCTTGTATTTTGTTGGTTCACATGCTTGGTCAATGGTGTTTTATCATTAATGTTTTATTATTATTAATGTTTAGTGTTTTCCGAGTCATTCGTAACTGTCACTGTGTGTCATGTTGTTACTTGCGGGCGGAGCACCAAGGCAAATTCCTTGTATGTGAATATTGGCCAATAAACTTACTTACTTACTTATATCCACTCACCACACTCCTTCCCCACCCTGATGAATTTTATTTTCTTTAATTCTCCTTTGAAAGATATTATTCCATCTGCTTTTGCCACCTCTTCAGGCTCCCCAGCCACTTATACCAATTTATTGATTGCCTTGCCCCCACTGAAGGACTTTGCATTGGTCCATTAAGGTTCATAGTATTGATGCTGCTTGCTGCCTCGTTGCAGGTTGTTGAGTGTAACGCTGGAGCCTAAATTGGCAATACCCGTATAATACCGCCGCTTCCAGAAGTATTGTCAGTGAGGTTTTTTTTTATGGCACACCAGGACAGGATTAGAGAAATCCTTTGAGGCGTGTTTCTGCTTGCAGCCTCCCCATAAACAAATATCATAACAGCCAAGTTAATTGCTGGCGGATCTCCCAATTCGGGAGCTGACATCTGAAAGTGCAATAAACTAGGTGCTATTTAATCCACCCATTATGCAGGCTAATTGACTAATTTCACAAGTATATTCCTTTTTTCATTATCGGACCTTGTCAGCCCTTTGCGAGCTGTCATGGAAAGGGCCTCGGCATTCGTGATTGATCATTGATAGATTGGCAGTCAGATTAATTTAATTAAAATCGCCTCACTTGAGAAATGAAAGACAAAAAGCAAAGTGCTAATAGATTTGCTCTGGCAGTAAATGACTTCACAGGGACCGTTTACAGAGCTTTGCCTAACTTATTTTGCCCGAAATTCCCAAGTCACTCGCAGGCTCGCGCTTTAATTGCATCGAGCTTTGCGAAGGCTTTTAGCTTCATAAGCGCAGAAACTGCTTTTCTAGTGATCAGAAAAAAAATCAACATTTCCCCTAGGTCTCGGGGAAGCTAAGCTGTTCCCTGCGATTGTCGAGGCGAGGACATTCCCCACCCACAGCAGTCATCTGTAGCCTCTGTCACTGCAGCCTCTCCTCCCTCTCAGCAGCAGTGCCACCAACAGGTCCAAGGTCAATGAACACCTTGTCTTTGTGGACCCCCCCCCCCCCCCTCTCAAACCCAAGGACAACCGGTCGGTCAAAGGGAGAGATAAAAATGCACACTGCAACAGAGATGCGGACATTCTTGGAAGGTCCGTGGATTCATAAACTTTAGCTTGTTGCTTTGTAGGTACACCCTTCACTGATACTCAGTCCAAGCTAAAATCAGTGCTCAACCTCCTTTAGTACTGCCATGTTAATTGTATGTATCGTGATACTGTCCTAAACAGCACAGTTATGGAGGGAGTGACTGCTTTCCCAGTCTCTGCAGATAGGGAAGTAGTAGACTCTGTCTGGTTTGGGGACTGTAAAGCCTCCGACTGGAAGTCTGTGCAGAGAGTGGCGAGGACAGCGGGAAAAAATCATCGGGACCTCTCTCCCCTCAATCGGGGATATTGCGACCAAACGTTGCGTGTCTAAGGCCAGCAGTATTATAAAAGACCCCACACATCTCCATCACGGACTGTTCACTCTGCTGCCCTCGGGCAAAAGATATTGCAGCATAAGGAGCAGAACATCAAGGTTCTGCAACAGCTTCTTCCCACGAGCCATCAGACTCCTGAATGCCATGTAATGGGCTGCCACCATTGTCTATTTATCCTTTTATCCATGTTTATCCTTCTGTTAATTATCGTGTTGCACAGGGAGCCAAATGCAACGGAATTTCGTTTGGAACTGCATATATCGATGTATTTCTAAATGACAGTAAAGTTTGTTTGACTTTGACTTGAGTATTGTCCTCGATAGATGTGGTTAAAGCTACGGCTATTAAGATGATAGCTACATAGAATGATTAAAGCATGTGATAGGATAGATCGAGGGAGAGTGTTTCCTTTGGTGGGGAAGTTCAGAAAATATAAAATGTATGTTTAGTCGAGTTTATTGCAACTCAATTCAGTTGGTAAAATAGTAGTGAAAGCCTGGAAATGTCTCCATTTACTATCGAGAGCACACAGTTGAGCATCCGGCCGAGCTGCTCCCTCACAGTGCTGGGTTTGATCCTGCCCTCGGGTGCTGTCTATGTTGAGTTTGCATGTTCTCCCTGTGACCACATGGGTTTCCTCCAGGTACCCGTTTCCCCCCACATCCCAATGACATGTGCGTTTCGTAGGTTAATTGGCCTCTGTAAATGGCCCTGAATGTGGAATGTAGGAAATGGGAGAGTGGAATTACATAGAACTAGTCTGGAAAGATGATCAATGGTCAGCATAGACTTAGTGGGTCGAAGGGCCTGTTTCCATGCTGTGTCCGTGTTGCATCTCTCCACACTGAAGCAGCGTTAAGAGGGGAAAGATAGATCAGCCATGATTGGACGGCAGAGTTGAGGAGGCGAATGGCCTAATTCTTCACCTATCACTTATAAACTAAACTTTCCCACCTCCTCCAAATCTCCTCCCCATCCCAATCACTTCTTCCCCAAAAGCTGTTCCTCCTTAAGCATAGTTATTAATGTCAAAACTGGGGCTGATGGAATGCACAAGGCATGTTGCAGAATCGAGGCTGGTAAATGCAAATCAAATCTATTTGAATGGAGCGACTCTCAAACTGTTGTGAAACAGAGACCCACATACATGAACAAACACACACTCAGATGCACACTACACACGTCCACGGCAGCGATAGATAGCTCTGTGTGAGTGTGTGTGAGTGTGTGTGTGTGTGCGTGTGTGAGTGTGTGTGTGCGTGTGTGCATGCCTGTGTGTGCGCGTGTGCGTGAGTGCGAGTGTGTGCAAACATTTGTGCGTGCGTATGTATGATTGTGTGGGTATGTGTGAGTGTGTGTGTTTGAGAGTATGTGTGAGAGTGTGTGCATGTGTGTGTATGCATGTGTGCATGCGTGCGCATGTGTGTGTTAGCATGTGTGTGTGTGTGTGCGCACGCGTGCATGTGTGTGTGCGAGTGTGTGTGAGTGTGCATGTGTGTGAGTGTGCATGTGTGTGAGTGTGCATGTGTGTGAGTGTGTGTGTATGTGTGTGTGTGTGCAAGTGTATGTGTGCATGTGTGTGTGTGTGAGTGTGTGTGTGAGTGTGTGTGAGTGTGTGTGAGTGTGTGTGAGTGTGTGTGAGTGTGTGTGAGTATGTATGCATGAGTGTGAGTGTGGATCGGTGAGCCCAGATCTGTTAGTTTGCCCAACTCCTTGTATCATTGAATCATAATTTAGTTCACTGATGGATTTTAGTCTGGTTTAAAAAATCCGGCCAGGCCTATATGTGACTCCAGACCCATCTATGTGCTGACTCAGAAAAGGATGCGTAAGCCTCTCGTTTGTGCAACAGCATCAATGTCTGGACTGCAGCAGTTCAAGGTGACTCAGCAACACCTTCTCAAGGCCAGTTAAAGATGAGCCATAAATGCTGGCCCTGCCAGTAAATCCCAGATCTCAAAATAAAAGGACAAATGGAAAATAATGACTTTGTATAAATTAATTCTGAAGATATGAAAATATGCTGCAAGATTAGCATGTGTTTGTCTATTCCTGACTTTCTTCCGAGGAGATTCTGGTGAACAAAACCTTGAACCACCACACTCCAGTCCTCCCCACTGCTATTGGAGAGGGTCGCATTCATGATGGAGAAGAATTAAATCATTTCAAAGCTGCTCTACAATTTGAATGGGGGCGTGAAGGTGGTGGCGCTGTTTGCATTGCCATTCTGGGTGATGGAGGTTTGATGTGAGGGAGGAAGTCCAAGAGAGTTGCTGAGGGCATCAGATAAATGTTGCTCATCCCATCTTTGGTACGCCAGAGGTGGAGGGAGTGAATGCCATAAGTAGTGAACAGGACTCCAATTCTGGTTCTGCCTCCCTGCTGCAGTGAATGGCAGGGAAGGAAATCATCTTATGGCAACCGCTGATGTGTCCATGGTAGGGATGAGTCAGAAAGCTCAAATTACGATAGATGTTTTTTGTTGATCACCGCCAATGTAATTACACAAGCAAAGTGGGTAGATGGAGCAGAGCCTCAGAATAAAATGACTTTCCTTCAGGAAGGAGATGAGGAGGAATTTATTTTGTCAGAAGGTAGTGAACCTGTGGAACTCATTGCCACAAGAAAGCTGTGGAGGTCAAGCCAATGGATATTTTTAAGGCAGGGATAGATAGATTCTTGATTAGTACAGGTCTCAGGGGTTATGGGGAGAGGACAGGTGAACGGGTTAGGTGGGAGAGATATATCAGCCATGATTGAATGGAGGAGCAGACTTGATGGGCCGAATGGCCTATTTCTGCTCCTATCATCTATGAAATGAACAAATCAGCAGTGGTTGAATGGCTGGGCAGATTGGTTACACACTACACAAACAATGCTGCCTCCAATGTGTACTGAGTGCCAAAGCAAAAGATAGGTTTGAAGAAGGGTCTCGACTGCTCAAGATGGTCAGCGTGGAGAAACGTAGTTCTTGGCCTGCCACAGGGAGAGATACTGTATCTGCATCTGAGTTTTCACATTTTGCACACGTGCACAAAGAGAATGCAACTGTGGTATCAGCACATGCATGGGTTATCCTGACTTACTACAAAAACTTCAAGTAAAGCTCGGGCAACTTCTTCTGCAAACAATATTACTGGGTGTTCAATGTCCCTCTCTGCCAAATGAATAACCACAAAGGGAAGCATCGTGCCACTAAGGTGTGAGGGAGAAGAGAACTTGCTGCCCTGAGGGAATCTGGCCATCGTGGACATTGACCCATGGCAACATAGCTAGTTAAGGATATCAAGGATAGTCGAAGGATTCACTACCATCTACCCCATTGCTGATCACAAACAATCCGTGATTGGACTTGACTGGTTCTACCTTGCACTGAACGTTTTTTCCTTAACATGTATCTGTACACGGCAAATGGCTCGATTGTAATCATGTATTAGAAACATAGAAACATAGAAAAATAGGTGCAGGAGTAGGCCATTCGGCCCTTCGAGCCTGCACCGCCATTCAATGTGATCATGGCTGATCATCCAACTCAGTATCCCATACCTGCCTTCTCTCCATACCCCCTGATCCCTTTAGCCACAAGTGCCACATCTAATGCCCTCTTAAATATAGCCAATGAACTGGCCTCAACTACCTTCTGTGGCAGAGAATTCCAGAGACTCACCACTCTCTATGTAAAGAATGTTTTCCTCATCTCGGTCCTAAAGGAATTCCCCCTTATCCTTAGACTGTGACCCCTTGTTCTGGACTCCCCCAACATCGGGAACAATCTTCCTGCATCTAGCTTGTCCAACCCCTTAAGAATTTTGTAAGTTTCTATAAGATCCCCCCTCAATCTTCTAAATTCCAGCGAATACAAGCCGAGTCGATCCAGTCTTTCCTCATATGAAAGTCCTGACATCCCAGGAATCAATCTGGTGAATCTTCTCTGTACCCCCTCTATGGCAAGAATGTCTTTCCTCAGATTTGGAGACCAAAACTGTACGCAATACTCCAGGTGTGGCCTCACCAAAACCCTGTACAACTGCAGTAGAACCTCCCTGCTCCTATACTCAAATCCCGTCTTTCTGTCTTGTCTTTCCGCTGACTGGATAGCGTGCTACAAAAGCTTTTCCCTGTACCTCGGTACACGTGACAATAAACTGAACTGTAAACATAACTATTCTGAAAGAGTAGCAAACCCTCAGCTCCAGGGCAGTCAGGGGACAGGCAGCAAATGTTGGTTTTGTCACAATGTTCGTGCCTGTGAATAACAACATGAAGTGTATGTTTTTTGGGTGGTCAACTCTGGTTTGTTGGCATTTCTGCAAGGAAACTTGCGATATTTCACTCTGCTGGGTTTGTTTTTAAAATGCAAGTTGTTGTATGTATGTGTGTGTGTATGTTTGTGTTTACTTGTGTGTTTATTTGTATGTGTGTACATCACGTGAGTATAGGCTGCACTCAATGGTAATGCCCTCCACTCCTAATGAATAGCCCGCTCACACTCACTGTCTGTTTAGATAGACAGATGGGTGGCCTGGCAAGAGTAAATAAAAGTTGGCCAGAGTATGTCTTACGGGCCCCCAGTATGAATCAGTGCCTTCAGGGGAGAAAGGAAAAACATTACACAGGAAAAGAAAATTAAAAGCAGTCCAGAATCATATGTTAAATGAAATATCGAAATTAGTTTTGCGTAATAGCCCATTGCAGCACTTGGAGTAATGGGGCATTTGATACTTCACAGAGTGTTTGCTTTGGGATGGGAGTTTAATAGATCTCACTCCTTCCAGTAAAAATCCTTACGTAAAGGCAATTCTCCCTTCAAATGCGGTTTAAAAACGAGAAAGCAAGAAGCCAGCACACACCCCTAGTTAGTGTTGTACGTGTTACCCAACGCTGACTGAGACAACAAAACATCTGTTTGTTTGACAGCTGACATGTGTTACAGTATTGAGATCTGACGGCATATATTATTGTTTTAAAGTTCGTTCAAGCTGACAGACCTCACAATTTGTAAACTTCAGCGAAACGCTTCAATAAAGTCCAAGGATTTTTTTTTTTTCCCTTTAATTCTTCATTTGTACAAACCGGTGCGCCAAACTCTAAGGTCACACTAATTGACACAGTACAAGTAATTAAGCAGTCAGCGTTCACGTACTTGAAGACTCAACTACCGTGGGTCGGTGCCAGCTAGACAGTAACTCTTCTTGCAGTCAACAGATCAACCTGGTTCCAACAATCAGACAGGTGAAGTGATGACTGGGGAACCAAGATAACGCTAAAAGTCATTACCATATGAAAATTAGCCCGAGAATTGAGTGGGAGAACTTATTAAGTGAGCCATCGTACATATCATCCTGGGGACTCCCTGGTGGACCCTTGCCATGTCGGCTTGTCAGTGTGTTTAGCCGGACAAGTATTTCTTCACCATAAGACCGAGCTTCCACAGTGACAAAGGGCCTATTGTGTCTTACAAGTGCCTTCCATTTCCAAACTACTTGAGTGCAGTCACAATGCCTGCCAAATTTCAATTTGAGTGAGGCTAACATGTATGTGTTTTCAAACCTAGTTTCCTGGAATGCTAATTAAAACCAGCTCTGCATCTCCCCAGCAGTTCGGCTTTCCCTCCTCTCCGGCTAATCCTTATTTACGAATCGTTCCATCAAATCGTCCCCTTCCAAATATCTCTCTTACAGCCTGCAGCCCAACGAGATGTGTGGCCTGCTGCCATCCCATCACGACCACCCTCCCTCCCTTGCTTGCTTAGTCCATCGCCCACTACCATCACCCCTTATCCACTCCAACAGCTCTCCTTCCCCCTTTAAGATGCCCCAAAAAATTACAGACCAAGTATTAAATCACCAGGCTTGAAATCCCTTTTAACGTATAATTACAGACAAATTAGTAGCAAGAATAGGCTATTCGGTCCCTCTGGTCTGCTCTACAACTTGATTGGATCATGGCTGAACTGATTTAACTGCAATTCCACATTCCCAAGTAACCTCTCACCTGATTGCCATAGAGGGAGTGCAGAGAAGGTTCACCAGACTGATTCCTGGGATGTCAGGACTGTCTTATGAACAAAGACTGCATAGACTCGGTTTATATTCTCTAGAATTTAGGAGATTGAGAGGGGATCTTATAGAAACATACAAAATTCTTAAGGGGTTGGACAGGCTAGATGCAGGAAGATTGTTCCCGATGTTGGGGAGGTCCAGGACAAGGGGTCACAGCTTAAGGATAAGGGGGAAATCCTTTAGGACCGAGATGAGAAGGACTTTTATCACACAGAGAGTGGTGGGTGTCTGGAACTCTCTGCCACAGAGGGTAGATGAGGCCAGTTCATTGGCTATATTTAAGAGGGAGTTAGATGTGGCCCTTGTGGCTAAGGGGATCAGAAGGTATGGAGAGAAGGAAGGTACGGGATACTGAGTTGGATGATTAGCCATGATCATATTGAATGGCGGTGCAGGCTCGAAGGGCCGAATGGCCTACTCCTGCACTTAATTTCTATGTTTCTATGTTTCTATGATTGATTACCAATAATTTATCTCTGCATTAAAATTATTAAAATATTCTGCTTCTGCTGCACTTTGAGAAAGAGAGTTCCAAAGCCTCTTGAGAGGGGGGTTATTTTTTTGCCTCGGTTTTGTTTTAAATGACTGACCCTTTATTGTTAAGCTGTGACTCAGTTCAGTTCAGTTCAGAGACACAGCGCGGAAACAGGATATTCAGACCTTCGGTCGACCGAGTCTGCACCGACCAGTGATCCCAACACATTAACACTCTCCGACACACACTAGGGACAATTCACATTTATACCAAGCCAATTAACCTACAAACCTGCACGTCTTTGGTGTGTGGGAGGAAACCGAAGATCTCGGAGAAAACCCACGCGGCTTTGGGGAGAACGCACAAACTCCGTACAGACAGCACCCGTAGTCGGGATCGAACCCGGGTCACTTGCACTGTAAGGCAGCAACTCTACTGCTGCACCGCTCCTCAGGCTAGGTTCCCTCTCCTCTCTTCATCCACCCCATCAACACCCCTCAGGACACTTACATTTCAATCAAGTCTTTTCTCACTCTTCCGAACTCCGGTAGATACAGACCTAACCTGTAGAATCTTTGACTCTCTGTGAGGGGTAGTAAAGGTCTGGTCAAGATCCAGTAGACCTTCTTTGAACAGCTTGTAACTGTATTTGCACCTCCACGAATAAGGAGACCATAACTGCCCACAGCCTCATCAATAACTAAAACAAGACAATAGACAATAGACAATAGGTGCAGGAGTAGGCCATTTGGCCCTTCGAGCCAGCACCGCCATTCAATGTGATCATGACTTCCCCATTTTATACAAAATTCTCCTCACAACAAATGGGACCCATTTGTTCCACTCTTGTCAAGTGCATGAGGACGTTGTGCCATTATCAAGTTGCGACATACATGTAAACTCTGTACTGTTGGAAGGTCGATTCACAGCAGGCACGTCAATAATTGCCTCATTCTTCCATTGTAAGATGAGTCAGTGTCTGCCAGCAGGAAACCCCAGGGTGGGATATTGGGTGGGATATTGGGAGAGGGGATGTATCAATGCCATAACCAGTCCGTACCCCACATCCACCCATGGAGATAGTTCCACTTGGTACAAGGTTGTGCCCTTCATGCTCAAATCTTGCCTAATGCCTACTTTCTAAATGGGTTTGATGCAGAAGCTCGTGTGTAGGAAGGAACCGAAGATTTTGGTCTACACCGAAGATAGACACAAAATGCTGGGGTCCAACTCTCTGCCTCATTCCCCAGATCCTACCTACCGTCCTCAGAAGTATCCATATTGGTCTGTGTTACCTCAACCACATCTGATACTGCATCTTAACGAGGTGATAATAGGGAGACAATGTGGGTTACAATCCGAGTGGTTTACTGTGGCAGAAACAAAGAATCGCAGATGCTGGTTTAGAGAGTTCTGGAGTTAGATTTTAACTCTGTATGCTTCTCCAAGCTCACAATGATCTAATCTACATTTTACTTGAAACATCCCCTTTGATGTCTCATCTTCACACCTTACACTTCCTTATCTTTATGTCCCTCTCCCCTGACTCTGCCTGAAGAAGTGTCTCGACCCAAAATGTCACCCGTTCCTTCTATCCAGAGATGCTGCCTGTCCCGCTGAGTTACTCCAGCATTCTGTGCCTATCTTCACCAAAAAGGCATATGAACTGTGCCTGAGCAGGAGAGAAGTGGGTACATGTAGACTCGTGTCGGATGGGCCTCAAGCGCTGCTCAAATAAGGCAGCAACCCCTTCTGACGCGTATAAATCGGCCTACACTTGAACTTCACAGTGTATACTTGCATAGATCCTTTCTGACAACAAAGAACTCATGTCTGGCATCAAGTCAAACAGTTAGAGGCTTTCACTGTTCAGAAGGCACATTAAAGACTACAGACGTTTTATTTCCTTCTTCTCCCTAGTGAGAAATGGCTCAAGTGAGGATAGATATTTTCTTTAACACTCTAAGCCATCAAATACATCTCTTTCCCTTGCCATTACCACTTAGGGCTAAGTCTCCACAAACCAATCATTATTTGTTCACAAATTAGCTTTCAGAGGAGATGGCTGCAGAGATAAAAGCCACACTCACCTGGAACCTCCGCATGTCCCTGGGGTTTCCTGCATTCTTCAGACAGTTCTGATTGCATTTCAGAAAGAATTTCAAGAAGAACCTGAAGGGGGAAAGTGAGAGAAAAAAAAAAGAGAATTTGATTAAAACTCGTTCATGAAAGGAAATGCCCACTCTTTGAGAGAATTTAAACAATTGCATTTTCATCAATTGAGTTAAACTCATAACACATCAGGATCATTGTCAATCTGTGGCTCTTCCTACAAGCACACGTTACCTATATACCATCTGCGTTATGTTACCTTACCTGCTGGCTTCCATTTGTAATTGCTCTTAACTGGGGAACCGATGAGGATCGGTGTCAACAAAAGCAAGTTTAAAAAATCACCTACAACAAACGCCACTTATGAATACATCTTACTTCCATGTATATACACCACTAACATCCATCTGCATACAGCAATCCCCTCCACATGCATCAAGCATGTGTAACAATAGCCTCCATCCACATACGCCAGTAACTGCAGATAGACACAAAATGCTCGAGTAACTCAGCGGGACACAAACCATAGAAACATAGAAGATAGGTGCAGGGGTAGGACATTTGGCTTTTCAAGCCAGCACCACCATTCAATATGATCATGTCTGAGCATTCAAAATCAGTACCCCGTTCCTGCTTTCTCCCCATATCCCTTGATTCAGTTAGCTCTAAGAGCTAAATCTAACTCTCTCTTGAAAACATCCAGTATCTAACTCCCTCTTGAAAATTATAGGAATCTGAAGAATGGATGATGTGGAAGCATCACCCATTCCTTCTATCCAGAGATGTTGCCTGTCCCGCTGACTTACTCCAGCCTTTTGGGTCTTATCTTCAGTGAAAACCAGCATCTGCAGTTCCTTCTTACCAATAACCTGCACCCTTAGACTGCAATACAATCCACCTATGCACGTCAATAACCGCCACCTATGTACACCAACACAGTACATCTTTATACATCCACATGCTCTACCTATATACACAAAGACCCTCCACCTATCTAAAGCAACATGTTTCACCTAAATGCACCGGCACTCTCTATTAACATGCGGCAATAACCTCCAGCTATCTACATCACCACCTTCCACCTATACAAAGCAAAATCATTTACCTATACAGACCAATAACCTGCAACTATAAGAGCAACGTATGCCCCTACGCACGTCAATAATCACTATCTATATGCAGCAACAACCTCAATCTAAATACAGTAACACCCTCCATTATATGGACCAACACCATCCATCTATATACACCCTGCACTAAGGCACAGGAACACACTGCACACTGCACTTCTGGTCTCCAAATCTGAGGAAGGACATTATTGCCATAGAGGGAGTGCAGTGAAGGTTCACCAGACTGATTCCTGGGATGTCAGGACTGTCTTATGAACAAAGACTGCATAGACTCGGTTTATACTCTCTAGAATTTAGGAGATTGAGAGGGGATCTTATAGAAACTTACAAAATTCTTAAGGGGTTGGACAGGCTAGATGCAGGAAGATTGTTCCCGATGTTGGGGAGGTCCAGGACAAGGGGTCACAGCTTAAGGATAAGGGGGAAATCCTTTAGGACCGAGGTGAGAAGGACTTTTTTCACACAGAGAGTGGTGGGTCTCTGGAACTCTCTGCCACAGAGGGTAGTTGAGGCCAGTTCATTGGCTATATTTAAGAGGGAGTTAGATGTGGCCCTTGTGGCTAAAGGGATCAGGGGGTATGGAGAGAAGGCAGGTACGGGATACTGAGTTGGATGATCAGCCATGATCACATTGAATAGCGGTGCAGGCTCGAAGGGCCGAATGGCCTACTCCTGCACCTAATTTCTATGTTTCTATGTATATATCAACACATTCCACCTATTTACATTAACAGACCTCCCATCTATATCATAATCATCATAATGAACATCATAATCATACTTTATTAGCCGTATGCTTTGCAACAAACGAGGGATTTGATTTGCCATACAGTCATACCATTACAAAGTAACAGGACACACAAAATACATTTTAACATAAACATCCACCACGGTGACTCCTCCACATTCCTCGGTGTGATGGAAGGTGAAAGAAAGTTCTCCCTTGTTCCGCCCCCCCCCCACATCCCCTCCCTCCCCCCCACACCGGGTCCTCCTTTGTCCTCACACCGGTTGCTCCAGTTCTTCCACCGACACACCACAACAACCTCCACTTCTGTGGTGCCGTCAATCCTGCAACAGACCCAGAGGTGCGGGGAACATTGGGAATAAAAACTGATACTAAACTACCTCCAGGCAGACGGCCAAATGTGTGTTTTGAGCAGGAAGCTAAAGGGCCCTGCCCCACTTTCACGACCTAATTCACGACTTCTGCCGAGTTTGCCCTTGACTCATACGCGCAGCATGGTCGGCACGAGATCGTAGGTAGGTCGTGATGTTAGACGTAGGTATTCGTGGCATCAAGTAGGTCGGGGCATTTTTTCTAGCCTGATGAAAAATGTCCACGAGTAATAAAGGTCGTGAATTAGGCCGTGGAAGTCGGACAGGCCCTTAAAGGAGTAAAGGAAAGGAGCGCGGTTTAGGGAGCGTACACTTAGCTCTGGGGATTTAAGAGACCATCTCCCTGCACTTCAAATACTGATAATGATCCAGCCACCACCATCCACAAGGGCAAAGAATTCCAGAGGTTTGTTGCTCTCTGCGGGAAGTGGAGGGTTCCTGATACTGGGACCAGTGCTCCCAGGACGTACATGGTAAATGGTAGGGAATTGAAAAATACAGTTGAACAGAGGGATCTGGGAATAACCGTGCATAGTTCCTTGAAGGTGGAATCTCATATAGATAGGGTGGTAAAGAAAGCTTTTGGTATGCTAGCCTTTATAAATCAGAGCATTGAGTATAGAAGCTGGGATGTAATGTTAAAATTGTACAAGGCGTTGGTGGGACCAATTCTGGAGTATGGTGTACAATTTTGGTCGCCCAATTATAGGAAGGATGTCAACAAAATAGAGAGGGTACAGAGGAGATTTACTAGAATGTTGCCTGGGTTTCAACAGCTAAGTTACAGAGATAGGTTGAATAAGTTAGGTCTTTATTCACTGGAGCGCAGAAGGTTAAGGGGGGACTTGATAGAGGTCTTTAAAATGATGAGAGGGATAGACAGAGTTGATGTGGACAAGCTTTTCCCTTTGAGAATAGGGAAGATTCAAACAAGAACACATGACCTTAGAATTAACGGACAGAGGTTTAGGGGTAACATGAGGGGGAACTTCTTTACTCAGAGAGTGGTAGCGGTGTGGAATGAGCTTCCAGTGGAAGTGGTGGCGGCAGGTTTGTTGGTATCATTTAAAAATAAATTGGATAGGCATATGGATGAGAAGGGTATGGAGGGTTATGGTATGAGTGCAGGCAGGTGGGACTAAGGGAAAAAAGTTGGTCGGCACGCACTTGAAGGTCCGAGATGGCCTGTGTCCGTGCTGTAATTCTTATATGGTTATATGGTTAAATATGCCCCATTCGTTTGCAAACTACCTTCTGTGCAGTCCTTCATTTCCAACTACACTTTAATCCCCTTCCCCACCGTTCAGTTTAATCCCCTTCCCCACAGGAGAGAGGGGGATCTCAAGTCAAGGCTGTAATATCTATGTGTAGGAAGGAACTGCAGATGCTGGTTTAAACCGAAGATAGACACAGCATGCTGGAGTAACTCAGCGGGACAGGCAGCATCTCTGGAGAGAAGGAATGGGTGAAGATGTTTTTTCACCAGTTTGAAGGGTGACTTGCTCATTGATGTTATTGTGAAGTATTTCAGCTACCACAGTTCCCTCCACTAACCCACAACCAACACCACACTGTTCTGACCATGCAGGACAGGCCGGGAGAATAGTCACTGCCCGATGGTGAAGGGGCAAGGTTGGGATTGTCCAAAATGTCAAGCAATGTGCTGAATGTGACTTGAATCTTGCCAGGAAGGAAAGGAAACGCATGCTGCTCCCACATCGTTAACTTTTTTTCTCCCTCCCTCTCTCTCCCTTCGCTCCCTCCATCTGGCTGGCTGCCGTTCGAGATTTCATCGGCTCGTTAGTTAGTACCCTGAGCTATGAAGTTTGCCGACACCGGATCCCAGCCCCTGACCTGCCGCAGCTGCCGGGAATGTTGGCAGGGCCCGTGGTCCTGTTTGGCTGTGGCCGCCAGCAACGAGTGGTTCGGCGGCGTGAAGAGACGCACCATCTGTCGGACGGGGAAGACGGCCGCTGTCAAACGGCCCGCTGCGTCTCAAACAAGCCCTTATGTGGCAATGTCTCTCTGAAGCCACAGGTCCAGAGGAGCGTTGGATAAGGCCCCAGAGACCTGCCCGAAAGCCCATCCAGCACATAAGTCTTTGCAGCTGCCGACTTTAACTCCAAACAAATACTTTTAAACTGATGTACAGCTGAAATGGTTAAATATACCTGCACGCACACACCCTGACATGGTGCATGAGACCAAGTGTTGGCATCACTTTTCTGGGATAAATTTAAAAATAAAGAGGAGGGCATAAGGAAACGTGCTGATGCATCGAAATTCCTCAAATATAGGGGGAAAAAAATCTGTTCTGGGGAGATGTCAGCTGCGATGTTCCTATTCCAGCTTCGACGTGTTAGTTTCATATCAATTTCACACCATCAGGGTGAACCAGGTCAGTTTGTTTTCTCGCTCACGCTAACTGTCCGCCAACCACGTCACGCCCTCCGTCCCCTCGAATATCCCGGCTGTTTTCAAAGCGAACTCACGAGGGCACAGAACCGTAGAGAAAGAACCAGCTTTCAAAGTAACAGAACTTACGGGCAAAGTACTCCGCGTCAAGTGGGTTACAAAAGGCAGGGTGGGAATCTGAACTAAGTCATGGCCCCCTGCTTTCAGTTGTACTCTCAGGCCTCATCTGACAGTGTTACAGCCAAAGTTATTCATGATCCGAAGGAAGGATTTTATCTTCCATTAACAAACCTATCTGAAACGTGTTGCCTTAAATCCCATATCCCCCCTCACGTTTCATTTGATTATCAATAGGGATTTGCAAAAAATCAAGTCTGGTATTTAGTGGCTCCCCCCCCTCCCCCCATTGGACTTGTAATCCCACTTAATGCTGTAAATGAAACCTCTACCAGCATTCCCCATGCCCTTCCTGACTGCGTCAGTGTCCCTCAGATTGTGTTTGCAATTATCTTGAGGTGCAAGGAATATGCGTGCCAGTAGTCCGATCCTTATCACTAGACAACTGGAAATGGGCGAATCGTATTGTAGGCCTGGTAAAATGGAATTGAGCCTGACACAGGTGAATTCATATAAGTCACAGTATTATTACCCTATTTCTCAAAACCATTTGACCTGTGTAATGATCTGTGAGGTGTTATAAAAGGTGCTGCCTTCATAACATAATGTTTCACAAGCCCTTTTATTGATGGCCTACGAGGTTAAGGCATCAAAGTATATACAGGCAGCATGATCCGGAAAGACGCAGGCTTTGATCGCCGTTGTGCGATGAGCTATCACTCATACCCAAAGCACCAATTAGGGTATTATAATTGGCCTCTGGATTCTCAGCTTGTAAGTTCCGATCATTCAGGAGCCCCCAGGTTGGATGTCACTAAATGCTACCATGGGGATCTCTATTAGTGATAACATGCCAACACGCATTTGTTCATTTCCAAAGCAACGCTGCTCCATGTCCAACACCGCAACCCCTCGCCACCACCCTGAATGCTGGCCAACAATGGTGTCTGATCCTCTGGTGCCTCTGCTTTCAAATCCTCGTGCAAGTTTTTTTGGGAATCCCTTCTTGGCCGCTGGACTTGCTACCTCAAAGCACCAGAGATCTGGGTTCACTCCTGACCTCCAGTGTGTGGGATTTGCACAGACATTCTCTCTATGTCCGTATGAGGTACCTGGGATCCCTCCCACATCCCAATGATGTGAGGGCTGGTAGATGAATTGGCTGTTGTGGTTTCCCCCCCCCCCCCCCCCGAGTGGTAGAATCTGGGGGATTGATTGGAATGTGCGGAGAACAACATAGGATTAGTGTGTGATTAATGTAAATGGGTGTAAGCATGGACTCAGTGGACCAAAGGGCCTGCTTCCATGCTGTATCTCTCCATGAGAATTATGAATGAGAATTATCTTCTTGCTATATGTGGAAACTTACTATCCACAAATCGGCTTCTCATATCACATTAATGCCTACCATTTATAGTCTCGGAGGAACTTAGCATATTCTGTAAGGGACAATGTCAAATCTGTCTATTTTATAACCATTCCCAAGATCATGTTTTGTTTCTGCAACTTGATTGGAAAGATTTATCCGGATGCACGATTTCTTAGACTAAAAGAATCTCTCTCTGAAAATGTTGCAGTTCTTTAAAGCTCTGTTCTAATGGGCATTTATTGCTGCTTGCATTTCGGCATCCAAGACTTGCGTCTCCTATTAGTAATAAGGGGCGAAAGGGACATTCAACAAAGCAGCAACCTATCCAGTACTAGACTCAATACTAGACTCTTGGTGAAGGGAGGTGTGTGGGGTGAGGCAATAAAGAGGCACCCACAAGTATCATGGAGATAATACGGACGCAAGAGTTGCCCCTTCTAATGATGAGCAAACTAGGAGGAGGGCCCCAACTTTAGTCAGAACTTTAATGACCATCTCAGCACAAAATGCGACGGCATTAATTATTAAATAACTGCAAGAAATGACATGAATATTCAATATTACATATTCTAAATATATAATTTTCAGCCACGGGAGTGTGATTCTCAAAGTCCGACACAACACAACTCTAATTATCAAGTTACGGATATTCTTTCTCCTGACATTTCATGCTAGACTCCGGCTCGTTCCTCTGATCAAGCAGTTTCTCGCTTCTGCCAACAAAGCACAAACATCAGAGCTAAAGGTCGGGCTTGGAGTTAAGCCAGTGACAGGCCTTGTTACAATGCCTTCAACATAGTGACTTTGATACAGATTAGAGAGCCTCGTAATTAATCTAATTCATCTTCATTTACTCCCAAGCAAGTGCTTATGTTCAGTCAGACTGTCACGTTATAATTATTTCTGTATCTCGTGGAGTCACAGAGCATGGAAACAAGCCCTTCATCCATGCCAGCCTATTGATGCTAATCCCATTTTCCTACATTTGGCATATATACCTCTATTTCTTTCCTGTCCAAGTAATGTCCAAGTGATTTTTAAACACTGTTCATCGTACCACTTCCTCTGGCCACGTGTCCCATATACCCTCCACCTCTGGGTGGCAAATCTGACGCTCAGATCGTCGGCAAATATTTCCCCTCCGATCTTATACCTATGCCCTTGCCTTACCCTTGGCAAATGATTGTGACTATCTACGCGACCAATGTCCCTCATACTTTTTTAAACCTCTGTAAAGTCACCCTTCCTGCACTCCAGTGAGGATAACCCCCAGTCTATGCAATCCTCTCCTTGTAACTGAAGCCCTTCTTTCCCTGGCAACATCATGTGCTGAATATGCTGTGCACTCTTTCTACCTCCAGTGTGGTGGCCAGAACTGCACAAACTATTCCAGGTCCTAACCGATGTCTTGTATAGTTGTGGCAACTCTTATCAATGCCCATGTCTGTGAAGGCATGCGAGCCAAGTGCCTTCTTCCCTTCCTTATCCATCTGAAAGCCATTTTTACCTCTTCTCCCCTCTCCCATCATGCAAAAGGTATAACTGCTGAACTACTATCCACTGCACATCTTTGATGACCCTCAGACTATATTTGATCTTATACGATATACTTACACTTGATTGGACTTTGCTGGATTTACCTTGCATTAAACATTATTCCCTTATCATGTATCTGTACACTGTACATGGATCGATTGTAATCATGTATTGTTTTTCCGCTGACTTGTTAGCCCGCAACAAAAGCGTTTCGCTGTACCTCGGTGCACGTGGCAATAAACTGAACTCAACTTGCCTCTCGGGGATGGCATTCTTGGCTTTAGGGTGGGTGAGCCAATCTTGCAGCCAGGGGGATTTGCACCGCACGGCACCATGGTAATCTTCCAACCTGCACCTCTTCCGAATGTGGGAGAGAACCAGAGCTCTCGGGAGGTGAAACTCGCACAGCCACAGTAAGAATGTGTAGACTCCACACAGGCAGGACCAACGGTTAGGATTGAACCTGGACAACTGGAACTGTGAGCCAGCAGCTCTACTCTCTGAAGATAGTCACTAAAGTCTGGAGTAAAGGGCCTGTCCTTCCAGCATCCGACTCCATGCGATGAGCGCGATCAAACTAGAAGCGGGGGCCGCGCGGAGGTCGGGTGATCCCCTGTACAGGGCCGTTCCCACCAGCATGCGCATGCATGCGGCAAGCGCGACCAAACCGGCAGCGAGGGCCGCGCGGAGGTCGGGTGAGTGGCGCAACGCGGCGCAAAGTGAGGCGAACTTGGAGCGAAGTTTTAAAGGTAAGTTCGCCAGGACAGAGAGGGGCACACAGAGAGGGGCACAGAGGCACCTACAGAGAGGGCCACGGAGCCACACACATAGAGGGTCACGGAGGCACCTACAGAGAGGGTCACGGAGGCACGATGTCGGGGCGGTGTGTAATGCGTCGAGGTGACTGCGAGCCGACAAGCCGTTGCCGCGCGGAATTTTTGAACATAGTCAGTTTTTCGGAGCCCCGCTCGATATCGGGACGAACTCCGCACAATTCCGCACGGCTCCGGCGATCGAAGTGTGACCGGCCCCGCGACGCCGGACGGCTCAAGCGACCACGTTAGGTCGCGCTCATCCGCATAGGGTTGCATGCTGGTGGCACAGGCCCTTAACTCAGCGGGTCAGGCAGCATCTCTGGAGAAAAGCAATAGGTGAGGTTTCGGGACGAGACCCCGCTTCAGACTGTAGTCTACTAGCTGCCCCCGCTGTGCCATTGTATAGTGAGTCAAAACTATAGGTTCTCAAAACAAAAGTTTGGCATCTTAGCATTATCACGATGTTCCACAGACAAAACTAAAAGAGGCAATTGCAGAGGATCGGTGCATCATCCACAGCTGCTGATGAACCTGTGCCCACCTCTGAATGCTACAGCTGTAATTGTCGTGGGGAACATTTTAAACAAAGTGGCATTTAGCACAAAGTTTTGCTCAGAATTTATGGAGGAGTATTTTGTTAAAGTGCAGACATGCAAATTGTGTCATGGTCAAATGAATCACCATACTGTTGTCAGTTTACACTAACCACCCCAACCATCTTCTAACCACCAACCATCTTCAGTTCAGGCAATGCCCGGAATGAATTGGTCTTCACTAATTACTACATCATGATTGGAAATATTCCTATTAACAAGGGGCACAGAACTGTACAAGGATTACATTTTGTGCTGAACTAGTGAGAGTCGTGGTGGAGAAGCTCGTGTGGACCTCAGATCCTGAGAGCGATGCCGTCTGGAGCTACGCTCCTGGTAGGGCCACCCATGGCGGTAAGGTCAAGGGGGAGGTCTCTGACAAAGAGCAATCCGACCAACACTTCAACGGTGGAACAGGCGGAGGACGATGGCTGACCTTAGTGGAGCGTCGCAACGGCTGGGAAGGCGGATGAAGGCTGCGGCAGAAAAGGGTCTCCGGTCATCTTGGACTCCATGCCACTGGATCCTGACCCAGATCTGTCAAGGACTGTGGGGTGGCTGTCTGTGCACCAGTCTCCCCACGTTAAACAAAGTCACGCACAGGCCTCCTCCATATAGGGAATAGCATCCTGGAGACACCCATGGTCAGCCATGACTGAAGGGGGGGCCTCTGAAGTGAGAGTATAACATAAGAGTGCATAAAATTGGCATCACCAGCACCTGCAAAATATTCCTTACTCCCAACACAGGAATTTCTGACACAACCACTTTTTCTATCTGTAGATTTATTCAGTGATCACAGCCTTTCCTTATCAGAGAGTAGGTTTGGGGAATGAGGTTGAGGCATCAATGGCGCTGAGGAGTGCTGCCAAACAGGGCCAAACTCACACCAAGTGACAATCCAAGAACACACCAGACATCGCGGATAGAGGCAAAAGTTTCTCTGCCTCTGCTTTAAACAAATAGGTGCTTATCCCTGGTGTCCTGGTGAAAATGTTATGCCAAAGCAAACGTCATTAAAAAAGATTATCCGGTCATTATCACTTTGCTGAACTCAAACTGATTACCAAATAGTAACAGTGATTCTATTTCAGGAGCGGGTTGGCTCTGAACCACTTCGATCCACAGAGGTTGTAAAAGGTTCCCCAGCAAAAAAGCTTGGTTCTTGTGACATCAAAAGCAGTAAGTGAAAGAGGTCTACTCTGCCATTCAATCATGCCTGATCTATCGTTCCCTCTTAACCCCATTCTCCTGCCTTCTCCCCATAACCCCTGACACCCGTACTAATCAAGAATCTCTCTATCTCTGCCTTAAAAACACCCATTGACAGCATTCTGTGGCGATGAATGCCACAGATTCACCAGCCCCTGACTTAAGACATTCCTCCCCATCTCCTTCCTAAAGGAATGTCCTTCCATTTTGAGGCTGTGACCTCTAGTCCTAGGCTCTCCCACTAGTGGAAACATCCTCTCCACATCCACTCTATCCAGGCCTTTCACTATTCGCTTTTCAATTTCCCATATCCGAGAGGTTCTGCCACCACGGGTAACGCTCCAAATACTATCCAACAACCAGAGTTTCAGCCAGAACAGCCAAGGGCGGCACGGTGGTGCAGCAGGTGAGTTGCTTGCTGCACCGGAGGCACAGGTTCGATCCCGACTACGGGTGCTGTCTGTGCGGAGTTTGTACGTTCTCCCCATGACTGTGTGGGTTTTCTCCGAGATCTTCCGTTTCCTCCCAAACTCCAAAGACGTACAGGTTTGCAGGTTAATTGGCTTGGTAAATGTGTAAATTGTCCTAGTATGCGCAGGATAGTGTTAATGTGCAGGGATCGCTGGTGGGCGCGGACTCGGTGGGCCGAAGGGCCTGTTTCCGTGCTGTATCTCTAAACTAGACCAAGCTCTGAATGAGGGATAAATCCTTCACAAGGGCGTCACTCCAGAGCTCCTGTCAAATGCGCGTCCGCTGGAGTCTGAGAGTTGGTCTAGTGTTGTCTTGCTTCCAAGATATGGATATCTTTGTGTACACAGGCTCACTGTAAGATCAGTGGATCTCAGCTGCCACAGGCTATCAGTAGCACAGGGAATGTGAGAGATTCCGTTAGCCACGAGGCTTAACCTTTGTGCTGACACCCAGTTTTTCTTTCAGTCATGTTAAATCCCCCGTAAACACTCCATAGCTCCACTTGATTTATAAGTAGCTGAGTGAGCCCGATCTGTGCACAGTTTTGACGAAAGGCATTGGCTGCCTCTTTTTGCTGTCAATATTTCCAGAGGAAGAATTGTATCCTGTCTGTGGATGATTGTACTAAACGAGACGACAATGATAAAGGAGCGAAGATTTGCATTTCGTGACCTACTTTCCCATCGGTTCTCTCACATTTGCATTCTATGCTAGAGGTCATTCGGCCCATCGAACCTGTACTTACTCCTACAGCATTCCCATCATTCCGATACCCCCACACTTCCTTGCTTGTGATATGCTGCTTCTCACACGGACATCAACCACCTTCTCACCCTCCAATTTCCCAGCCGCCCACCGACACGTTTGTAAAATTTACCCGCAGACGATTTACTTATCAACACGCATGTCATTGGAGAGTGGGAGAAAACTGGCAGTGTCCCAGAGAAACCTACAGAGAGAACGTGCAAACTCCACACAGACAGCATTGCTCAAACCCATTCTATGAAGATTGGAGGCAGCAGCAATTGCTGTCTGAGCCTTTCTAAAATAAACTCTGGTCACGGTTGATATGGAACAAATGTGGCAGCCAATTTGTGGTCCAGTGAGAGGTGACAAAACTGCAAGGTGCTAATGGACTGGGAATTTATCAAACTGCAGAATAAGTGTTAGCCAAGACATTGGCAAGAAGTCACCTTCTTCGAAATACTGTTGACTGATTGTTGTCCAGTGGGGTCTCCCCCAAAAGACAGAGCCTTCAACATCGTCCCTCGACTGTCAGACCAACCATCGCGGTTGGCACAAATTTCCAACCCATGGAGCACTAACCCAGGACAGAGAACATCAGCCACTGCATACAGACCGACAAGGCCACCTATAGATCACTCCAAAACATGCAACGCAAGCTAAAGACCCAGTCTGAAGAAGGGTCTAGACCCAAAAAGTCACCCATTCCTTCTCTCCAGTTACTCCAGCTTTTGTGTCTATCTTCGGTGTAAACGAGCATCTGCAGTTCTTTCCTGCACATTCTGACAATCATTGTCCTCTCACTGAAGTTGTATCTGTAGAGTGTGAATGGCTCGATTGTAACCATGTACTGCTGACTGGTTAGCATGCAACAAAAGTTTGTCACTGTACCTTGGGACACGTGACAATAAACTAAAACTGAACTGAACTAGACCAAAGTAGACTAAAAAGCTGGAGAAACTCAAGAGTCACGAGAGTCACGAGAGTTTTATTATCATGTACAGCATCGATGAGGAAAAGGAGTAGGCGACGTTTCGGGTCGAGACCCTTCTTCAGACTGACCAAAGTAACCTTCAAGTTCACTGGAAAAGTTATACCCCATGATCAGCCAAAGAGACATTCTGTTGACAGCCCGTCCTGAATCTTCTGACACCATAAGAAAATGTGGTGGCGTGGGAGGCAATGTAGACTGGGCTGCAGTTTGTCAATCTATCGTTTCTGTACTTCCCTTTCTCTGGCACCTGCTTTCCACCCCTAACGGGTTTGGTTCCTGTTGGTATGTTGCTGCCCGAGTGCTGACTATTCCTCTATAATCTGACTTCTTCATTTATCAGCACGGACCATCGGAGATATCAGACCAAATCTTGTAGAGATAAGCCCAAATCCGCATTCAACCAGTGCTCAGAAACAGTCCTATTCCCCACCAGCTCAGGTAAGTTCCAGTCAGGAGCTGCTCAGGCCAATATGAAGGCCTCAGTTGCTGGTTCAATGGATGCACTTACTACAAAGAGTCTTGGCCTATGTGTGAAGACCCATCTAGAGCAGCACCGAGGCAGCTGGTAAAGTTACTGCCTCACAGCTTCAACAAACTCTGTTCAATCCTGACTTCCAATGCTGTTTGTGTGGAGTTTGCACATTCTCGCTATGATCACAAGGGTATCATTCATAGGCTCCAGTTATCTCCACATCCAAGCATGTGAGGGCTGGTGGGTTCATTGGTCATTGTACATTTCCTGTACTGTGACACTTTGATACTTTATGCCTCAGCTTTCACTGCAACATTCATCCACACATTACATATATCTAGTCTTCACGACAAGAACTCCTCATCCTCCTCGTTCTGTTCCCCATAAACATGATGAATGAGTGTATGCTTTATTGTCCATTGTGACAAGTCTCAGTGAAATTCTTTGTTTTGTACACCCACGGTATGCAAATAGTTGACATATAAAGGGCGTCGACAAATTTTGGAAATATGACTTCAGGTGATATCACCACAAGTCCCCCTTTGGCTCCTCCCCCCCCCCCCCCGCCACCACCCCCTCCCCCCACCCTCCCCCCACCCCCCCCAGACACCCCCCCCCACAGCGGTTACCCCACGCCAGGTCTTCCTTTGGCTCCATAACCCCTCCCCACCCCACGCCCTCATCACCTTTCCCCCACCCCACACCCCCCCATCCCCCTCCCCCCCACCCCTTGCCCCCCTCCCTCAGACCCCCACCCCCTCACAGCAGTTCCCCCACGCCATGTCCATGGGTATATCAGTGGTAGTTAATGGGAATGTGGGGTGGGGGTTGGAGGGAGGGGGGAGGTGTAAGGTTCGTATAAGCATTGACGCTTAGTGGTCAGCCTGAACTCAGTGGGCCGAGGGGGCTGCTTCTGTTCTGTGCGAATTTACAAAAGACCCAAACAAAATGTTGCGGTGAGGACGATGTTGCAGATTGGACAAGTTGCTGACACGAGGAACTGCAAATGCTGGTTTACAAAAGCAAGTGCTGCAGTCACTCGGCGGGTCAGGCAGCAGCTCTGGAAGACATGGGTAGGTGACGCTTCGGGTCGGGACTGGTTGCAGTTGTCTGGTAATTACACTGATTGTACAGGGAACTATCCATGAACCACTCGCGTGCTGTTAGGAAGGGATCGGACACCCCCCTTCCATAGAAACCAACATTGTGGCATTGGAACAACTATGCATTCGCCTACTGTGGTCCATTCAAAGCCCTCCTCCAGGCACCAACCTGTGAAGAAATTCCATCAGCCTTAACAACATTCATTTCCTTCTTTACGCACAGCGGCTCCACTTCAAAAACACTTCACCGATTGCAGAGTTGGAACAATCAGAGGCCACGAGAAGTCCCCCACGTGAATGAACATCTCTCTTGCCTGCTCTGCAAACTACCCGTATTTCACTTAGGCAGCTTATAACCCATTGGTATGAATATTCATTTTTCCAACTTCAAGTAACACTTGCTTTGCCTTAGAAGGGTCTCGACCCGAAACGTCGCCTATCTCCTTCGCTCCTTAGATGCTGCTGCACCCGCTGAGTTTCTCCAGCTTTTTGTGTAACCCTTGCGTTGCCTTGACAGACACAAAAAGCTGGAGTAACTCAACGGGACAGGCAGCGTCTCTGGAGAGGAGGAACGGGTGACGTTTCGGGTCAAGGCCCATCTTCACTTCTTCAGACAGGTCTTCGGTTTAAACTAGCATCTGCAGTTCCTTCCAACACATTACCGCCTAGCTCTCCTTCTCCCTCCGTCCCTCCCCCACCCTAGTTCTCCGGCTCGTTCTACCGTCCTCCTGATTAAATATTACTGTTTGTATGCCGTGTTGTCACCTTCCCCACAGCTAACAACCAACCTTTCTATATTTCCTTATCATTACCTGCTGGGATCTGTCATTTTCACACCTTCCATATCTCGAGACTCCCTCTCCCCAGACTCAGTCTGAAGAAGGGTCACGACCCGAAACATCCATCACCCGCCCCTTCTCTCCAGAGATGCTGCCTGTCCCGTTGAATTACTCCAGCATTTTGTGTCTATCTACCCCCAACCAGGTTCTCTCCCATTTACTCCACAGTCGGCGGCTTTCCAATCTTTCCCGATAACAACTCCCCTCCAAAGCATGAAATAATTGGCTAAACAACCAATTCCACCCCAAAAGAAAACAGCGCCCAGCTTAAAGTAAATGTTTTGAGCAATTTGACAGGGTTTATTTAAAGCACACTCTCCTGTGCGTTGTCTATTGATCGCCAGCTAATCTGGTCAAACTCGTGCTTGTCTAATGTGTTTTATTAAATTCACGAAACAATCAGGGCAATTCCAATACACGAGTTCCTGAACAACCAGCTGACATCTAGGCAAAGTGCTCTCAACGGTACACAGGTCAATATGTATTGGATTTCCAAGGGAGGAAAGACAGAGCCAGCCTGCTGATGCTGCACTGGGTTCAAGCCCTTTTCCTCGTCATTAAGCTTTGACGCAGTGAGCTCACATCCTCAGTGTGGAAGCTAAGAGGAGCTCCATCAGATTAGGCTGATTTATTTCAGCAATAAGGCCTGACACTTCTTCTTTGTGTGGGGTTATCTGATTGCCACTGCCTTTCAAGCCCATTCTTCTGTAGTGCTGAGGGCTGATTTCCACCACCTCATAATTGCATTAGCCAGAGTTGGGTGCCTTTTTGTGTAACTGGTAGCGGCTGCTGAGCTTTATCTTCAAACAGCTGTATCTAGTGATTTGCTGGAAGGTGGCATGTATATTCTTTCATTGCCAGGGAGCATGTAGAAGCACTCTGTTCATTTAATAATATCTATTGCAATGGCCAAGTACACTGGTCAAATGTTCAAGAAGGAACTCCAGATGCTGGAAAATCGAAGGTGGACAAAAGTGCTGGAGAAACTCAGCGGGTGCGGCAGCATCTATGGAGCGAAGGAGATAGGCGGCGTTTCAGGCCAAAACCCTTCTTGTGGCCCTTCTTCAGAAAGATCAGCCTCAATCTTGAATTGACTTCAAGGTCGGACTTGACAGAGTGGGCCTACAGGGCCGTGTGGCCTACTCCTGCTCCGATGTTATCAATAGTGCTTCCTATAGGTTGTGTAGGAAGGAACTGTAGATGCTGGTTTACACCAAAGAAAGACACTAAATGCTGGAGTAACTCAGCGGGACAGGCAGCATCTCTGGATAGAAAGCAAGGGGGACTTTTCAGGTCGAGACCCTTCTTCAGACTGAGAGTCTGGGGAGAGGGAGATACAGAGATATAGATGGGTGAGGTGTGAAAACAAGACATCAAAGGGGACGAAGTTCAAGGAAAAGATCATTGTTGGCTGGGGGAAATGTGACAAAGTAGCATACAAAGATAAAAGACTGGTCGGAGAGCTAGGAAGGGGGAGGGATGGAGAGACAGGGAAAGCAAGGGTTACATGAAGTTAGAGAAGTCAATATTCATACCACTGGGTTTGTAAGCTGCCCAAGCAAAATATGAGGTGCTGTTCCTCCAATATGGTATCTGTTGTGGTAAAAGTTGTGACCACTGACCTCCCCACTGTCGAAGGGATCTATCGTAGTCGCTGCCTCAAATAGGCAGTCAACATCATCAAAGACCCACACCATCCCGGCCACACATTCATTTCACCATTGCCATCTGGAAGAAGGTACATGAACCGGAAAACTGTAACGTCCAGGTTCAGGAACAGCTTCTTCCCTACAGCCATCAGGCTATTAATAGCCCTGTCCCACTGTATGAGTTCGTTCCAAGAGCTCTCCCGAATTTAAAAAAAGATCAAACTTGTGGTAAGCACGGAGAGTGAACGTAGCGGGTACGTCGGAGCTCGGGGACATCTCTTAGCGGCTCGTAACGCTAACGGCAGGTACTCGGGAAGACTCGCTAACGGCAGGTAAGCACGGGAAGACTCGTGAAGATGTTGAAAAATGTCCACGAGAGCCCCAAGTACCGACAAGTGGCTGAAAAATGTCCACGAGAGCCCTGAGTACCGATGAGCGGCCATTACCGTAAATCTCCGAGTTCGAATCATGGCAAACTCGGGAGAGCTCTTGGAATGAACTCGTACCGTGGGACAGGGGTTTAAGAATGACAACAAATACGCTCTGAACTACAACAGACTGTTATTATTATTGCACTATATTTGTCTATTTATTGAGTGCGTGTGCATGTGTATACACACACACTGAACGTTTTTTTCTCCTGTATTGTACATATTCTGTTGTGCTGCAGCAAGTGACAATTTATATCCTATCTGGGACACATGACAATAAAACACTCTTGCCTCTTGACTTGACTTGTTTATACATAACTAGTTCCTTCAAACCACTTGTTCCAAGTTTCTGAGAAATTTGCTGAAATGTGTCTGTATCTTTTGGTAAGGCATTAGACTAAAAGCCCTGTCCCACTGTACGAGTTCATTCAAGTGCTCTCCAGAGTTTAAAAAAAGATTCAAACTCGTGGTAAGCACGTAGAATGAACGTAGCGGGTACGTCGGACCTCGGGGACGTCTCTTAGCGGCTGGCAACGCTAACGGCAGGTAAGCTCGGGAAACACGGTAAGCTCGGGAAGACTGGTGAAGGTTTTTCAACATGTTGGAAAATGTCCATGAGAGCCCCGAGTGCCGACGAGCGGCCATTACCGTAAATCTCCGAGTTCGAATCAGGGCAAACTCGGGAGAGCTCTTGGAATGAACTCGTACAGTGGGACAGGGCTATAAGACAGGATCTATGCGGTGGGTCTAAGAGATCTGACAACCTTGTACCAAAGAGCAAGGGCACACTCTCCAGCCAGTAATTATTCCTCAACCAACATCAATAAAGTGGTTGCGCTGGTGATTGGAATGGCCTGTGAATCGCCTTCTATTTTGGCCTCATTTCCTTTATTTCAACAGTGAATATAATTCCATAGTACAACACTGATTGCAGGGCACATTGGGACCTTTCAGTTTAGTTTAGTTTAGCTATACAGTGCAGAAACAGTCCCTTCGGCCCACCGAATCCACACGGACCAGCGACCCCTGCACATTAACACCACCTTACACACACTAGGGACAATTTTACATTCATAACAAGCCAATTAACCTGCAAACCTCGTTGGAGTGTGGGAGGAAGCTGAAAGTCTTGGAACAAACCCACACAGGTCTCCACACAGGGAGAATGTACAAATTCCACACGGACAGCGACCGTAGTCAGAATCGAATCAGTTTCTGGCGCTGAAAGGCAGTAGCTCTACCGCTGTGCCATCGTGCTGCCCATGAGCTCTTTACAAGCTGAAAATATTTCATCAGATTAAAGGTCGACGCACTTTACTTCTCAAGATCTCCCTAGCTCCGCACTGATGATGGAAATAGATAGTTGGCATAGATTGATCATATTGGGATTGCATTCGTACGAATACATGGATATTCAAAACAGAAGCAGAAGCAAGCTACTCAGCCCCTCGCGCTATTCAATAATGTCAATAATGTCATGACTGATTTGAAAGTAACCCCGGATCAACATTGCCGCCAACCCCTGGTAACCTTTCACCCTCTTGCTTACCATTAATTTCTCCTCCTCTGCATTAAAGATATTCAGACTCTGTTTCCACTGCCCTTTGAGGTAGAAAATTCCTCTTGTTGAAAGCACTTTGTTGCACTAAGGATAAAATTACACTGTGAAATGTTTACTTTGAAACGGGATCCCATGGCCCTGTTTTTTTTACGTAACATGCAATCCAAAATCAATACGTCGTAGGGCGAGTTGCTTTTAGCAATCGCTCCTGGATGAAATCGCTCCAATCATGATATTGGACGATTGGAGATCCACAACACCTCATCTAATATTTTCCCGGTATAATGACTTAAATCAGCGTGCAAATCACTTTTGAACCAGGCCAACATAAATTGTTGCTCCCATATCCAGAAAACAGCTTGGGAGGTCAGATAAACATGGAATTGTCATTTAAAGGAACATTTGACTCACAGAGGAATATTAAGGGAGAAAGCAGGAGAATGGGGTTAGGAGGGAAGAGATAGACGATGGGCCGAATGGTCTAAATTCTGCTCGTATCACTTATTAACTTATGATCACTGCACAAAGCAGCTCTAAAGCTCACAGCTCACTTGCCTCCCAGTGTCCTTACGTACTCAAAATAGTGGAGCGTTCTTTGAAGGGTTTAATCATCAAGGCATTCATTCAGGAGATAGACACAAAAAGCTGGAGTAAGTCAGGCAGTAGCTCTGGAGAGAAGGAATGGATGATGTTTTGGGTCGAGACCCTTTGTCACCCATTGCTTCTCACCAGAGATGCCAACTGAGTTACTCCAGATTTTTGTGTCTATCTTCGGTGTAAACCAGCGTCTGCAGTTCCTTCCTGCGCATTCATTCAGGAGTTGTCTCAGTGGTCCCTCAACCCATGAAAGTGTCAAGAGGGCAGACTTTCCGGTGAGATTTTAAGCCAAGGCCCTACCTGCCATTTTCAGGTCCTGTCCCACCAGCATGCAACTCCATGCGATGAGCGCGACCTAACGTGGTCGCTTGAGCCGTCCGGCGTCGTGGGTCCCACTTCGATCGCCGGAGCCGTGCGGAATTGTGCGGAGTTTGTCTCGACATCGCGCGGGGCTCCGAAAAACTGACCATGTTCAAAAATTCCGCGCGGCAACGGCTTGTCGGCTCGCAGTCGCCTCGACGCATTACGCACCGTCTCGACATCATGCCTCCGTGACCCTCTCTGTAGGTGCCTCCGTGACCCTCTATGTGTGTGGCTCTGTGGCCCTCTGTGTGTGTGTGCCTCTGTGCCCCTCTCTGTGTGCCCCTTTCTGTCCTGGCGAACTTACCTTTAAGACTTCGCTCACTTTGCGCCGCGTTGCGCCACTCACCCGACCTCCGCGCGGCCCTCGCTGCCGGTTTGGTCACGCTTGCCGCATGCAGGCACATGCTGGTGGGAACGGCCCTGTACAGGGATCACCCGACCTCCGTGCGGCTCCGTGCTTCTAGTTTGATCGCGCTCACCGCATGGAATCGCATGCTGGTAGGACAGGCCCTTTACTGTGCTGGTATTCAAAAAAGGATAAGCTAAGTTCTGCCAGTATCACGGGCAATATTTATTCCTCGGCCCAACCACTGAAAACAAAGTACCTCATGGTCCAAAGTACCTTGTTTTTGAGACCCTGCACCTTGGCTGCAATGATTGACCACATTATTATACAGGTACTAACACTTCCATTGGTTCGGGTGCTCTTTGGAGCCTCATAATAGCAAGAACAGAGCTGTCTTAATGGAATTTCGTTCTTTTAAAGAAGAGCTCCCTTTCACAGAGTGGCTTGGAAGCATTTTTTATTATCTATGCATTGTACTCAGCATATCCTATTGTACTTGGTTTCTCCCTTTGAAATCATATATCATCTTAAGAATACACTGAGAAAAATATATGTATCTGAATCTCAGGAAAGGTCATTCAGTCTTCACAGGGTCAATTGTGCCTGTCAACGTGCTCATTCTGCCACACTGGCTTTACCCCTCCTTTGCCAGTTCTCTGAAAGCCCAAGTGTCACAATTATGTGAGATTCTGTCAGATGCGAGGCTGCAGAGTGTCACAATGCATCTTTCAATGCACTGCTCCTGGGGATCAAGCTGTCTGCAGAAAGCCAGCAGCAAAACTCAAATTCCAGCTTCCTCTTCTAATGGATGTTCCTTTTGCATGCCGACCCCATCGGACATCCAGTTCCCGAAGAGGCCTCGAGGATTTCATCCAAGAACGATGCTTTAATGGCTGGTTTGAACATCGAGTGCTGGCAGACTGTTTATCATGGGCAGGATGCCAGACTTTTTCCAACTACAATGATGTACTGACCATCTTCGCCCTAAATACAAGATAGATCCAAAATGCTGGAGTAACTCAGCGGGACAGGCAGCATCTCTGGATAGAAGGAATGGGTGACGTTTTGGGTCGACCCTTCTTCAGACTGAGAGTCAGGGCAGATTGAGACACATTCCTTCTCCCCGAAGATGAGTTACTCCAGCACTTTGTGTCTATCCCGCGATTGAATGAATTCCTGCCGGGACGCTCAACTCATTGAAACATATAAGATTGTTAAGGGTTTGGACACGCTGGAGGCAGGAAACATGTTCCTGATGTTGGGGGAGTCCAGAACCAGGGGCCACAGTTGAAGAATAAAGGGTAAGCCATTCAGAACGGAGTCGAGGAAACACTATTTCTCACAGAGAGTTGTGAGTCTTTGGAATTCTCTGCCTCAGAGGGCGGTGGAGGCAGGTTCTCTGGATGTTTACAAGAGAGATCTGGATAGGGCTCTTAAAGATAGCAGAGTCAGGGGATATGGGGAGAAGGCAGGAACGGGGTACTGATTGGGGATGATCAGCCATAGAATGGCGGTGCTGGCTCGAAGGGCCAAATGGCCTACCCCTGCCCCTATTGTCTATTGTCTTTTTATAAATAAGTAAAAAATCAGGAACTCTTTACAGTTACTAATGACTCATGTCATTTTTAGGACTTCTGAAAGGATTTTTCAAGATGAGATTCGCATCTTTGAAACTCACACCCAGCAGAGGCCATGTTCCAAACACAAGGCGGGATCTTTCCCAGTCTCATGCTGGCTCAATATCCCGAAGATGATCACAATGTCCATGGCCATCCACGAGGATCTTATTTCCAACTCCTGGCAGAACTTCACAACAGTTTTCCAAAACAAGTTTTATATGAATTTTTCCAACTCTTTGACATTTAAACTGCTTTGTTATGTTGTTGTACTTAGTTATGCTTTTGTCTATCACTTTAGGATTTTTTACGGCAGTGAAAACGCACATCCGTGCAGCCTCTTTGGAACATCATGAAACTGTTATTTCAAGGCTAGTTTCTTCTGACCAGGTGCCTGGAATGTTTCAAAACTTTCTAATTGCGTTTGAGCTTTGTACCAACAGCCCAGAAACTCCCCAGGGCCCAGTAGAGGGTGTGAAGTTATTCTGCAATGCAAAACAAGTGATTTGGTTGTGGGTTCACCAGGGGTGCGCAAGTCCTTTGCGAGCTGAGCCATTGCAGAGTACATGACGAGATGGGCACATCCTTACTAGAACAGGTGGATGCTGAGACAGGACTAGAGCCTAGTCTTTAAATCAATGGCTCAGGATGAAGTCAATAGGCCTTGTTTGGACGGGGGTTGAGCGTGGAATGAGGAATATCTCGATAGCAAAGTAAGCGAAGGTAGACACTGAAACTCAGCGGGTCGGGCAGCATCTCTGGAGAAAAGGAACAGGTGACATTTCGGGTCGAGATCCTTCTTCAGACTGAGTCAGGGAAACAAGAGAATAAGACGGTGAGATAGAGAACAGATAAATGAAAGATTTGCAAAAATGGAACGATGGTGAAGGAAACGGGCCATTGCGAGCTGTGCAGCAGACTAGGGAGAGTGTGGGCTAGGTGAAAATGAGTTACAGACAATGAGACGCAACAAGCTGTTGGACAGAATCAAGTCGGTGTGTTGTGTCATGGTAGCTTACAGTTGGGAGGTGTTTGGGGGTGAATGAGTGGTGACAGCACTGCGGAGAGTGTATTGCTGCAAGCTGAGTTTGAGTAGACGTAACGAGAGAGGGAATATAGCCTTGTTCTCTGATGCACAATATCTCGACAGTGCACTCGGCATCCAGAGTTTCCCTGCTATTAATCGGACAACAAGTTCTCAGATCCACTTCTCAGCAATCCTCCAAAGCAAAGCCATTTTATCCTGACAAAGTGCAACCCCTTCCTTCATGGTCAAGATACCCATCGGATGCCTGGACAAAGCCAAGCCAGCGCTCCCATCTGAGCACCCACTAGCCTTCTCTCTGGGGTGGGAGACTGCAACCTTCACGTGGTCCGCCCTGTTTCGACTAATGCAATCAACTCGACGTGCACAAACGGAAGATCAAATAGAACAAGTTGTCCAACACGACAGAAGAAGAAGAAGAAGCCTTCTCTCTCTCTCTCTCTCTGAGTAATCCTCTTGACCTGGAGACCCCTGATCTCCTGCTTTTTCTCTTCAAGCACTCTGCATGCACACGACTCAGGCACCCCTGGTGATGCATATCTGATGCAGAAATCGCAACTTCCATGCACGTTGCAACAGCCCCAGTTCCCAACACAGTGCAACACAACCCCAAAGTGGTTGCAATCACATTCCATTGGCAATAACATTCAACCTCATATATGCAGCGTTGGAGCAATCAGCACGGTGGCGCAGCGCTGGAGTTACTGCCTTACAGCACTTGCAGCGCTGGAGACGCAGGTTCGATCCCGACTACAGGTGCCGTCTGTACGTTCTCCCCGTGACCGCGTGGGTTTTCTCCACGATCTTCGGTTCCCTCCCACACTCCAAAGACGTACAGATTTGTAGGTTAATTGGCTTGGGTTGGTATACTTGATACAAGTGTATAATTGTCCCCTAGAGTGTGTAGGCTTGTGTTAATGTGCAGGGATCGCTGGTCGGTGCAGACTCGTTGGGTCGAAGGGCCTGTTTCCGTGCTGTATCTCCACAGCACATACATTTCCACCTTCTCATTGATAAACATCATGTACGCTCCATTTCTGCTGCAGGAGTTTAGTGCACGCTGTTATAAAAAGGCACTATCACAAGAATCAGCCTGTGAAATGGTGTTCTTAAATCTTGTCCTCACAAGGTATTTTGAAACACAGTCTGAGTCCAAGATCATATGAATAGAATCAGATAGACAGAGAGACAAGTTCAGTGATTTGTAGCTTCTCATTGTTAAAATGGACAGAATTACAGAATATAATGCCCCAGACCACCAGTAAAGGTCTCCAACCCCACGCGCGTGTAAAAAAAATAAAATCAGTGTTTGGCTTATTCTGTTACCATAAATGATCAGACTAACCGCAAACTAGAAGTGTTACTCGCTTCTCCTTCCCCTGACTCTCAGTCTGAAGAAGGGACTCGATTCTCTGGATCAGTATCTCTGGGGGAAAAAGGAATAGGTGACGTTTCGAATCATAGAAACATAGGAGGCAGGTGCAGGAATAGGCCATTCGGCACTTTGAGCCAGCACCGCCTTTCGATATGATCGTGGCTGATCGTCCCGAATCAGTACCCCATTCCTGCCTTCTCCCCATCTCCCTTGATTTAGCTCTTAGGGCTAATAGAATCGAGGGATATGGGGAGAAACGGGGTACTGATTCTGGATAATCAGCCATGATCATATTGAATGGCGGTGTTGGCTTCTTGAAGGGCCGAATGGCCTACTCCCCTGCACCTATTTTCTATGTTTCTATGATTCGAAGCGTCGCCTATTCCTTTTTTCAGGAGATACTGTCTGCCCGCTGAGTTGCTCCAGCCTTTTGTGTCTATCTAGAAATCTTATTATCTGAAAGACCCGCTCACTTGCTAAATATAATTCCCAATCTTCCAAGCTACCTTGTTGCGGCCCTTGCACTTTTTCCTCATCTGCAATTCCTCTGTGGCTTTCATACTATAATTAGCACGCTGTTTCTTTTCTATTTTGCATCGCCTGTTGTGTCTGTATAGCATGCGAAACAACGTTTTCCACTGCATCACTGTGCATATGACAATAATAAACCAATACCAATATATACATTGTTATTATTAATGCATGTAATACAGAATAATGAAAGAGTGAGGCTTGTGTTCAGATCCCATAATCCATAACTCTGCCTGTCAACAAATCATAGTCAAATGCAAGAGAAAAAACAAATAATTCTACACAGTAGACAACGTTCCCTGTTAGAATTTACTTGTCACTTTTAATAAGTCACTCAGCACCTATAAATTAATGTAACATGTCACAGTTTATGAGCGTGGCTTTGTCATTGTTAACAAATAAACGGGCCTCTTCTTCCATTGCTCTGTGGTCCGGGGAAAGACACAATCAATGGAAAATGGTTTTCGCTGCAAATTGATGCCGACCAGGGAGATATTGCAGTCATGCCCTTTTTGGTAGGCGATCATTTCAGCCGTCACTTCGGCGAGTTCCATCATGTCTCCCAACTCTCTTTCACTTTGCAGAATGATGTGTGTCAAAGAGAGAACCAAGAGTGTTTTATTGTCGTGTGTTTCAGATGGAACAATGAAAGTCAATGAAGTGAACACAATGAAAAACTGAAATGAGTGTCATGGAGTAACACAACTAGGAAGCAAGCCAGGTTCTTGTTGGCCATCAACCACCCGTTAATCCTACAATAATCCATTTCTTTCCTCTCCACGTTCTCATCAATTCTTCCTAGGTACCACCTCTCACCTGCAGTTGGCCAACCAATACAACCCCTGTTGATCATTATTCGTAACAAAAGGATTTCAGTATTGGACTAGAGAAGCGTTTCAGCCCAAAACGTTGCCTATTTCCTTCGCTCCATAGATGCTGCTGAACCCGCTGAGTTTCTCCAGCACTTTTGTCTACCTAGGAGTAGAGAGGTTCTTCTGCAGTTGTACAGGGCTCTGGTAAGACCACATCTGGAGTATTGTGTACAGTTTTGGTCTCTTCATTTGAAGAAGGACATCCTTGTGATTGAGGCAGTGCAGCGTAGGTTCACGAGATTGTTCCCTGGGATGGTGGGACTGTCATATGAGGAAAGATTGAAAAGACTAGGCTTATATTCACTGGAGTTTAGAAGGATGAGGGGTTATCTTATAGAAACATGTAAAATTATAAAAGGACTGGACAAGCTAGATGCAGGAAAAATGTTCCCAATGTTGGGCGAGTCCAGAACCAGGGGCCACAGTCTTAGAATAAAGGGGAGGTCATTTAAGACTGAGGTGAGAAAAAACGTTTTCACCCAGAGAGTTGTGAGCTTGTGGAATTCCCTGCCACAGAGGGCAGTGGAGGCCAAGTCACTGGATTGATTTAAGAGAGAGTTAGATAGAGCTCCAGGGGACAGTGGAAGCAAGGGATATGGGGAAAAGGCAGGCACGGGTTATTGATTGGGGACGATCAGCCATGATCACAATGAATGGCGGTGTTGGCTCGAATAGCCTCTTCCTGCACCTATTTTTTGTTTCTATGTTTCTATGATCAACCTTCTGCCTTGTAGTTGAGCCTCACTCACACCATAAGACAGGGAATGGTGGAATTCTTTAAACCCTGGACCAATATGAGTATCGAGTTTACTTAAAGTCTAAATTGGAATGATTAGTATTAATTCTATGCTACAGACAGTCCAACACTATTTTGGAACAGGTGGCAATTGGGATACGTGTTCTCACAGTGCAAAGGGGCGATAGATGAGGTCAGGTAGGCTCTTCACAGTCAAATATCCCGCTGACATTGGCAATGTAATACAATACCAATTAGAGTTGGTTATAGAGTTGGTTTGTCTGCTAGTTGGTTATATTGAGCTTCCATTGGAAGTGGTGGCGGCAGGTTCGTTGGTATCATTTAAAAATAAATTGGATAGGCATATGGATGAGAAGGGTATGGAGGGTTAGGGTATGAGTGCAGGCAGGTGGGACTAAGGGAAAAAAGTTGTTCGGCACGGACTTGAAGGGCCGAGATGGCCTGTTTCCGTGCTGTAATTGTTATATGGTTATATGGTTACCTCATGACTGTCATAGCCTGGGTACCATAGTTCAGCAAATGTTATCGCTTTCCGTTAAAATACTGGGATGGGACAATGAGATTCAAAACATTGCAAAGTCCTACTTGGTCAAAGGAATTGTTTAGGCTCTTACCGACATGCCCTCTCAAAATATTTTCTTTCCGGTGAGAGAATAACTAGCAAGTGGAAAAGCCATCAGGAAGAAGGGTATTTGGATGAATCTTCCATGCCCGTTTGACTAAATACCACCACAGGGGCATGCAAACAGACCTGAGTGAGACCCTCAAAGCAACAGCAACTGGGGTCTTTCCAATCCTGATGACAACATCCAAGTGAGTTCTCCAAGAACATTGTCCTCAGCACTGGAAGAAACTAAGACCTTGGTGAATGGTCAAATGAAGAAGGCCAGGACTGGGTTTGCATCAAAGTGTGCAGTCCATTGATGCAGTTACAGTCAGTTCCTTAAATTTTCAACCATATGAATGGTGAAAGATATGAGTTCTAGAGAGTGCGATTCTAGTTGTATCCATCAGCTGAACCAAAGCTTAGTTTGAATCTTTCTGGGCTTAGGTATAGGTTAAATATAGGAGTAGGGAAGTAATGTTAAAATTGTACTAGGCATTGGTAAGACCAATTCTGGAGTATGGTGTACAGTTTTGGTCGCCTAATTATAGGAAGGATGTCAACAAAATAGAGAGAGTACTGAGGAGATTTACTAAAATGTTGCCTGGATTCCAGCAACTAAGTTACAGAGAAAGGTTGAACAAGTTAGGTCTTTATTCTCTGGAGCGCAGAAGGTTAAGGGGGGACTTGATTGAGGTTTTTAAAATTATGAAAGGGATGGACAGAGTTGACATAGATAAGCTTTTCCCATTGAGGGTAGGGAAGATTCAAACAAGAGGGCATGACATGAGAATTAAGGGACAGAAGTTTAGGGGTAACAAGAGGGGGAACTTCTTTACTCAGAGAGTGGTGGCTGTGTAGAATGAGCTTCCAGCAGAAGTGGTGGAGGCAGGATCGATTTTAACATTTTAAAGTAAAGTGGATAGGTATATGGACGGGAAGGGAATGGAGGGGTATGGTCTGAGTGCAGGTAGATGGGACTAGGGGAAAATAAATGGTGCAGTGGTAGAGTTGCTGCCTTACAGCGCTAACAGCGGCAGAGGCCCGGGTTTGATCCCGACAATGGGGTGCTAGTCTGCGTGGAGAGTGCACGTTCTCCCCACGGCCGCGTGGGTTTTCTCCAACATCTGTAAGTTAATTGGCTTGGTATGAGTGTAAAATTGTCCCTAGTGTGTGTTAATGTGCAGGGATCGCAGGACGGAACGGACTCGGTGGGCCGAAGGGCCTGTTTCCGCCCTGTATCTCCAAACAAAACAAAACATCCTCCACTGTGGATGTCAGTTACATTTTCCCGTCTCACTGCTGTTTCCGTCCTGAAATGGCTGCCAATGGCTACCTCATCCATACTTCTGAGAAACTTTATAAAGGGGGCAATGAAAACCCACTCTACATTTTCAAAATTATAAAAAATGTGTCTTCTGTGTGTTTCTGTTTCAAAATTATGACCAGAGGTTTGTCCTCTAATATTTGGCAGTTCCACAGATTAGCCGCTTCTAGGAAAGTGTGATTCAATAGAAATTGAAATAAGGTACAAGAAATTTCAGTTCCAGTAATAATGACTCAATCCTTCTGTAAAGGTCCAGCTGGTTTATGGTTAGATGGTTCTTGTTAGCATTGCACCACCCTGAATAATTGCTTGTAACATGTCCAGTGATTAGGTAATTGCATTCTCCAGGAGGGATGAAATGAACTACAATGATGGCATAGAAACATTCGCAAAGGGTCCGCCCTAAATCTCATACCTTTCTAAACAAGGGACAAAATGTTTAAGAACGAACCACAGATGCTGGAAAAATCGAAGGTAGACAAGACGAAGACTACCTTCCATTTTTCCAGCATCTGCAGTTCTTTATTAAACATACCTTTCTCATAGAAACATAGACACAAGGTGCAGGAGTAGGCCATCCGGCCCTTCGAGCCTGCACCGCCATTCAATATGATCATGGCTGATCATCCAACTCAGTATCCCGTACCTGCCTTCTCTCCACACCCCCTGATCCCTTTAGCCATAAGTGCCACATCTAACTCCCTCTTAAATATAGCCAATGAACTGGCCTCAACTACCTTCTGTGGCGGAGAATTCCACAGATTCACCACTCTCTGTGTGAAAAATGTTTTTCACATCTCGGTCCTAAAAGGCTTCCCCCTTATCCTTAAACTGTGACCCCTTGTCCTGGACTTCCCCAACATCGGGAACGATCTTCCTGCATCTAGTGTTCTCTGTGGTACCTTTATCGTTTGTTAGTTATATTCTCACGCACACGCGCTTGCCCCAAAGTGCCCCTCTCACTCCACTGCCTCAGGTGGCCTCTGGTTGACTTGGTCCCCAATTGCCATCAGACCAAGACCTTGCTCAGTGAAGCCCATGTTATAACAGCTGGCCAACAGCTGCTCCATGTATCAAGGAACTACACACCAGTAGAGCCAGTAGAAATGTGATGAGAACATGTAATCCAGTCTGACTGGAAGTCAACAATTTGAACTTCATGTAGGAACAAGGAACTGCAGGTGCTGGTTTACCAAAAAGAAACAAAATGCTACAGTAACTCGACAGGTTAGGCAGCATGCCTGGAGAACGTGGCTAGGTGATGTTTCAGGTTGGGATCCTTCTTTAGGCTGATTGTGGAGGCTGGGGGGGAGGGGGAGGGGGGGGGGGGGGGAGGGGGTGAAGGAAAACACAAGAAGAGGTGGGGGTAGGGCAAAATGTGGCAGGTAATGTGGTTAGGTTTACAAGGTAAAGGGACAGAAGTTTAGGGGTAACATGAGGGGGAACTTTTTTACTCAGAGAGTGGTGGCTGGGTGGAATGATCTTCCAGCAGAAGTGGTGGAGGCAGGATCGATTTTAACATTTAAAAGTAAAGTGGATAGGTATATGGACGGGAAGGGAATGGAGGGGTATGGTCTGAGTGCAGGTAGATGGGACTAGGGGACAATAAATAGTTGGCACGGACTGGAAGGACCGAGAAGGCCTGTTTCCGTGCTGTAATTGTTATATGGTTATATTGTATGGTTAATTCACAGGGTGGCGGGACTGTCATATGCTGAGAGAATGGAGCGGCTGGGCTTGTACAGTCTGGAATTTAGAAGGATGAGAGGGAATCTCATTGAAACATATAAGATTATTAAGGGTTTGGACACACTAGAGGCAGGAAACATGTTCCCGATGTTGGGGTAGTCCAGAACCAGGGGCCACAGTTGAAGAATAAGGGGTAAGCCATTTAGAACGGAAACGAGGAAACACTTTTTCTCACAGAGAGTGGTGAGTCTGTGGAATTCTCTGCCTCAGAGGGCAGTGGAGGCCGGTTTTCTGGATGTTTTCAAGAGAGAGCTAGATAGGCCTCTTAAAGATAGTGGAGTCAGGGGATATGGGGAGAAGGCAGGAACGGGGTACTGATTGGGGCTGATCAGCCATGATCACATTGAATGGCGGTGCTGGCTCGAAGGGCCAAATGGCCGAATGGCCTCCTCCTGCACCTATTGTCTATTGTAATAGGTGAACACAGTGGCGAGGGCGGTGGGGGGGGGGGGGGGTAGATGGTTAGAAAAAGCCCAGAGATGGAAACAAAAAGGTGTGAGACAAAAGGATTGAAGAGTTGTGAATTGTGAAGCCAGAGGAAGGAATGTTGGTGGAGAGGGAGGAAGAAATATTTGGGAGTCCAAGTGGGCCACGGGGGGGGGAGGGAGGGAGAGGGGGAGAGGGGGAGAGCTTTATACCTGTTCTGCTCTGTTATTGCTGTGCTCTTTGGCTTTTAAAGAGGCTGTATGTACTACCTCGTGCAAGACAATCCGAGTGTACCCAATACCTTGGGTGTGGTGGCAAGGACTGCAGCCAATGTTCACCATGCTGCTGAGCAGTAATTCTGTGCAATTACTGTGTAGGAAGGAACTGCAGATGCTGGTTTGCACTGAAGATACACACAAAATGCTGGAGTAACTCAGCGGGACAGGCAGTATCTCTGGAGAGAAGGAATGGGTGACGTTTCGGTCGAGACGTCTGAAGAGTCTCGACCCGAACTGCCACCTATTCCTTCTGTAACAATTACTGATCAATATTTGGGCAATCATGGATTGCCTTGCAATGTTCTTCTGCAGTTTACTGATGTTAAAGGCAGTTGAACTCTCTGTGGTCCACTGCCGTTTTGCAGCCGGCACTCCAAGAACAGCCACTTTTTCCCCCGCCCTCTGTCCGACACTTTGTCGAACCAGAGGAGGGTGTGAATGCAATGGAAAACATGTTACAACCCAGAATCATCTCCTTCCCCACAGTCCAAGAACAACACCCATCGCATTAACCCTGTGCTGAAACTGGCCTGGACTGTCTCTGGTTACAGTGCCAGTGACATTGGTTTAGAAAGAGAGGAGCATACATGATCAAGATGCCTGGAAGCAAAAGGCAATGCAGATACAACCTGTCATCCCACACCAACTCCAGCTGGTATATTAAAAGGTTTCAACGTCCCTTTCAAATGGGTGCCCAATTGCATTAGAAACATGTCTTCTCAATTTCCAACATGATTCTTGATGTAAACAGTTCTGTGGCCTGACTGGTGTATAAGGGATCTGTAGGAAGGAACTGCAGATGCTGGGTTACACCACAGATAGACAAAAAGTGCTCAAGTAACTCGGCGAGACAGGCAGCAACTCTGGATAGAAGGGTCAAGAATGGCTGTTGGATATTGCTGCAAGGAAGTGTTCAAATGTTCTACTTAATTACTCCACATGTTGGGAAGAACTTGAGCATTTACACACACAACAAATATCGGACTCGAGTGGCATTCATAGAAACATAGAAAGTAGGTGCAGGAGTAGGCCATTCGGCCCTTCGAGCCAGCACCGCCATTCAATGCGATCATGGCTGATCATCCACAATCATCCACAACCGTTCCTGCCTTCTCCCCATATTCCTTGACTCCACGATCTTTAAGAGCTCTATCTAACTCTCTCTTGAAAGCATCCAGAGAATCGGCCTCCACCGCCCTCTGAGGCAGAGAATTCCACAGATTCACAACTCTCTGGGTGAAAAGGTTTTTCCTCATCTCTGTTTTAAATGGCCTACCCCTTATTCTTAAACTATAGCCCTTGGTTCTGGCTTCCCTCAACATCGGGAACATGTTTCCTGCATCTAGCGTGTCCAATCATTTAATAATTTGACACGTTTCAATAAGATTAGGTCTTTATTCTTTGGAGCGCAGAAGGTTAAGGGGGGACTTGATTGAGGTCTTTAAAATGATGAAAGGGATAGGCAGAGTTGACGTGGATAAGCTTTTCCCATTGAGGGTAGGGAAGATTCAAACAAGAGGGCATGACATGAGAATTAAGGGACAGAAGGTTAGGGGTAACATGAGGGGGAACTTCTTTACTCAGAGAGTGGTGGCTGTGTGGAATGAGCTTCCAGCAGAAGTGGTGGAGGCAGGATCGATTTTAACATTTAAAAGTAAAGTGGATAGGTATATGGACGGGAAGGGAATGGAGGGGTAAGGTCTGAGTGCAGGTAGATGGGACTAGGGGAAAATGAATGGTCGGCACGGACTGGAAGGGCTTGAAGGCCTGTTTCCGTGCTGTAATTGTTATATGGTTATATGGTTATAAGATAACCTCTCATCCTTCTAAATTCCCGTGTATACAAGCCCAGCCGCTCCATTCTTTCAACATATGACAGTCCCGCCATCCTGGGAATTAACCTCATGAACCTACGCTGCACTCCTTCAATAGCAAGAATGTCCTTCGTCAAATTTGGAGACCCAAACTGCACGCAATACCCCAGGTGTGGTCTCACCAGGGCCCTGTACAACTGCAGAAGGACCTCTTTGCTCTGAAACTCAACTCCTCGTGTTATGAAGGCCAACATGCCATTAGTTTTCTTCACTGCCTGCTGTACCTGCATGCTTGCTTAACTTACAACATGAAGTGCTTTCAACTATTTCAACAGTGTGCTAGAGAAGGCATTTCTCTTCATTCCACTGCCAGCAATTCATTCGGAAATCAATGTACTGAGAGCTGGCATCTACCATGGCACCTTGTCCCATCAGTCAACCCATACATCGGTGATAGATGCAAAATGCTAGAGTAACGCTGCGGGACAGGCAGCATCTCTGGATAGAAGGAATGGGTGACGTTTCGGATGAAGACCCTTCTTCAGACTGAGAGTCAGTGGAGAGGGAGACACAGAGATAAGGAAGGGCAAGGTGTGAGAACGAGATATCAAAGGGGATGTAGAACATGGAAAATGTAGAATAGATCATTGTTAACTAGGCCATTGGACCTTGGCACAATCAGGGTGTTGAATGGCCAGGCCCATAACAAAAGCTTTGCATTACTCTGCAGCCTCTGCCCCATCTGCTTCAGTTCCACAAAGCCCAGCCCTCCATCCTGATCTCTCCACGACCCCACCTTTGCTAATCCCTGCCAAACCAACCTTCACAATCTATCATCCTCTTCTGCATTAAAGGGGCTCTTAACAAATGCAAATTGTGATAGACTTTTCATCTTTTTTAAGGAAATCACCTCTAAAGTATTATTAGGATAAAGGATCTAATGACCTGCAATTATACGGTAATGGCTTCGTTCAATTTTTACACATACACACACACACATATATATATATACATATACATATATATATATATATAAGGGTGAATATTGGTTTAAGTTATATCAAAAATTTCTACTGAGGTCTCTCAATTCTGAGAGCCAGGAGGAGAGGAATGAGTCATATACATATTATAAATACTGAAATTGTATCAGTTCCAAGGTGAATAACATGCACAGAGGCCAATGCCTCACATCTTATGTAATAGAATCCTGCTATTTCATGCAAAGTAGCAGCATTACAGTGTTTGGGATCTACTTGTTCAATGTTATTCTAGGTATCAGCAAATGAGCGTATCTGAGTGGCCCAGCGTATAAATAATTCAAGACTGGAGATGGCAATTATGGAGCCCGTCCACAACCAGAATGAATATTGTATGAGGGCTAAAACAGCCCTCAGAATGAATCACCAATATCTGAGCCTCAGCTGCCGCGCACTGTCCTCATGCCTTGCTCCTTCTCTCCATTTTCCCTGGCAATCTCTCAAATTCCCTCCCCCACCACTGAACTCGACTTGAGATTCATGTTGTTAGCCTCTGTAGAGATCGTGTCCCCTCAGTTCTGGAGTTTACTTTTATCGGCTATTGTTGTTTCCTACACCGTTTAATTTCCTCCTCTTCCCCGCTGCAAAATTAGAATGCTGTCAGCAGCACTGACACCCCCCCCCCCCACCCGCCCAAATGGTCATCCTTCAGCATAAACCACCGGACTGTCCATTTGACCACCAGTAGCATCACAACCAAACAGGGGGTCCACTTGCTCATGCCGACTTGCAAGCAGGTATTATTCCCTTGTTATTGTGAACTCACCTACACAACTCATCGGAGCTCAATTTCACAGTGAGCCATGGTGGCTCACAGATACATCACAGAGGCAGGCCCTTGGGCCCACACACCTCATGCCAACCACCAAACCACCCACCTTTACACCTATCCACTTTAATCCCGTTTCATCTTCAGCCCCCCCCGGATCCCACACACTGGAGGCAATTTACGGTGGCACGTTAACCTACAAACAACCACCTCACATCTTCCCATCTCCTCCCCTTTCTGCCTTCCACAGGAACTCCCTTCCCACCCAAACCAGCCCCTCCCAATACAATAGACAATAGACAATAGGTGCAGGAGGAGGCCATTCGGCCCTTCGAGCCAGCACTGCCATTCACTGTCATCATGGCTGATCATCCACAATCAGTACCCCGTTCCTGCCTTCTCCCCGCATCCCCTGACTCCGCTACCTTTAAAAGCTCTATCTCGTTCTCCCTTGAAAGTATCGGCTTCCACTACCTTCTGACGCAGGAAATTCTACAGATTCATAACTCTCTGGGTGAAAAGGTTTTTTCTCGTCTCCGTTCTAAATGGTCAACCCCTTATTCTTAAACTGTGCCCCCCCCCCCCCCCCCCCCCCGATTCTGGACTCCCCGAACATCGGGAACACGTTTCCTGCCTCCAACATGCTTCCTGCCTCCCCAGGTACCTTCCCCTGCAACCGCAGGAGATACAACACCTGTCCCTTTACCTCCCCCCTCAACCCAGTGCAAGAACCCCGACAATCCGTTCAGGTGAGGCAGAGGTTCACTTGCACCTCCTCCAACCTCATCTATTGTTCCACCGCTCGGAAAACCACCACCTAGTTCACTCTTGGCTTCACCGATGTGGGGAAGAGCACATCAGGAGCACCAAATACCATAGGCGAGGTTGGAAGAGATGCAACTGAATCTCGGTCTCGCCTGGAAGAGCTGTTGGCATCCCTGGATGGAAGTGTTGGAGGAGTGTAAGGCCAGGTCTAACATGTCTTGTGGTTGCAGGGGAAGGGAGGGTGGGTCGGGTGGGTCGGGTGGGAAGCTGATATGGAGAGAGTGGTCTCCGCTGAAAGCAGAAAGGGAAGATATGATTTGTGGTGGGACATCATTGAAGGTGGCTGAAATAAGATGAATAAGAGTGTTTTTGACAACCGTAAATGTTCTGCGAGTGAGTTATCTGTTGGCAGTGAGGAGAGAGCCTAAGAAATATGTATTTGCACAGATGGCTGGTGGAGTGCTTGGCAGAGGGAGAGGTTAAAGCATTGCTCTCTGAACTGGAAAATCTGAACAACATCTTAAGCAGAGACAAATGCGCATCAGGCCACAAAGTGCTGGAGTAACTCAGCGGGTCAGGTAACATCTCTGGAGAACATGGGTAGGTGACATTTCGGGTTGAAAAGGATCTTGAGCCGAAACGTCACCAATCCATTTTTCTCCTGAATCATTGGCTTACTCCAGCAATTTGTGTCCTTTTGTGCATTAACTTGTCCATTAACCAGCATCTGCAGTTCCCTTGTTTCTACAAATACACTTCCACTGGGCTGGACACTAGTACAAAGGGCTATGTGGCCTCTTCTGGTCCTGTAGCCACACCTGATTTAGAACCAGGGAGTTCCCCCATACAATGCTTGCACAAACCTTGCCAGCGTGGTGCAACGCTCTGGAGTGCTGAGGGGGTCTGGTTAAAAAGTCTGGGACCCTTGCACATTGCAACGTTACGCAGTCAAATGAAGCGTCCTTACCGACAGCATGAACTGAGCAGAAGGCAAGTTTCACACCCAGAGCTTTGAAGGAGGCCACTCAGCCCATCGAGTTGATGCCAACATTCAGAACAATCCCATATATCCCATTTGCACGCATATTCCTGCAGCAGCACATTTGCACGTAAAGACCGACTGCTCGGGATTCTCCTGACCTGAAAGTTTTGCTTAGTTTAATTAAGAGATACAACGCAGAAACAGGCCCTTCGGCCCACCAAGGCAACACCGGCCAACAATCCCTGCACATTAACACTATCCTACGCACACTAGGGATAATTTACATTTACACCAAGCCAATGAACCTACAAACCTGTACGTCTTTGGAGTGTGGGAGGAAACTGAAGATTTCAGGGAAAACCTACTCGTGGGGGAGAACGTACAAACTCCGCACAGATGGCACCCGTAGTCGGGGTTAAACCTGGGCCTCGTGCTGCAAGCGCTGTTAGGTAGCAGTGCGCCATCTCACATTAACATCATTGCCCTGGATTCTCCCGACCTGAACGTTTTGCCAGTCCCATTCATTATGATAAACTTCCTGCAGTCTGGCTACGGACAATACTTCAGATATTTATTGAAAACAAAACCTTTTTTTTTAATATTGCAATATTAAAAATATGACTTCATATTATTTTGCAATAACAGATGTTTGTCCACAGGAACCACCCATCGCAATCCTGCCAATAATAAGCTGCAAGATTCAGCCTCCAACCCATCCCTTGACTGGCCTTTCCATACATGTCCAGCTGGCTGACATCTCTCTTAACAAAGCTAAGCGGTGTGAAGTCATCCCTTGCTGAAGGTCACTGGTCAACTACTCCATTTCTCCGCTAAAAAAAAATTCCCCTCCCACTCGGAGATTGTGCCAAACACAACAGGACATGCTCCCGTTTCATTTGCTGGCTGTCTCTTAAAGTTGGAGGAAAATCGTGGCGCTAAATGGCTGCTGCTGCCCTCGCCGGTGGTGATAGGGGCCTGCTTTAGTCCGCTCTTGACAGCAACATTCTCACTGCTGAGTCAGAGGTTATGGCTTTGAATCCCATTGCAGCGAAATCAAGTTCGCCCGTCGCATGCAGAGGTTGTGCAAGTCTGATCGAGACGCTATCTCTCACATCAGACTTTAACTTTAAACCGAGGCCTTGTGCCTCCCTCTGAGGCTGGTGAGTAAAAAGGCAAGAGAGTTCTCATCGTGCCCCGTCCAATATGCATCCCTCACCCAACAAGCATCAAGGCAAACATATGGGCACTGCATCATGTGTTTAGGGGGGGTGGCTGGGCTTCTGATCAGAGACTGTGTTTCAAAGAATAATGCAGAGAGCAGCATGAATCAGTAAAAGGCATCAACATTGACACAAAAAGCAGGGGTAACTCAGAGGGTCAGACAGCTTCTCTGGAGAAAAGGAATATGTGACATTTTGGATCGAGACCCTTCGTCAGACTGTTCACCTATTCTTTTTCTCCAGACATGCTGCCTGTCCCGTTGAGTTACTCCAGCGTTTCGTATCTATCTTCCGTTTAAATCCACACCTGATTCCTGAAGAGTGTTTCTGATCTGTTGGGCAGGTGTTTGGGGATTTTTCTTTATAATAGGGAGAATTCTACTGTCATCAGCTGTGGAGGTCTTCCTTGGCCTGCCAGTCCCTTTGCGATTAGTAAGCTCACCAGTGCTCTCTTTCTTCTTAATGATGTTCCAAACAGGTGATTTTGGTAAGCCTACAGTTTGGCTGACTTCTCTAACAGTTTTATTCCTGTTTCTCAGTCTCATAATGGCTTCTTTGACTTTCATTGGCACAACTTTGGTCCTCATGTTAATAAACAGCAATAAAAGTTTCCAAATGTGATGGAAAGACTGGAGGGAAGACTAGGTGCTGAGAGCTCCCTTATACCTGCATTAAGGAGGCAATGAAACACACCTGAGCAATTACAAACACCTGTGAAGCCATGTGGCCCAAACATTATGGTGCCCTGAAATTGGGGACCAGTTGTAATTACTACATGGTGAAACCAACATGTATCAAAACGGACTTTAATAAAATCTGACAATGTGCACTTTTCTTTCTATTACAAATCTCAAATTGTGGAGTACAGAGGGAAATAAATAAATGATGGGTCTTTGTCCCAAACATTATGGAGTGTACTGTAGAATGGTACAGCCCTTCGATCTACAATAACTGTGCCAAACATGATGTCAAGTTAAACTAATCTCCTCTGCCTCCATGAAATCCATATCCCTCCATTCCCTGTATATCGATGTGCCTAATTAAAACCTCCTAAATGCTAATATCACCTCTGCTTCCACCACCACCCCTGCCAGCATTGTCCAGAGCACCCACCCATCTCATAGACATGCCCCATGCATCTCAGTTAAACATAGCCCCATCCCCTGACATTAAAACCATTTCCTCAGGTCTGAGGCATTTCCACCCAGAAAAAGGTTCTGAACAGTGTCTGTGCCTCTCATATCTTTATATACTCCTTTATACACCCTCCCATAGGATATACTCCTATCCTGCAACCAGGGAGTCCTATCAGGAGTCCCATCAACCTCCAGAGCAGGCAACGTTCAGCATCAGATGCAAACAAGCGTTCTGCAAATGTCATGCTGAGTTACCCCAGCTTTTCATGTCCATCTGCAAAATTTCTCGATGGCTGAAGTCCCTGTTTTAAGACAAGTTACACTGAGTGCCTTCTTACCACCTAAGGAAGGCACACAGGTTTCAGAGAGTCAGTTACATTTCAAACCCCCGGTGCCATGAGGCTGGGGCAAGAGGCTGCAACACTCAGCTGCCCAGCTCCCAGCCGTTCATCCCAAGGCAACATCTGAATGCAGGCATTGCACCAACCCTCCCGCTCGCTCGCTGAAACGGGCGTCTGCACTCAGAAATGAAGCACAAAGCCACACGCAGGCCCCAGGCTAGGAGCAGGGGTCAGCGTTATTTTACATTACTGACACTCCGTGTTGCAAATTGTAACTGATAGGCGCCAAAATGATAGGGAAATGGGCCAGAATTCAGCATGCTAAGCTGCCAATCATCCCCACCCATTACCTGAACGACACACAGCTTCCCACTCGCATTATGCTGATTTAGTCAGGCAGTCCTAAAGGACTGCATTTGTCAGGTTTATGTCTATACCCTAATCTGTCGAAATCTTATTGCCTTTTATTTTCTTCCCCAACTCTCTTGGTGCATGTGCAACTGCGAAGAAAGCGGTTAATAACTCACCAACCCTTAACTTCCCTAATTAGTTCCAAGATTATTGAAGTAACGCTTTCACTGACCAAGTCCATGATTCATATTGCGCAAGAGATTTTGGTCAGAGAGCGTTATCCTGAAGGTTTTTGATAGCGACCGGCAGCTGGGGGGTTAAATTTGCTATCTTCAATTCCGGGGCTCCAAGCAGTTGCTGCCGCTCCGAGACCCAAACCAGCAATAGTCGAGCATTAAATAGCAGTTCTTCACTATAATGCTCCCTTATGGGAGTCATAGAAAAGCCCCATTACACTGAAAGCTACATTATAATGAGGGTCTTTTGTACACTTTATTACTGTGGGAGCCATAAACAATGCATGTTATGTACAAGAGGGCACGAGGCATCAGAACGCTGCAAAATGAGGGCCTTATTACTGTACTCCAACATGCACTGATTTTTTTTTTTTCTCAGCAAGCAAGCAATTAAAGGCTTGCCATCCTCCTGCTTTGTATTAAGTCCTGTTCACCTATCACCTCTGTGCTCGCTGACCTGTGTTTGCTCACGGTTCAGCAATACCTGGGTTTTAAAATTCCGGTAGTTATTTACAAATCCTGACACAGGTTCACGGCGCCCTCTCACCTAAGCCACCAGCAGGCTCACAAGCCACCAGGATCTCTGCACTCCTTCAATCCTGGTCTCCCACATCCACCATTTTGGCCGTTCTACCAAGAGCCTCAACACCAAGACCTTTGGAACCCTGGCAATAATCCGAAGGCCTGTCGAGACCCCACTCTCCCTGTAATTTGTTTTAAAAATCTTCTTTACACCACCTTTTACACCATGTCTCCCGTTGTCTCATTATGTGCCTGGATGTTACCTTCTGTTCCATGATGTGTTCCTAGAATTTCCTTTTTTGGTCATTTTGCTAATTGCAGGGGATTAAAAATGCAAGCCTTAAGAGCCTGTCCTACCAGCATCAGACTCCATGCGATGAGCGCGATCAAACTAGAAGCGGGTGCCGTGCGGAGGTCGGGTGATCCCCTGTACAGGGCCGTTCCCACCAGCATGCGCTTGCATGCGGCAAGCGCGACCAAACCGGCAGCGGGGGCCACGCGGAGGTCGGGTGAGTGGCGCAACGCGGCGCATAGTGAGGCGAACTTGGAGCGAAGTCTCAAAGGTAAGTTCGCCAGGACAGAGAGGGGCACACAGAGAGGGGCACAGAGGCACACACACAGAGAGGGTCACGGAGCCACACACAGAGAGGGTCACGGAGGCACCTACAGAGAGGTTCACGGAGGCACGATGTCGGGGCGGTGTGTAATGCGTCGAGGCGACTGCGAGCCGATAAGCCGTTGCCGCGCGGAATTTTTGAACAGTCAGTTTTTCGGAGCCCCGCGCGATGTCGGGACGAACTCCGCACAATTCCGCACGGCTCCGGCGATCGAAGTGGGACCGGCCCCGCGACGCCGGACGGCTCAAGCGACCACGTTAGGTCGCGCTCATCGCATAGAGTTGCATGCTGGTGGGACAGGCCCTTAACTGTGTAATCTCTTCTTGAAATAATCCGCAAAGAGAAAGACACATCAACCAAAACTATTTGCCTCAATAGTTCTTGAAGTTTTCTTTAATTTAGGAAATTGAATTATTCATTGAATAATGAGTTGGGACCATCTGAGGGGGTCTAGATTCCCTTCCTGGTCTAGAATCTCAAATGATCTGCCACCCTTTGGTGCTTCACCACAGTAGTCAGTTCTGGTTTGCCCCAGTAGTCTTTTCCACCAAGTTAATCCCACAGTATCAAAGGATCGAGGGCACTGATTAGCTCGAAGGCATGTCAGAAGATGCTGAGCGTGCAGTACAAATGATCTTTCCTCCTTTCGTTAGTGGGGATTGGAGGCAGAGGAACCAGCATAAGATTCTGAACTCCAGTCTCTTGCCAGGGATGTAGAACTCCATTCCAAGATGCCCGCATGGGTTGCAAACGTTCATCTTCCATGTGGTAACTCATCCCTTGGATGCTGTGTCTGAAGAAGGGTCGACACGAAACGTCACCCGTTCCTTCTCTCCAGAGATGCTGCCTGTACCGCTGAGTTACTCCAGCCTCTTGATTCACGATTGCCCTGATGTCTCCAGAAGTTTGAGATAGGTCTCTACGACAAGGAGAAAGGCAGACAAAAGTGCTGGAGAAACTCAGCGGGTGCAGCAGCATCTCAGGAGCGAAGGAAATAGGCAGCGTTTCAGGCCAAAACCCTTCTTCAGACCTCCCCATCCCCGACCTCTACCTCCGACCAAACACAAGGTGTAGCTATGGGCACGCGCGTGGGCCCCAGCTATGCCTGGCTCTTTGTCGGGTACGTCGAACAATCCTTGTTCGAGACGTACCAGGGCCCCATCCCCGACCTCTACCTCCGATCCTTTGCTCCGTAGATGCTGCCGCACCCGCTGAGTTTCTCCAGCACTTTTGTCTACCTTCGATTTTCCAGCATCTGCAGTTCCTTCTTGAACAAATACGAGAAGGCCGAGGTGGATCACGGGAGAAAAGTTATCGAGGCATTAAAACATTTGTAATTTTTGGAAAATTCTTTGAGGAGTTTCACTATTAGTAACGTATTTGTCTGACTGTCTAAAATCTTCCAGTCAGCCAACGAAAATAGTTTCTACTTTCCAGTTCACTATGAGAATGTTTCATCAATAGCCGGACTATAATGAACAGGTAATTGTGGCATCTCCATGAATTTGGCCCAGCAAGAATATCAAGCCCAGGGAAGAATAACTGATGCTTCAGTGCCCGGTTCTGGAAGCATTATCTAGGTATGTTACAAAACTTACCTTGAGCAGCGCTGCAGTTCTGCCGCTCCCCGTGTGCGCGACTTTGGCGCCTTTCAGAGGGGGGCGGGCTTAAAGTGCCGTTTTTCCACAGGCAGGGAAAATCGATCCATGTCGGGCGATTTCGTTGCGGAAGAAAAATCGCTCCGACATTTCATGAATGAAGGTATTTTTAAATTACTCTACATTATTTATTAACTAGAGTAATTTAAAAATGACCTTCAAAAGCCGTGAGCACCGACAACCGGAAGGATTTTGCGTAGGAGAGAAAAAAGTTAAATAGTTTATTTTTATATTAAAAGTTGTTTTTCGGGAGGCTTTAATAACATTTTCATGTTGCGAAATGGGGTCCAAAAAATGTATGAACAAACAGTATTTTTCATACCGACTTCACCGCTAACCGCAATGTTCCAATCCACCGCATTCCACTAAAACCCACTCGCTAGTTGATTTAAATGGCCATTAATTTACAGGAATCAAACACTAAATTCCTTCCATTTGGCCCAGAAATTCATGAAAATGAGATTTAAAAATTATGTTATATTGTGGATTATTGTGTGAATGTTATTTGAACACTTAGGCAATTTAAAAAAAAGTTTATCATTTCTTAAGAAATGGATAAATGCTTAGATCTACTCATTGAATTTTGTAATTAGATAACTAACTAATTATATGCTTTAATTTCAGGTCATCCAAGTAAGACTGTTTCATATTTGTTTCAGAATGCTTCAATCTATAATAACTGAAAATTTCATTGAGTTCTCTTAATTTTTAAGAAAGTTATGGGCTTTTGACTGTTCTAGATCACAGCTTTTGAGTTAAGTCAATTGAAAGGCAATGGGGAACAAGATGCTAATTTCCGAGTATGAAAATGGCCATAACTTTCTTAATACTGAAGATATGAAAGTGAATTAGGTGTCAAATTAAACTTCTTTTTATGCTTTATCTGATGGGATAAATTGCAGACTTGATTTATAAAATCTCAAAATTTTGTAACATTGCTACATTATCTGAAGTAATTGCATTGGTGAACTAATTGCCCACAGACGCCCTGCTCCATGAAGAAGAAGATGAAAAGATGTGCGGAACTGATAAAGACCATCTCAGTGTGACTCTTTGCGCTGCCGAGCAGCACAATATAATGTGCTCGAGGGCATCCAGTGACTCTTCAAGGCATTGTGCCCATCAGTGAAGAGGGTAAAAGACTGGAGGAGAGAAGGTTGCAAACCCACCAAGCATTGGAGAACATCATTCCTTCCCACTGCACGACTAACCTCAGCAGCATCTAATTGGCAACAACATCTCCAGCCGGAGAACGAGGAAGGGAAAAAAATAGTTTCTGAGAAATTTGGGATGAAGGAGAGATAATGTTATGTAAGATGAATTTTTGATAACTTTCAAGTTTTGCATATGTAGGTCGCTCACAGCATACACTTCAAAGTAAATCTGCTTAAGTGACTGGTTGCAATTGCAAGGAAACACAAATGGGATACGCAAAACCAAACGCGTCACGCGGCAAGAAGGATTTCACTGGAAAAAAGGCATTTTAAAGAATTTTGCAATTTCCTTTTAGCCACAAAAAAACTTTGCCCTGTCTTTTTTATTATTTATATTGTGTGTGTGTGCTCACCGAGACAAAATACAATTCTCAGCTATGCTCCCTGTATATTTCACAAGGCCCAGGCCAAACATCTGAATAATTCATAAGGGAATGATTGATTTTTTTTGGGGGGGAGGGGGAATGGAAGGCCCAGCTCCTTGGCTGCTTGCTAGCAGGAAGAATCATTAGTGATGAGATGCGGTGAGCATGGTCTGTGGAGCCTGGCTCCCTTATTCAAATACTACATTTGTGCACTAAAACGCTGAACTCCCTGCTGGGTCAGGCATAGAGAGAGGACTGTGAGGGGGAGCGAGGGAGGGGGGAGCGGGGTCGGGGGGAGAGAGAGGGGGAGGGAGGGGGAGAGAGGGGGGGCAGAGAGAGAGAGAGAGAGGGAGAGAGGGGGGGCAGAGAGAGAGGGGGGGGCAGGGGGAGAGGGGGGAAGAGGGGGGTCAGGGGGAGTGAGAGGGAGGGGGAGGGAGGGGGAGGGAGGGGGAGGGAGGGGGCAGAGAGAGAGAGAGAGGGGAGCAGAGAGGGGGGGGGGGCAGGGGAAGGGAGGGGAGAGGGAGAGAGAGGGGGGCAGAGAGAGAGAGAGAGGGGGGGGCAGGGGAGAGGGGGAAGAGGGGGAGAGAGGGGGAGGGGGAGAGAGGGAGAGAGGGAGAGGGAGGGGGGCGCAGAGAGAGAGAGGGAGGGGGGCAGAGAGAGGGGGGGGCAGGGGAAGGGAGGGGAGAGGGAGAGAGAGGGGGGCAGAGAGAGAGAGAGAGGGGGGGGCAGGGGGAGAGGGGGGAAGAGGGGGAGAGAGGGGGAGAGGGGAGAGAGAGGGAGAGAGGGAGGGAGGGAGAGAGGGAGGGAGAGAGAGAGAATGTGTCGTAACAATACGGGGGGCAGTGGGTGTCGAGGAGAGGCGTGTGCTCGGAGTGTTTCTGACCCCCACTCCGCCAGAATTGCTCATCAGGTCCAGGCTCCGGAATATTTCCCAGGGGCCGGCCCTACACAACACGAGCCGCTTCTCCGAGATGCCCAGCGTGGCGTTCCGTGATGCCGAGAGACGTGTACTGTACAGGATGCTCCTGCACACTCTACAACTCCTCACCTTCGTTTTCCGTCCGGACACGCTATGGCGGTCCCTGTTACCACCTGATAGCGGGGGCGGTCCCCAGCGAGGGTCTCTCTACAAGGGAGTCCCCGTCTACATTGGGGGCCTGGGGTGGAGGGTGTTGCACAGAGCCGTGGTGTGTGATACACCTTTGAGTCGGTTCACGGTCTCGCCAGCCGCCTATACTTTCTGCGGTGAGGAAGAGACCGTGTTCCACGTGTATATGGAGTGTGAGAGGTTGCTGCCCCTGTACCAATATCTGAAGGGGCTGTTCCTCAAGTTCTGGCTGCATTTTAGTCCCACGATGCAGGTGTTTGGACACAAGGCAGGGAGTGGGGAGAGCCGATCAGGAAGGTGGGACCTGCCTGTCGGTTTGCAATTGTTGAATAAAGCCCTTGGAATGAAAAAAGAGAGCGAGAACGAGAGAGAGAGAGAGAGAGATGTTATGCAGTGCGTATCTGCACTTTCAGGTCAAAGGCAGTAGCTAGGATTTTGCTGAACGGAGCCGGCGTGGCTTTGTAATAAGGCATCAGGGAAATTATTTATTTGACGAGGGAATAGAGTGAGACAATTGTCAAGGCTGAGCAATATTGACACAGTTTCTGTCTGCTCATCCATTCTGACAGTTTAGCTCAACTGAACAGTCAAAGAATTTGTTTAAAAAACAAAATCTCAACCAGAGTTCATCTCTTGGGTCAATTAACTCCACATCCAGCCATGCAGCAATATAACCAAATAGTGCAGAGCTTCACGGGCAGCGTCTACCCCTTACACCAGCCGTCTGTGGTGTGAAGCTCAACACACCACCATTCACACACACACACACACACATACACACTCACGCACACACTCACGCATACACTCACGCACACTCACGCACACACACGCACACACACACATATGCATACACACGCACACACGCACACATTTCTATACACATACACACACGTGCACGCACACATATGCACACGCACACATGCGCACACACATACACACGCACACACACACGCACACACACGCGCACACACACACGCACACGCACTTCCCACACACATTCCTATACACACAGACACACGCACGCACATATATGCACAGGCACACATGCGCAAACATACTCATACACACACTCTCTCACACACACATGCACACACGCACGCATACACACACATACAGACGCATACACACACATACACACACGCATACACACACACACACACACACACACACACACACACACACACACATGGCTCTCCCCCATATCACCCTTCCTAATGCTTCTTTTGCTGGCTTTATCTTGCACTAAAAGCTATGCCCTTATCATGTATCTGTACAGTGTAAATGGCTGGATTGTAATTGTATTGTAACCTCGGTACACGTGATAATAAACCAAACTAAACTTTTCCAGAAGATAGGCAGATGCTGATTTAAACCAAAGACAGACACACAATGCTGGAGTAACTCAGCGGGACAGGCAGCATCTCTGGAGAGAAGGAGTGGGTGACGTTTCGGGTCGAGACCCTTTTTCAGACCTTCTTCAGACCCTTCCAGTCTGGAGTAGGGTCTCGACCCGAAATCTCACCCACTCCTTCTCTCCAGAGATGCTGCCTGTCCCGCTGAGTTACTCCAGCATGTTGTCTTCAACCTCTAACATAATGTCAGTCAACATCCCACCATTCTTTTGCTGTGGTCTCTTCAATGGGGCGATTGCTGGAGGTGGCATCGAGGTGGAGCTGGAACTGAAGTCCCAGTTACGCTCAGTTGCCTCAGCGGGGGCAGAATCCTGGAGGAGACTTTAACTTCCAAGCTCCATGAAAGGAAGAGATTTATAGGCGGACAGAGGGATAACATTCAAGGATGCTCGGAAAGCCTCCTTGGGAGGGTGCAACTTCCCCACGGAAGCTCGGGAATCCCTGGCCCATGTCAACTCAACGTGGAGAAAATACTGAGAACCTCGTCGGTAGCACAGCAGTACCACCTCACCAAACACCCGCGCTTACGGGTACCCTGTACCCCCTCCAGCGGCAGAATCTGTTGGCCCCACACTGACCTCATTGACCCACTCACCAACCGCTGGACTGCGGAGGAAGCATGTCACCCCACCAGAGGTTGCTTAGAAAGGAGAGAGGGGCAGGCCGTTCTTAGTAAAGCGAATGGCCTTTCAAAGGTCCCCTTTGCAGTGCGGAAGTGTTGGAAGGTGTAGGCATGATGTTATTTTGTTTTTCTTCCCTTGTCATTCTGAAGAGTTACCACTAGAGGATGCTCCAAAATGCTGAGGGAGCTCGGGGACAGGTAAGCACACTGTTGCCAGGTGTCACACAGGCAAAGCCAACTCAACCAGGAGGCAACTAAGTACTGGCCTCATGGAGGACAGACACTTTAAAAGGCACTTCCCCGAATGACATGAAACATCGGCACAGTTTGATTAAACTTTTTTTTTCATAATGGTAGAAATAATAGGCCCTACAGAGGAGAGGAGCTGGTCAAATGTTCTTGTAAAACACAAAACCACACTGATAAATGGTTCAGGGGCCATTTGGGAATAAATCAGGAAACTGGGAGCGGAATGGAAAATGTTGTAAACTGATACAATAAATAGCAACTAAGATTATCGTCCCCCCCCCCCCCCCCCCCGCAAAATCCTTCAAGAGTCAAGTCAAGAGTGGTTTTATGTGCCAGACAGGACAATGAAATTCAGTCTGAAGAAGGGTCTCGACCTAAAACGTCACCCATTCCTTCCCTCCAGAGATGCTGCCTTTCCCGCTGAGTCACTCCAGCATTTTGTGTCTACCTTCAGATTAAACTAGTATCTGCAGTTCCTTCCTGCACAATGTAATTCTTAAAAGCACAACAGAACAGGGTGCTGGCTGTACAGAATATGTAAACATAAAACACTGTAAACAATATAATAAATGAGCGAGAAATAAGTTTGGTGTGTGTAAAGAAAGCTTTTGGTGTGCTGGCCTTTATAAATCAGAGCATTGAATATAGGAGTAGGGAAGTAATGTTAAAATTGTACAAGGCATTGGTAAGACCAATTCTGGAGTATGGTGTACAATTTTGGTCGCCTAATTATAGGAAGGATGTCAACAAAATAGAGAGAGTACAAAAGAGGAGATTTACTAGAATGTTGCCTGGGTTCCAGCAGCTAAGTTACAGAGAAAGGTTGAACAAGTTAGATCTTTATTCTCTGGAGCGCAGAAGGTTAAGGGGGGACTTGATTGAGGTCTTTAAAATGATGAAAGGGATAGACAGAGTTGACGTGGATAAGCTTTTCCCATTGAGGGTAGGAAAGATTCAAACAAGAGGGCATGACATGAGAATTAAGGGACGGATGTTTAGGGGTAACATGAGGGGGAACTTCTTTACTCAGAGAGTGGTGGCTGTGTGGAATGAGCTTCCAGCAGAAGTGGTGGAGGCAGGATCGATTGTAACATTTAAAAGTAAAGTGGATAGGTATATGGACAGGAAGGGAATGGAGGGGTGTGGTCTGAGTGCAGGTAGATGGGACTAGGGGAAAATAAATGGTCGGCACGGACTGGAAGGGCCGAGAAGGCCTGTTTCCGTGCTGTAATTGTTATATGGTTATATGTTATATGGTTAAGTAACTTCTACCTTTGTAAAAATTCTTGACACACCGGCATCGGGTGTTCTGTAAAACTACAAAAAATAATAAAGATTAGAAGCACATCAGATCCTCTGGATCAGAGAGGTGGTTAATTTCCAATGGTCCAGTCCCACCCATCCACTTTCTCAATGTCCCATCTCTGCAACTGGCAACTATTGTTGGATTTAGGTGAGGAGGGGCGAGATGGGTGGAGGCTATAAGTGGGGTTTAGTTTAGTTTATTGCCACGTGTACCGAAGTACAGTGCAAAGGTTTTGTTGCGTGCTACCCAGTCAGCGGAAAGACAACACATGATTACGATCGAGCCATTTACAGTGTACGACTCAAGATTCAAGAGAGTTTATTGTCATGTGTCCCTGATAGGACAATTACATTCTTGCTTTGATTCAGCCCAACAGAACATAGTAGGCATTGACTACAGAACAGATCAGTGTGTCCATATACCATTATATAAATATATACACACATGAATAAATAAACTGATAAAGTGCAAATAACAGATAATGGGCTATTAATGTTCAGAGTATTGTCCGAGCCAAGTTTAATAGCTTGATGGCTGTGGGGAAGTAGCTATTCCTGAACCTGGTCGTTGTGACTCTAAGGATATCTAACATTTTAGCTTGTGCTGATACACTGAACTGGTGGATACCACCACAGAATACAACACATGCTGTAGTGCCAGGACATTCTGCACGTTGCTTTAAGGAATGCTCACTTTCAATGTCCCTTTACAGATAATGTGCCCCCTGCGATTCCTGTCAAATTGCCCCCCTCACAGTCAGCGTGCAGTAACATTCTTTAAAGCAAAATGCTGGAATCCAAATCAGATTGCGTCCTTGTTTCATGCAATCATGCAGTTTGAGGCAGAAAGGGCAAATAAACTTCAGGTGAAACTTTGATTGCTTCCCTTTGCATTCCTTGCTGGTAGTTTTCTGGGATTTTCTAGGATAATTGCACTGTGTGGCATGCTGGCAGAGTGGTGCAGTTGCTGCCTGATGAAGCCAGAGATCCTGGGATTGATCCTGACCAAGAGTACTGTCTGTGCGCAGTTTGTACCTTCTCCCTGTGCTTGGGTGAGTTTCTGCCGGTTTTCTCCCAAATTCTAAAGACATGCAGGTCTGTAAGATAATTGGCTTCTGTAAATTTCTCCCTCATGTGAGGGACAGAACTAGTGTACGGGTAATTGCTGATGGAAATTCCTTGCAGTATCTCTGAACTAAACTAAACTAAACTTTAAGTTGCTATCATTTGCCATTAAATCCTAAGACCTAGACACATGGTGATCGTGGCCGGTCGGGGTAAATGATATTTCCGAGATGGAGAAACACGTCAAGTGCCACCCTATCCCACCATCTTAAATAGCTGAGTGAGTGAAAGGACATCCGTATGTAGTGCAATGGCACCAAGTGGACTCTTGGTGATCGAGTGCTTCTTGTGTCTCTGTATCGCCCTCCACAGATGCAGACAGGTTTGCCGATGGTTTCCGGCATTTTTCGTTTTGTTTACCTTTCAGGTCTCTACCACTGCTGCTTTTTGCTTCATCTGGTGCTTCCCATGATAAGTAGCGGTGAAATGTCACAATGGGCCGTGCGTGGTGCCTCCATAGCAGGAGGATGGGGTGGGAGATTGCAGCCTTTGCGTGGTCCGCCCTGTTTCGACGAATGCAATCAACTCGACGTGCACAAACGGAAGATCAAATAGACCAAGTTGTCCAACAACTCCAGGCTGTGCACGCCACGCAACAGGAGAAGGAGAAACAGGAGGATAAAACATGATCCAGTTTTCCTGATTATTCTCCGGCAAAGTTAGGGATTGGTGGGTGAGGGGAAAGAGTCAAGGAAAGGACATCATGGAGGAGGAAGGCCACAGAATTTAAATGGGATACTCACAATCAATAAAGGATTGGTGGGAAGCATTTATATAAAGCCCTACTTTGAAGCATATTATGACACTATTCTTTATGAAACTGTCCTGTGGCATAAAGGAGTGCCGTTGTTCATGAATGATGTGCCATAACACATATGGCATCTTTGCGTAAAATATCCTCAGATATGTAATAAGAGTATCACCAATTAAAAAAATGTAACATTGATCCAAGTGTGTAAATGTTTGGAGAAAGAGTTTGACGTTAGTTGCACTTTAGAGAAAGGGATACCGCGATTTTGGCAGAGGTGCAGTGGGAGGTGACTTTGGATCTTGGGATCTTTGACAACGAAGGCACAGCTACTGATGGTGGAGTGATGAATACTGAGGATGTGTAAGAGGCCAGTGACAAACCAGGGGAAAGGGTTGTGGATCATGTTCATACACATGAAGAAAGATAGTGGAGTAGGATTACAGGAGGACATCGGGCAGTAGTTAACCAAGTAGCAGCCTAATCAAAGAAACATTTGAGTATAGGAGCAGGGAGGTTCTACTGCAGTTGTATAGGGTCTTGGTGAGACCGCACCTGGAGTATTGCGTACAGTTCTGGTCTCCTAATCTGAGGAAGGACATTATTGCCATAGAGGGAGTGCAGAGAAGGTTCACCAGACTGATTCCTGGGATGTCAGGACTGTCTTATGAAGAAAGACTGGATAGACTCGGTTTATACTCTCTAGAATTTAGGAGATTGAGAGGGGATCTTATAGAAACTTACAAAATTCTTAAGGGGTTGGACAGGCTAGATGCAGGAAGATTGTTCCCGATGTTGGGGAAGTCCAGGACAATGGGTCACGGCTTAAGGATAAGGGGGAAATCCTTTAGGACCGAGATGAGAAGGACTTTTTTCACACAGAGAGTGGTGGGTCTCTGGAACTCTCTGCCACAGAGGGTAGTTGAGGCCAGTTCATTGGCTATATTTAAGAGGGAGTTAGATGTGGCCCTTGTGGCTAAGGGGATCAGAGGGTATGGAGAGAAGGCAGGTACGGGATACTGAGTTGGATGATCAGCCATGATCATATTGAATGGCGGTGCAGGCTCAAAGGGCCGAATGGCCTACTCCTGCACCTAATTTCTATGTTTCTCTGTTTCTAAACCAACACAACAGTACAACTAATGGCATGGTGGCGCAGCGGTAGAGTTGCTGCCTTACAACGCTTACAGCGTCGGTCTCCCAGGTTCCATCCTGACTACGGGTGCTGTTTGTACGGAGTTTGTACGTTCTCCCCATGACCATGTGGGTTTTCTACCAGATCTTTGATTTCCTCCACAGGTTTGTAGGTTAATTGGCTTGGTGTAAATGTAAAAACTGCGGACTCGGTGGGCCGGAGGGCCTGTTTCCGCGTCGTATCTCCAAACTAAACTAAATGAAACTGAAATCATCCTCAGTCAATCTTATCCCAATTGTTCCTTCCGCTCTTTTGCTTCCTGAGAGTTCCAACACGAGCGAAAAGCTGGCTTCTTTATTAAAAGCGTTTTCTGTCGTTTTGCAACAAGATGAGTTTTTGGAATCCTGTAAGCCCTTTATCTATAATGATAAGAGCCAGAACACACAAAAAAAAAAGATTCCCCGCTCTGTGTCCCCTTCTTTGCTTGCTAAATGGATTTGAGTTTATTAACAGCAGAATCTGCTCACATAATCCCAATGGTTGGATCAAGGCCAACTGTCTGTAATAAAAGATATTGCAGAATGAGTACCGGGCAGAAATAGTCCAAACACTTAATAGGACATGCAAGATGCTGGTGGAAAAATGAATTTTTAAGTGAGATCCACATAAAGTGGCAGAAAGGAGCGCGTTCGCAGATGTGTGGTGCTAAATTACTGAGCGCAAAATCCAAACTATCCATCTTTTGCTGCTCGCTCGGACAGCTTGCCCAGGGTGGACAGGCAAGGCAGAGGCTAAAAAGGCCATCAGGGACTAAATTACTGTTTCTAAATTGTTCCCAAGCACCAGTGATACGGCAGTATTATCACTCAAGAACTGAAAGAGATTACTGGCTGGAAGAGGGAAGGAAATCAAACTTCTCACAACAGCACAACACATGTAGCATCTCAAAACCTCTGTACTCAATGGACAGTACACACAGTGAGCCTCCGGCACCATTAACCCATTCACAGGGACTAGCTGAACAACTTTCAATGCTATAGAATTCAATCGTATGCACAAACCGGACCAAATTCTAACAAATACATTTATAATTTTAAGACAAAATTTACTCCCAACTTCATGCGTTAAAGAAGGAACTGCAGATGCTGGAGAATCGAGGGTTACACAAAAAGCTGGAGAAACTCAGCTGGTGCAGCAGCATCTAAGGAGCGAAGGAGATAGGCGACGTTTCGGGTCGAGACCCTTCTTCATGTGTTGGCTCTTTCTTGTTTATTTTAAAGCCCTGTCCCACTGTACGAGTTCATTCCAAGAGCTCTCCCGAGTTTAAAAAAAAATCAAACTCGTGGTAAGCACAGAGAATGAACGTAGCGGGTACGTCGAAGCTCGGGGACGTCTCTTAGCGGCTCAAAACGCTAACGGAAGGTACTAGGGAAGACTCGCTAATGGCAGGTAAGCATGGGAAGACTTGTGAAGATTTTTCAACGTGTTGAAAAATGTCCACAAGAGCCCTGAGTACCGACGAGCGGCCATTACCGTAACTCTCCGAGTTCGAATCAGGGCAAACTCGGGAGAGCTCTTGGAATGAACTGGTACAGTGGGACAGGGCTATACGTTTAGTTTAGTTAAGACGTACAGCGTGGAAACAGGCCCTTCGGCCACCGAGTCCGCAACGACCGGCGATCTCCACACACTAACTCTATCCTACACACACTAGGGACAATTTACACTTAGACCAAGCCAATTAACCTCCAAATCTGTATGTCTTCGGAGCGTGGGAGGAAACCGAAGATCGCAGAGAAAACCCACGCGGGTCACGAGGAGAACGTACAAACTCCGTACAGACAAGCACCCCTAGTCAGGATCAGGCCTGGGTCCCTGGCGCTGTGAGGCAGTAGCTCGACCACTATGCCACCGTGACTGCTGTGTAAGCTCTAATACAACATTTATTATATGTACATAGTATCCTACTCTCTGTTCTATATTCTGGCACCACAGAATTGCAGGCGGCAAATATGTTTATCTGCAAAAAATAAATAACTTGCATTATTATGGCCTAACTAAGGACATAAGTCGCCCCAAATCATTCGCAGCCACTGCGGTATTTCTGACCCCAATCTCTGCGGGAATGTAAGAAGCACAGTAAGCTCACACTAACTGTAATGTTTAACGACCAGATCATCTGTACTTTTATAGTACAGGTGGAGGAATATATAGGTGGACCAGGCGGAAACTTGCCGATCGTTAATTTTGATAATTAGCTTCGCTCGGTCTGCACCATCTCCCGGTTGCCAAACACTTTAACTCCTTTCCCCGTTCCCACACTGACCTCTCTGTCCTGGGCCTCCTCTACTGTCAGAGAGAGGCCAAATACAAATTGGAGGAACTGTACCTCATATTCCGCTTGAGCAGCTTACAAACCAGCGGTATGAACATTGATTTCTCTAGGTTCATGTCACCCTCTTTCCATCCCCTCCCCCAATCTCATCATCCTACTAGTTTCACTGTCGTCCTGCTTTAATTTCACTGTTTGTATCTACTCGGTATCACCTTTTCCACAGCCAACAATTGACCATTGTGGGCTCGACATTTCATTGAATATCATTGCTGGCTTTGATTTGGTCTTTTTCATATATTTGATTCATGTGTTCTTTATATCTGGTCATATCTCTAGTTTCCCCTCTCCCCTGACACGCAGTCTGAACAAGCATCTCACCTATTCCTTTTCTCCAGAAATACAGCCTGATCCGCTGAGTTACTCCAGATTTTTGTGTCTATCTTCGAGGAATAATGTTGGACAGGCTTGGGTTTTTTTTCCAACTAGTAGCGTGGGATATGTTCCAACTACCAGAGAGGTAGACTTGGCCTCAATTTCACATTGCACCCAAAGCATCCCCTTCAGTTATTTAATACCATCAGAGGACTTTCTTTGACCTGTTGCTTTATCTCAGATATTTGGTCAGGGGAGTTGTCTCTCTTAAAAATGATCACTGTGGCTATTAAAGGTCCATCCAGATGGTTAGACTCGCCAAGTTCTGACGTAAGTACATCCACCCAGAACAATAACTCTCTGTTTTTCTCTCTGCACAGCTGCATCTCACAGTTCCAACATTGACTTTTCTTCTGGTCTCAGCAGAAGTACAGGGAGCTGGACCACTCTGCTCTTTGCCCTATCAGCAACGTTCCTCATGTCCCCTACAACCTCCCTCCTCCTCTCTCCAACTTATAATAGGCCAATTACCCAGTACTGATTAAGGTTCATTGGTCTAAATCCTTAACTCTCCCTCTCTCTCTCCCCTCCCTCTTTCTATTTCTCTCTCCCTCTCCCACTCCCACTCCCTCTTCCTGCATCTTTTTCTCTCTCCCTTCCTCTCTCCCCCTCTCCTCTCCCCCTCCACCCCTCAGTTCCTCTCCCCTTCCCCCTCACCCTCTCCCTCTCCCTCCCTCTCCTACTCCCTCTCTATTTCTCTCCCTCTCTCCCCCTCTTCCTCTCCCCCTTCCCCTCTCCCTCTCCCTCCTCTCTATCTCTCTCTCTCTCCACAGATGCTGCCTGACCTGCTAAGTGTTTCCGCACATTCTGTTTCTGCGCAAAATTACACTCACACCCCACCAAGAGTTTACGGGTGCCAAACTTTGATGCAATGTTAACTGGCAGCCTATCCACCACCCTAAAGATTCATTGTTTCCACCACCGTTGTACAGTAACTGCGGAGTGAACCCTCTGCAAAAGCTCTCTCTGGTGACTCCAACTGCACCTTCTACAGTGCCCTCCATAATGTTTGGGACAAAGACCCATCATTTATTTATTTGCCTCTGTTCTCCACAATTTGGGATTTCTAATAGAAAAAAAATCACATGTGGTTAAAGTGCACATTGTCAGATTTTAATAAAGGCCATTTTGATACATTTTGGTTTCACCATGTAGAAATTACAGCAGTGCTTATACACAGTCCCACCCATTTCAGGGCACCATAATGTTAGGGACACACCAATGTCATGTAAATGAAAATAGTCATGTTTAGTATATTGTTGCATATCCTTTGCATGCAATGACTGCTTGACGTCTGTGATTCATGGACATCACCAGTTGCTGGGTGTCTTCTCTGGTGATGCTCTGCCAGGCCTGTATTGCAGCCATCTTTAGCTTATGCTTGTTTTGGGGGCTCGTCCCCTTCAGTTTTCTCTTCAGCATATAAAAGGCATGCTCAATTGGGTTCAGATCGGATGATTGATTTGGCCACTGAAGAATTGACCATTTTTTTAGATTTGAAAAACTCCTTTGGTGCTTTAGCAGTATGTTTGGGATCACTGTCCTGCTGTAGAATGAACGACCGGCCAATGAGTTTTGAGGCATTTGTTTGAACTTGAGCAGATAGGATGTGTCTGTGCACTTCAGAATTCATTATGCTACTACCATCAGGAGTTGCATCATCAATGAAGATAAGTGAGCCAGTACCTTCAGCAGCCATACATGCCCAGGTCTTGACACCCCCACCACCGTGTTTCACAGATGAGGTGGTATGCTTTGGATCATCAGCAGTTCCTTCTCTCCTCCATACTTTGCTCTTGCCATCACTCTGATATGTTAATCTTTGTCTCATCTTTCCACAAGACCTTTTTCCAGAACTGTGGTTGCTCTTTTAAGTACTTCTTGGCAAACTGTAACCTGGCCATGCTATTTTTGCGGCTAACCAGTGGTTTGCATCTTGCAGTGTAGCCTCTGTATTTCTGTTCATGAAGTCTTCTGCAGGCAATGGTCATTGACAAATCCACGCCTGACTCCTGAAGTGTTTCTGATTTGTCGGACAGGTGTTTGGGGATTTTTCTTTATTATAGAGAGAATTCTTCTGTCATCAGCTGTGGAGGTCTTCCTTGGCCTGCCAGTCCCTTTGTGATTAGTAAGCTCACCAGTGCTCTCTTTCTTCTTAATGATGTTCCAAACAGTTGATTTTGGTGAGCCTAAGGTTTGCCTGATGTCTCTAACAGTTTTATTCTTGTTTTTCTGTCTCATAATGGCTTCGTTGACTTTCATTGGCACGACTTTGGTCCTCATGTTGATAAACAGCAATAACAGTTTCCAAAGGTGATGGAAAGACTGGAGGAAAGACTAGGTGCTGAGAGCTCTCTTGTACCTGCATTAAGGAGGCAATTAAACACACCTGAGCAATTACAAACGCCTGTGAAGCCATGTGGCCCAAGTATTATGGTGCCCTGAAATGGGGGGGACTATGTGTAAACACAGCTGTAATTTCTACATGGTGAAACCAAATGTATAAAAATGGCCTTTAATAAAATCTGACAATGTGCACTTTAACCACATGTGATTTTTTTCTATTACAAATCTCAAATTGTGGAGTACAGAGGCGAATAAATAAATGATGGGTCTTTGTCCCAAACATTATGGAGGGCAATGTATGTGGAGCCACGAACAACATGGGTAACTACTTGTCGAGTCTCATTGTCTGTAACTCATTTTCACCTAGCTCACAGCTAACAATGGCCTGGTTCCTTTTTCATTGTTACTTTTTTGCATATCTTTCATTCATTTGTTCTTGAAGATAGACACAAAATGCTGGAGTAACTCAGTGTGACAGGCAGCATCTACGGAGAGAAGGAACGGGTGACGTTTCTGGTCGAGACCCTTCTTCGGACATTTGTTCTTTATCTCTCTATATCATGGTCTGCACCTCTTGTTTCCCTTTCTCCTGACTCTCAGTCTGAAGTAGGGTCTCAACCCGAAACGTCACCTATTCCTTCTATCTAGAGATGCTGCTGACCCGTTGAGTTACTCGAGCTTTTTGTGTCTATCTTTGGTTTAAACCAGCATCTCAAAGTCAAGTCAAAAGTCAAAAGAGTTTATTGTCATGTGTCCCTGACAGGACAATGAAAATCTTTCTTTGCATAGCACAACAGAACATAGAAGGCATTGACTACAATTCTATACATAAATACACCCATGAATTAATAAATTAATAAAGTGCAAATAACAGATGGAGGGATATTAATGTTCAGAGTTCCGAGCCAGGTTTAATAGCCTGATGGCTGTGGGGAAGTAGCTATTCCTAAACCGGGTTGTTGCAGTCTTCAGGCTCCTGTACCTTCTCCTGTACCTTCTGCAGTTCCTTCCTGCATATTACAGGTTCCTATCCGTATCACACACCATCCTGACCTGCAAATATATCATCAGTCCCTCATTGTCACTGGGTCTAAATCCAGAATCTCCTGCCCAACAACACTGTGGAGCATCTTCATTAGAAAGATTTCCCTGGTTCAATAAGATGATTGAAGGGCGATTAGAAATGTGCAAAAATTGCTGTATTTTTAGCGGCTTCTAAATTCCGAAACATTAACAAAAATAATGTCAACGTGTGCAGAGTTGAACAGTTGAACAATTTAGTTTAGTGTCACAGGTACAGTGAAAAAGCTTTTGTTGCGTGCGATCCAGTCAGCAGAAAGACGACCCATGATAACAATCGCACCATTTACAGTGTGTACATAGATACATGAGGAGGGAATAGCATTTTAGTGCAAGGTCCATAACAAGACAGGGTGAATCAAGCCAGCAGCAGACATCACCCTGGTTCTGCTTCGCCCTCAGCCACAGTCCCCCAGCAATGGAACCGCCCGCTTCTGGTAAAAGGGTTCGCTTTGAAGCTGGGTGCAGTGTTCGCGAGCGAGCAGACGTCATTCTCAAAGGGGCCGACCTTGACAAGAGACGGGACCAAGCCACTGAAATAAGACTCGACCCGGATGTGAAGCCAACCCAACCCCTCTCTCTGAATGCCTGCACGTTGGAAATTTAAAAATTGTGGAATACGTATCGTAATATTAACTACTACATATTACTGACCTCAGAGCTGCCTTTTATCCACATGTTAAGTGGAAAAGATTAACCAGGCTGTTTGTTACACAACTCGGTCAGTGACTGCTCAACTGCAGTGTATAAATGGGAGAAGATTAAGCCATTTCTCACCTGCCTTGGCAGAGGCCTTTATTATTTACAATATTTACTTCGGGGGAGTTGTGACTCATGTCATATTTATCTTGGTGAAAAATGAGCTCATAAATGAACATCACCTTTTGAACAAAGCAATGCATTGTGATACTAATTTGGTTCATGAAGTGTGTAATTCAGTTGTAGCACCAGGGTAGCATTTGTCTCCTGCGTTATTAAACTAATATAAAACAATTTCTCTTCCTCGTTACTGATGCATGCAGGCACCACAATTCCGGGAAGAACTCACCCTGTCGGGAGACGCCGTGCACTGGCGTATACGAATTACCCACTCCCCTGACAGTACTGAATAGCTACAATATCCCACATTTCATTCCCGTTGCACCATCTTTACAAGCTGTTATGAATAAATCCAGTACATTACACCCTGCGCTAATGATGTCTAAAATATGGATGGTTTATTTATTTTTTTGACTGGAAATTCTGGGATGCTGACTGTCTGTCGATAGCTTATCGTAAATCAAGACTTGTGCGCCCAGAATAATGTTGCTGAGGCAGGGGAGAGGTCAAAGGTCTGTGCTTGCTCCCATCTGACTGACAGCTCATATTGATGGAGATCCCGCTAGTTAGCATGGGTGTTCGCCAAGACTTGCTGAGACCTCCAACCATTTGGAATTTATGCTGCTGCCACTACAAACAGCCTGCGCACAATACCACTGAATCTTGTTAACCTTTTACCGATCGACAGCTTCAGAAAAGACATGTTTTAACTGAAGGATTTGGTCCCCATTGTGTGCAGGGTTAGCTAATTCAGTTGTTAGGCCACTGCAGCCAACTTCAGCCTTCCTGGGCGGAGGGAGGTTGATGTGTGGGTGGGGGGGGGAGGGGGGGGGAATAACAATAACCCAGGTTCCAATCCAAGTGTGCCTGCGGATCTGCACACACAAAGCACACACTTGCAACACACACAAACACAGCGTACACGAGCCCGACCTAAATTCAACGCACTCACAAACCGATACGTACACAAAACCCGCACAGCGACACATGGCACGTATGCACACACGCTTACACAGGTGGTTTATATGGTGGCAATGCATAACAGAAACATTGGTGAGATATTGGAGGATGCCTGTGGGATTGCATTTTAACACCTTCGGAAGAGCAAACTGAGACGGTACTCCCTGCGTTTAGATGAATGGAAGACCATTTCATTGAGACATATCTAGTTCTGCTGCGGTTTGACAAGGTAGATGAGTTTAAGAGAGAGTTAGATAGAGCTCTAGGGGCTAGTGGAGATATGGGGAGAAGGCAGGCACGGGTTATTGATAGGGGATGATCAGCCATGATCGCAAATGAATGGTGGTGCTGGCTCGAATGGCCTGCTGCACCTATTTTCTATGTTTCTATGGTATGGAGACAATTCCCCTGGTTGGGGGGGGGGGGGTGCATGGTCTCAGAATGAGTAGGTATCTCAGTTCTTTACACGGTTGAGAATGTTTGGTATTGTCTATCTCAGAGAGCTGTGGAAGCTGAATTGTTGGGCCAATGAAAAAGGGAGAGCTGGATATTTGAAGCACAGACCAATCAAGGGTTAAAAAAAAAGTTTTGAGTAGGAAAATAGAGCTGAGGCCAAATATCAGATCAGTCATGAGGTTATTGAGTGGTACGACAGACAAGATGTGAAGACTGCTCTGCTCCTTGCCTGATAATCGTATGATCACGTCCAATAATCATATGAGAGGAAGAGAAAATCTAGGATAATCCGGAATAGTGCAACTCATCTGTCAAGTCACCTTTGGGGAGGAACTGCAGATGCTGATTTAACCCAAAGATAGACTCAAAAATGTGGAGTAACTCAGTGGGTCAAGCAGCATCTCTGGAGAAAAGGAATGTGTGGCGTTTTGGGTTGAGACTGTTCATCAGACCGTCTTGACCCAAAACGTCACCGAGGCCTTTTCTTCATAGTTGCTGTCTGACCCGCTGCGTAACTCCAGCTTTTTGTGTCAACCTTTAATGATCACTGGGTCTACCTCCTAGTGTTTAATGAAGGACTACATTGTCGGACCACTTTCACCAGGAGAGATTCTCTGGTTCAAGATGGTGGCTCGTCATCAGCTTCTCAAGGGTCTCAGGAGCAATCAAGGGATGGCCAATAGATTCCGGCATTGCCCGCATCCAAAAAATGAATCAAATATATAGTTTTAAACCATCCCAGTCACGCCACTGCCCTCATTCCTTCCTCTCGTGAGATGAAAAAAACATATTTCTGTCAAAGAAACATAGAAACATGGAAAATAGGTGCATTCGACCTTTCGAGCCAGCATCGCCATTCATTGTGATCATGGCTGATCGTCCCCTATCAATAACCCGTGCCTGCCTTCTCCCCATATCCCTTGATTCCACTAGCCCCTAGAGCTCAATCTAACTCTCTCTTTAATCCATCCAGTGACTTGGCCTCCACTGCCCTCTGTGGCAGGGAATTCCACAAATTTACACACCTCTCTGTGTCATCTTCCACTACCTTGGATAAATATCTACTGAGACATTTTAAGCCAGCTTAGACACAAACTGCTGGAGTAACTCAGCGGGACAAGCAGCATTTATGTCAGCTTGCTATCCAGCCAAAGTTGCTTCCCAAGTGAAGTCAATCATCTTCTCCACCGAGGCCTTTATATGTTAGTCATCAGTGTTAGTCATCTTTACCCCAACTAGTAGCTGCATTATTGCAATCACCTTTCCCAGCTTTCAATAGCTGATTTAAAGTTGACATTTTGATTGTGTGCATGGCTCAGTTCCTGTTTCCTTTATCATCGTTACTTTTTTTACATATCTTTCATTCATTTGTCTCTACATCACCGTCTATATCTCCCGTTCCCTTTCCGCTGACTCTCAGTGTGAAGAAGGGTGTTCGACCCGATACCTCACCTTTTCTCCAGAGATGCTGTCTGACCCGCTGAGTTACTCCAGCTTTTTGTGTCTATTTCACACTGGCCAGTACATTTGCAGGATGCAAGGTCTGCAGCTTTATTAAACCCAGGACATAATTGTATGTAATCCGTACCATTATCAACCTGCGGGTAACTGGATCCCAAGGACTGACACACCCTTCGGTTCTAGTTCTATCGGAGCTGAATCTCACAGGAATTCATGCAACATTAAGGATATCTATTTGCCATTGACAGTACATCAATGCCTGAGTCCTGGGTCTTGTTATACTCGAGCATGGAGTGGGCAAGATGGGAGAGGAACTATCATGTTATCCACTGTGGTGGAGGTAATTCTAGCCGAGCCACAGCAGCTGAACAGCGGCTGGAAGAGCACATTGAAAAGCCAGAAAAAGCACAGAAGATCCTTGTCAGCTCATGTACATCCATCAACTCCCTGGTGAGTGCTGGCTGCTTTCCCGACCCACTCCACATCCCCCAGCTGCACTCCCCTGAGAGCCCCTTCCCGTTTTAAACCACGCCCCCCCCCCACTAACCTGTCCCTTTTCCAAAAGCAATCCAGACAAGAATGGGCTGGTGTCCTTGGAGGACAATAGACAATAGACAATAGGTGCAGGAGTAGGCCATTTGGCCCTTCAAGCCAGCACCACCATTCAATGTGATCATGGTTGATCATCCCCAATCAGTACCCCGTTCCTGCCTTCTCCCCATATCCCCTGACCCCGCTATTTTTAAGAGCCCTATCGAGCTCTCTAGGAGACTGAAGGGGAGCCTAAAAGAGGGCCAGAGGAAGGGTGGAAAGCACGAGACTTCTCCCTGCAGCAAAGGCACAGGTTAAGGATTAGGTTTAGTTTAGTAAAGTTTAGAGACACAGCGTGGATACAGTGTCCGCTCCAACCAGCGATCCCTGCACACTAACACTGGTCCTACACACACTAGGGACAATTTACATTTACACCGAGCCAATTAACCTACAAACCTAGCACTTCTTTGGAGTGTGGGGGGAAACTGGAGATCCTGCAGAAAACCCACGCAGGTGACGGGGAGAACGTACAAACTCCATACAGACAGTATCTATAGGCAGGATTGAACTCGGGTCTCCGTCGCTGTAACAGCTATAAGGCAGCAACTCTGCCGCCACCAACACCATTTGCTTATAACTGTCTAATTTGCTATTTTATGCCAAACAATTTTGCTTGGGTAGCTTTTACCCCAGCGGTATGAACATTGACTTCTCTAACTTCAAATAGTCCTTGCTTTCCCTCTCTCTCCGTCCCCTCCCCCGTCCCACTTCTCCCACCAGCCTTACTGTCTCCGACTAGATTCTATCTCTGTCCCGCCCACTCCCCTGACATCAGTCTGAAGAAGGTTCTCGACCCAAAACGTCGCCCATTCCTTCTGTCCAGAGATGCTGCCTGACCCGCTGAGTTACTCCAGCACTTTGTGTCTACCTTCGATTTAAACCAGCATCTGCAGTTCTTTCCTACCCATAGTAATCCCATTGACCAGAATGTGACACAGTCGTGCTATCCAGTCAGCAGAAAGACAATACATGATTACAATCGAGCCATTTACAGTGCTTGGATACATGATAAGGGAATAACGTTTAGTGCAAGGTAAAGCCAGCAACGTCTGATCAAGGATACCTCAAGGATCACCACAAAGGTGGATAGTATGGTTTTCCCTGATCCCTAACCAGTCTGAAGAAGGGTCTCGACCCGAAACATCGCCTATCTCCTTCGCTCCTTAGATGCTGCTGCACCCGCTGAGTTTCTCCAGCCTTTTGTGTAACCCTCGATTCTCCAGCATCTGCAGTTCCTTCTTTAACAACAGGTAGGTAGTATATATTATTTGACTGGATAGCATGTTAAATAAGCTTTTTGCACTATATCTCTTTGCATGTTCTCACCGTGACCTGCGTGGGTTTTCTCCGAGATCTTTGGCTTCCTTCCACACTCCAAAGATTTACGGGTTTGTAGGTTAATGGGCTTGGTATAAATGTAAAATGTAAAATTGTCCCCTGTGTGTAAGATAGTGTAACTGCGTGGGGATCGCTGGTCGGTGCGGACTTGGTGGGCCGAAGGGCTCGTTTCCATGCTGTATCTCTGAACTAAACTAAACTAAACGTGACAACGAATAAATGAAGTGTCCAGTAAGTGACTCCAATAAGAGGAGGCGAGTTAAACGGCCAGCAGCTCGGCTGCCTATCCAGACTGCCTCTTTGGCTATGCATCAATGCCATCTCCGGCAGACTGACTGTGGCCCTCCCTGCCTACAGTATTATTTAAGGAGATTTATCGTCACATGTCTTTCACTGAGAAACACAAGATCTGGCCCCATGGTACAGCTCCAGAAGAGGCACACATTAATATTACAGCGCTGAAGTAGGCAAACACACGACCCTAATGGTGTAACAAATGCATGCTTCCCTCCTTCCAATCACTCCTTTCCCCTGGCCTTACACATACACATATACACACATGTACACATACACATACACACACGTACACATACACATACACGTACAAATACACATACACATACACATACACACATACACGTACACATACACATACACGTACACGTACACATGTACACACACATATACACATATACACATGTACGTACACATACACGTACACATATACACACGTATACACATATACACACACATACACATACACGTACACATATACACACGTATACACATATACACACACATACACATACATATACACATACACATATACACATACACGTACACATACACGTACACATACACGTACACATACACATACACATACACACACACGTACACATACACTTATACACACACATACACATACGCTTACACGTACACATACACGTACACATACACGTACATGTACACATACTGAGAGAGAGCTGGATAGTGATCTTAAAGATAACGGAGTCAGGGGATATGGGGAGAAGGCAGGAACGGGGTACTGATTAGGGATGATCAGCCATGATCACATTGAATGGCGGTTCAGGCTCGAAGGGTCAAATGGCCTACTCCTGCACCTATTGTCTATTGTCACATACACGTACACATACACACACCTACAAGCATGTACACAGACATATTAAGCTATGATGGGGATTCTGTATTCTTTATTGCTGAATACTAATAAAGTGTTTAGTTGTTATTGCCTCTGTTATAAAGCTTTACATTTTAAGAAACTGCTTGATCGTCACACTAATTCCAGACTAAACCCACCTCTGAATGTGTGGGGCTGGTATTTCTCAGCATACGGATCATCTGAATGTCAACACCTGTCTTCCCTCAATGCCATTCTATCCCACTGGACCTTCGAGAGCTTTTACTGAAAGTTCAGTCTCGTACATCAGCCGACAATGTTCTCTCTGTCCGGCTAAGTTGCCTCCACCGTGTTTAAATCTCTGTGGAACACACTGGTTCAGATGAGTCGTTATTCTCCCCATTCACTGGCACCCTTGATGCTCAGTTTGCATCTCAACCCACACTCATTTGCTGGTGTAAAGTGCATAAAGAGCCATTGGGCCGTTGGTGGGTGGGAGCTTCACTGATTGGGAAGTTTGTGACCACTGGCGAAGATCGGGATCAGTATTGGGACCTTTTGCTGGGCCGTGACATGTATTAATGACTCGGATGTGAATGTAGGGGGTATGATTTGGAATTCGCCAACAGAAAAAGCAACGGTGTTGTGAATAGTGTTGAAGGTTGTCCAAGGCCACAGCGGGATATAGATCAGATGTAAAGTTGGGCAGAGCATTGGCAGATGGAGTTTAACCCCAATAAATGTGAGGTGATGCATTTTGTGAAGTCAGAGAGGGTTAGGACATGTACAGTAAATGGCAGGGTGCAAAGGAATGTTGATGAATAGAGGGATATTGGAAATGGAATCTACAGTTCCCTGAAGGTTTCGTTTAGTTTATTGTCACGTGTACCAAGGTACAGTCAAAAGACAATATATGATTACAATCGATCCATTTGCAGTGTACAGATACATGATAAGGGAAAAACGTTTAGTGCGAGATACAGTAAAACCAGCAGGTCCGATCAAGGATAGTCCGAGGGTCATCAAAAAAGTAGATAGTAGTTCAGAAGGTAGACAAAAGTGCTGGAGAAACTCAGCGGGTGCGGCAGCATCTACGGAGCGAACAAAATAGGCAACGTTTCGGGCCCAAACCCTTCTTTAGACTGATGCAGGGTGGGGGGGGAAGAAGAAAGGAAGAGGAGGAGCTCGAAGGCTGAGGGGGAGCTGAGAAGGGGAGGAGACAGCAAGGGCTACCGGAAATTGGAGAAGTCAATGTTCAGGCCACTGGGGTGCAGACTGCCCAAGCGGAATGGTTCAGCGCTGCTCTCTGGTTGTGGTGGGTGAGTCAGTCGCCTGATAACAGCTGGGGAGAAACTGTCCCCAAATCTGGTGGTGTGCGTATTCACGCTTCTATATCTTTTGCCTGGTAGCATCACAGATAGATATGGTGGTAAAGAAGGCATAACACATACTTGCCTTCGTGTGGCTGCAATGAGAATATAAAGGTTTGGGCATTTTGTTGAAATTTTATAATACATTGGCCAGGCCTCATTTGGAAGGAAGGATATGGTTGTATTAAGTGTACAGTGGAGATGCTTCAGGGTGTTTCCTGGATCAGAGGATTTTAATTATGGTGAGAGATTGGACAGGCTGGATTTAGTTTGAAGGAGGCTGAGGGGTTACTCGATAAAGGCATATCAAATTATCACAGGAATGGATAGGTTCGATAGACAAAATCCGTTTTCCCGATCAAAAAAAAATAGGATATCGATTTAATCCAAATCAGTTCAACTCATTTTTCAGTTTCAGTTTATTGTCATGTGTATCGAGGTACAGTGGCAAGCTTGTGTTGCATTGCCAGACCATACATGATTACATGTATGTATTGACGTTTAAAGGGGATTTGAGCGAACATTATTTTTACAGATTGCCAGATACAAAACTATGTTTAAAAGACATATTGGCAGTAAATAGAAGGATGTGGTACTAATGTGGGCAAATGGGATTAAGGAGTTGGGCAAAGAGCAGGTAGGGACATTATGGGTGAAAGCCGATTTCATTCCATCAACCTGTTTAGCATTATATTGGGTTGCAAAGAGCAACCGATGCTCACCAATGGCAGCAACAGCAGCCTACGCTACTAGAATGAGTTACTTACAAAGGGTGGATTCTCAGCAGATGTCAGAAAGAGGAAAATAAACAGTTGAAATGTCATATCTCTGCCAAGTTTGATGGGAGTTATCTTAAAATGCTCCCGCACATCTAGATTTCCAAAAGTACAGCCGACTTCACTTCAATAGTGCAAGTTAGTTCATTTTTGATTTCAACTTAACAGGCATTTAGATATATCTCTTGCTCCCCTTTCATAGAAACATAGAAAATAGGTGCAGGAGGAGGCCATTCGGCCCTTCGAGCCAGCACCGCCATTCATTGTGATCATGGCTGATCGTCCCCTATCAATAACCCGTGCCTGCCTTCTCCCCATATCCCTTGATTCCACTAGCCCCTAGAGCTCTATCTAACTCTCTCTTAAATCCATCCAGTGACTTGGCCTCCACTGCCCTCTGTGGCAGTGAATTCCATAAATTCACAACTCTCTGGGTGACAAAGTTTTTTGCTCACCTCAGTCTTAAATGACCTCCCCTTTATTCTAAAAGTCCTCTGACGGCGATTATTTCAAAAAATTCAAAACTGGCCGCGACTAAAAATAGGTTGCCGTTTAAAAAATCGGTAATTTTTTAGTCGAAGCCGGTTGCGATGCTCGTTGAAGGTGGTTGCCGGAGGTTGCAGGTAGTGGAAGGTAAGACCTTTTTTTCACCCAGTTTTATTCCACCAGGGAGGTCTTACCTTCCACTACCTGCAACCTCCGGCAACCACCTTCAACTAGCATCGCAACCGGCTTCGACTAAAAAATTACCGATTTTTAAAACGGCAACCTATTTTTAGTCGCGGCCGGTTTTGAATTTTTTGAAATACTCGCTGGAACATAGAAGAAGCGGAAACCACTTTCGACCATTAGGGAGACGGACAAAAACCTCCGGGAACCGCACGGAAACCTTGGGTGGGGCGCAAAGTCTCCAGAGGTTTCCGTTCATGTTTCCTAAGTGGGACAGGGTCATTAGTTGTCATCTATGTGGAAACGTGCACTGCGCCAATGCCAACCATGTAGCCTCTATTACCTTAATAACCACTTCAAAACCATTAAAGTTCTTTGGTGAGTGCTGGAGGGGATGTGAAAGGTGCTATTGAAGTCCACGTATTGATTACTTCCAATGGGCTCCCTGGCCTGAAGAATGAGACATTTAGCCAAAGGCACTCAGTCTATTCTGTTGTTTATTCTGCCGGAGATGCTGGGTTTTTTTAAAGCTATATTAAATAACACATTAACAGGATGAGCATTTCCTCAATAATGACTGTTTTGAAAAGTAGCCATCCACATTTTAGCTACTGCAAATAATTCTGATTGATGGGAATTTATTACTCTCCAACCCCCCACCTCCTTTGCCCAACCCCCTCTCCTGACCGAGTTGAGAGTATCAGTGAGCATAAATCAATAGGAGTCTCCGGACGCAAAGTAATAGCTTGGTTGTTGAGTAGGAAGGAACTGCAGATGCTGGTTTACACCGAAGATACACACAAAATGCTGGAGTAGCTCAGCGGGACAGGCGGCATCTCTGGAGAGAATGAATGGGTGACGTTGCGGATCGAGACCCTTCTTCAGAGGCTGAAGAGTCTGGCGAAGGGTTCCGACCCTTTCCTTCTCTCCAGAGATGCTGCCTGTCCCGCTGAGTTACTCCCGCATTTCGTGTCGATCTTGGTTGTTGAGTGTGGCCTTGTTCCAGCTCTCCTAAAAAACACATGTTTTATAATGCTACTTGCACAGATCATGGAAGTTCCGAGGCTAGATTCTTGATCAGTTTCGAGCTCAGCCAGTTTGACCGAAGGGACTCCAGGGGTTCCACCCTGGTCATTTTCTCAGTTGACACAGGGATGGAGGCCGGCTGCACATGCCTGCAAACATTGAGCACATTGCCAGCCAATGGACAGGAGAATCCAGGACAAGTACAATAATGATAGGGATCTAGAGGTTCCTTGCAGCCATGGGACTATCAGGCCATGTCATCAGTCTCACTATCCCTGACTCCATCATAGGAGGGTGTCGGCAGGAACTGCAGATGCTGGTTTAAACCAAAGACAGACGCAAAAAGCTGGAGTAACTCAGCGGAACAGGCAGCATCTCTGGAGAGGAACGAGTGACGTTTCTGGTCGAGACCTTTCTTCATACCCTTCTTTTTACGGAAGTCTTCCACAGCTCATATATTCAACAGTATTGGAGTGATACAGCACCAAAACAGGCCCTTCTGCCCTTGCCAACCATCAAGCACTCATTTACACTAATCCTATACCAAGCCCATTGCTTTGCACGAATAGTCAGCCTTACAGGAAAGAAGCTAAAGCCATCAGATGGAGAGGATGCAAAATAATGTTTATCATAACAGTGCCAAGAGTGAATAAGTTGACAATAGAAAGTTTGGCCAAGGTGTCTGACGTGAGTTTTTCCAAAGTAAATACTTGCGAACAGACAGCGGTGGAGTTTCAAAAAGCACGAGTGTTTCAGCTAAAGATTCCTCCGCCACATGTGAGTTCAGATTTGGAAAGCATAATTGGCAATTATATAGAATATTATGTAGAAGGTCTGAAAGGTTGAGTGAGAAATGACAAGGTAAGCTGATGGAGGGATTTAGAGATTAGAATTGAACAATTCAGTATTTTGGAGATGCTGCCTGTCCCGCTGAGTTACTCCAGCATTTTGTGTCTATCTTCTGACTAGGTTCAATTCCTGGACGAGAATCAGCCTTAGCGCCTTTGGATTCGTAGGTACAGTCTCCCCATTCCTTCACAACCCGATCTTTCCAAATCTGTCATATTTTATACGCCTATGACCACAAATGTACGCTGTGAAATTGATGAATGCAATCTCTTCATCAGCATCTCTAATAGTTGTTTTGAAGGTGTCACCCCAGTAATCTTTTATGAGGTTGGCAGAACATTTAAGCTTCCACCTGCTGTGCTTTGCCCATTAAAGAATATTAAAAAACAGCAAATCTATTACAAAACATACAATTTGAGCTGTAAAATCTCTGATTTAGTGAGCCTGCAGTGACAGTTATGGTAGAATCGAGAGAGAGCTGTTTTTGTATATATAAATATAACATAAAAATGTATAAAATGGGCGAAACTTGCACAGCGATCAGACCCTGGCCTAGTTGACAGTGAGGCAAGCTCGTTTCTCAAGCAGGAATCCGAGGGCTGATGCAGCTGAAGATGCAGACCTCACCGAAACAGCCCCCCGTCTCGGCACCAGGGCTGCAACTGGCAACGCGTGTCTTCAGGCCAGTGACAGGAGCAAGCAGCAGCAATTTGTCCAAAGGATCTCTCAATCAGACCTGCCCAGATGTGAAAGCCAGATGTGGCTTGCCCGGGATGTAATTCGGAGTATGTTTTTGCCCAGTTCATTAGGGACTGGGAGAAGCGGGGGGGGGGGGGGGGGGGGGTGTGGGAGCGGTGTGTGGGTGGGGGGGGGGACAGTGCACGGGGAGGCGATGGACTCGAGGCACAGGAGGAGGTGTAAGTGAGGGCAGCGGTGATACGTGCCAAAGGATGTGCGTGAGCCCTGTGTTTGTCAAGCAAATTAAACACGTTCAGGCTTTCACCTGCTGAAACAGCAGCGGTGCATATGGCCCAGAAGTTAAAAATAAGGAAATATGCATATATTATCATACTTAATGTACGACCCTCTCCATTTAATATGCAAATTTCTTGAAATATTACTGAATGCCGTCTGTTCTAAATGAATAAATTTGAATTGCAATTAGAATAATCCTTTATAATTAATGAAAACTGTCAATTTCGGTTCATAAGTAATTTGATTAACAGGATGATGGGACACTTATCAAGTTCACTGGACTGGTAGGTTACAGAGAGCTGACAGTGAATGTGGGACAGTTCTGTTGCTCAGTAGCACTAAGAAAAAGGCCCCTAAATTATTGATAACAGACGCTGATGAACCTCTGCAGGCATGCACTAATCTCCTATACTTTGTCGTTAACAAGTTCACACAAGAAAGCATGACCTTTCCGTGGAGGTGGGTTAATTTGAAACAGGGCAAGAAGGGCTCGGCACAGCGCTCCCTGCCACGGAATTCTTGGGAGATTTTACATCACCAGCTCCCAGTCAAGCAACTGGTTCTAGTAGTCGATGTCACGGCAACAATCATTCATCCCATGTCCTGCTTCTGTCTCGTTGTTTTTGACTCTGCTGGTGTTGCACTCGTTGTAACTATAGGGTGCTGAGCTCAGCCAGGGCGGAGAGGCACTGCGCTGAATCTAAGCCAACCTGCCATGCCTGCCTCCTGCTGGATAAAGCAGCAAGCAGTGGGACATTCAGACTGATTGCAGCATTGAACTGCTGGTGGGAAGAGAAGACAATTAACTTAATACATCACTGTGCAGATCCAACGCTTTATATTGTACAGTGTGAAGGCAGGCTGAAGATTCGGCAATTAATATAACATACCATGGTGAAGATTGACTGCTTATATTGTAATATGTGAAGACAGGGCTATGTGAAAAAAAATACCAATGTGAAGATTGGACTGTTTATGTTGCACAGTGTGAAAATCCACTTGTTTATACTGTAGAATATGAGGGTTCAGCTGTCAACAAATCTATCATTATGATGCTCCATCTGTTTATATTGGAGTGGGTGAAGACAAGATTAAAATGTAAAATTCCAAATGAAGATCGGACTGCTCTTACAAAATATGAGTGTGAAGATCATTTATTTACATTGTGCCCTGTGATCCAATCATTTAAATAAAACACCAGTATAAAGATCAAACTGTTTATTTTGTGCAGTGTGAACAGATTGTCTTTTGTTGAATGCCACTGTGGAGATCCTCTGAACAGTTTGCCAAACAGTTTGAAGATTCAACTATTTAAACAGTGTCGTGTGAAGATCAGACTGTTTAACCTATGAAGTGTGATTAGTCTATTTATGTTGTAGATCAGAGCATTTGTCACATTGTGAATATCCAACAGTTCAGATTATGTACCATTGCGATAATCAGAATGTTTAGTCCTCTTATTTTCATATTCTCAGAATGTTACAACTTAGAAACAGGGATTTGGCCCACTGTCTTTGCCAAGTCTCTGATCCTTCCCATCAGACTCATTCCTCCAGCAGTTTTTCTGTAATCAGTTCTCTCTCACATGGCCATGGACTCCTCCACCGATTCTGCCACAACTCACATAGAAACATAGAAATTGGGTGCAGGAGTAGGCCATTCGGCCCTTCGAGCCTGCACCACCATTCAATATGATCATGGTTGATCATCCAACTCAGTATCCCGTACCTGCCTTCTCTCCATACCCCCTGATCCCCTTAGCCGCAAGGGCCACATCTAACTCCCTCTTAAATATAGCACATACTCTATTCACACCTGTTTCCACTGTATGGTAAGCATATCCGACCACCTTTATTGCACAATGTGGACAACAGTTATAGAGTAAATATCCCGAGCACCCTCACAGAAATGGTATCCAGAAAATATGACACTACCGCTCGGGAGGTGATATTAGGACAGTGCCCAAAAGCCAAGTCAAAGATGTGCAGGAAAGAACTGCAGATGCTGGTTAAAATCGAAGGTAGACACAAAATGCTGGAGTAATTCAGCGGGTGAGGCAGCATCGATGGAGAGAAGGAATGGGTGACATTTCGGGTCGAGACCCTTATTCAGACCAAGTCAAAGAGGCAGCTGGATGGGTGTAGGGGAAGATCTGTAGAGTTTGTGGTAATTGGTAGCCAGCGGAAGGTAAACTCAATACAACAACGGTGAAGAAGAGAGACGTGCAGGTACCCAAGAGACTAAAATAAGTTACAGAGGTTGGGAGATATAATGGGAATTTCAGTACTGATGAAGTCTTTCTCCAGCAGCCAGTGTAAGTTGGCAAAGACAGCATGATGACAAACTGGGATCGACAGGATTTAGGACACAGGCAGCAGATGTTTAGATGACCTTGGGTTTGCAGAGGGTGGATGGCGGAAACCTGGTCAAGGTTGTGTTGGAACACTCGTCCTGATGTAACAGTGGCATGGATGCAGCTTTCAGCTACTGACTCAGGCAACATGATAGAGGTGGCCGTCGGCACTATTAGTGATGCCGAGGATTTGTGTTTCAAAGCCCATCTTAGAGCCAAGTTTTATCTGTACGTCAGTGTGAGGAGCAGGCTGTTTATATTGATCATTGATCAAAGTGTTTCAATTCTATAGTAATGTGGAGATCCAGCTGTTGCACTTGTCCAATCAAACAATATAGTGTGAGGATTAAACACTTTATCATGAACAACAATATGACATCTGGCCGTACAATCGTACTGCTGGTACTGAATAGTATGAAGATCCATTTGCTTATATTGGAAATCGGAGCAAAGGTTGAATTGTTTATACTGCAGACAGTGAAGGTTAGACTGCGGATACACTCTGGTGTTAAGATTCAATTGTTTAAATAGTTTTCCGAGGCAACACCTCGGGATTGAAGATGACTTGCTTCCACTAGTGTTGTGGGTCCTATGATGACTGATCAGGAATATGCAGATTCTTCCACAGATGGGTCAGAAGGTGTCTGACCGGGGTGGGATTATGATGTGGTGCTCTCTGCCCACTGATTTCTATGTCCACCTGATGCATGGACTCAGGTTGCCTTGAATGCACCTTCTTTACATTGAGAGGTGATGGACCAAAATCTCCCATGAAGTTACATTTTTGATAAGGCTTTGAGGACATCTTTGAAAATATAAATAAGATCAGGCTGTTTACATTGCATGAAATGCACACTCTCTGGAAAGGAGGAAAGAGAGTAGCAACATCCAACGTTACAAATACAATGGCTATTCACCAATTACGTGCTCGGGCATCATTCCATTTTTCACCGTGCTGACTTCCAATGAAGAGTAGCATTCAATATTGTACACTGGGAATTTTTACAATTAGATTCAAACTAATACAGCTTTCCTTTGGTTCCTTTTACCCTTACATTGCCACTATTCAACATACTGCTGCATGCCACCTGTCTTAAACTTTAGCTCACCCAAAACATCCTCATGGTCCAGGGTACACAAAAAGCTGGGGAAACTCAGCGGGTGCAGCAGCATCTAAGGAGCGAACGAGATAGGCGACGTTTCAGGTCGAGACCTATGGTCCAATTGTTTACCAAGCACCATGGCTGACCTTGATTATACCATTCTCTTGCAAGTTTTCAAACCCCTCCTCGGTCTCTCACCATCCAGTCTTCAGATTTCCACCAGGTTGACCATTCTACAAGCATCCTGATCACATCTAGATGTTATCGCCCCACCCTAGGCAACTGCATCTTCAGCTCAGCTTTGCTCACAAACTCCATTCTGAGTTCTCCATATCTCATTATACCCATCGTTTTCACCAATCCTTTTAGTTATCTGCTAAAACATCTCCTTGTTTCATTTAAGGGACATTTAAAGAGTCTAAAAGACTGGCACGTGGATATGTAGGAAATGGAGCTTTATGAATCAGGCAGAGGAGATTAGTTTAACTCGACATCATGTTGTTGTGTTAAAGAAGGAACTGCAGATGCTGGAGAATCGAGGGTTACACAAAAAGCTGGAGAAACTCAGCGGGTGCAGCAGCATCTAAGGAGCGAAGGAGATAGGCGACGTTTCGGGTCGAGACCCTTCTTCAGACTGTCATCATGTTCAGCATGGCCGTTGTTAGCCAAAGGACTTGTTCCTGTGCTGTACTCGTCTATGTTCTATATCCATTAGAATCGTACCCTTGCCAAGCACCCGGGCATGTTAAAGATACCAGCACACTGGGTTATTGTTATTCACTATGCATCCACAAAATGGTAATGGTTACTGTACACTGGATACTTCTGTCCAGTGTACAGTAATATTAATGAACTTACAGAACCCAGTAATTCATTTTTGTTCTTCACGTTTTATTTTGTTAATATTATCAAACATATAATTAACGCCTGTAAACGGTTCACTTTGGCTTTGACGCTCCTGCTGCAATAAACGAGAAGGCTAGAGATGTGCTGTAAGAGGGAAGAATGTGTCGCGGTAATAGTGTAGGAAGCAGACTGTGTTTGAAGCCTTTTCCTTAAGGAAAACACATACTCCACATTTCTGGGGGGGAGGGGGGGTGGGGGGGGGGGGATAAACAGACGGCACCTTGCCAGTTTGCAAGCTGTGCTTTCCACAATGACCCCTCTCACTGTCTCCCAGTCAGACACCATTTGGCCCAGGTGATGATTAGCTGGCGTTGAAAATAATATTCATTTGCCTTCGATGCTCACAGCTGTTCTGGGGCTGACCAGCAAGACCTTGACTGGGTTTTAAATTGGTCCATTTAGAGGATATCAAGACAACAGCAAGGTGACTTGACTTTTCTTTAGTATCGCTGGGCCGTGCCAGAAAATGCCTTGTTGAGGTTGGAGCTGTGGCTGTGAATCCCCAGGATTCAGAACTGCAACCTCACCCCAAGACAAGGCTTTTTCTTGCTTGTCTGCAAATTGCACTGCAGACAAGCTGTACTACATTAATTAGAGCTGGCTTTAACACACTGTGTTCCTCATTAATATCCACAGTCCCTGGTTGCAGACATGGTTGGAGGGGGGGGGGGGGGGGGGGAGGTGGTGGTCAGATTGCATCATCCTTTATTGCCTATCATGGAGGGCTCATCGATTTCCTTTTGCAAGGAGATGGGGGAGAGGATATGAAGCCGCCTGCTTGCCCATCTGTGAGGCTGACACTTATTGATTTGCACCAGCCTTCCATCTGTCCCCAGCTGTGCGTGGGGCATCGGGGTCACAGACAGGCAGCCGACTCTCCCCCAGGCTCAGCCTCTACTCACGTCACCCACACCATCTCCAGCCCACATGTAATTCCAACCGTACCCCTCGCTGATGCAGCAACTGCTTCCCCTTGGGGCACTTTGTTGATCCCTGCTTTAAAAGTGTTGTTTTAATGCCACTTCAACTCGTGTGAAATTTTCTCCATTCAGCTCACATCTACACAGGGTAAAACTCAGTGCTTTCTGCAGCTCACTCTCACAACCTGATGTGGAATCACTCCAAATTGCTTTCAACTTTCGTCCCATTTTAACGCAGAACTTTGCAGTCAGAGTTGCAAGATATAAGCCTCAAATCCCTAAATGCCTTGTAACATCGTTACATGCAATAGTTCAAAGTTTTACACAAGACTCATAATCAGAACCATTAACAGGGCTGGGTGAATTCCATCAATTTTCACCCAACATACTTTCCCCACCTCCACAAGTGTACTTGTAAATGTATACAAAAATGACTTTTCTTGTTAAGATCTCCATTAGCACTGTTTCCTCCACAAACAAAGGAAAACATTTCCAAAAGATGTGTGATCCTTTAGAAGAAATGTTTCAATCACTGCCTAAATGGACAACCCTTATTTTTAAATAGCGAGCTCTTAAGATTTATATTTTCCTACGAAAGGAAATGTCCCGTCCAAACCTATCCTACCAAGACATCTCAGGATCTTGTGGAGACAAGGAACTGCAGATGTTGGTTAATACACAAAAGGACCGAGATTACTCAGCACGTCAGGCAGGTCTTACAGTCTGAAGAAGGATCTCGACCCAAGACGTCACCTATCCATGTTCTCCAGAGATGCTGCCTGACCTGCTGAGTTGCTCCAGCACTTTGGGTACCCCGGGTTCTTACATGTTTCAGTCATGCTGCCCCTCACTCTTCTAAACACCAGTGAATATAAGCCCAGCCTGTCCATAAAACAACGTGCTCATCAGTCTAGTAAATCTTTGAACAGCTCCCAGCTACTTTTAAGAGACGAAAGTGAACTAAAGGGGCTGTCCCACTTGCGCGACCTAATTGGCGAGTTTAGAAGAGTTTTAAAAAAATGAAATGTTGAAGACCTCCTTCGACTACGTAGAAGACCTCCTTCAACCTCGTTGAAGACCAGCTTCGACTAGCTACGACTAGCTTCGGGAAAATTGGACACCGAATAGTGGAGAGTGAAGACGACCTCCTTCGATCTCCATTCGAATATGTTAAAGACTATCTACAACTACCTTCAACTACCTTCGACTACCCTGGATTACCTACAACTAACATGCCGACCTACTACGACCTACCACGACTAAACCTACGTGTAAAAAAAGTATAGATTTTTTCCACGACAACCTTTTTTTACTCGCGGGCATTTTTTAACATGTTGAAAAAAATGCCGCGACCTAGCTGAGGCCTCGAGCACGCGGAGACCACTCTCGAGCATGAAGGAGAGTTACGAAGACCTCCTACGACCTCGTATCGACCACGCTGCGAGTATGAGTCGAGGGCAAACTCCGCTGAGATTAGGTCGCGCAAGTGGGACAGCCCCTTAAGAGGTGTAAGTGTGCAGAGAGGGATTGCAGGTGGAAGGGCTGGGTCAGCTGTGGAGTAACGTTAATCGGAGACGGTCAGGAAGCCAGATATGGAGGAGTGCTTTGACTGTGGAGATCCACACAGCTGCGGGCAGTGGAACAGATAGGGCCACAGTCACGGATCCGTCAAAGATAAAGTTGCAGAATTCCACACCACGGTTTCACCTGACAACCTGCGTACATCAGAGGGTGAAGATGGACACAAAATGCTGGAGTAACTCAGCGGGACAGGCAGCATCTGTGGATGGAAGGAATGGGAGACGTTTCGGGTCGAGACCCATCTTCAGACTAGGGTGGACAGCCCCTTGTACCAGTCTGGATTTGTTTAGCAGCATTTTGGATGAGTGTAAGGTTACAGACAGTACCGGGCACAAACTAAAAATCCCCCTGCTCTGATAGAGCGTTCCTGCAACAGAATGAGAGGCGACTCAATATGACTGCCCTTGAAACATCCAAATCTGGATGACAAAATGCGATTCTAATGCAAAATATAATTTTTGCTGGATTTTACTCGGCTATAATTACATCAAAGTCACATTGATTGAGTCATAACACTGTCAGTCACAATAGCTGAGAGACAGTTGCACAGAAGTTGTGGAAGATTCTATTAATTACAATCCCTCACAGCATAGCAATGAGAGCAGTCTGTGCATCTCCCGATGTGATTTACTATCATTCATGCCATTTAAACAGGAACATTTGTAATAAGATTTTCTTTAAGTGACTCTAACACTGGACTAAGGCTCATTTATTATTGGATTAAATATGCATTCCTTTCCTCCTCTCCCTTCCCTGACTCTTCCAGTGCCATCAATGAGTTATGTGGACCAGGAAGGTCCTGAGTTCAACCTGTAGATAAGACACAAAATGCTGGAGTAACTCAGAGGGACAGTCAACTAATCAGTCGGGCACAATAGTGGGCACCCTGGGGCTAATAACCGTGAGAACGGTAAAGCAAATACGAGCCTATCCAGTGTTATTGTACCTATTTTTTTTGTACACTTTATAGCAGGAAAGTGGTGTTAGGGCAGGGTGTAGGCACAGTTTTGTGAGCTTGCACCGCACCAAATCCTAGTGATAAGGCCATCGTCCTGCTGTAAAAAGGACCATCTGTGGGCATCAGCTGTTTGTCCATCCAGAAACTCGAAACTTGAAGATTGACACAAAATGCTGGACTAACCCAGAGGGACAGGCAGCATCTCTGGATAGAAGAAACGGGTGATGTTTCAGGTCGAGACCCTACTTCTGCCCAAACGTATGTGTGATCTCCTGTTTGCTAAACACTTTAACTCCCCCTCCCATTCCCACACTGACCTCTCTGTCCTGGGCCTCCTCCACTGTCAGAGTGAGGCCCAACGCATATTGGAGGAACAGCTCCTCATATTTTGTTCAGGTAGCTTACACCCTAGCGGTATGAAAATCAACTTCATTATCTTCAAGTAACCCTTGCTTTCCTTCTCTCCCCATCCCTCCCCCAACCTAGCTCTCCGACCAGACTGTCTTCCTGATTAAATGTTATCTTTGTATTCTTCATAGTCACCTTCCCCTAGCTAACGATGATCTACTCTACATTTTCCTTGAGCTTCGTCCCCTTTGATGATTGTTTTCACACCTCACCCTTCCTTATCTCTGTGTCCCCCTCTCCCCTGACTCTCAATCTGAAGAAGGGTCTCGACCCGAAGCATCACCCATTCCTTCTGTCCAGAGATGCTGCCTGACCCATTGAGTTACACCAGCATTTGTGTCTACCTTCATAGAAACATAGAAAGATAGAAATTAGGTGCAGGAGTAGGCCATTCGGCCCTTCAAGGCTGCACCGCCATTCAATATGATCATGGCTGATCATCCAACTCAGTATCCTGTACCTGCCTTCTCTCCATACCCTCTGATCCCCATAGCCACACGGGCCACATCTAACTTCCTCTTAAATATAGCCAATGAACTGGCCTCAACTACCCTCTGTGGCAGAGAGTTCCAGAGACCCACCACTCTCTGTGTGAAAAAAGTCCTTCTCATCTCGGTCCTAAAGGATTTCCCCCTTATCCTTAAGCTGTGACCCCTTGTCCTGGACCTCCCCAACATTGGGAACAATCTTCCTGCATCTAGCCTGTCCAACCCCTTAAGAATTTTGTAAGTTTCTATAAGATCCCCTCTCAATCTCCTAAACTCTAGAGAGTATAAACCGAGTCTTTCTTCATAAGACAGTCCTGACATCCCAGGTTCATACGTTTGGACTGCCTTCTGGTTTCTGGGAGTATACATGATCCATTAAGAAGCCAGAGACCAGAAAGAAGGGTTTTTTTTTAAAACATAAAACGTAGCTCGTGTCTCCCCCTTTTCCCATTCCCCTGCCAAAAAAAAACCCCCCAAAACGATTGAAAAGAAAAGAATTCCATCATCTCGGTTACAACTATTTTTTGACATGAGTTCAAGATTATTATTTTTCTGCCGCAATATCAAAAGAGAAAGCGGGGACAATTAACCGTTTGCCGAGGAATCGCAATGCAGGACCCCATAATGGTGTCATTTGCACTCCAGTCACAAGTGCCGATCGCTCAGTCCTTGCTGTAATTAGGGAGATTCACAGTACTAGCTCAGTGACTAATTAGCAAATTATGTTGAAAATAGCATCCTCCTAATTAACCGTTATTATGGCATTTTCTGAAGTTGTGCCTTTAATTAGCGAGAACCTGATGCATGCGCTTTCAAAATTGCGTTAAAAACATGATCAATAAGCACTAGAGATTATTATGAAGCGAAAAGCACGGGCAGCTGATTAATTTGTTTTATGCAAAGTTGCTGTGTATTTAATAATATTTTATCTGAGTTGCGAGAAGCAGGTATAATTCGGTTCCATTAGAAATCGTTGCTATTCATTAGTACAATCAGCTTTGTGTCGGTCCAATCAGAACTCTATTTTTTGGGCTGCAACAGCATCAAAGTCAAGTGCTAAAAGTTTTAATTAACTGACACTAATGAGGTCATTGAAACTGATATATCAGCAATTCAGTACACCGTTAAATGTGTTTATCCAGGGACTTGTCAAAAACATTTCTTTACGACAAATATTGTCCATTAAAAGTTCCGTTCGTGTTTCTCTGGTTTTAGTAGCACCACTGAACAACTTTCGAATGCTGTCTTCATCGGTGGCTGCTGTTTTTGTAGCAGTTCTTCGCCCATCTGTGAGGGATGAATTCTCCCAACTACGTGGCCTCGTTCTCCCCTATCTTGGTGCCTTATTATGGCTTTACAACTGGTGCAGAATGGCAGATGAATTTTATGTACAGAGGACTGTTTTTGACTGTAGCCAGGATGGTTGGCTGGGTAGAAGGAGCATTGCAGGGAGCCAGTCTAAGCATGGTCCATAGAATCTGGGTGAATACTGTGAATTTGCACAACTGGTGGATGGCATTGATGGCCAAAGCAGCAAAAACTGTTGGTTCTCATGCCAAAGAAAGGTACTTGAGGCTGTGTCACTGCACCCTAACATTGCCTCGTGGCATTGGGGGAGGTGGGGACATATAGGTGGGGATCTTATAGAAACATATAAAATTATAAAAAGGACTGGACAAGCAAGATGCAGGAAAAATGTTCCCAACGTTGGGCGAGTCCAGAACCGGGGGCCACAGTCTTAGAATAAAGGGGAGGTCATTTAAGACTGAGGTGAGAAAAAACGTTTTCACCCAGAGAGTTGTGAATTTGTGGAATTCCCTGCCACAGAGGGCAGTGGAGGCCAAGTCACTGGATGGATTTAAGAGAGAGTTAGATAGAGCTCTAGGGGCTAGTGGAGTCAAGGGATATGGGGAGAAGGCAGGCACGGGTTATTGATGGGGGACGATCAGCCATGATCACATTGAATGGCGGTGCTGGCTCGAAGGGCCGAATGGCCTCTTCCTGCACCTATTTTCTATGTTTCCATGTTTCAATGACATCATTCAACATAACAGAAAATGATAAAGGTTGCTCCTTTCTGATTTACTTGTGGGATGTTCGAGAGAGAGCTCAATGGATACTTGAGAACCATTTCCTCCTCCAAATGTTCTTCACGTTTCTTGTTAAGGAAGACAGATGATAATTTACTGGCCTGGTTCACGACAGTCTGTGGAGTCCCTTCAGAGAGAGAATGGTGTAATTTAGTGTACAGCAGACAGGGACCATCTTTTATATGTTGGCTGACACAGGGTCAGGGGGGCAGGTGGTAACATGCGCCAGACTTCAGAGTGGACAGTAGGGAGGTGCAGAAGTCAAGAGACCTTTGACCATTGCTTTGTTTGTCCATAGAATCTTACGCCATCTCCTGTACCCCACCTAGGAAGTGGTGAAGCTTTTTCCTGTTTTAAAGAACACATATGTTTCCAAAACGCAATTGAGGACTTGCCGTGCTTTTGGTTAACACGTCACCCCGTTGGTTTAAAATTAAAACAGAATTAAGTCAGATGACCCAAGGGTTTTAATTGCGATAAAATTGGTCATAGAATATAGGATTTTCTAATCAGATATCTTTCTCATTCTTTTTGTACTCGTTAACAGGGGTTCCACCGTGACTGAGATGATCGCACATCTTCTGGGCGCAGTCTGAAGAAGGGTCTCGGCCCGAAACGTCGCCTATTTCCTTCGCTCCATAGATGCTGCCTCGCCCGCTGAGTTTCTCCAGCATTTTTTGTCTGCCACACATCTTTTAAACATCAGATTCCTTTACTTTTCATCAAACCTTCCCCAAGATACAGTGACTCTGGGTAGGTACGACACCCTTGATCTCTGGCACAGAGGTTTCAGGCATCCAGGTGATTATTGGAGCTGCCTGTAACACTGACAAAAAGTTCCCTCGCTGGCCTTCCGAAGCAATCCTCTGAATTTTACAGTGCCCTCACAACTTCTCACCACCTCAGTTCTTGGGGTCTGGGGCGTTGAGTGACTGTAAAAATATTCAATGCCAAACTAGGGTGAGAGCAGTAAGTCCACCTCTCTTCATATAACCATATAACCATATAACAATTAAAGCACGGAAACAGGCCTTCTCGGCCCTTCCAGTCCGTGCCGACCATTTATTTTCCCCTAGTCCCATCTACCTGCACTCAGACCATTCCCCTCCATTCCCTTCCCGTCCATATACCTATCCACTTTACTTTTAAATGTTAAAATCGATCCTGCCTCCACCACTTCTGCTGGAAGCTCATTCAACACAGCCACCACTCTCTGAATAAAGAAGTTCCCCCTCATGTTGCCCCTAAACTTCTGTCCCTTAATTCTCATGCCATGCCCTCTTGTTTGAATCTTCCCTACCCTCAATGGGAAAAGCTTATCCACGTCAACTCTGTCTATCCCTTTCATCATTTTAAAGACCTCAATCAAGTCCCCCCTTAACCTTCTGCGCTCCAAAGAATAAAGATCTTAAGACCTACCAGAAACATTCAAAAATGTTCAAAGAATTCAATGCTGGAAGACGTTTTCCCTCGAAGATTAAAAAAACTAATAATGTACCGTTAGTTGATGATATGCTTATAATATAGTCGGACTCATGGAACACCCAGCAATGAAGATTCCAGTCCCATAACTGCAATGACGCAATTAATCGGGAACTGCTCTTGTATTGGGTTTAGCGGCTTGCTCGGTGGATGAGGCAATGGCAATCAGTGAGAACTAATCAGCCCAGACTAAACCCATCATGTTCGATGAGGTAGAAAGATACAAAAAAGCTAGAGTAACTCAGCGGAACAGGCAGCACCTCTGGACAGAAAGAATAGGTGAGGTTTCAGGTCGAGACCCTTCTTCAGACTGAGAGTCAGGGGAATGGGAAACAAGAGATATAGACGGTGAGGTAGCGAGATAGAGACCAAATGTAGGAAAGATATGCAGAAAAATACCAATGAGATACTGCCTGACCCGTTGAGTTACTCCAGCGGGTTTTTGTGTCTCGTTGGTTTAAACCAGCATCTGCAGTTCCTTCCTACACATTTTGATGAAAGAAGATTGCTCAAAGTGGGTTTGGGAAAGTTTATGTCGATGAGCTTGGAAAGGGCGTCGATTTCTTCTTCCTCGACTTCCCCTGACATGGAGACAATATCTGCGTACAGGGTTTGGACATGCTAGAGGCAGGAAACATGTTCCCGATGCAGGGGGAGTCCAGAACCAGGGGCCACAGTTTAAGAATAAGGGGGTAAGCCATTTAGAACAGAGACGAGGAAACACTTTTTCACACAGAGTGGTGAGTCTGTGGAATTCTCTGCCTCAGAGGATGGTGGAGGCCGGTTCTCTGGATATTTTCAAGAGAGAGCTAGATAGGGCTCTTAAAGATAGCAGAGTCAGGGGATATGGGGAGAAGGCAGGAACGGGGTACTGATTGGGGATGATCAGCCATGATCACATTGAATGGCGGTGCTGGCTCGAAGGGCCGAATGGCCCACTCCTGCACCTATTGTCTATTGGCTATTGACCATCTGAGCCTCTATTGGCTGTGGGTCTCAGCTACCGTACGTCTATTCTCTCACTCAATTACAAACAGTTTTAGGTTCATTTCATGGTCGGCACAGCACACTTGTAGCAGGAATTTGCATCAACTGATGCTTTAGCTCGGGCCCAGTTCAGGTTCCTAGCTTGAGTGTTATGGTCTCTCGTCAAAATCCATCCCTAAGCTGCTTCGGGATTTCATGGACCACCAACCTCACCAGACCTTTCCTTTATACCATCCTCCAAATCATTTTACGCATCGTAAATCCCAGAAATACCTCCAGCAATGTAAGATTCCATCATTCTGTCCTTCAAAACTATCCAGAACTTAATCCCCCCCAACACCAGTCCCCTGGCAGCTTATCAATGTACTCAATGAATTACACAAGATGTGTAGGAAGGAACTGCAGATGCTGGTTTACACCGAAGATTGACCCAACATGCTGGAGTAACTCTGCAAGGACAGGCAGCATCTCTGGAGAGAAGGAATGTGTGATGTTTCGGGTCAAGATCCTTCTTCAGACTGAGAGTCGGAGGAGAGGGTGACACAGAGATATTACACCCTGCTTAACATTATTTTCCCCACACCACAGATCTCAGAACCACTCTCCACTTTCCCGTCCTGACTCTCCTTTAATTCTAGACCTTCATAACTTTTCCTTGCTCCATGACCCCACACTGTGTCTTTTGGCCACTGCAGCAATGCCGTACCCCGTGATGAGTTGACGTTCCTGTCCGATCCAGAATCTAAAACCATTCAAGGGGACTGAAAACATGGAAATGGTTCTAGAGTTGAGATATGACTGCATGCTGTTAACATTCATATGAAAGCTGACTCCCAGCCTCATATTTTGCTTGGGCAGCTTACAACCCAGCGGTGTGAATATTGACTTCCCTAAGTTCGAGTAGCCCTTGTTTTCCTCTCTCCCCACCCTAGTTTCACTGTCGTCCTGGTTAATATTACTGTTTATAAGCCTCGTTGTCACCTTTCCCTCAGCTAACAAGGAACCATTCTACATTTCCTTAGCATCGTCTGTTTTGATCGGTCACTTTCACATCTAACCCTTCCATATCTCTAGACTCCCTCTCCCCTGACTCAGTCTGAAGGAGGGTCTCGACCCATTCCTCCTCTCCAGAGATGCTGCCTGTCCCGCTGAGTTACTCCAGCATTTAGTGCCTATTTGCCCTGCCTGCTTACTGCATATCTTCACCAAGAAGCGTCATCGCACACAGCGTACACAGCAGCCCAATTATTTGACTTAAAATGAGGTGACACAAACCTAATCATAAATTTACGGGGACTGGTTTATAGCTTTTAGACTTCTATCCAATTAATTCCAAAATGAGGTAATTAATTCTCAGACAATGGAAAATGTGAAACAAGAAATGGGCATTTGGCAGATCAAGCCCATGGCGTACACGCAAATCCCACCATGGACTTCACTCAATTCCGACAGATAATCCCAAACCCTCAAGAAAAACTAAAAGCTACCACAGTAGCTCGGTGGGCAACCGCGTTGCCACTGAATTAGAAGCTAGAGTACATAGTTAACATTAGTTTAAAGATACAGTGAGGAAACAGGCCATTCGGCCCACCGAGTCTGCACTGACCAGCGATCCCCGCACATTCACACTACCCTACACACACACACTGGGGATAATTTTAAAACATTTTATACCAAGCCAATTAACCGACAAACCTGTACGTCTTTAGAGTGTGGGAGGAAACCGAAGACCTCGGAGAAAACCCATGCATGTCACGGGGAGAACATACAAACTCCATACGGACAGCACCCGTAGTCGGGATCGAACCTGTGTCTCTGGCGCTGTAAGGCAGTAGCTATTCCTCTATTCCTCTTGTGTTTATTGGAGTTTCTCTGTATGGTTAATATGTTATTTATTGAGTGCTGTGTTGACAGGCCAGTTATGCTGCTGCAAATAAGAATTGCATAGTTTTGTTTTGTTACATATGACAATTAAACCATCTTGATTCTCTCCCTTGACTCTAGAATGGGATTAAGCCCCAAACAGCAAATTTAGTACAAAGGTGGGCATGCATTGTTAATCTGGTGCTGGAGGGAGTGCTGCTTCCCAGATGAAGCATTAAACTGAGGGAACATCTGGTGATCAGATGTGAAGTGCAAGCCAAGGTTTATCCCTAAATCAACACCTATAACAAATTGTGTAAGAAGGAACTGCAGATGCTGGTTTAAAATGAAGATCGACCCAAAAAGCAGGAGTAACTCAGCAGGTCAGGCAGCCTCTCTGGTGAGAAGGAATGGGTGACCCGAAACACCACTTATAACAAATTGTCTGAAGAAGGGTCTCGACCCGAAACGTCGCCTATCTCCTTCGCTCCTTAAATGCTGCTGCACCCGCTGAGTTTCTATGTTTACGACAGCACTACGTTCCAATGGCCAGATGGATCAATGGCTGTTCTAAGCCAAATGGCACTGTGGAATTTATCTTCTCCCAAATTATACTTTTGAAATTTCCAGTTAATGTTATGGGCAGGAAAATTTCACTGCGGGTCCCATCATCGCTGAATCGAGTTTCAGTTCAAACCATGTAAATGACTCATTTTCCAAAGCTCTGTTCCAACCCAAAGGGTCTCAACCCAAAACTAAAATTCTTGCAAAACAAAATTCTTAAGGAGTTGGACAGGCTAGATGCAGGAAGAATGTTCCCGATGTTGGGCAAGTCCAGAACAAGGGGTCACAGTTTAAAGATAAGGGGGAAGTCTTTTAGGACCGCGATGAGAAAAACATTTTTCACACAGAGAGTGGTGAATCTGTGGAATTCTCTGCCACAGAAGGTGGTTGAGGCCAGTTCATTGGCTATATTTAAGAGGGAGTTAGATGTGGCCCTTGTGGCTAAGGGGATCAGAGGATATGGAGAGAAGGCAGGTACGGGATACTGAGTTTGATGATCAGCCATGATCATATTGAATGGTGGTGCAGGCTCGAAGGGCCGAATGGCCTACTCCTGCACCTATTTTTTTCTATGTTTCGATGTTTCTATGAAACGCCACCCATTCCTACTCGCCCGAGATGCTGAGTTACTCCTACGTTTTATGTCCAACTTCAGCCTTCTGATGACGGGTGAGGTTCCACTAATCCTCACTGACATTGAGCGCTATTAAGGTTGAAGCTGCTCTCACATTTCCCCCCAAATGTGTTGCTGGTCCCCTCCTGACGACAGTCGCGTGGGTTATTCATCATTCTGCACACTCATTTTGATGCTTAAGTGGATGATTTCAAAGCAAACCCTGTCACAACCTGTGACTGGTTCAGCTATCGCAGGGTTAACAGCAGACCATAATACCTCTGCCAGGCGGCTTCAGATGGGGAGCTTCACAATAAAACGGCAATCGCTTGTCTTAAACAAATAACTCTGCTCTTGTATTGCTGTGAGTATATAGGTGTTAAATTATTTTGCCCACTGGTATTATTTTAAAATGTTACTCAAATCAAAACCAGTTCAAACACAGAAAGGGCCAGCCCTGGGTGATGTTGTGCGGAAAGGGGAGGGAAGAGGAACTTTCCCTTTCCCTAAAAGAAAAATTGCCGTGGGTGTTCGGAGCTGACTCACGTCCCAAGCCGATGTATCCAGCCACATCTAAAGAGCAACACTTTGCAGGATTGCTTCTCAAAGGACGCCTTGAGTGCTTCTCTGTGCCTTTAGTGGTTTACACCTTAATCTCGTTTGCTTGATCTGCCAGAATTGGGTTACCCCTTGAGTGATTGATATCCAGCAAGTGAAAGGCTGCTCTCTGTCATAATTATATGGCAGAGGTACACACAACAAAGCCACATGCTCCACAGCAACAGAAAATGCCACAGAATGATGAAAAATGCAAACAGGTTTGACAGCTAGCGATGTTAAGGAACCATGATATCAAGAACCCCGGGCATGAGAAATGACTTATAGAAAACTAGGCAGCTTTGTTTATTGGTCTGCGTTACTGTTTTGTTTTTATTTTTAGTGTCCCTGAGGGAGGAAAGAACAGGAGCTTCATTTTTTTTAAAAAAGGACTAAGATTTGTAGAGAGGAACAGGGGTCGTGGGTGGAGAGTGTCAGGGGGTGGAGTCTTTGTATCTGATACCTTCAGTCTATTCAAGCGGCTGACTGTGGGAAGTAAGGCAGAGAAGGAACGGGACAAACAATCCAAGCAGCTTTTATTCTCTTCTTGATCTGCCGTCAGACTCTGGTGGCGCAGGTATTCTCTGTCACGTTGAATGACAGCTGACATTCGTCACCATGCTTGCACGGGGATTCAGACCGGTTGATGGCTATCACCCCCAGACAAATGTAGCAAAATGTCAAGCCCACAATATTTCCTCACCCCCTTCCCCCGTTGCATTCCCCTTCAAGTCAATACCGAGTTGTGTTTTTTCTTTGTGTAAGGAAGGAACTGCAGGTGCTGGTTCGAACCAAAGATAGACACCAAAAGCTTGGGTAACTCAGCGGGACAGGAAGCATCTCTGGAGAGAAGGGGGGTGTGAAGAAGGGTCTCGACCCGAAACGCCACCCATTCCGCTCGCTCCGGAGATGTTGCCTGTCCCGTTGAGTTACTCCAGCTTTTTGTGCCTATCTTGTGTTTTTCTTTCTTATACTCAAAGAAAAACTGCCTGAAGTGTGAAACAGCACAAATGTAGATATTCTCCACAAGCTCCTGTTGCACGCTTAGATCAAAAACAATTTAACGCATTTAAGTCTGAAGACGGGTCTCAAACGGAAAGCGTCACATACTGCATTTCCTGCACAGATGCTGCCTGGTCCGCTGAGTTACTCCAGCTTATTTGCGTCTGTCTATAATTTACCCAGCAAAGGGGTGAAAGGTTGCAGCTTTGAGCAGTTCAAACAATTAGCAGACAAACCGATTCTCTACACAGCCAAGAGGGTGGAGTGGGTAGGTCCAAGGCAAATCAGCATGTACTGGGTTTTCATAAGAAAAGCCCGGATCACATACCCAGTCTAAAGGTCATCTCTCCTCATTGCTGTAAAGTTCCCAGCAACATGAGAAACCTATTGAGGGACCTTGCATGCATAAATCGTCATACAGAAGGTGTTGCCGATTAAACTATCGTATTTCAAAGGCCCTACAGTAAGTCAAAAAGGAAGAAAGGAGACCTGTGTCTTTTGTTAGTCAAAGAGCTACAGTAGGCGATAATTAACCCATTTTTTTTGTTGAGAAATCCCATGGACAAAAAGTCAAAGGATTACCATCCATTCTATTGTTGCCTCAAGATAAGGATGGTTTATCCCGTTGCACAATAGGACCAGTCAGCTCTGTGAAGGTGGCGATTAGAAAACGAACTGCAACTTTTTCTAACATGATATAATATAATAATGTTATTTTAAATATAATTGAAAGGGCAGCATCTATCCAACTCGAGAGCCTTGGGAGAAATATTAGCTGCCGTGTTGTGTAGCTAAAAGGCACCATTCTGTGATTTACTGCTCCCAGCATTTAGCTAAAATATTTATTGAAAAAAGGTGCAATTATTATTTCATTAATTAATGCTGAAATTAATGCAAGCATACGACATGATTTATGTGTCTGATTAACTTGCTGGTTTGCTATTCTAAGTGCAAAAACAAAATTTGAAAACACTTGCTAAACTATGAAATAAATTATTATTTATGTGCAAGCTTCACCTCTGTGCTGGGCTGTTGCTAAATGAAATAGAAAACCAGTAAATATTAATTTGTTACAACAGTCCAGGTTTTTTAATAACACTAAAATTTGATTTCAAATCCAAAATAAAGTATGTTTTATTGAGGACTTATTTCGAAAACCTTTCTTCTCGTCTCCCAGTCCGGTATCAATGGAATTCAGGTACCACCTAACAAAGGTCTACCTGCCATCACCAAAAAGGCTATTCAGCTTTGGGAGACAACCTGCATTTAATGGATTTTCAACGCAGCCAAACGTCGCAGGGCATTCAACACAGAGACAAATCAGACAATACTAATCTCCAAAGAAATATTGCAGTGCTAAATCAGGTTCAAAAGAGCAGATCTTATATTGTGATAGGTGATCATTGAACAAACATGAGACGGAGAACAGTAGGTATTGTGAAGCTGTATCTTCAGGTTGGAGAGTCTAGATAGAAGGTCAGCCTTTTAGAAATAGAGTGAACAGAAATTTAGCTACATAGTGTTATAAATCAACTTGTCTACCCGAGCTCTGTGGATGGTTAGTTGCTAAGTATTCTCCGGACTGAGACTAATAGATTTATGGATACATGGAGAGGATATAGCGATCTGCTGGAAATGTTGAAATATGTTCAAAAGGCTGGCAATGGTCTGTCTGATTAGTTGGGCAATCTTATGACCATGCTTTTTCCTGATTCTAGGCTGCAGATTCATGAGTGTTGTAAAGAAAGACTTACTTCTTTGAAGAAGGGTCTGGACCCAAACAGTCACCAATTCCTTCTCTCCAGAGATGCTGCCTGGCCTGCCGAGTAAAACCCCTGTCCCACGGTACGAGTTCATTCCAAGAGTTCTCCCGAGTTTGCCCTGATTCGAACTCGGAGATTTACGGTAATGGCCGCTCATCAGTACTCGGGGCTCTCATGGACATTTTTCAACATGTTGAAAAATCTTCACGAGTCTTCCCGTGCTTACCTGCCGTTAGCAAGTCTTCCCGAGTACCTGCCGTTAGCGTTACGAGCCGCTAAGAGACGTCCCCGAGCTCCGACGTACCCGCTACGTTCATTCTCCGTGCTTACCACGAGTTTTGGTTTTTTTTAACTCGGGAGAGCTCTTGGAATGAACTCGTACCGTGAGACAAGGGCATTACTCCAGCATTTTGTGCCTATCTTCCATCTTTACAACTCCTTTCCCTCACCTTTGAGAACATCCACATGCACCTTACAGCCAAAAATGTACTTTGGAAGTGTTACAACACCAGAAGGGTTGACATTTTAACATATGCAAATGGGAATACCTAATTTCCAACAGGTTATCAAATTGTGGGCTGACAACAGTGATTACAACAAGAATTCAAGCTTATGGTTTAGACAGGTGAAAGCTGCTAAAGGTGGTGAGATTGAAATCACTACAGGACAGAATTTTAAACACACGGTCATTGCAGAAGGTCTAAACTGAATGCATTCCAGTCCTCACCCAATTTTGTATCAAAAATGTACACTTTTCTATCTCCTGCAGAGACTGTAACATAGACTTATGTAACTGCATTAGAGGAAAGTTCCCATATTTGCTGAGCCCAACTGTCCGGAATATTTGATGATTCTGCTGTAGTGGCTGGTTCTGCAAACTTAGTGCATTACCAATCTACAATAGAACCAGCCTAAGTGAAAACTGATGTCAAACAAGGCTGCATTACTACCACTACACTGTTCTCAGTCCTTCCTGTCGCACCTCACAAACTACCGCCTGGAGTCAAACTAATCTGCAGAGCTAAATGCAAACTGTTCAACCTACTGCGAATATATTCTGATCATTGGTTCTTTCCTGACATACCCCCAGCAAGCCTGCAACCACCTTTAATTTAGTTTAGTTTAATTTAGTTTATTTATTGTCACGTGTACCGAGGTACAGTGAAAAGCTTTTGTTGCCTGCTAAAGGGGCTGTTCCACTGTACAAGCTAATTCAAGAGTTCTCCCGCGTTTCCCCTGATTCGGACTCGGAGAATTACGGTAATAGCCGCTCGTCGGTACTCGGGGCTCTCGTGGACATTTTTCAACATGTTGAAAAATCTTCACGAGTCTTCACGAGCTTACCGCGTTTCCCGAGTACCTGCCGTTAGCGTTACGAGCCTCCAAGAGACGTCCCGAGCTCCGACGTACCCACTACGTACTTACCATGAGTTTTTTTCTTTTTTAACTCTGGATAGCTCTTGAATTAGCTCATACAGTGGAACAACCCCTTAACCAGTCAGCGGGAAGACAATACATGATTAGAATCGAGCCATTAACAGTGTACAGATAAATGATAAGAGAATAACGTGAATAATGTTAGTGCAATATAAAGCCAGTGAGGTCTGATCAAATGTAGTCCGAGGATCTCCAATGAAGTCGATAGTAGTGCATGACTGCTCTCGAATTGTAGTAAGATGGCTCAGAGCAAAATTACATATCAGTCCGGGACAGTATCTTGGCTGCTTTCATTCTGTGCTCCCCACACACCCACCAACAACAGCTCATAAGTAACAGAATTATAGAGTTGGCGCACCATGTCCATCTACACTAACCTAATTTGCTCGCACTGGGTCCAAATGCTACTGTGCCTTGCCTATTTAAGTGCCTGTCTAAATGTCTCTTAAACACAGACATTATTTCCGACTCCACCAACTCCTCTGGCAGCTCATTTCCAGATAGCATCTTCATTGCCCAACCAATCCTGCTGCAATTATTGGCTATCTACCATACCACCCAGTTTAGTGCCATATCTACAATACCAACCACTTCTCAACTTAAACCTATTCTCTCTTGTTTTTCATTCTTTTACGAAGAATAAAACATTCCTTGAGTGTCTACCATATCTATTCCTCATAATATATCTCTCTCAGATCATTCCTCAGGCCCCTCATGCTGAGGGAAAACAAGACCTGCCTATCCAATGTCTCCCGCACACTAAAGGCCTCCAAACCAGGCGACAATCTGGTGAAGAAATGAGAAACAGTAGATGCTGGTTTACAAAAAAAAGACACAAAGTGCTGGAGTCAGCGGGTCAGGCAACATTGCCAGAGAACAGGCATAAGTGACTCTTCTTAAGACTGATTATAGGTGAGGGGCGGGGGAAAGAAAGGTGGAAGAGAGGATAGGCAGGACAAAGCGTGCCAGGTAATAGCCGAACACTGTTGGCAATGTGGCGCAGCGGTAGAGTTTCTGCCACAACGCCAGAGGCCCGGGTTCGATCCTGACTATGGGTGCTTGTCTGTACGGAGTTTGTATGTTCTCCCTGTGATCTGCGTGGGTTTTCTCCGGGAAGCTCCAGTTCCCCCCCACACTCCAAAGACGTGCATGTTTGTAGGCTGGTTGCTTGGTATAAATGTAAATTGTCCCTTTTGGGTACGTTAGCGTGCAGGGATCGTTGGTCGGCGCGGACTCGGTGGGCCGAAGGGCCTGCTTCTGAGCTGTATCTCTGAACTAAACGAAACTAAGCCGAACAAGGGAGGGAAACTTTTGATAAGCAGATGGTTTGGCAAAGGCCCGAGAAAAAAAAGAGGGTGGAAGACTGAAGGATTAAGGAGTTACGAATTGTGAAGCTGGAGGAAGGAATAGAGGGGGAGGAGGAGAAATAGGGGTGACTCTCGCTGAGGCACAGGGGAGGGGAGCTAAAGAGTGGGGGAGAAAGGAGAGGAGGAAGGGGGTGGGCAGGTTGCTAGTGGTTACCTAAAAGTGGAGAATTCAATGTCCACTCAATGGTTGGGTTGCAAGCTACCAAAGTGGAATATGAGGTGCCGTTCCTGCAGTTTGCACGGTGCCTCTCTCTGCTCGTGGAGGAAGCTGAAGACAGAAAGGTCAGTGTGTGCACAGGAGGTGAAGGAGCACCTCAAATTTGTGGACCCCACGATTGTGGGTCCATGATTGAGTACACCATGGATCTGACTCCATCGATCTATCCTAGGGTTGTGTGCCTGAACTTGAGTTTAATTTAATCTCTAAAAATAAAAGCTGTGGATGCTGAAACGCTGAAGCACACATTCTGTCTCAGTTACCAGCTTTCTCAGGCATGTTTAGGTAAAATAAATTCTAATGCAATCCATCAATTATTAAGCTGTGCTGCAGCACATGTTATTGAGGGCTGGAATCTTTTTTAAGTGTTAAACCTCGGTAAATAGCAAAAATTCACGGTGGCATTTCATGAATCTGACCCTTTTTCCAGTAATTTCAAAATCCCTAAAAGAAAAAATAATGCTTGGAAGCAATTTAGTAAAAACCCTATTGGCTCAGCGCCCACTGTTTTAAGGTCCTGTGTTGTGACATCAATTGGTGGTCTTTTTCTCTCTTTCTCCTCTGTCTCTATCATTCTTCTTTGACTTGCATCCTTTTGTAGTAATGACAGGTCCCTTTATAAGTAAATGAAGCTTGTTTTCCTCCCTACAGCATTTTCAACTTCTTATAGCAGTCAGAGTCAGAGTTCTCATCAAAGGCCAGCAGGGATCCTCCAGTTCGCCGCTGGGCACTTGTGGAGCCCGTTCACAAACCTGTCTAATCCACGCAAATCAGATTAGGCTAATTTTCCTGGCACAAGAGCCAGTTGGCCAAATCCAATCAAGATATCAAGATGGCAACAAAGTAATATATACAGTGCCCTCCATAATGTTTGGGACAAAGACCCATCATTTATTTATTTGCCTCTGTACTCCACAATTTGAGGTTTGTAATAAAAAACACATTGCACATTGTCAGATTTTTTAAAAGGGTATTTTTATACATTTTGGTTTCAACATGTAGAAATTACAGCTGTGTTTATACATCGTCCCCCGATTTCAGGGCAAGTGTTTGGCACACATGGCTTCACAGGCATTTGTAATTGCTGATGTGTTTAAAAGCCTCCTTAATGCAGGTACAAGAGAGCTCTCAGCACCTAGTCTTTCCTCCAGTCTTTCCATCACAATTGGAAACTTGTATTGCTGTTTTATCAACATGAGATCCAAATTTGTGCCAATGAAAGTCAAAGAAGCCATTATGAGACTCAAAAAGCACGAATAAAACTGTTAGAGACATCAGCCAAACCTTAGGCTCACCAAAATCAACTATTTGGAACATCATTAAGAAGAAAGAGAGCACTGGTGAGCTTACTAATCACAAAGGGACTGGCAGGCCAAGGAAGACCTCCACAGCTGATGACAGAAGAATTCTCTCTATGCTTAAGGAAAACCCCCAAACACCTGCCCAACAGATCAGAAACGCTTTTCAGGAGTCAGGTGTGGATTTGTCAATGACCACTGTCTGCAGAAGACTTCATGAACAGAAATACAGAGGCTACACTGCAAGATGCAAACCACTGGTTAGCCACGTAAATAGGATGGCCAGGTTACTGTTTGCCAAAAAGTACTTAAAAGAGCAACCACCGTTCGGAAAAAGGGTCTTGTGGCAAGATGAGATGAAGATTAACTTATATCGGAGTGATGGCATGAGCAAAGCAGTTTTGGTCCGCTAATTTGAGGAAGGACATTCTTGCTATTGAGGGACTGCAACGTAGGTTTACAAGGTTAATTCCCGGGATGGTGGGACTTTCATATGCTGAGAGAATGGAGCAGCTGGGCTTGTACACTCTGGAGTTTAGAAGGATGAGAGGGGTTCTTATTGAAACATACAAGATTGTTAAGGGTTTGGACACGCTAGAGGCAGGAAACATGTTCCCGATGTTGGGGGAGTCCAGAACCAGGGGTCACAGTTTAAGAATAAGTAGTAAGCATTTTGAACAGAGATGAGGAAACACTTTTTCACACAGAGATTTCTAAGTCTGTGGAATTCTCTGCCTCAGAGGGCGGTGGAGGGCAGTTCTCTGGATACTTTCAAGAGAGAGCTAGATAGGGCTCTTAAAGATAGCGGAGTCAGGGGATATGGGGAGGAGGCAGGAACGGGGTACTGATTGGGGATGATCAGCCATGATCACATTGAATGGCGGTGCTGGCTCAAAGGGCCGAATGGCCTACTCCTGCACCTATTGTTTATTGTCTATTGTCTATTGTATGAAGAAGAGAAGGAACTGCCCAAGATCCAAAGCATACCACCTCATCTGTGAAACACGGTGGTGGGGATGTTATGGCCTGGGCATGTATGGCTGCTGAAGGTACAGGTGCACTTATCTTCATTGATGATGCAACCGCTGATGGTAGTAGCATAATGAATTCTGAAGTGCATAGACACATCCTATCTGCTCAAGTCCAAACAAATGCCTCAAAACTCATTGGCCGGTGGTTCATTCTACAGCAAGACATACTGCTAAAGCAACAAAGGAGTTTTTCAAAGCTGAAAAATTGTCAATTCTTGCATGGCCAAGTCAATCACCCAATCTGAACCGATCTACCTTTTATATGCTGAAGAGCAAACTGAAGGGGACTAGTCCCCAAAACAAGCATAAGCTAAAGATGGCTGCAGTACAGGCCTGGCAGAGCATCACCAGAGAAGACACCCAGCAACTGGTGATGTCCATGAATCGCAGACTTCAAGCAGTCATTGCATGCAAAGGATATGCAACAAAATACTAAACTTGACTACTTTCATTTACATGACATTGCTGTGTCCCAAACATTATGGCGCCTTGAAATGGGGGTATTATGTATAAACACTGCTGTAATTTCTACAAGGTGAAACCAAAATGTATAAAAGTGGCCTTTATTAAAATCTGACAATGTGCACTTTAACCACATGTGATTTTTTCTATTACAAATCTCAAATTGTGGCATACAGAGGCAAATAAATAAATGATGGGTCTTTGTCCCGTTATGGAGGGCACTGTACACAACGCACACACACACACAAATGCGTGCACACGCACACACACGCACACATACACACACAGGCATACATTCAGACAGATTGACACCATACACATAGATGCAAACACACTCAAACACACACACACACACACATACTTTCAGGGACAAAGACACAGACACGCAGACGCAAACACTCACACATCCACAAACACACACACACACACACGCACACACACACGCACACACTTTCAGGGACAAAGACACATACACGCAGACGCAAACACTCACACATCCACAAACACACACACACACACATGCACACACACACTTTCAGGGACAAAGACACATATACGCAGACGCAAACACTCACACACCCACAAACACAGTATATTCAGTCACAAAGACACCACACACACAGACGCACACACACAGAGATATACACATTCAGACACATGCATAAGCACACACTAACAAAAGCAGGATAGCAGCTTCTGCAGCTCAGATCCATTTCCCTGCTTCAGTCCCCTCTTGTGCAACCGTGTAAATATCAGCCAGCGTAAGCTATGAAAGTGTTTTTTGACTTATCCTCAACAACGTTTTTGGTTCTGGGGGTTTCATCACCCTCTGAGAACACGTGCTTCCTGGTGTGAACCAAGAACAGTGTAGCCCCCAACACAACTGAAATCAGTGCTAAATCCATTGGTGACGTTGGAAGGAGGGAATAGATAATAGGTGGAGGATTAGGCCATTTGGCCTTTTGAGCCTGCACCGCCATTCAATGTGATCATGGCTGATCATTCGCAATCAGTGAATTTGTTTTCATGGTGATGAATTAGCGTGAATATATTGGATGCTTTTAACTGAAACCTAGATAAAGTCACAAAGGTGAACTTATCGGTTTCAGTTTCAGTTTAGTTTATTGTCACGTGCACCGAGGTACCGTGAAAAGCTTTTCGTTGCGTGCAAACCATTCAGCAGAAAGACAATACTTGCAGACAATGAATCCATTTACAGTGTATAGATACATGATAGGCAATAACGTTTAGTGCAAGGTAAAGCCAGCAAAGTCCGCTCAAGGATAGTCCGAGGGACATCAAAGAGGTCAGAGTAAGGACAGATCTGAACGGAGTTTAAGAAGATCATAGTTAAAGTAAGAAATGTTGCTGTAGGAATAGAGATTTAAGAGTGTGGATCGTTTGAAATATGAGTTTGTGGATTTGTTTCTGCGGCTAGCATGGAAATAGTCTCCTGGCTTGGGCGCCATCTTGGAAGCTGAGATCAGTCAGAGTCAGAGATGTCTCAATGGGCAGCTTTCTAGGGCAGATCTCCTATGGTGCAATTGCTGGAGCCTCAATCACAGAAGAAAGCTGTTTATATAACCTGCTGGCTCCTTCAAACATCTTAAACATCTCAACTCTGCACATTAGGGTTCCACCCTTCAGGAATTAAAGATTTATCTTCAAAATACTGCTGCAGGCAATCTCAGAAAAAAAGATTATAGCAGCATTAAAGATATGGTTTGCTCATTTTTGCCTATGAATTATAAAAATATTGGACATAAGAGGAAAAGGCCTATTCGATTGGGTGGGGCAGGTAGTTGGAAAATGTGTTACACAAAACCCATGTGATTGTGCAACAAGACTTGATGATCTTAATTATACTTTCTTCTCACAGAAGGTCTCAATATCTTCTTCTACAAGTCCTTAAGGCATTAACCCACAGTAGTGGGTTAGGCCGAACGCACTATGGGAACGACACTCGCAACCCCTGCAGGAACTATACATCAGAAGGTGCAACTCCAGAGCCAACTAGATCATGGGGGACCTCTTCCACCCCAGCAACGGACTGTTCCAGCTGCTACGGTCAGGCAAACGCCTGGAAGGCGTTTCTTCCCCGAAGCCATTAGGACTGTAAACTCCTATCTCACCCGGGACTAACCTTACTGGACCAATTTGCTGTTGTGTGAGGTCTTTTTTAAATTGCTCTTTTTTAATTTTTTTCCTCCCACAAATATGTAATACGTGAATATGTGATTCTGTTCCATTCTGTTTTGTAGGGTTTTTTTGCACAATCCGGGAGCATTGACCACTTTTCATTTCACTGCACATCTCGTATGTGTATGTGACGAATAAACTTGACTTGACTTGACACAGTCAATGCACACAAAGCAGAAGATGTTTTGAAATGCTCAGCAAACCAGGCAGCATCTGCAGAGAGATACACGGTTAATATCCAGATTGCTGCCTTCCATCAGAATGCAGATGAAAGCTCGTCCGTCCGAGGATTCAGCTCACTCGCCACTGATGCTGTTGGACGTCTGAGCATTTCCAGCACTTTTGTTCACATTTCAGATTTGCAATGCCCACAGTTTTCAACCTAAAACGTAAATAATTCATTGCACAGCATTGGACACAAGTGCCTTCCTTCTCAGAATAGCAATCCAGAAAGGGTCATTGGGTGAGGAAGACTATGGAAAAGCTGACTGATTTTGTCCAGTAGGATCAGAGCTACAGGGGCTAACAGCATTCTATCAGAGCCAGCCCTGTTTGCATATTCCTGAGCTCAAACAACCTATCTTCCTATTTCGTAAGCCTTGGCATCATGCTACATGTCTCACTGTCATATTGTGCCACCAGGCACTCAACAGGTCTATATCTCAGTGTCAAATGGCTCATACATGCATTTCAGACTGACCACCTTTGGCATTTAAACTCAAACCTTTGAACCTCCCTACAAGAACCTCTTGCCATCTCGCTCCTCCATTAAGGCACTCCATAAACCTAGAGCCGAGAACAAAGAGGTGGAGGAGCTCAGCAGGCCAGGGAGCATCTGGGAAGGGAAATGGACAAGCGATATTCTGGGTCGGGATCCCTCTTCAGACTTGCTCAATATCTGCAGTCTCTTGTGACTCCATACAGTAAACCTACTTTTCTAGCCAAGATTACAGTCCAAAATCTTGATGTCTCCCATTGTGGTGCAGGCAGATAGCCGGATGACCTGCAAAATCTTTGGGATATTAAAGTTGTAAGAGAAACCTAGGCTACTCAGTAAAGCCTTCCTGCATTTCTTGCAGCACAAACCACCTTTATTTTGACTTGATTTATCTGCCACTGCCAATCTCATTCCGGCTTTTGCTAAATGGCAACAGCCCCTCAAGCTGCCGATTTGCAAGAACTCCCACATTACCGTCAATATTGGGACACATCCAGCACAACCGGGAACACGCAGCACTTAACTCTAAAGAGATGCTAATAGCTCTGTGAAGCACAACTGAGGTATCGTGGAGACAAGCAACAACGCAACAGCCACCAGTCCACCAGCCTGAGTTTCAGCTGTGTCTGCCACTGCATTGACAGGCAACGACTCGAACCCTCTGCCTCGTACAAACTGACTGCAATCTACGTGTTAAAACCAGCCAGGATTCCATTGTACTGATCTCCGAAAATCCAAAGATGAGGTGGCCTCTCACGATTTTGATATGGAGGAAAATTTGCTTCGACCCCGCATAATTGTGACCTTGTCTGATGCCATCTGTGGAGAAGGAAGTGAAGTCTCCCTATAAATGCTGCCTGACCTGCTGAGTATGTCTCGTTTTCACACCTTGCACTTCCTTATCTCCCCTGACTCACAGGCTGAAGAAGGGTCTGGACCCGAATTGTCACCCATTCCTTCTCACCAGAGATGCTGCCTGGCTCGCTGAGTTACTCCAGCAGTTTGTGCCTATGTTGAGAATTTGCCAGCATCGTTCGTGTTGATCCTGTCTGGGACACATGACATTAAACTCTCTTGATTCCAACCCCCCTTCGTCAGCCTGCTAGGAAGGCTGAGAGTAAACGGTTAGAGATTCCCACCGCACACCGACACAAACAGTACGAATGGGTGAACGGAATAATGTTAGCAATATGACCACAGCAACCATTTACGCCACGTCCACCCCTGCAGGCTGAGCTGTGTGATCCAAGCTGATCAAAGTTGAGGAAAACAGTTTGCCCATCAATGTTGAACACACTCACATTCAGACAACATTTAAGTTTAACATCTGTATTGTTGTCCTCATTGCTCCTCTGTTTGAACAACTGGACGAGATTGAGTTTAGTTTAGAGATACAGTTGGAAACAGGCCCTTCGGCCCACCGGGTCCGCGCTGACAAGCGATCGCTGAATTTTAACACTATCTTACACACACTAGGGACAATTTTGACATTTACCAAACCAATTAACCTACAATACCTGTACGTATTTGGAATGTGGGAGGAAACCAAAGATCTCGGAGAAAAACCAACGCAGGTCACAGGGAGAACGTACAAGCACCCGGGATTGAATCTGGGTTTCCGGCGCTGTAAGGCAGCAACTCTACCGCTGCGCCACAGTCCCACCCAGAAACATAGTTGTGCCTGTAATGGCTCCACTCCGGAAGTATTGAGGGGTGTAGCCAACACTAAAGGTTCAGAGAATGAGAGTAAAGCGCCTGTCCCACCAGCATGCAACTCCATGCGATGAGCGCGACCTAACGTGGTCGCTTGAGCTGTCCGGCGTCGCGGGGCCAGTCCCACTTCGATCGCCAGAGCCGTGCGGAATTGTGCGGAGTTCGTCCCGGGGCTCGGGGCTCCGAAAAACTGACTATGTTCAAAAATTCCGCGCGGCAACGGCTTGTCGGCTCGCAGTCGCCTCGACGCATTACACACCACCTCGACGTCGTGCCTCCGTGACCCTCTCTGTAGGTGCCTCCGTGACCCTCTCTATGTGTGGCTCCATGGCCCTCTGCGTGTGCGCCTCTGTGCCCCTCTCTGTGTGCCCCTCTCTGTCCTGGCGAACTTACTTTTAAGACTTCACTCCAAGTTCGCCTCACTTTGCGCCACGTTGCGCCACTCACCCGACCTCCGCGCGGCACTCACTGCCGGTTTGGTCGCGCTTGCCGCATGCAGGCACATGCTGGTGGGAACGGCCCTGTACAGGGGATCACCCGACCTCTGCGCGGCCCCCGCTTCTAGTTTGATCGCGCTCATCGCATGGAGTCGGATGCTGGTGGGACAGGCCGTTAACTCTGCGGCTCTGGAGGCACACAGTGAACTAAGTCCACAATTAGTGAGCTGATTCACCCAGCAGGTAACATAGCTTGTTTCATTCCATCATTCATCGCCTTCAGCAAGATTCCTCCAACATTCCCTTCCTTAGCGTGTCAATTAATGGAGAGGGACATTATTTTTAATAAGAGCAAGGAGTTTTGAGAATTATGTGGTTACTTTTGAGCCCATGACTTCCTCACCCATAATTGTTGACAATACGCACGCACAAACCATCCTCCTCGCCCTTTCCCAGAGACGAGTGTGGGTGGGGGGGGGGGGGGGGGGGGGGGAAGGGGAATCTGCTACTGTATTAATGTAGGAAAAGCAACAACTAAAATCTGCTCGCAGCAACCACAAATGAAAGAAACGTTACAATTTAAAAATTCTGGATAGGAGGATAAATGTCAGCTTGGATACTGGGGAGGCCACCAGGAGATCATGGAGTCTTTATGCCCCTGTCCCACTTAGGAAACCTGAACGGAAACCTCTGGAGACTTTGCGCCCCACCCAAGGTTTCTGTGCGGTTCCCGGAGGTTTTCGTCAGTCTCCCTAATGGTCGAAAGTGGTTTGCGTTTTAAAAATCGGTAGTTTTTTAGTCGAAGCCGGTTGCGATGCTAGTTGAAGGTGGTTGCCGGAGGACAAAAACCTCCGGGAACCGCACGGAAACCTTGAGTGGGGCGCAAAGTCTCCAGAGGTTTCCGTTCAAGTTTCCTAACTGGGACAGGGGCTTTATATATTCATCTAAGGATGCCTTGGTTTAATATCTCCTCCTAAGAATGGTGATCCCTGTGTGATATTGGCACTCCTCCCAGCACTGGACTGAAGTGTCAGCCTATATGTATTCATATTTCCAGGACTAGAACTGGATGCCTATCATCCTACAACCCAGAGACAAGAAGACTACGCAAGTCAAGCCAAACCAGTTCCTTCATGGACAGATCTTGTCCCGTGATTTGTAGTGAACTGATGCCTCTGGCCTTGGATCGTCCATGAAGGACCCAAAGATTGGTGGCTGATTCACACGGGGCTATGTGCCAACAAGGAACTCTGTGTCGTCGGGAACAGTCGGAAGGAAGATGAGAAGAAAAACAATGCAGTAATGAAGTCATAATTACTCCCTGTGTCAAACAGAAGAAAGACTGAAGGAAAACAAAATGGCAAGGAAGCTTTTTATAACGTTCCCCACTGACTAGTGATTAAAATACATCACAAGTGCTTCACGACTGATGTGAATTATTTTACCAATTAATGAACATTTTCCTCCTCATTATCACTAAATTAAAACACGCACTCGTCCTGAATTACGGAGAGTTGCTGATGCGCCATGTTCTGAAATTCCTCCAATAGTGGCCACTTCCCCCCCCCCCCACACCCCCCCCCCCCCCCTGCAACTCCACTCCCCTGCTCATGCCAACCCACCCGCCCTGCCCACTCTCTGTCCACGTTCCAGCTGTGATCATCGAGAAAACCTTTACCTGGTCTGCGATAGAGTGCGGAAACAGGCCCTTCGGCCCATTGAGCCCGCGCCAACCAGCGATCCCACACACACTAGGGACAATTTACACTCATATCAAGCCAATTAACCTACAAACCTGTCTGTGTGTGGGAGGAAACCGAAGAATTTGGAGAAAACCCACGCAGGTCACGGGGAGAACGTACAAACTCCCAATAGACAGCCCCGTAGTCAGGATCGAACCCGGGTCTCCTGCGCTGCACCACCGTGCCGTCCTTAGAGTTGCACTGAGATCACAGCAAGCAACTTGAAATGGTAGTAAGGCACTCTCCTACCTATCCACATTGTGTCAAATATCTCTAAATGTATTAACATTGTGTTTTATTAGTTCAAAGCTGCATTAATAATGAAACAACCCCTTTGCTCTTTGCATTGTACATTCCCTGTGTTGGTTTCTCTCTGGGTTCAAAGGGGACATTATAAGTAGCACAAAGAGAGAGTCTGTTTGTACCAATTATACTAGCCCAAGGGCAGTATGCTAATGAGGAAATAAATCTACGAAACACTAAAATCACTGTCATCACTGGGTTTTAATATGGTCATTTGTACCATAATGGAGTTTAAATGCCCTAACTCACGGTAAATGGGGCAAATAACATTCTTTTTTTTGGGATGCTTGAAGGGAGAGACAAGGGGACAAGGCAAGAAATGCATTTGTCAAAAGTTCTTACAGTTCAGCTTTATTAATCTAGGACAGACAACGATCAATGGATATGTCTAAGGCAGAGATAGATAGATTCTTGATTAGCGCAGGTTTCAAGAGAAGGTAGGAGAATGGGGTTAGGAGGGAGAGCAGGAGCAAAAACTATGCTCACATAAGATAGATCTCAGGGGAGTTGCCCAAGTGTTTCAATAGTTAACTTCATTCTATGTAGGGAATGAACACTGTACAAAGAGGGAATCAGTCAGCCCGTGACAACTGCGGGTAGCGGTGACCAAATTATCTCCACTGCCGCACCTATTTCCCCGTCACCGCGGTCAATGTTTCATCTCCGCTTACACATCCTGTCCCCTTTTTCCAAGTGGACCAACAACTTCCATCTCTCACACCACAGCAGAGTAAAGGCCCTGTCCCACTTACGTGTCCTTGGCACGCTAATGACGCAACCTCGTGGTCGCTTTGAGGCGCGCCCGTCCCGCGAGAGTCGCGCGCGTCATCATGCGCCCGCACAGACGTCTGGAGCGAGTGACGGCATTTGAAGATGGACACAAAATGCAGGAATAACCCAGCGGGACCGGCAGCATCTCTGGAGAGAAGCAATGGGTGATGTTTCTTCAGTCTGAACGAAGGGTCTTGACCCAAAAGGTCATCCATTCCATCCAGAGATGCTGCCAGTCCCGCTGAGTTACTCCAGCATTTTGCGTCCATCTTCAATTTTCTTGGCCCCGCTCTGGGAGTAGGAGTGGGGAGGGATCCGGATCCGCAACGGCCGTGAGCCCCAGGCCGAGCTCGGCGATCGTTTGTCTGCTTCTGCTGCTGTTGGAGGTGAGACGTAGTGTTGCGCCAGGGTCTTGGGCCTGTCCCACTTTGGCGACAGGCCGGAGGAGCGCGAAGATTTCATTCGGTACAAAATCCCGGAGCGCCGCGCGATTCCACGCACAACTCCATAACCCCTCCGCGCTTCTCAGTGGGACTGGCCCCGCGCGGCCACACATTGCCCGTGCGCCTCAACGCGACGACGAGGCCGCGTAATTTGCGTGCCAAGGACACGTAAGAGGGACAGGGCCTTTAGGAGTTTAGAGGTTGGGAGGTCATGTTGCAGTTGTATAAGACATTGGTGATGCAGCATTTAGAATATTGCCTTCAGTTCTGGGCACCATGTTATCGGAAAGATGTTGTCAAGATGTTGGAAAGGGTATAGGGATGATTTACGAGGATGTTGCCATAGAGATACGTTGAATAGGCTGAGACTCTATTCCTTGGAGTTCAGGAAGATGAAGGGTGATCTTATAGAGGTGTACAAAATCATGAGAGGAATAGATCAGGTAGACGTACAGAATGTCTTTTGCCCAGAGTAGGTGAATGAAGGACAAGAGGGCATAGGTTTAGGTGAAGGGGAAAATATTTAATAGAAATCGGAGGGATATTTTTTTCACACAAGGGGTTGGTGGGTGTATGGAACAAGCCCCCAGAGGAGGTAGTTGAGGCGGGGACTATCCCAACGTTTAAGAAACATTTAGACAAGTACATGGATAGGACAGGTTTGGAGGGATATGGACTAAATGCTGGTTGGTCTAGTGTAGCTGAGACATGTTGGCCAGTGTGGGCAAGTTGGGCCGAAGGGCCTGTTTCCACGTTGTATCTCTCTATGACTCCATCCACTGTAAAATTTGTCCCTTTAGTCAAACAGCTGATTACGCAATCACGGAAAAGAGATGGATTGAAACGGTACTTAAATCACCTTCCCCGCCTCTCCAGCGCCCTGAGCATCCTCCTACTTTGTGTCTCTTTAAATAAATAAGGTGGCTCTCGTTTCCATTAGGCTGAGTTATGAATTCAAAAAGCAGCGTAGCAGTAACCCTGCCAGACTTGCAACAGACTTATTAGTATTCCCAAACAGCGGTATGTAAAATAAATAATCTCACTGATTCAAGTAAACAAGAATTCAATATTCTGTTCAAAATGAAAAAAAAAACTATGGAAAATAAAACCAACAAACCTAATGCCCAGATCCTATGTAAATACTGTTCCGTAAATGTGTGGGAGCCTTTCAGAAACGAATGCGCTCACTTGCCCTGCTGCAATAGTGCTGCGTTCTCCTGGTATTTACTTCTATCAATATTCACAGTTTGTCAGCTGAGAGCTGCGGAGATCGTGGCAGGGGGGCAAGCCAACCCCCTGAGTGGTCCGGGCAACAAGAAAGGAGAAATTATTCACATTGTGCCGGGCGAATGATGGCAGATTCGCTTGGTGGCCAGCCACATTAATGTCCCCTGTGAAAGAAGCCTTTCTCCTCCACTCACTTCAGGACAGATATCCTGGTGCCACGACCCAAAGTAGTTGGGAAGTTGAAGCCAATTTTTTTCCCCTCCCTTAGGTAGCATCCCCTGGGGCAGTGAGGGGCAGAACAGCTGGTCTTGCTCCTACCCATTGTCCCCATGCCCCAGGGGTAGTAATGGGCATTAAAGACAATCCATTTGCACGTAGCCCAGGGCAATCACTTCCTGTGGCTCACAGCTCCACTTTGAATGGAGTAAAAGAGAATCGCTTCTTTTTGTTATAACCACCAGCAAAGTCCCTCTCGCAGAGCTCTACTTTCCCACAATAACATCAGAGGGCTGACTGGAGCATAAAACAGCCACACCAATGCTTCTTGAAAAGGAACTATCCCCAGTAGCCTGAAGAAGTGCCTCGACCCGAAACGTCGTCTATTCCTTCTCTCCATAGATGCTGCCTCACCCGCTGAGTTTCTCCAGCTTTTTTGTCTACCTTCGATTTTTTCCAGCATCTGCAGCTGTTTCTCAAACATCCCCAGTAGCCGCACACTTTTTAACGGGCTGACTAAGTAGGTTGCGGGGGCAATGGTGGGGGGAGGAATGATTGAATGTTGGGGTTCTTGTCCCGCAAGGCTCAGCATCAGCCTGCACGGTGAATTTTCCCAGTGGACCTTGGGTGTATCAGGGTCTCCCCTTCTTCCTGCAATCCCCTGAAAGGATCAGAATTGGGTCCAAGAACTTGCACCGACTGTTTGATTCATGGGGCGCAGGCTTGAGGCCTAAGGAAGGCTAGACTCATAAACACAAAACCTGCGTGGGTTTTCTCCGAGATCTTTGGTTTCCTCCCACACTCAAGACGTACAGACTGATTCCTGGGATGTCAGGACTGTCTTATGAACAAAGACTGCATAGACTCGGTTTATACTCTCTAGAATTTAGGAGATTGAGAGGAGATCTTATAGAAACTTACAAAATTCTTAAGGGGTTGGACAGGCTAGATGCAGGAAGATTGTTCCCGATGTTGGGGAGGTCCAGGACAAGGGGTCATGGCTTAAGGATAAGGGGGAAATCCTTTAGGACCGAGATGAGAAGGACTTTTTTCACACAGAGAGTGGTGGGTCTCTGGAACTCTCTGCCACAGAGGGTAGTTGAGGCCAGTTCATTGGCTATATTTAAGAGGGAGTTAGATGTGGCCCTTGTGGCTAAGGGGGTCAGAGGGTATAGAGAGAAGGCAGGTACGGGATACTGAGTTGGATGATCAGCCATGATCATATGGAATGGCGGTGCAGGCTCGAAGGGCCGAATAGCCTAATCCTGCACCTAATTTCTATGTTTCTATGTACAGGTTTGTGAGTTAATTGGCTTGGTGCAAATGTAAAATTGTCCCTAGTGTGTGTGTGTAGGATAGTGTAAATGCGCGGGGATCGCTGGTCAGTGCGGACTCGGTGGGCTGAGCGGCCTGTTTCCACGCTGAATCTCTAAACTAAGCCAAATTAAACAAAATAAAGGGCAGTCAAATCATTTCTGCCACTCATTAATCGCAATGGAAGCCCCCTTGCCTGCCCATTCTCCAAAACAAGAACAGAGAGAGGAGAAATGAACAACTGTGATACCATTCACAAAATCAAATCTACAGCAAGTTGGTATCCATAATTTTAAAACAAGTCTGGAGATGCGAGAAAGAGACAAGGAGATCTGAGCACATACACACCACACAGAGGATAAAATGTTTCAATCACCAAAGGACTCTTCATTGTACATGATTGATGGAGGGGGCTGCTGTTATTCAGTGGTCTCCATTTACAACTGGATTTGGTTTTGCAAAATCTGCATTGACTTTTTTTCGTCCCTGTAGGCTTCTGAGCAATTTAGTCATAAAAATTGATTGGGAAATCCTTCAGTTCAGCTCTTCCTACTGCCGGTCGCTTTCGTAACATCCAAGAACGTTCGTGGATCTTTAAGTGTAGAGAGCCCTGAGGGTCATCAGAGGTCAGGAAACAATTTATTGATTTAAAGAGAAGCGTGGAGAGAGAAAAATGAGTGGGGGGGGGGGGGGGGGTTTAAGGTCGAGAGAGAAATATAAAGCAAGACAAAGAGAGGGCAGGTAAAAGCGAGAGAAGAGAATGAGACAAAATGAGAGGAGAGAGGGAAGGGGAAAAGGGAACTAAATGGCATATTTGAAAGATACAGGAATGGCGAAAGCGGACGATGCAACATAGAATGCAAGGCACCAAATGAGGAACAGGGGAAATGGGAGCGGTGGATATGGCAGAAAGAGCAGGATGCACAGGTAAAATGGACACACATTTGACAGAACAAAGACCAAAAGCAAATTGGAGAAATTAAACACTGAACGGTCACATTAGATATCTGTGTCAATTACTTGCAGCTCATGTCAAATAAGCAGGTTGTAATTTCCAATGATGTAAAAGAGATAGAGAGAGGGTTTTGTGAATGTGTTAAGCATCGATGCAATGTGTCACACAATAATATTTACTTCATGTGGATAGAAGCAAGCAAAGAGGAGCAGCGCTGAGAAATAAGAAAAGTTCCCTTTTCTACGCGCTGAAGGGTATCGATACATCTCAATTTTGATATAATAATTACTGGGAAGCAATCATGCACTGGTCTTTTCACTCACTATGTACACATACTGTTTGCAAGCCTGCAGGTATATAGACAGATATACATGTATGTCCCTGCCCACAGTATTTCCTTGGATCAGGCAGGCACTGTCCCTGCCTTCTGCTGCCAACAGCTGATCTCGATATAATGGGGAGCAGGCTCAAGGCTCATCTCAAGCAATCGATTAGCTGCTACTCTTTTGAAAGATGCAACACCGTCTAGTTCACAACGGGTAAAAATTGTCCGAACTAATTAATGTCACGAAATGTCAGTTTGACATGGCATGACAGGCTGCTTTTCAGACTCAGCTGCTCCTTGCCATTAAATGATATGGGCATCGCACAACTTCATTCACTTGTTCTCCGCTTCATTCCTGCATTTACTAAACCACACTTTCTAGTGAAGAACACATTTAGAATTCACATCCAATATATATTTTTGCACTTTGCAGAGCATCTGGTCTCTCTGCATCAGATCAGCATAGGCAAGTTGACAATATTATGAGACAACTCATCCCTTTCTCCTTACTTTGGTTCCCCTCCTGAAAAAAATCAGCCACTGAGTACAAGGCATTGGACTATTTTCTCGTTCCTCTCACAACCTGGAGCTGGAAGCAAGAATTCCCGGTGAATGTGGACTTCTCCTTTGTAAGGCCCTTCTAGCCTCTGAGTAGACCGCCACCAAACGGACCCACACAAAAAGACAGTTCTTTAGTAGAGGCATCCAAACCCTATACTGAGGGGCGTGGAGAGGTGGATAAGATACATACATCATGGGGCATCCTTTGCACCACTGCTGGAGGTTTGAAATGGATTCCCAGGTAGCATGAGCTTCAAGATCCCTCATTCAACAACATCCTCACTTAAAGGTGTGCATTTCATCACCTCCAAAGAATCAATGTATCTTAGGAGCGAAGGAGATAGGCGACGTTTCGGGTCGAGACCCTTCTTCAGACTGCAGTCTGAAGAAGGGTCTCGACCCGAAATGTCGCCTATCTCCTTCGCTCCTTAGATGCTGCTGCACCCGCTGAGTTTCTCCAGCCTTTTGTGTAACCCTCGATTCTCCAGCATCTGCAGTTCCTTCTTTAACACAATCAATGTATCTTGTTGTGTAGGAAGGAACTGCAGATGCTGGTTAAACCAAAGATAGACCTAAAAAGCTGGAGTAAATCAGCGGAACAGGCATCCATTTTCTCCAGAGATAAAGGATGTGACGTTTCGGCCTGGAATAGGGATTGTTCAATGTCACCTATTCCTTTTCGCCAGAGATGCTGTCTGACCCGCTAAGTTACCAGCTTTTTGTGTCTATCTTCAGTAAATCTTCTTAGTGTGGTTCAGTGGATTTAATTATCAATCAACAGATCCTATTATGGATCAATGGATCTGAGCGCTTATGAATAGGGAACTTTATAGATGAATTTCACAATTGATCTCACTTGGGATCACCGAAGCATACCGCCAACCAATAGATTATTATGGGCCATGAATCTCTGTAGATCGTATAATAAACAATTCTATCTCACAACAAACCAAGAGGATTTTTTATTAAGATAGTGGGTCTTATCAAAAATCAACATCATACTCCAGGCCATAAATCCACATTAGATGTAATGACAAACCAATTGATCATTCATCAAATTGCCTGCAATTATACATCTTCAAAAGTGTTCAGCACTATAAATGTGCTGGGATTCAATATTATTAATCATCCAAGGTAGACACAAACTGCTGGAGTAACTCAGCGGGTCAGGCCCGGGTCTCCAGCCTTGGCTTAAGAGCTGTATCTCCTCACATCTCTGCCTTCTCTCCCCCAACCTAATTGCAGGGTATGTAGGTGGAGGAGGCAAGTTCACACTTCCTGTTGGCAGAACAAAACTGCCGATATTGGAATTCGGAAATAGGAATAGATATTGCCGGGAATATTCTGCCTGTCTGGAGGTACCTGCAACGTGAGGGGCCTTACAACCAATTTTGATACATCAATATCCTGTTAATCTTTGCTGGAAATTGTGAATAAAAATTGAAAATTGGCCCATTAAATGAGAGAAATCCCATTCCCTTAATCAAAGCCATAGTCTGGGATCTTTAACAGTCATGCAGCATTGGCAGAAGAAATGTTGGCTGAAAGTCCTATCCCGCAGCACAGCATTCCCCCCATTGCTGCATTGGAGTATCTGCCCCGCCGTGGTTCTCAAGACTCCAACATGAGTCTAGGATTTGAGTATAGGAGCAGGGAGGTTGTACTTCAGTTGTATAGGGTCTTGGTGAGACCACACCTGGAGTATTGCGTACAGTTCTGGTCTCCAAATCTGAGGAAAGACATTATTGCCATAGAGGGAGTGCAGAGAAGGTTCACCAGACTGATTCCTGGGATGTCAGGACTATCTTATGAACAAAGACTGCATAGACTCGGTTTATACTCTCTAGAATTTAGGAGATTGAGAGGCGATCTTATAGAAACTTACAAAATTCTTAAGGGGTTGGACAGGCTAGATGCAGGAAGATTGTTCCCGATGTTGGGGAAGTCCAGGACAAGGGGTCACAGCTTAAGGATAAGGTGGAAATCCTTTAGGACCGAGATGAGAAGGACTTTTTTCACACAGAGAGTGGTGGGTCTCTGGAACTCTCTGCCACAGAGGGTAGTTGAGGCCAGTTCATTGGCTATATTTAAGAGGGAGTTAGATGTGGCCCTTGTGGTTAAGGGGATCAGAGGGTATGGAGAGAAGGCAGGTACGGGATACTGAGTTGGATGATCAGCCATGATCATATTGAATGGCGGTGCAGGCTCGAAGGGCCGAATGGCCTACTCCTGCACCTAATTTCTATGTTTCTATGTTTCTAACACACAATTTGCAAATTCAGTGCTAGAATAGTATCTGTAGAACTCTGGGGTGCACCTTCGATGCAGGTAGAAAGGTTAAATTAGAGCTGGCGTGATAGTGGCTTCCTTCGATCCTGACTACGGGTGCTGTCTGTACAGAGTTTGTACGTTCTCCCTAGTGACCTGCGTGGATTTTCTCCGAGATCTTCGGTTTCCTCCCACGCTCCAAAGACGTACAGGTTTGTAGGTTAATTGGCTTGGTATAAAAGTGAAATTGTCCCTAGTGTGTGTAGGATAGTGTTAATGTGCGGGGATCGCTGGTCGGTGTGGGTGGGCCGTAGGGCCTGTTTCTGTGCTGTGTCTTTAAACTAAAAGGTAGCCTGAGGCATAATTCTGCCCGTATGCTGCAATTGCTGGGAGATGGCATGCAGTTTTCCAATTTAATAAGTTTAATAAACATCCCACACCTTATGATTTGTACATCATTGTGGTCCTGAGTTACAGCCAAAAAATATCTTCAATCGATCAAGTAGCTTAAAATATCTAAGACTGCGAATATCAAACTGTACTTGAAATATACTACATTACACAGCAAAATGAGTTGGGACAACCTGACATTGTGAAGGCTATATCATTTATTTAATACGAATGCCACCAACAACAACTGAGGAACATAATGGAAAGGTAAAAATTAACATGGGATGTAAAATTAAGAGATGCCAATGTGCAAGTTATCGACCCAATTTTAAAAATCACAGAAAGACAAGAGTTAAAGAAAGAAATAGGAATTAGCTATTCTGATGCAAAGAAAAAGGAACAAAGAGGTAGAGACTGACAGAACACAGGCAGTGCCGGGTGATGGTAACAAACAGGAGAAGGAAGAAATGGAAATGCATATACAGAGAACAAACAAGGGGTAAAGCGGTTCTTCGGGTGGATGAAAGAGGATCTTTCACAGCAGGGTTCTTCAAAATAGCTCAACATAATACAGGCATGTAGTGCTAGCATAACGTCAGCAACATTCAGTTCCCTGAATCCACAAGGATAATCACATGACCGATGATCGTGCTCTCATGTACCTTGCCTGTTGTTGGTGACATTAGTATTAAAGGAAGTCTTGCCATTATGATGCCACACCGAACGGCAATCGTTCAGCCAGCTTTTCTGGCGAGAGACAATAGACAATAGGTGCAGCAGTCGGCCATTTGGCCCCTTAAGCCAGCACCGCCATTCAATGTGATCATGGCTGATCATCCACAATCAGTACCCCGTTCCTGCCTTCTCCCCATATCCCCTGACTCCGCTATTTTTAAGAGCCCTATCTAGCTCTCTCTTGAAAGCATCCAGAGAACCTGCCTCCACCGCCCTCTGAGGCAGAGAATTCCACAGACTCACCACTCTCTGTGAGAAAAAAGTGTTTCCTCGTCTCAGTTCTAAATGGCTTACTCCTCATTCTTAAACAGTGGCCTCTGGTTTTGGACTTCCCCCAACATCGGGAACAGGTTTCCTGCCTCTAATGCATCCAAGCCCTTAACAATGTTATATGTTTCAATGAGATCCCCTCTCATCCTTCTAATCTCCAGATTGTACAAGCCCAGCCGCTCCATTCTCTCAGCTTATGACAGAGGAAAAGAGTTAATTTGTAGGAAGGAACTGCAGATGCTGGTTTACACCGAAGATAGACGCAAAATGCTGGAGTAATTCAGCGGGATTTAGGCAGCATATCCGGATAAAAGGAATGGGTAACGTTCTGGGTTACTAACTCTCAGTCTGAAGAAGGGCCTCGAGCTGAAATGTCAACCATTCCTTCCCTCCAACAGTGTTAATTTATCAGGTCAACCGATGAAGGGTCTACAACTTGGAGCATTAACACTATTTACACTGTTATCGCTATTTACTCTCTCTCTTCAGATGCTGCCTGACAAGCAGGGTATTCCCAGCATTTCCTGTTCCTATTTCTTATTGGCATTTATGTTTTCCCTTGCATGGTGAACAACAAATGGGAACTTGTTACCCAGCCAGTGTGTTGTAGGTGGGAAAGAAGAGGTGGGAGGAGATCCAACTCAGGTAAGATAAGGGGAAACGCAACTTGATGAAATGATTTGACAATGGCGTGCGATTTTTCAATGTAATACGTTTTATAATTAACTACCAAGCATTATGAAATGTGAATCATTGTGGGTCTGAGTGAAAGACTGAGAGCCAAAAACTCTCTCTAATCTATGCCAGCTCGTGTGAGTGCGGATAGCAGCGAGCTTTGAACAGACAGGGGGCTATCCTTCACAGGGCAGGAGATGTGCCAAAAGCCAGCAATGACCCCTCTGACCTGGTCAAACAATTGTAATAACATGAAAAAACAAATGCAAAGGGATTACGAACATAGGTACACAAACCTCAGGAACATTTAATACAATGTTTTTCCTTCTCAAAGCTCAAACTCAACTTGGATTATGGTTCGTGTAGGGAGAACCTGCGGATACTAGTTTAAACTGATGATAGACACAAAACGTTGGAGTAACTCAGCGGGTCAGACAGCATCTCTGGAGGAAGGGAATAGGGGAAGGAACTGCAGATGCAGTCTGAAGAAGGGTCTCGACCCGAAACATCACCTATTCCTTTTCTACAGAGATGCCGTCTGACCCACTGAGTTACTCCAGCTTTTTGTGTCTATCTTTGGATTATGGTTCTGCAGGAACCACCTGATGCATTTTTGCATGAGGATTACAAGACAGTCACTAAACTGTTTGACTCGAGGAGGCATGATAACTCAGTTCACTCCCGCCCACACTTGATCTTCAGCAACCAGTGATCACCAATGAAGGAACAGTCACAAGTTGGACTGTGGCTAGTTTTAACATTCCTCCTTTTACAGTGATGTTGCTAACCTGAATGAACTGGCCATTGCCTCATTATGTCCGCGGGACCCTGTTGTGCATTAATTAGGTGTCATACTAGCTAAACAGAGTCTGAAGAAGGGTTTCGGCCCAAAACGTTGCCTATTTCCTTCGCTCCATAGATGCTGCCGCATCCGCTGAGTGTCTCCAGCAATTTTATCTACCCCCAAAACAAATACTAAAGTTGTGGCATGATACATCAGTTGTAGAGCAACGTCTCATCCATGCCCTGAGGATGCGTTTGGGCTGTGCATGTACGAGTAAACCTTGCCTTCACTTCTGTGGCCTTGGTGCCAGCTTGCAAGAGGACAGCAGAACCTTCGCTTGAAGATGCTGCGAAAGAAATACATCAAATGCATCTTTTTCTTCTCTCCTCCGTTGTTTGATGGGACGACGACAGACTGAATTTCCCAGGTGAGCACAAATGTAAAAATAAACCTATGGAGAGAGGGGGCTGCGGAAGGGAAGGGCCCAATCAAAGCGCAGGAAACACTTTGCAGTCATTTTCTGTCACGCAAAAAAAGCCACTTGTGTGACCGAGCAAAACACATTAAAACACCCTTCAAAATATTCTTTCCAAATGTCACGGTCCAATAAGCAATATTGCAAAGCTTCGCTTATTTTCCATGAACTGTTGGTTTCCAAGGAATTAATTAGCATCACCTGTGTTAATTATACCAGCAAACCAATCAGCAAGTCTTTTGCTAATTAGGTTTCCTTCATTAAGGCCGGAAATTGCCATGGCGACACAAGTCACCTGGGGAATGTTATGAGGTAACAGATACTTGTGCCAATTTAATAAAAAATATTTTTAATTTTTGTTCCAAAGGAGCGATGCAGCTTGTTTACCTCAGATGGGAAAACAACAACAAAAAAATCGGATTACAGCGGGCTTTTTATAAGACCCTGGGGTTTCCAACACATTGGACTCTTCTGGCAATTATTAGTTTTAATTTAGAAAAGTTTTTGTAATTTAATTTATTGCTGGCTGCTTACAATTTCGCAAAATGCTTCCCTCTATCCTTAACAGCCAGGATTGCAGAGATGGATCAGATTCAAGGTTAAATATTCTCGGGATCACCCACTGCTGAAGAAGAGTCTCGACCTGAAACATCACCCATTCCTTCTCTCCAGAGATGCTTCCTGAGTCACTCCAGCATTTTGTGTCTATCTTCAGTGCGAATAAAGATCTGCTGCTGCATCTAATCCATTCAAAATCTCTAAAAGTACAAAATGCTGGAATTACTCAGCAGGTCAGGCAGCGTCTGTGGGCCAGAAAATAATTTCCCTCCCTTTTGTTCTAATGAGAAAACATTTAAATAAAAGTAGAGAATACAATTATTCTTCCTCCACTAATGCTGCCTACGCTGCGTGTTTTCACCATTAACTGTTTATATTTCACATTTCCATCACCCACACTTGTTTGAAGATTAGGGGTGGGAGATTGCAACCTTCACGTGCTCCGCCCTGTTTCGACGAATGCAATCAACTCGACTTGCACAAACGGAAGATCAAATAGAACAAGTTGTCCTACAACTTTAGGCTGTGCACGCCACACGGAAGAAGAAGGAGAAGGTACAATATCATATAAAGTGTAAAAAATCAGTCTTTCTGCCTATTTTTCACATGATGAAATACTTCCATCTTCAGCTGTAACTGGACCCTTTCTATCCTATTCAACACAGTACTGTTTGTATATTAAATATGGACATCATAGTCAATAATTGAAATATATACCAAAGGCAAATGCAAAACTATAAAATGGCAAATAAGTAAAATATTTGGGTCCTGCTCCAATTCTAAATTTGCTTTATCTTAAGATTGATTCTCTGCATTGGATATGCTTCAATTTCCAAATTCATTACTGAAAATTGGCCAAGGGTGGCGTTACTATCCTTGCCTTGTTGCTGTTGTGATGGTGTGGATAAACAGCTCTGCTGCACCTTGGTCTTGTGGTGGAAATCTTCCCACACTGTTGTTAAAGTCCAACTGAAGGATTTTAATCAGGCACCACTGAAAAAGTTAGTTTACAGATACAGCGCAGAAACAGGCCCCTCGACCGACTGAGTCCGCACTGACCAGCGATCCCCGCACATTACCGTTATCCTGCACACACACTAGTGACTATTTTTACACACACCAAACCAATTAACCTACAAACCTGCACGCCTTTGATCGGTGGGAGGAAACTGAAGATCTCGGAGAAAATCCCACGCGGTCACGAGGAGAACGTACCAACTCCGTACAGACAGCACCCGTAGTCGGGATCGAACCTAGGTCTCTGCTGCTGTAAGCGCTGTAAGGCAGCAACTCTACCACTGCGCCACCCCAAGGTTGGTGGATGTGTGCAAGTCAGAGTGATGTGTGGCATATAGCTCATATTAGTGTTCATTTTAAATATCAAAAATCTACTCCTGATGTGGATTTGTGCTTAAAAAAAAAGAAGGGTCCTTCACTTTATCTCCAATCTCTGCTTTAATGGAAAGCTCAAAGGGCTGAGGTTTGGCAGGAATGCTTAGCAGGAATTGGTTGCTACATTCAACATACAACATGTCCAACCTCACTTACCGTGTGGGAAGGAACTGCAGATGCTGGTTTAAATCGAAGATAGACACAAAATGCTGGCGTAACTCGGCGGGACAGGCAGCGTCTCTGAGAGAAGGAATGGGTGATGTCTCGAGTCTAGCCCCCTCTTCAGACTGATCAGTCACCCATTCCTTCTCTCCAGAGATGCTGCCTGTCCCGCTGAATTACTCCAGCCTTATGTACTGCTAGATCGCGGAGCTGGGCTCCATTGCCAAACTCTTCATGAAGACCCTCACTGCGGTGGTTTGATTTGAGTCTATCTTCCGTTGGCTGGAAGCTGAGCAGAGGCTGAGGGAACGGTGGCATCAGCATTGGTATCCAGGCATGCCTACTCCACCTGCACCCCCTTCAAGAGCGAAGCTCGTTCCCCAGGTGTGACACGTTGGTAATATCAGCACTCGGCAAGCAGCATCAGCGATTTTGCTTCTTGGCCTCCTTGTTTTGACAGTAAAATCTAAACATGTTTGCGAAAGCAGTAGCCCATGGAAACACTTCCCAATGTGAACACGCATGATTTAAGCTAATATCTCAGTCAGCGAGTCACCAGGGTTAAAAGATCTCGCAGCTGAAAGTAATTACCTTTGTGAAGCTTAACAGAGAGCAAGAATACCAACAATAATTATGGTTTTATTTACTTTTATGCTCGGTTCCCATTCTATTTGTATTACAGCAGGTTTCTACTGTCGTTTTCCTCCCCACGTTCTTGACAGTGGAGCCTCATAGCCCTGTCCCACGGTACGAGTTCATTCCAAGAGCTCTCCCGAGTTTGCCCCGATTCGAACTCGGAGATTTACGGTAATGGCCGCTCGCCGGTACTCGGGGCCCTCGTGGACATTTTTCAACATGTTGAAAAATCTTCCCGAGTCTTCCCGAGCTTAGCTGCCATCAGCGAGTCTTCTCGAGTACCTGCCGTTAGCGTTACGAGCCGCTAGGAGACATCCCCGAGCTCCGACGTACCCGTTACATTCATTCTCCGTGCTTACCACGAGCTTGATTTTTTTTAAACTCGGGAGAGCTCTTGGAATGAACTCGTACTGTGGGACAAGGATTTAACAATTTGGGAACTTCTCAAATCTTCCAAATGAGATGAGGTTGGTCAGGACCACTGTCTAAGCCAACTGGCTGTCTCTCCTCCCAGGTTACATTGATGTCTGGGTATCCCTGGAAAGGTCGTAGGCAGTGTCCAGGTGACCTTCAAGGACAGGTGGAGATTGGGACAATGTTTTACTTTGAATAAAAAACAGAAAATGCTGGGAAAACTCAGTCATCGTTTGTGGAAAGAGAATGGGGTTAACGTTTAAACCCTTTATCAACACTCTCCCAGTTCTGACATTAATTCTATTGGACATTTTCCCTGTGACTGCATTGGGATTCTCCTGGATGCTCTGTTTACCTCCATGGCTCCAAGACATGTAGGTAGGTTAAATGGCCATGGGAAGTTGCCCTTTGTGTAGGTGGGTGTTGGATATTCAAAAGGAAATTTGGGGCCATATAAGAAATACTCAATTGCAGAGATACGGGGCAATTCCCTTATTCCCTTTACCCTGTACCTGTCCACTGCGGACGGCTGGATTGTAATATGTACAGTCTGGATAACACGCAACAAAAAAAAGTTTTTTCACTGTACCTCGGTACACGTAACAATGAACTAAACTAAACTAAATAAGCAGGGGAGTGAGACTGAAAGAAATCTCACACATATCCAATGACATAAATGGCCTCTTTCTATATCATAGTGAAGAATTAATAGGCACTGTTGCCTGTCTGGGCATGCAAAGGGGAAGGTTGACTAACACTGTAAATGTACTATCTGCGGGGACGATGAATGGAGTTGGAAAGTCCAGGGGATGCAAAACTTGTGCGGAGGGAGAGAGAGAGAGCACAAACAAGTAGCAGGCCTGGCAACAGGACTTTATACTTCCAACCAGTATGTTCTCACTTGCTGTAAGAGATCCAACAGCAACAATTGGGACCTGCGACACTGACTTCACTCAAGTCTCCCACATAAAGACAGCATATTGTCCTTCCAGCTTCCAGCATGTACACGGAGACTGGTTCCAATCCAGACTTTACAGCAAAGGCCGTCACAGTCTACTCGGGCATTTCTTCGTTGGAAACCTGCCTTAACCTTAATGTTAAATAAATGAGACTCAAATTATCCAACTAGAAATGACGGAGACTCTACATTTGGAAAGATTAAGATTTGTCTTAATGGACAAGCAAGAACCATTTAAAATAATATGGTCCCCATTTATTGAATATTTGAAGGGGCAAACTGGTTCGGCACGAGAACCCGACTGAATCCGGAATCAAAGAATAGATGAAGTAGTACATTTCATAAAACGCGGATATATCTCCAACGATGCATAATCTGTAGAACGTTCCATTCTTTCCCAATTTCTTACCCTGTTTTTTTGTTTAACCTTTCTCTATTAATTTCTATCTTTATAAAAAATGGAAAAAAATATATATAGATGTACAATTATTATGCAATTGTTAATATAAATAATACTGATAATGTATATCTACAAAGAACAAAATGCTTTTTATTATGTAGTTGCTTCTAACTGATGAAAAAATTTAACAAATTATCCAACTTACTCAAATCCACAGATAACCGTTCTCGTTGTCCCTTACCTCACTCCATTTGAAAGTACTTAGTCATAAAAATGTCACTATTAAATATGAAGTAAATATTAATTAATTTGGATTGCATCATTCTGACTCATAGAAAGTAACTGGCTGGGCAATTATTTATTGATATGCACCTCAATTTCAGAAACATTGATTAATTTTTAACAGTTGATCATTTTTTCTTCTCTGTTTCTTTTTCCTTAAACAAATTGACCAAGATGCATGAAGGAATTTGAACTTTTTGGAGGGACTGCATGTACCTTCTGTTTACTATGGGGCTGATATGTTCTGAACATCATGTTCAACATCATATTTATCAGAGGGGCATTGATCATATATTTATTGCCCCAACTCGCCCTCACCCTTCAACCTTCCTCCTGGTAAATGATGATTGAGACAAGTTCCTGAGCCAGACGTTGCGAGGAAACTGTATTAACTCCATTTGGGCGGCACAGTGGCGCAGCATTCGAGTTGCTGCCTGCAGCATCAGAGACCCCGGTTCAATCCTGACCACTCTGTACGGAGTTCGTACGTTCTCCCCGTGACCTCATGAGTGTTCTCTGCGATCTTCAGATTCCTCCCACTCTCCAAAGACGTACAGGTTTGTAGGTGAATTGTGGCTTGTGTCTGTACACTTAGTATAGGTGTAGAATGTCCCTAGTGTGTGTAGGCCTGTGTTAATGTGCGGGGATCACTGGTCGGTGTGGATTTGGTGGGCCAAAGGGCCTGTTTCTTGAAAATAAACTAAACACAGACAATGCAGAGATATTGTCGGTAACGCGAGGTCCTCTCTGGGTGGGGTTACTGAATGACGGCATGACTGGGGATGGTGCCATTATCAGCAAATATACCAAAATCTGCACACACCACTACAAATGGGGGGAATAGCTATTTTAGTCCTCTTTGAGGACACAAGACTAGGAACCTCTGCCTGAGGTGCAATCCAGTTTTTTGTGACAATGGGCATAATTCCACTGTGTTACATTGTGGGCGGAGCACCAGGGCAAATTCCTTGTATGTGAATACTTGGCCAATAAACTTACATCAGCTCTCTGACAAGATCAGCTGAGCGTGCCCTTCCCAGCAAGTCTCCCGTAAACGCCATTAACATCAACAACTTACATAGAAATACTCAAAAGGGAAGCGATGGAAGCACATTAAAAGTTAACCACTCAAAGGGAACTATTTTATTTTTAAATGTGATTTTACGATAGTCTTGTAAATGACGGTGCCTCATGCTCCCACTTCAAAACCTGTCTCCTCCAATCAGTCTATGTGCCTAAACTCTTTCTGAAATGCTGACCTTCACCATATTACTGCATCTATGAATAAGCAAGGCTGTACATATTCTGTCATACGCACTGAGTGGGCTGAGGAACTTTTGCATGGAGACATTTGGGAAGTTAAGTGCCTTTTGAAAGCTTTTTTTTTTTTGCCAAGCCTGACTTGACAGTTCTCCAGCTCTGAGTGTTAAGCCTCGTTCAAACAGCCCTGATGGACCCCAGTCAAAGAGGAGACTGTTCCGATGCTTTGCCACTTATGACATGATTGATTTTCTTTCAGCGGCCCTTCACTCAGTTTCTGGTGGTACCTGCTTGCCTCAACCCCTGGCTCCCTCTGACCTCCACATATGGTACTGTGTTGCTCGGAACAGATGATGGCAGAGACTTCAGAAAATCAATAGACCTGCCAGTCAGCATGGAAACAAACTGCTTAAAAAAAACAATCACGACACAGTCTGTCGCACAGTACATCCATGCGCTACACTTGAGAAATCAACAAATTCTCTTATTTGGTTCCTGCTGTCCCTAATCTCTGCTTCGCTGTAATGGCCATCTTATGCAAGAATACTCTTATTTTACAGCAGGCCGTCCAGTAAGCTTTCATTTTCACATTTCCTCATCTTGTCTCTGTCTCTCTTCCAAGTTAATCAACCTTTCCTTTGCACACTTTCTGCCCAGACCTCATAAAGATTGATCAATTTCTAACCCACTCCGGAGGTGGTTTTAAGACAGATCAGTTTAAAATGCACCAACCGGGTCCTTGTTTTTGAATGACAGCAAGTTCGGAAGCTAGAAAGGTTATCTCCTCTTGTCAAGTGGGTTTGGTGTTTCGATTTTATTTCAGAATCTGCTTTTAATCATTTGTTTCTTTTTCTCCACCATTGTCCCTGGGTTACAACGGTACTGTTCCAAGTTAACCATTGTTTCCGATGCGGTGGTGAACATCGGGGAGTCCCTAGATTATACCAAATTTTGTTCGAGGCGCAGCTGATAGATCTGCTGCCTGGGAGCACCAGAGAACCGGGTTCGATCCTGACCCTGGTTACTCTCTGTGTGGAGTTTGCAAGTTCTGCTTACTGGCACAGCATCCCTCTTACCATCAGAACTGCCCCTCCGTCGACTCCTTTAAGTCGAGACTAAAAACTCAACTCTACTCCCAAGCCTTTCTTGGCGTCCTCTGAGCGAGGGCTATATGTATGTAGTGATGTTTGTATTTAATCTATGAACCACTGTTGTCTGTTATACTATTCGTATACCAATGTAAAGCACTTTGGCCAACGAGAGTTGGTTTTTAAATGTGCTCCAGAAATAAAAGTGTCTTGACTTGACTTGACTTAAGCACGTGGGTTTCCTCCGGGTGCTCCAGTTTCCACCCACAAAACGTGCTTATTTGGCCTCTGTAAAATTGCCTTGAATGTGTATAAGGAGTGGATGACAGTGGGACAACATGTTGTACTTGCATTTCACAACGAAACTCACCATCATGTTGAGAGAGCTAGCACAACCTTACATCAACCGATACAGAGGATGTTTGAAGATCAAGACTTCAGACCTGGCACGAATCTCATGGTCTGCTGGAACGAGTGAAGCTAAATGATGCCAGAGCAGTGGCGTAGCTGGTAGAACCGCTGCCTCACAGCGCCAGAGACCCTGGTTTAATAGGTGCTGTCTTTGTGGAGTTTGCACTTTCTCCCTGTGACCAGTTTCGTGTATCTTCCAGTTTCCTCTGGATGCTATGGTTTCCTCCCAAAATCCCAGACGCACAGGTTTAGTAAATTACTTGGCCAATGTAATTGCCTTCAACGTGTCCAGTGTGCCAGGATTCAGAGTCAACCAGCCCTCTGTGTTAAATCTACCTGGTCAACTGCGACAACACAGCAACTGGCCCAGAGCTGTGCAGCTGCTGAGGGAGGGGGAAACATCAGTCACCCTTCTCAAATTCAAATGGTGGCATGAGCTTATGCATTGGACAAGATTGTGATCTAGTGTGTATGATCCTTCTATGCTTGCAAACCTTCGATCACCCACACCCCCACCCTGCAGTTATGCCCCTGTCCCACTTAGGAAACCTGAACGGAAACCTCTGGAGACTTTGCGCCCCACCCAAGGTTTCCGTGCGGTTCCCGGAGGTTTTTGTCGGTCTCCCTAATGGTCGAAAGTGGTTTCCGCTTCTTCTATGTTCCAGCAATTATTTCGAAAAATTCAAAACCGGCCGCGACTAAAAATAGGTTGCCGTTTTAAAAATCGGTAATTTTTTAGTCGAAGGCGATTGCGATGCTGGTTGTAGGTGGTTGCCGGAGGTTGTAGCTAGTGGAAGGTAAGACCTTTTTTTCATCCAGTTTTATTCCACCAGGGAGTTCTTACCTTCCACTACCCGCAACCTCCGGCAACCACCTTCACCACTTTCGACCATTATGGAGACTGACAAAAACCTCCGGGAACCGCACGGAAACTTTGGGTGGGGTGCAAAGTCTCCAGAGGTTTCCGTTCAGGTTTCCTAAGTGGGACAGGGGCATTCCGAAGACCACAACATACCACGATCAACTTGCGGCCCACCCCACTAACCATTAGGACTTTTCAGAAAGAAGGATAATAAAAAAAAAATCTGTTTTTTAAAGTTAATGGGAAAAATAAAAAATAATAGCATTTGCTGAGCATATTTCGCAATAAGAGGAAATCCCAAAGTATTTGCATTCATTAAGTCCTTCGCTGAAGTGTGGTCACTGATAATGGGGCTAACACGACAGACATTTATGCGCAGAAAGTCTCCTACGGATGATCCGTCTGGTTCATGTGTTGGTTGCAGGATTAATGTTGGGCAGGATAATGAGTAGCGCTCCCCGATCTTCTTCAGACGCTTCCCAGAGTATTTGCTGAAATAGTTAGCGTCAGTTTATTCAATGACCCATCTGGAAGACAACCTCATCAACAGTGAAGAACCCTCTCAGTACAGCACCAGACCACCAGCTTGGATTATTTGAAATCCACCTGCTACAAACTCTTTGAATAATTATTTAATCCCCCGTTGCAGAGACACAATCTTGATTTTAATTAGCAGTCAAAGTGAAGTGGCAATTTTTTGGAGAGTTCCCAAATCCAGAAATCTTCTAGTATTTTGATATAGGAAATATTAGCACAGTATTCGACCTAACATAATTTCATCTACAGCATCTGAACCTCGTCTCACAATTAACCTGTGGCTCTGAGGCCCCGTCAAGCCTCCAGGCTGTCTATGATATGTATCATCGCTGTTAAGCAATATCCATCAATACTCATTTAAATTCACCAGGAATTAATTTGTGTTTCGGAAAATGTCCCCAATACAGGAATGTTTTCTCCCACAGACCTTCCACCTCCTGCGCATCACTTGCCCCTCAAACCTCTACCTCCCCCCCCCCCCCCCACCTCCACTCCACCCTCCCTCATTTATCCCCATTTGAAGAACATGCAAGCTTTCTTGTTCTAAAATAGACCCCTGCAGTGGTGAGCATCAACAAAAAAGCTGGATTGACTCCGTGGGACAGGCAACATCTGAGCGATGGAATCAGACATGGAACAGAAAATGGTGTCACCATCTATACCAAGAAAGGACAAGCTCACATTTCAAGATGCACCTTCTATCTGAGCAACCCAAGTTTATTTTACTGCATTTGGCAGATCTGCTGTGTATTTCAATATTTTATGTTGTTTTTCTTGGAAGAATAACAGATACTCCACTTCCCCACCACTGAACATGCTGATCTATGCCAAGACATAGAGGACTGTGTGCACTACTGCCTTTTTTATGCCTCGTCCAAACAGCCACCTGTGTTTCCAGCTCCAAGCTGGTGGGCTGGTGGAGAACGGAAGGAGTGCTGGCTGCACTGGTGATGAGGCTACCTTCCAGGTGAGTCATTAAATAAATTGATGGCTCAACACACCTTGCAACTGTGTAAAGGTGCTGTCCCACTGCGGTGACCTAATCTGCCAGTTCTGGCGAGTTTGCCCTCGGCTCATACTCGCAGCATGGTCGACACGAGGTCCTAGGAGGTCTTTGTAACTCTCATTCATGCTCAGGAGTAGCCCCGCGTACTCGAGGCCTCAGCTAGGTCGCGGCGTATTTTTTCAACAAATAAAAAAAGGTCGCTATGGAAAAAATCGATACTGTTTTTACTCGTAGGTTTAGTCGTAGTGGGTCGGCATGTTAGTCCTAGATAATCGAGGGTAGTCGTAGATAGTCTTCAACATACTCGAAGGGAGGTTGAAGGGAGGCTGAAGGAGGTCTTCTTCACTCTCCGCTCTTCAGTGTCCAATTTTCCCGAAACTAGTCGAAGCTAGTCTTCAACATAGTCGAAGGAGGTCTTCAACATGACATTTTTTCAAACTCTCCTAAACTCGTCCAAACTCGCCAATTAGGTAGCCGCAGTGGGACAGCCCCTGAACTGTCGGAAGCATGGAAGAGAGCAAAACTAACGGGGCCTCACTGTCAAGCCCCACACCTTCCAGGGAGCAAGGGAGATCGGCTGGGATGGTGGCGGGTGTAGAATGCGCAGACTTTCATAGGAATCTCAGTCAAGTCCAACACTGAAGCACATTGAGAGCTTTGAGAGCAAGAGTTTACCCCTGACATTGTCACTGTCCCCGCTGATTTTCATCAACCGGCTGAGTGTTTTGAACATTTCCTCCCCTATCTTTCAAAGCTTGTGGCTTTAGTAATTCACTGGGTGGTGTATCTGTCAGCTGCGTTTGGTCTCGAGCACACTTCTGAGTTGCGAGTTGGCAGGGCTTGGCTTCAGACGCTTGATGACATAATATAGCACTCCGATACATTGCACAGAGAGTGCTGTGCTGTCTGCTCTGCTGTCTTTCAGATGGGATGTTAAATTGGCCTCTCAGCTGGATATCAAATATCCCATTCCATTATTTGGAATAAAAGCAGGGAAGTTATTCCCGGTGTGCGCGCTTGAAAACAATTGTCCCGCAGCCGACATCTCGTAGCTTTTCCCCTTTGTGGGGACTTGCTGTGCAGTGAGCAGATGGATGCCTGCTTCAGTGATAACAACTTCAGAAATACTTCTCTGACTGTGGCTGTGATGGGCACAAACGACGCACACGTTGCATATACTTGTAAGCACTGTTGACAAAAGGGTTTGCACGGTTCCCTGTTTAACAAGACCCCCTTATTATTGCACGAAACTGCTGTCCTCTTAGGGCACACGCTCTATACATCCATAACTATGTACCATCACTGACACATGAATATGCCATTCTCTTCCACACAAAGAGTGAAGCTTTCTCCCTTTAAGCGGAAAGCTTTGTCACTGTCTTCATAAAACCCATTTTGTGTGTGATTCATCGCAGTCTATGACAAAGTTATCATAGTTGCAATTATTAGGATGGAGAATAAAACAGATGGTGAAATTGTCAGGGCTTTATTCAATGAGATAAAGTGGTTGAATGTGTATGTAACATTAAGACATTCCATATATTAATAGTAACAAGTAATTCAAAGGAAATTTATAACTCACTGTGGCAATTGGCCATCCCTCAATGCCTGGCAGTGTCACGCTGAATTGACTGGCATTTTATCTTGCCTACCAGCAAACCTTTGTGAAGGTGGCTAGGAGTCTGTGCGCAGGGAGGAATTGCAGACGCTGGTTTACACCGAAGACAGACACAAAAGGCTGGAGTAACTCAGCGGGACAGGCAGCATCTCTGGAGAGAAGGAATGGGTGACTATTTGAGCCGAGACCCTCCTTCAGACTGAGAGTCAGGGGATAGGGGAATGAGAGATATATAGAACGGTACTTAAGAGAAATGAATGGAAGATGTCCAAAACAGAATGTTAATCAAGGATATGTGGGACACTCAGTAGGCCATCGTTGGCTGTGGAACGGGTGACAACGAGTGTATAGACCGAAAAACGAAACAGGATGGAAGTGAAACTGGTACAATGAGGAGGGTGGGGGAGGGGTGGAGAGAGAAGGGTTACTTGAAGTTAGAGAAGTCAATGTTCATACCACTGGGGTGTAAGCTGCCCAAGCGAAATATGAGGTGCTGTTCCTCCAATTTCTGTTGGACCTCACTCTGACAATGTAGGAGGCCCAAGAACAATGTGGGAATGGGAGGGGGAGTTAAAGTGTTTGGCAACCGGGAGATCGTGTAGGCCGAAGTGGACTGAGCGGAGGGGAATAGAACATTTCCCAGATGAATGTTGAATGGAAACTTATTTAAGATAGAGTGGCAAGCAATTAGTTACATTCCTCAATGATTTCAACATCTCCCTGCATCATTTGTACAACAGACCTTTTATTTCCCTGCCTCAATACCTTTCCAACCGGCAAACGTGTTCGCATTTAAAAGGCAACTTTCCTCTCCTCTCGATGGTTTTTCCCTCAGCCTAACCCTAAAGATTAATCTTCAATTCATAACAAACGCCATGATGGTTCTAGAGGATTGAAAATGCTTCTGATGGAACAGATACGATTTTAATTTAACACCTCATCTGTCAGGGGAAAATCCCTCCGTACTCACTGAATTCTAGGGATAGGATGTGTGCAAAGCTTGCCGGAGTGGGGTTTGAATCCACAACCTAGTTCTAGCCCTCAAGTAAAAGTGCAAGCACTTTGCCAAGACTGAAACATTCAAGGTAAAACTGCATCGTAATTAGTTTCTTGTCAGTGCATCACAGAAGGTGCTGACCTCCTTCAAGCAAACAGGCCACCATCTCTATCAAAGGAATACAAACAGAGGATTTAAGCAATTTTTCAACCTTTTTTGTTGTTTGTGGGTAAATTTAAGATCTAAACCAAGTTTACAGCAAATCTGTAGCATATACCAATGTATGTAAACACTAATGTTTTTCTTTAGGCCCAATGCTTTCCTCTACTTAGACAATGCCATGGGGGATGATTTTTCAAGCTAATCCTGCCTTTTCATCTCAAAAGGACAGCATACCTGACTGAGCCTAGTGTTTCCTTTATTTAATGCCCACATAGGTATATTTTCCCGTGTAGTTGATTATTCCTTCTCTTCTTCGCGGAGAACGAAGACCAGTTGCGTGCTCCTTAACTGATGGCCTGGCTGAGATTAGTGAACACAGCAAATATCTGGGGCCTTCTGTTCCCAGTTGCTTTGTCTCTCAACGGAAAGGGCTTGTTATGCAGTAGGAACGGCGTCAAGAGGAAATCTGACAGAAATACAACTTTATTTGGATGTATCCCAACGTTAATTGAGAAAACTAATTTACGATCGTTTAAAATTGATGTTAACTTTTTACCTAAAGTGAAGAAATTGGAAACGAGGAACTTTTAATTGTTAGTTAATCTATTAAGATGAACAAATCAGTTCCATATCACTATCTTGAATTAAATAATTGCTCTTCAAATTGTGCAATTTCAAGGAAGGCAGTATATGCATCTGAATATAAAGAGACTACAGAAAAGAAAATAAATTATTTTTGCAAAGCTCTTCAAGAATTCACCTAACTGGCCATTAATAATACATCTAAAGCAATGGAGCAGCCTTTGAAAAGCACTAAACTGAACCCAATTAAAGCTTACTTCGTTACAAAGGCTCGAGATGCAAAGGCAAGTCTAGCTTAAAATATTTTCCCCCCTTTTGCAGTCTGTCTTAATGTAATATTAATGAGACTGGATGGAGGGGCCATAAAAACTGATAGGTTTGCGATTGTAAATTATAAATCGGTATTGATTTTTCCCAGCACTAACACAGTTGGCTTATTGTAAGCTACTACAGGCACAGTGCACTTTATCAGATTAGGCTGGAGCCTGGCATCAAATATACATGAGAAGGATGCATTTCTGACACAATGGATTCTGAAAAACAACAATACACAGATGCGCACACACACGCACACACACACACACATATACACACACGCACACATATACACACACACACGCACACACACACACACACACACACACACACACACACACACACACATATACACACACGCACACACACATATACACACACACACGCACACACATACACACACACACACATACACACACATATACACACACACACGCGCACACACACACATACACACACACACAACACACTCTCTCACATGTGCACACACACATACATACATGCTATCTCACATGCGTGCACACACACACACACCCTATATCTCCTGCGCACACACACACACACTCCCTCTCATATACATACACTCACACACCAGTGCACACATGTAAGGATGGTTCAGCAAGAAGACATAGTCAACAAATCCAACAAATTTTGACAGAATTGTCCAAAAAAAATCAAAATATGATCTGCAATATAAGCACTTTATTCCCAGTCAGTTAAGTGGGAAATTCTGTTTTATTTTACCACACATTAAAAATTGTCAGACAGTTTGAGCAAAATGAATAGCACATTCAAGAAATCACATGAACTGAAATTCTTTGCTTTCATTCTCTCATTCCTTCCCCATTGTGCATTAAATTTAGGAAACAGATCTTTGGAAGATCTCAACCGGTCAAACAGTGGTGGCAAAAAGGCTGTATTGTGGTGTTTCAGGTCAAGATCCTGCAACAAGAATGGACCACTTAAAGAGGTCCCCCCCCCCCCCCCCCCCCCCCACCTCTTGACCCTCTTTCTCTAGCGGTCTTTGTGGAGAGCAGCAATGGAACCTTCTGAACTGTGCATAGTTAAAGCATGGAAACAGGCCCTTTGGCCCAACTTGCCCTCACTGTCCAACATGTCCCATCTACACTAGTTCCACATGCCTGCATTTGGCCCATATCCATCAAAACCTGTCTTATCCATGTTTCTTAAACGTTGCAATAGTACCTTAAATGCCTTAAATACGTCCTTCAGCAGCTTGTTCCATACACCTCAGGCAACGCCGTGCTCGGACCCTGTGAAATGATTGCTACCTCGACCATGGCTCCCACACAGTAGGGCTCATCATGACACCAGCAGCCAGGAAGCCATTCAGACTATCAAGATCAGGCCTTCCAATGAAGTCTATTCCTACCTGTCAAATATTCACTTGCTTCTCAAATAATTGCAGCTTCATTGCTAACATAAGAAGGGTTTCAAATATTGGCACCAGATTATAATTACATTTTATTTTGCTCTGTCTAGCCTAAAGCCACTGGGCTCAACCAGGGCAATCCTACTCCCAATGCCACAGGATATCGGGAAAAAACATCATCCATTAAAATCCCTTACTTCAGTTTGCCCATGCTCATAGGATGTGTTTGCAGAAAGCTGCAGTAAGAGGATCCTTTGAACACCAAACACAAGGGACTCCCATGTAAATGACTCACTGTCTGTAAACCTCAATGTACGAAAGCATAACACCATTACATCCCGCCAGATGAAAGTGGGGTTGACAACAGGGATTTCAAAAATGAAGGTCATTGAGCACTTCGCCCCACCCCTCCTCCCCAGATAGTTATTTGCAAAACTAATTAGCTTTTCGCACTTAATTTGCCAGTATTTCTTACTGCTGTTTGCATCAATCACCAAACAACTCGCGATCTTCTTAAGCAGAGGTGAAGAAATCTTTTTGCACAGAAGCGGAGAAGTTTCCCTTTTAAAAAGGGACATCCCTTCTAATGCGGATATTGTTGCCTGCTCTGCTCCTTAACTTTCTGAAGGAGATGAGGAGGAATTTCTTTCGTCAGAGGGCAGTAAATCTGTGGAATTCATTGCCATAGATGGCTGTGGAGGCCAAGTCAATGGATATTTTTAGGGCAGAGTTATATAGATTCTTGATTAGTACGGGTGTCAGGGGTTATGGGGAGAAGGCAGGGGAATGGGGTTAGGAGGTATTGATAAATCAGGCATGATTGAACGGCGAAGTAGACATGATGGGCCGAATGGCCTAATTCTCCTGCAGTCACTTTCAAACTTATGAACTTATTCCAAACGGTAAAGACTTTATCCATATCCTTACCAGTTGATAACCCTGGTTGAGACACACCCGCCCTGGCCCACAGATGACTGCCCTTGCATGCAGCTTGATCGTAGTGCCCTTATCCCTTTCACTTCCAGTGCGCATGGACCAGGCACATGGAGACCAAGCGCAGAAACACATGCAATAAAGAAAGACCCAAAGGAAGGACAAAGCAACATCAGAAGGATAAGTCACTGAAGAAGTCACTCATTGTGGGGCAGATAGCACAAGGCGCAAGGCACAAGGTGCAATTCCAGACCCTATCATGGAGGGACATGCTTGTACCATAGAAGATCGCAAAGGCCAAGGCCAAGGAGGGTACCAGGAGGGCAATAACACTAACGATAAATTCCCTGGGACGCAGGATGCTAATGTGACTTACTGTGAGAGTTGATCTCAATGTGGATCAAAACATGGCCTGGCCATTCCTAGTGACTGGAATGACAGAAGCAGCAAAGAAAGCCAAGGGACGGCTGATTCAAATAGAATCTCTGGTCAGAATAGAGACTGGCTTCAAAGCTGGAAACAGACCCAGGCAACAATGCCCAATAAGAATTAAACATACCATCAACATTATATTTGAATAACACAAGGAATGCTAAGAAGACTACTATAATATATCATATTATACCATATATAATATTTCAGATCAATGATGTGTGACACAAGAGGCTATTCATCTCGTAGTATCTCACTCTAACATGTATGATTTGGAAAAAAACCTGTAACAATTCTTTGTTGTTCTGCTCTTTCAAGATTATATTTACAGACTGAAACTGAAGACTGAGGATCCAGTACAGACAGTCTTGCTGTGTTAGCCTGTTACTACTTGACTACTTTGAGTCAGTGGTCTAGTCCATGCTGAAGCACTCAGCGACCAACCTAAATGAGTGTACCACTGTCATCACAGACTTGATCGGTAAGTGTGTAGAGGACTACATGCCAAAGACGTCAATCTGAGTGTTGCCCAAATGGAAGCAATGAATGAAGCATAATATCCACTCACAAGTGAAAACAAAGTTTGTGGCATTCAAGTTGGGTGATCAGACCTTTAGTTCAGTTTGAGTTAGAGATACAGCTTGGAAACAGGCCCTACAGCCCACCCAGTCCACACCAACCAGCGTTCCCCACACACCAACACCATCCTACACACACTAGGGACAATTTACAATGACACCAAGCCAATTAACCTACACACCTGTACGTCTTTGGAGTGTCGGAGGGAACCGGAGCTTCCCGGAGAAAACCCAGACAGGTGACAGGGAGAAGGTACAAACTCTGTACAGATAAGACCCGTGGTCCGGATCGAACCCGGGTCTGGAGCGCTGTAAGGCAGCAACTCTACCGCTGTGCCACCATGCCAACCTGTACAGGAAATTTAGGAATGGCCTTCACAGAGCCATCGGGGATGCCGAGACAATTCCAGACCAACAGTGGGATTGTGGCAAGGCTTGCATGCTATAATGGGCTAGCAAGCGAAGACGGGCAGAATTGCCAGCAACTCTACCTCACTGAGGCCCATGCACTTTCTCTGTAGCTGTAACACTATGTTATGCAATCTGTTTATATTCTGTTTATTGTCACCCTTTTGCTGAACATCACTGCTCAGTCCGCTTCGGCCTGTGTGATCTCTTTAATTCTCCCTCCCATTCCCATATTGACCTTTCTCTCCTGGGTCTCCTCCATTGTCAGAGTGAGGCCAAATATAAATTGGAGGAACACCATCTCATATTTTGCTTGGGCAGCTTGCAACCCAGCGGTATGAATATTGATTTCTCTAGCTTCAAATCCCCTCTCTCTCCATCCCTCCCCCACCATAGTCGGCATACTAGTTTCATTGTCGTCCTGTTGAGTTTCATTGCCTGCAATCTTGTTATCACCTCGCCCACAGCCAACGATGGCCTGTTCCCTTTCATTATCATTACCCTTCTGCATATCTTTCATTCATTTGTTCCATGTCTCTCTACATCGCCGTCTATAGCTCTCATTTCCCTTTCCCCTGACACTCGAAGAAGGGTCTCGACCCAAAATGGCACCTATTACTTTTCCCCAGAGATGCCACCTGACCCGCCGAGTTACTCCAGCTTTTTATGTCCATCTTCACAATAAAAACATTTACACGATATTTTGTGAACCGCATCCTTATTTCTGATAATGATTAGTATGAAGCAACAATAAGATAACCATATAACAATTACAGCACGGAAACAGGCCTTCTCGGCCCTTCCAGTCCATGCCGACCATTTATTTTCCCCTAGTCCCATCTTTGCCCCATAAGATGTCTTCATGGGGCCTCTGATTTTGTGTACAGTGTGAATAATAATCCTATAATGATAGACCTTTTTTTCTCTATACACCGTCTGCGCAGTCCATGCTAAATCAGGATTCATTTCACATAGGTTGTTTGAAGGTGAAGATTATGCCATTAACAGCTATTCCCTAAATAAAAATATTTTTATCTTTACTGAAGGGTCCATACATACACTGTGGTGGAAGTTTCACACAAACTCATCGCCTCTGGTACAATACCAGAAATTTCAGATCATGGGGGGCTACATTGAATTTAAAACACCCGCAAAGACCAGGGAGTCAATGCTACGCAAAAGAAGGGTCTGAAGAAGGGTTTCAGCACGAAACGTCGCCTATCTCCTTCACTCCTTAGATGCTGCTGCACCCGCTGAGTTTCACCAGCCTTTTGTGTACCCTACACAAAAGATGCAAGGAAGACAGGATCGGTAGTTGAGTTGAGTTTAGTTTATCGTCACTTTACCTGGAGATTGCTCCGGTAATGTTAAAAACTGAACATTGGATTCATATCTCCTTATGCCATAGAAGGAGATCTTTCATCCCATTGTATCTGTTCCAGCTCAAAGCAATTTCATTGCCCTGCAAACATTTTCCTGTAACCTATTCTCCAGGCATTTCCATCAACCCGTTCCCAGATTCCAGCAATCAACTACACACACACACCAGGGAAATTTACGATGGCCAATTGACCCAACATAGTCACACAGTTAGTGGTGACTCGAGCACCTGGGACACAGGGAGAAACTCCACTCCAACTGAACCGCAATCACTGATGCTGTGAGGTAGCAGCTCTACTGTCTGTGCCAATGTGCTGCCCACTCATATCTGTTCCCTGGAGACATTGACTGTGTATATGAGCCTGACACTATGTTCAGCATACGCATACCACACTGGAACAAGCGATATTGCCTGAGATACTACTATAGGGCTTTGGTTTGGATTAAATGTGGAGGGACGGAACTGCACATGCTGGTTTAAGCCGAAGGTAGACACAAAAAGCTGGAGTAACTCAGCGAAACAGGCAGCATCTCTGGAGAGAAGGAATGGGTAAGGTTTTGGGTCATCTGAAGAAGGGTCTCGACCTGAAATGTCATCCATTTCTTCTCTCCAGAGATGCTGGCGGTCCCGTTGAGTTACTCCAGCTTTTTGTGTCTATCCTTGGTTTGGATTAAGTTTTGGTTTCAAGAGCTACAACGGCAGTGAGACAGAGGAGACCAACATTGTGAATACGTTTATTGGCCAAGTATTCACATACAAGGAATTTGCCTTGGTGCTCCGCCCGCAAGCAACGACATGACATACAGTGACGGTTAGGAATGACACATAAAGCACTAATAATAAAACATTATTGATGACAAACCAACCCACTGACACTACTAATCTGGACCTCTGGATATTTCAAGAACCTTGCAATAAATTGTGCAGACACAAGGAATTGCAGATGCAAGTTTACAATAAAAGATACCATGGTGCTGGAGTAACTCAGCGGAACAGGCAGCATCTCTGGAGAACAGGATAGGCGATGTTTCAGGGCACGACCCTTCTTCAGACTGATTATAGTAGGAGGGAGAAGGCTGGTAGAAATGTTTGGCAGTGACAAAACCCAGCAAGTGTTGAGGGGGGTTACACAAAAAGCTGGAGAAACTCAGCGGGTGCAGCAGCATCTAAGGAGCGAAGGAGATAGGCGACGTTTCGGGTCGAGGCCCTTCTTCAGACTGGTCAGGGATCAGGGAAACGAGAGATATAAACAGTGATGTGGAGAGATAAGGAACAATGAGTGAAAGATATGCAAAAAAGTATTGGTGATAAAGGAAGCAGGCTTGAGGGGGTTTGGCAGATGGCTGGACAAAGGCCAGAGATGGGAAGAAGACAAAAGGCTTATCTCCTTACCAAAGCGATAAGGATATACGGAGACAAGAGGCGTGAAATGTGCAGAATGAGGAAGTGATATAGGTTGAAGGGGATAGAGAAGGGGAAATGGTTTGGTGGTTAGTTGCCTAAAAGGATAATTCAATGATCATACCTATGGGATGTAAGCTGCCCAAGTGGAATATGAGTTGCTGCTCCTCCAGTTTGCATGTGGCCTCACTCTGGCAAAGGCATGAGGCCCAGGATAGAAAAGTCACAATATGAGAATGGGAAGGGAAGATAAAATGGTTAGCAAGCAGGAGATCCAGCCTCCATTATAACCATATAACAATTACAGCACGGAAACAGGCCTTCACGGCCCTTCCAGTCCGTGCCGACCATTTATTTTCCCCTAGTCCCATCTACCTGCACTCAGCCCATACCCCTCCATTCCCTTCCCGTCCATATACCTATCCACTTTACTTTTAAATGTTAAAATCGATCCCGCCTCCACCACTTCTGCCGGAAGATCATTCCACACAGCCACCACTCTCTGAGTAAAGAAGTTCCCCCTCATGTTGCCCCTAAACTTCTGTCCCTTAACCTCTGTCCCATTGGCAAAGCGAGTGCATAATCTAGTCTATGCTAGGTCTCACTTGGACTGTGGATCAGCCCTCTCAAGTGGGAATGGAGCATAGTGGAAATGCGGATAAAAGAAAAAAGAAAGTAAGAAAAAAAGAACTGTAATGCCTGTAACCCTCCCCTCCACCTGAAATGGGAAAATGGCAAAACAATCCATACAGGCCTGAGTCACACGCAGCGATCAATGGCTATATTAGTTCATTCAATTACTACTAGTTAAGTTAAAAAATACAAAGAGATTCTTTAAATTGAGTGGCTTTATTCCAATCAGCAATCCTTTGTGAGGCCGTCAGTCTTTGGAAAGAGAAACCAGCAGGCATGTTAAGAAGCATTCCTCATGGCAAGCTAATGATTATTGGCACTTCTTGTGTAAACATTTTAACACTTCCCAGTCTCTCCGAGTGAGTCTGTCTGTCGTGATGTGTTGCCACCAGGCCAGCCGCATTCTTTTGTGAAGTGCCGCTCGCTCGCTGGCTCGAGACTAGGAGCTGCCAATGAGTCTTCTCATCTTTAACAAGAACAACTCTCGTGTCTCAGCTGGTGTGAAGAGAGAGACATGGAGCGTCGTCGTCGAAAGCTGGCAAATTCCTCCCGCTGCCATTTGTTTATTGGCAATTAACAAACAAAATAATTATCATTTAAAAAAAAACCCCTTGGCTTCATTGCTCGCGATGGGGGTAATGTGTCTGCCTGAGATTAGTTAAAGGTGAAGACTGTGAAGAGAGGCAGTCAAACAGCAACAAACATCAGACACCCATGTAAAAATCCCACACTCTGGAAACATCAAAGTGCTAAATAGTAGCACTATTAAGGGCTTAGATCCCAGTCAGATGAGACATCTCTCTCCATGGGTCTGCTGCTCAATCAGAGTCTGCTGCAATTCATTTTACAAGTATACTTGCACTGCAGACACAAGGGGTAAATCTTTCTTCCTCTTCTTTTCGAGGTGTTGAACTCCTTGATATACAATACTAGGGACATCTATTACCAAATAAAGACTGGGCGGGCCAGGCAGCATCTCTGGAGAGAAGGAATGGATGGCATTTTGGGTCGAGACCCCTCCTCAGACTATCCAGGTAGACAAAAGTGCTGGAGAAACTCAGCGGGTGCAGCAGCATCTATAGAGCGAAGGAAATAGGCAACGTTTCGGGCCGAAACATCGTCTTCAGATTTTCCCAGCATCTGCAGTTCCTTCTTAAACAATCCAGAGATGCTGTCTGTCCTGCTGAGTTACCCCCGCATTTTGTGTCTATCGACTGTTTAAACCAGCATCTGCAGTTCCTTCCTACAGATAAAAACTATGCGTGTCCTGACAATGAATTTGATTTCTGGGTCATTATTGTCATGCAATAAATACATCCATTTTCATTTATTCTGGGCCTTTAATGTAGCAAGTACTTTCCCTGGTGCTTTACAGAATCCATTACTATGCTTAAAAGACATTTGGACAGGTAGGAGGTTCAGATGAATATGAGCTAAATGCAAGCAAAATGGGACGAGCTTGGATAGACACCTTGGACAGCAAAGACAACTAGCGCTGAAGGGTCTATTTCTCTGGTGTATAATTCTGTAACTCTATGACTCGTATCAAACAAAATTGACACATTCACAAAATATGATTTCATGGCTGATGATCAAAGCCCTTGTCAAATAGACAAAATCCTGGAAATATTCAGCAAGCCAGGCAGCATCTGCAGAATTGCAGATCCTTCATCAGGCTTTGGCTCAAAACATCAACACGGTTTCTCTTTTCGCAAATGCTTCATGAATGTGACAGCCATTTTCTGGGGGGTTTTTTTTCTCAGATTTCTAGCATTTACATTTTTTTTTGTTTTACTCCCTCAAACAGATGGGTTGTAGTCTGAAGGAGGGTCTCGACCCAAAATGTCACGCGCTCCTTCTATCTGGAGATCTTGCCTGTCCCGCTGAGTTACTCCATCTTCAGTGCAACCCAACATCCGCAGTCCCTTCCCACACTGCAGCATTGATTCCATGCAGGTCAAACGCTAACTTCTCTTTTTCTATTTGTAAGACCATTGAAATGTTCCCATTTTACCAAGCACTGTGTCATAGAATCAAGCTCAGATTTGAATTCATTCACTCCTCTCTTGTAGTTATCGACAAATATGACACCATTTACAGCTTGAAGGGAACGAGGAGGGAGTCAGAGACAGGGCTGTGACACTATAGATAAACACAAAATGCTGGAGTAACTCAGTGGGCAGCATCTCTGGAGAGAAGTGTTAAAGAAGGAACTGCAGATGCTGGAGAATCGAGGGTACACAAAAAGCTGGAGAAACTCAGCGGGTGCAGCAGCATCTAAGGAGCGAAGGAGATAGGCGACGTTTCGGGTCGAGACCCTTTACAAGGAGAAGAAGTGCCCACTCTGCACTCCACACCCATGATACGTCCTTCACAGTTTACCTGAAGAAGGGTCTTGATCCGAAACGTCGCCTATCTCCTTTGCTCCTTAGATGCTGCTGCACCCGCTGAGTTTCTCCAGCTTTTTGTGTAACCCTCTCTGGAGAGAAGGATTGGCTGACGTTTGAAGACTGAAGAAGGGTCTTGACCCAAAACGTCACCCATTCCTTCGATCCAGAGATGCTGCCTGTCCCGCTGAGTTCCTCCAGTATTTTGTGTCCATCTTCTGCCAAAATTCTTATTCATAACCCAAAATCCCCAGGTAATTGGGGACTATAAGTCCAATCCTCCAATGTTTTGTTTCAATGGAAGTGCAACCTACACTCTGATGGATAAAACACAAAGGACATGGACATATATTGAAGCTCATTATTAAGTTACTGAAAATGATATTGGATGATTTTAGGAGAATGATGCTACACTGAATTCCCTGGTGTTATTGTCGTTTATTTCATGTCACAGTCTTCACCTTTGGTAGGTCAACATAGCCCCTGACTTGGAAAAGATAAGATGCAGTACCTTGACAAAGGTTTCTCCTTTGTATTGTAGTGTGTATGGCTTCACTTACATCTGAGCAGAGCATCTCACCCAAACAAACTGAGTACGAGACTGGAGCAGTTGATCCACAGAATCAGAGAGAGCTAACAGCAGAGGAGATTACAGGAAATGGGAGAGGTGACTCATTGCCACAATGCGCAATAGAAAGTACTTGCATTTACAAGGAGAAGAAGTGCCCGCTCTGCACCCCACACACATGATATGTCCTTCACAGTTTACCGTGACTCACCATAATGACAAAGTAATTCGCTTGGCATGAGCAACATCAAGGACTATTAACCCCACATTCACCCACCATATCAAACAAGATCAATTTTACAGTGTTGGCATGAGAAGGCCGCCCTGAAATTTAAACCCACCCACCATTCATCAAGATATCAGTGCCACTTTCCTGTGCTACTCCCATTTCCTTGGAACGCTTATTATGCAGAAAACTATTGATCTAAGTTCTGCATGAAGTCAATGACTAAACCTCTTTCGGAGAAAATTCCGAGGCTTCACCCCCCACAGTGGGTGAAGAATTATTTCCTCATCTGAGACTAAAGGACTTGATTTCATATTATGTCCCTGATCTTACATTCCTCCATTTGAGGAATCATCCTTGCAGCATCCAGCCAGTCAAGCACTGTTACAACTCTCCCTTCATCCCTTCTTAGCTTCAGAGAACGCAGTTCCAATTCTCTCGATCTCTTCTCAGAGGGCAACTTTGCCATCCCTGCACCTGGTCGAGTTCCTTAGTTTAGTTTAGTTTAGCTTAGTTTAGAGATACAGCGTCCACTGAATCCGCACCGACCACTAATCCCCACGCATTAGAAATATAGAAACATAGAAAATAGGCACAGGAGTAGGCCGCTCGGCCCTTTGGGCCAGCACCGCCATTCAATGTGATCATGGCTGATCATCCAAAATTAGTACCTCGTTCCTGCTTTTTCCCCATATCACTTGGATTCCGTTAGCCCTAACAGCTCTATCTAACTCTCGCTTGAAAACATCCAGTGAATTGGCCTCCACTGCCTTCTGTGGCATAAAATTCCACAGATTCACATCCTTCTAGGTGAAAACGTTTTTCCTCATCTCAGTCCTAAACGGCCTACCCCTTATTCTTAAACTGTGATCCCTGGTTCTGGACCCCCCCAACACGGGGAGCATTTTTCCTGCATCTAGCCTGTCCAATCTCTAACTATAAGATCCCCTCTCATCCTTCTAAATTCCAGTGAGTAACACTATCCTACACACACTAGGGACAAGTTACACTTACACCAACCCAATTAACCTACAAACCTGGAGTATGGGAGGAAACGGAAGATCTCGGAGAAAACCCACAGGGTCACGGGGAGAACGCACAAACTCCATAAATAAAAGTCCACACACAGTAGAATTATATAGACGCATATACTTTCCCCATTTATACACCGTATGCATTTAAACACTTTGCAGCCTATTGCATTTAAGCACATTTCCACTGTTAGAATTTACTACGGAATCACTTTCCACCTAATAAACCAACTACACTCAAAGAAATAAAGTTCAATTAAAACCACTCGTTATATTTCCACGCCAGGCAAGATTAATGGCCAGGGTTTTACATGACTGTTGATACATTTATTGGAACTATTTTTCTAAGCTTAAAGACTGTCCAGATTCTACCTCAAGGCCGTCAGATCTGTTTCCATTATCGGTTGAGGGTTCTCCAGAGTGCTATTGATTGGACTGTGATGGGACAGTTCGAGGACAAAGCAAAACTAATTAAACAGCAAGCACAAAGAATTGTACTTTCAATACGGGTTGAAGCTGCATTTAATTACTACGTGGATAAAACAACACAGAGCCAAGCATGCATTTGTTATGGTATAAATGTACTGCACTGTAATATCGTCTGGAAACCCACAATTTGATCTAACACCCAGGATTGCTACCCTGAAGGCATCTAGAGAATGGGATGAAGCAGGCAATGATGAGGTCTTTGTGTGCTGTTTGTGTAACACTAAGCTGACAATGCACACGTTAAACAAAGCCTTGGACATGACTCCTGAATGGAAGAATAAAGGGTAAAACATCTCCAGCCTGCACACCCCAGATTCACATTCAGATTAGTTTATTGTCTTATGTATCAGGATGCAATGAAATTGCTTGTTCACATAAAGCTCCCAATATAAACAGTACATATATGTACAATAATGATAAATACACCAATAAATATGACAAGTTCAAAGCAGATTGATGCAAGATTGTAGTGCAATCTAAAGTAGGCAATAGACAATAGACAATAGGTGCAGGAGTAGGCCATTCGGCCCTTCGAGCCAGCACTGCCATTCAATGTGATCATGGCTGATCATCCACAATCAGTACCCCGTTCCTGCCTTCTCCCCATATCCCCTGACTCCGCTATTTTTAAGAGCCCTATCTAGCTCTCTCTTTAAAGCATCCAGAGAACCTGCCTCCACCGCCCTCTGAGGCAGAGAATTCCACAATAATGCAAAAACAATTGAAGTAGAGTAACTGAATGAGGTAGTTAAGAATTAGAGTATAAATCTGGGAAGGGGGTATGAAAAAGGTTCAGGATTTGATAACAATGGAGAAGAAGCAGTTATAAGGTATGGATGTCCATGGATGTTTAAAGGTATCTTCCCCAGAAGACTGAAGAGGTGGTAGACATGCTTGATACTTCCAGCCTTCCTGACACAACGCTCTACGAAGTTGGATTGGATGGAAAGAAGTGATTAGCCTGTAATGCGCTGGGCTGTGATCATCACTCAAAATAGACACAAAATGCTGGAGTAACTCAGCGGGACAGGCAGCATCTCTGGGACGAAGGAATGATTGACATTTTGGGTCGAGACCTTTCTTCAGACTGAGAGTCAGGGGAGAGGGAAACCTGCCCAACTCTGCAGGTACAGGTGGAGGACAAGTCATACCGGGCTGCGTTGCATCCTGTCAAAATACATTCTACAGCGCATCCGCAGAGTTCAAGTGAATCCTCATAGACATATTGAATCTTCACGGACACTTAAGAAAGTAAATACCCCGATGTGCGATCTTAATCACCACATCAATGTGAATGGACCAGATTAGGTTGCTAGTGATATGGATGTCCAGGAACCCAACGCTGTTGACCATCTCTAGCGGCAGCTGTTGATGAGGATAGAGTTATGCTTCCTTAGATCAACAAACAACTCTTTGGTTTTGCTGACATTACACGGGATAGGTTGATGTCCTGACACCATGACACAAGGTTCTCCATCTCTTTCCTGCACATTGTCTCATCGTTGTTGTTCATCCCCAGGCTGCTCACGGAGTTTACAGATTTACCTCTCGCTGTCTCTATTCAGTTTGGGGGGAGTTCTGTTGAACTGGAGACCATTTAGCCCCTCACCCGAGCTGGAGATTTGTAATACAGCTTCAGCCAAGATTCCAGCAGGAGAGAAGTGGGTTGTGGGGGGGGGGGGGGGGGGGGGGGGGGGGGGGGGGGTAGATGGATGGCAGGGAGGAAGGGGCTGGTGAATTTGCTGAACTGAATGTTTCCACACTGTATCACTCTGTATCTAGGGAGGGGATGGTGAATGTGGTGACCTGAATCTAAATCTACACAGCAACACAACCCCAAAGACATACAGGTTTGTAGGTCAGTTGGCTTGGTACACGAGTAAATTGTCCCTAGTGTTTGTAGGACAGTGTTAGTGTGCTGGGATGGCTGGTTGGTGTGGGCTCGGCTGGCCAAAGGGCTGGTTTCCGCGCTGTGTCTCCAAACTAAATTAAACTAAACTGAACACATCTAATGATTCCACTGCCAACTCTAATGGACTTTTCACTTCTGTTTAGCATACTTGCCTGCTTGCTGGTAGATACAGCAACTTTAGCAACAACCCATGTTCAATCAAACTTCAGCCCAAATGACAAATCTACTCCTATAGATACGAGCATCTAGTATCTGTGATTCAGTGTGTGTGATATCCATGATTAAGTGCGTCTGGTATCTGTGGTTTGGTGTAATTGATATTTCTGATTCAGCGTACAATACCTGTGATCAGCGTGTGATATCTATGATTCACGTGCAGTACACAGGATGCAGCGTGCAGTGTCTGTGGTATGCGTGTCACCTCCACTTTGGTTGCTGTCGTTAAACATCGCTGATGGGGTTGGAATTTCTTTAAGTGTCGAGGGTGCACTTTCTTAAGTAAATATCTGCATTTAGAAGTGTCAGCAGTTTCCTATTTTCTAAGATTGTGTTTTACACACTGCTGAAAAAAAGAGCCAGGACCAGCATTCTTTAGCAACAGCAGGTAATAACATCAAGCTGGTGTTAATGTTGTAAACCAGCCTTGTAAGCAAACTGCAACTTCATGAGATTGCGAATGAGAAGTGACAGGCAGCAATCAAAAGTGCTTTTACTCTCCAGGCGTGCAGACAGTTACAGAGGCTGGTCCTCTCTGCTACAATGCACGCCTGAGGTAGTGCTGGATCACATAGACCAGTGGTAGACCCAAGTGCCAGCTTACTGCAACTCCGCAGAGCACGATGGAGGCCCATTTCTCAGACTGGTTGCAGCAGTAGCTAATACAAATGTGGAGGACAGAATATATTGACAACTGATGTATAAAGCACCATAGGTAGGAAGTAACTATTGAAACAACATATAAACTCAAGGGTAGACACACAGTGCTGGAGTAACTCAGCGGGACAGGCCACATCTCTGCAGAGATGGAATGGGTGACGTTTCAGGTCAAGACCCTTCTCCTGACTCGTCAACTCAAAGGGTTTGTTTTTCCTTCGTTTGTGGGATAGGGAAGAGGTTGATAAAGCACACGTACACAGACACATGCACACACACATGTACACACAACACGTGCATACACACACACACACACCCACGCATGTACACACAACACACACGAATGCACACATGTACACACAACACACACACAACACACCCACTCACACACACAACATGCACACAACACACAGCACACAAACACAACACACCCACTCACACACACACACACCCACACTTGTATGCATAACACATACACACACATGTACACACAACACAACACACACACACATAACCACACACACACACACGTGTACACACAACCACACACACACACACACCACACACACACACACACCACACACACACACAATACAACACACACACGCACACATGTACACACAACACAACACACACACACACACACATGTATACACAACCACACACACACACACTACACACACACATGTACACACACACACATGTACACACACACACGTACACACAACCCCACACACACACACACAACACACACACACAATCACACAGAGATCATCTCTGGAGAGCCCCCCAGAAAAGTGTCCTGTGACTGTTCAAAATGGAGAGGGGGCACTCAAGGGGGCACTGAGAACCTTGAGTCCATGGCTTCAGGAGCACACAGAAGATGCATGTGAATGGAGGTAGGAGCACGCCACTCACTAAATAGCTATCTGTCCGCCCCCCCCCCCCCCCACGCCCACCCATCTCACAACCCACAATGGCCTCAGCTGCTGCCCAGATCCCAACAGAACGGTGCGGGAAACAATATGTAAGAAGGAACTGCAGATGCTGGTTCACACCGAAGATGGACACAAAATGCTGGAGTAACTCAGCGGGACAAGTTATCTTTGATCTTGGGAGACCTCACGTAGCTGATTATTAAAAAGAAGTCAAAGACACAAGGCAGATGTTGATGTGTGAGAGTGCAAGCTGTTTAAACAGTTTGCCGAATGCAAAACTGGGATCACAGTCTTTGAACTCCCATTTAAAATTAGACAGAGAGCCTGCTAAAAACAGTGAAAGGGTTAATTGAGCATGTTGTTAAATAGACACTGTTGTCTCACACTTTTAGCAGCAAAGTCATTCATTCACTGGAAGATGAAGGCTTCCAAATTTCAATAATATGCATTTTATAGGCAAAGCATGTAGCACATGCACATGCTCAGGGTGGACATATCTGAGCATAAGCCAGATAGAGCATCACAGTACATAACATAAAACACATGCTACAGATGTACATGCTATAGACATAAGATAGACACAAAAAGCTGGAGTAACTCGGCAGGACTGGCAGCATCTCTGGAGAGAAGGAATGGCTACGTTTCAGGTCGAGACCCTTCTTCTCATAGAAACATAGAAACATAGAAATTAGGTGCAGGAGTAGGCCATTCGGCCCTTCGAGCCTGCACCACCATTCAATATGATCATGGCTGATCATCCAACTCAGTATCCCGTACCTGCCTTCTCTCCATACCCTCTGATCCCCTTAGCCACAAGGGCCAAATCTAACTCCCTCTTAAATATAGCCAATGAACTGGCCTCAACTACCCTCAGTGGCAGAGAGTTCCAGAGACCCACCATTCTCTGTGTGAAAAAAGTCCTTCTCATCTCGGTCCCAAAGGATTTCCCCCTTATCCTTAAGCTGTGACCCCTTGTCCTGGACCTCCCCAACATCGGGAACAATCTTCCTGCATCTAGCCTGTCCAACCCTTTAAGAATCTTGTAAGTTTCTATAAGATCCCCTCTCAATCTCCTAAATGACCCGAAACGTCACCCATTCCTTCTCTCCAGAGATGCTGCCTGTCCTGCTGAGTTACTCCAGCTTTTTGTGTCTATCTTGGGTTTAAACCAGCATCTACAGTTCCTTCCTGCACATTTTGTCTGCTATAGACATAGTTAGTTACAGATAGACCACTTCCAAGTGGGTCAAATTGCTTTCACGGTCTACGGATAGTGCTGTACACCATTTAGTCCGTGCCTACCCTGTACGGGTGAAGATAGAAATCCCCCAGAAACTATAGCAGAGTGAAGCAGTTACCATTTGAGTACCACCCCCAGCAGCACTAACCCCCCCTGCACTCTGACCCCAACAATATCACTATTCACCCCACACTGCCCTCACTTTACAGACATCGTAACAGAACGGACAGCAATTTCTTCGTTTTTGATGAACAAAGAACAATAGGCTCATGTGTTTTCTTCATTAAGGAAACCTCTTCGCTGACTTGGGTTGAGTTAGTGAGTTGTTATTGACATGCCTCATGAAGTCGGTCAATCACAAGTTGCTGCTAATCGAAACCATATGGTGTCTAGCAGGAGCTGAATAAGCACATGGCTAAACTTCAAGGTAGAGCCAGCAAAACTCAGCACCCTGAAACCAATTAGGTTTTATATATTTATACAAAACAGCGCTGGAGCCGAAAGGGGGGGGAAAAAAAAAGTACATTCTTCAGGGTTGACAGTAAGCAAGTGAAAACTTCAATAAAACATTTGATTTCAACTGACGATCTACCAACTGAAGAGTTATGTGTTTATGTTAAACCCAATTTCTTGCGGTCCCAGTATTTTAATTATTTTGATGTGTGCTGGCTGGGTCTCCAGGTTACCGAGCCTTACTTTTCACATGCCCCTACTCCCCCCCCCCCCCCCCCCCCCCACCTCCTCCGGTTTTCAAGTTCCCTTTCCCCTAGCTGAGCCTTTTATTGGATTCCTACTATGATAACATACACAAGAGCGACACCGGACCTCTTCCTACAAACTGAAGGCTGTTGATTCGTATCGAGCGTGAAGAAACGGTCAATTTGAATTGAAAGTGATAAATATATATGCACACATGGTGCTTGGGTAAAGGCAATGTGACAGATGGACAAGTTCTTAGGTCAAGTTCGCCAATCTTCACATTCACCCTCACTTCAATAACAATCCTTGACAAGGAGGTTCATTTCTACTGTTCAATCACACTTGCCAGCATCCAACGCTTCTTGTCAAGAAACTTTGTGTTAATGCTTTGATAACACCTCATCTCTTCCCAATGACTTCATTCCTACCACATTTCTTCATAAAGTAGGTACAGCAGATATTTCCTTCTGTACTTCACTCTCCTGGTGATAAGTTATTTTTAAATAGTTGACTGACAAACCTTTTGAGGTTGCTTTATGTTTGGTTTGGTTTGGTTTGGTTTGGAGAGACAGCGCGGAAACAGCCCCCTTGGCCCACCGAGTCCGTGCCAACCAGCGAACCTTGTACATTCTCTCCACACGAGGAGCAATTTACAATCTTACCAAAGCCAATTAACCTACGAACCTGCACGCCTTTGGAATGTGTGGGGAAACCAGAGCGCCCAGGAAAAACCCACGCAGTCGCTGGGGGAAGGTACAGACTCCGTACAGGCAAGCATCCGCATTCTGGATCGTACCAGGGGCTCTGGCGCTGTAAGGCAGCAACTCTACCGCTGCGCCACCGTGCCGCCCACCATTTTATGATTCAGAGTGGCGCAGTGCCGTCATGCTCTGCCACAGATGGAGCTGCTGCCTCACAGTACCAGAGATCCGGGTTCAATCCTGACCTCAGGTGCTGTCTACGTAGAGTTTTCTCCGGGTGCTCCCATTTCCTCCCACATCCCAAAGACGTGCGGGTTAAGGCGTGTAGGTTAATTGGACTCGGCAAGTTGCCCCTGATGTGGAGGACGTGGATGAGAAAGTGGGGTCTCATAGAACTGGTGGGCTCTTGTGCCCAAATACTTGTTTCCACACGGCATCTCTCAAATAAACTACGCTCTAAAGTTATCTGCAGCGATTTATATTTCACACTGGACAGACCTTATTGCAAAATGCCATTAGTATTAATAGAGCCTTTTGGGTTCTGCTGTGCTGACTGGAATATCAAGACTCCATTGCTTTTGTTCTTTTTCCCTGTAAAGTCGTCCACGGAGGCTGGAGAAAGGTAAGTGGGGCCTGCCCCACTTAGGCCACTCTTTAGGCCAGGGACTAGTGTAAATGGAATTCACCTACGACACCTATCGCCAAAAAAATGTTCAACGTTGATACTTTAGCAGCAGTTGCCTGTAGTCGCACAAAAAATCGTCTAAGTGGGACAGGCCTATCAGGCATACACTGTGCAGCCGAAAGAGTGACTCTAGATAATATGATTCAATTAAATCAGCATTGACAGTGTTATCACAGCGCCAGTGAGAAGAAATTTAAGTTTTGTCTGAGGCTCGGCATTTACATCAAAATAATTGATCAAAATTTACCAGCCACAATTACAAATGAAGAGCAGCTTCCTGCATATCTCAGGTATGTAAGCCAGTAATTCCAGAAAGGAAAAAAAATGAAGTAAAATCTACAACATAAATCACAGCATGCATTGAAAATACAAAACTCAACTCTGGCCAGTGCATTGCTATGCCATGTTCAGAATGGATAAGTCAGGTAATGTCTTAGAATAACATGATGCCAGCAAGTAAACTATTAGCTGTTTAAAACATGCAGACCGTGAAAATTACAACTAAACTATGAGAAGAAAGGAACTGCAGATGCTGGTTTACACCGAAGGTAGACACAAAATGCTGGAGTAACTCAGCGGGACGGGCAACATCTCTGGCCAGAAAGAATGGGTGACGCTTCAGGTCGAGACCCTTCTTCAGACCGAAGAGCTATGAGACTTCAAACTATGAGAGTCTAAATTGGATATTATTACCCATCAGATAAATCACTGATGGCCAGGTAAGACATGAAACCCAATGCCCTCACAACACTCAGAATTTTGACTGCAATTTGAGATGTAGTTGCAAACTACAATTTGAGATGTAATTGAGGCGATCTCATTGAAACGTATAAGATTGTTAAGGGCTTGGACACGCTAGTGGCAGGAAACATGTTCCCGATGTTGGGGGAGTCCAGAACCAGGGGCCACAGTTTGGGAATAAGGAGTAAGCCATTTTAGAACGGAGACGAGGCAACACTTTTTCTCACAGAGAGTGGTGAGTCTGTGGAATTCTCTGCCTCAGGGGGCGGTGGAGGCAGGTTCTCTGGATGCTTTCAAGAGAGGGCTAGATAGGGATCTTAAAAATAGTGGAGTCAGGGGATGTGGGGAGAAGGCAGGAACGGGGTACTGATTGGGGGTGATCAGCCATGATCACATTGAATGGCAGTGCTGGCTCGAAGGGCCGAATGGCCTACTCCTGCACCTCTTGTCTATTGTCACAAATATTGAGGCCACTTTTTGCAAAGCAAGATCTCAAAAAAACAAAAATCAGATGGAGAACATTTATTTTTTGACATTGTTCCATTAAGAAAGGAATTCTCACTGTTGCTCCTTTGTTAAAAAGACACCATGTCTTCATCTTCCGTTTGTTTCTTGATTGCATGAAACCCATAATCTGAACCAAGTGATACACGACAAAATTAATCGCAGTCCAGACCTTGTCATTGCTCCAGCACTTTTTCTCATTGCAATGTTACACGTTAGCTCGAACAAGCTTGCCCAGTGAAATGGAGGCAATGTGGAGAATGGATCGGTAACTGTTCACAATGGCCTCATTAGTCACCTCAAAACCCACAGAACTAGCGTGGAGGTCCTTGGGACCACTTGAGAACATGGTGCAGCCCCTGTGCTAATTTTCACTGCCAAGATAAATAAAAAATAAACAAAATAACAATCTGCAAAAGAATAAACGTGATAGACACAAAGAGCAAAAAAACTCAACGGATCAGACAGCATCTCTGGGGGAAAGGAATAGGTGACATTTCGGGTCGAGACCCTTGTTCAGAGTTCCTCAGTCTGAAGAAGGGTCTCGACCCAAAATATCACTTGTTCGTTTTCTCCAGAGATGCTGCCTGTCCCGCTGAGTTACTCCAGTTTTTTGTGTCTATCTTCACTTTAAACCCGAACTGCAGTTCCTTCCTACACAAAGAATAAAAGTGACTACTTTGGCCCAAAGCTCCAAGGCTCATTCTGAAGGTTGCTGCATTCGCAGATGTATAATCTTCTGAAAATGGTGTTGAAACAAGTCTCTGACTCCATCTCAGGTCTTTGTAAAAGTAGGAAAGTTGATTTCTGCATCATGGGCAATGTTTTTGCCCTCAAACGACATTTCCATGGCAGATTATCGGATGATTTTCAGATATTCATTTGAAGAATTTTGACTGCGTCAAAAGTAGTTGCCCCACAACCCAAGAGATGCAGGTTCGATCCTGACTACAGGTGCTGTCTGCCCGTAGATAATATATTCTCCCTGTGACCCCATGGGTTTTCCAGGTGCTCCAATTTCCTCCCACATTCAAAAGATGTGCAGGTCTGTCGGCTAATTGGCATCTGTAAATTGCTCCTAGCGTGTAGGATAGAACTAGTGTATGGGTGGTTGCTGGTCAGCATGGACTCAGTGGGCCGAAGAGCCTGTTTCCGTGCTGTATCTTTAAACCCTAACTAAACCTAAAACTCATATCCTATAGCAGTAACTACACTTCAAGACATCTGCCTATGTGCAAAATGCCTAGGGCTGTTTTGAAAGATAGTACACAAATGTATGTTTTTTTTTGTTTCTTGGTAGAGAACAGAGTTACTAATTAGTATCATGTCACCAGACTATCATTGCCCCAAAGGTCAAACATTACAAATACTTTCTGACGCATGTTTGAGGCAAATACCAAAACTAAATTTACTTTCAAAAGGCCACATAAGCAGGTCTGAAAATCCCAGCTGTAATGTTCGTAATGAGAAAGACAAAAATGATATGAATTGGTTGCTTTTTTGTGTAAAGACATTGATGTGCCGGGTTTCTTTCACGATCGTAAATGGACCCAAGGGAGACAAAGAAAAAGAGGTTCCCACAATTTAAAAAGATAAAGTTCCATGTATCTAATAGTCTCAATTTGTAAAGTGCTAACAATTTAAGTAATGTATAATTGGAACTATCAAGCCCCTTTAGAAACATAGAAACTAGGTGCAGGAGTAGGCCATTCAGCCCTTCAAGCCTGCACCGCCATTCAATGTGATCATGGCTGATCATCCAACTCAGTATCCCGTACCTGCCTTCTCTCCATACCCTCTAATCCCCTTGGCCACAAGGGCCACATCTAACTCCCTCTTAAATATAGCCAATGAACTGGCCTCAACTACCCTCTGTGGCAGAGAGTTCCAGAGACCCACCACTCTCTGTGTGAAAATGGTCCTTCTCATCTCGGTCCGAAAGGATTTCCCCCTTATCCTTAAGCTGTGACCCCTTGTCTTGGACCTCCCCAACATCGGGAACAATCTTCCTGCATCTAGCCTGTCCAACCCCTTAAGAATTTTGTAAGTTTCTATAAGATTCCCTCTCAATCTCCTAAATTCTAGAGAGTATAAACCGAGTCTATCCAGTCTTTCTTCATAAGACAGTCCTGACATCCCAGGAATCAGTCTGGTGAACCTTCTCTGTACCCCCTCTATGGAAACAATGTCCTTCCTCAGATTTGGAGACCAGAACTATACACAATACTCCAGGTGTGGTCTCACCAAGACCCTGTACAACTGAAGTAGAACCTCCCTGCTCCTACACTCAAATCCTTTTGCTATGAAAGCTAACATACCATTCGCTTTCTTCACTGCCTGCTGCACCTGTATGCCTACTTTCAATTACTGGTGTACTTTAAAGTTGCTGAAAATTTTTAACAATGGAAGTGACATGAACGTATGTACCTTTTCATGAAAATTATTACCATAACAGAGAGCAGACAGAGTTCAATTAACTATAGAGCAAATCATTTGAGATAATTTACACCCAATAATTTACACCAATTTGGGGATCAGTTCGGAAGAAAACAAAAGTCTTTAAACAACCAATTTTGGGTTTAGAGCAAGTTCTGTACAACCTAACTGTTCCAAAACAAATACAGGTGAGCCCATGTGATCTGGTTTCAGTGCCTACTCCTGCACCCGGTGAGCTGAAGGGCCTGTTTTTGCATTGTACCTTTAAACTAAATTAAAGTACACTAAACTAAACTTGCAAAGATAGGTTAACGTTGTACAAACAGATGAGCTGTTTCTTAATTGTGATACAAAACAAGACCAGTGTTTCTTTAACTTTGAGTCAGAGGGAGCTGAGTGATTGAGTAACTGCATGTATGGTGCCGGTAGTCACGTTGCCTGAGCTGTCCAGACCTTGCTGCTCTCACAGAGGGTGCAGTAGTGCTGCTGTAATTTGCCTCAAAGCCTTCGGATTAGAGGAGATGAACAAGATTAAAACTGTCCTGGCTTCCACTTTTGATCAGCATCCCTCACCAGAATCCTGGGCATAACTGTTGAGATTTATGGAAAATTATATCCAGTTGGTGTCAGGGGTTATGGGGAGAAGGCAGCAGAATGGGGTTAGGAGGGAGAGATAGATCGGCCATGATTGAATGGTGGAGTAGACTTGATGGGCCGAATGGCCTAGTTCTGCTCCTATCACTTATGACCGTATGGACAATGCCCTCATAATTGAATAACACGTATGTGCTCAGTGCGTGGGTTTACTTGTAAAAAGTGACCACACAAGGGAGGTCATAGAAAGTAGGGGAAACTCCCAAAGCTTGTGCCAACAGGAGACAGCAGCGCCTTTAAGAGCATGTCGGAAATTGTCCGACTTAAACATTCTCACATAAAGGAGCGATTAAACCCGGATGATCTAAGAAGACGTCGCCAGCAGCGTCAGATATTATACAAGTGGCCTTGAAAATATGACATTCTCTCATTGTACGCTGGAGCTGGCAAAGGTAGGAAGTGTGACTATTTACAGGTTCCAGTAAGCGCACAGAGAATTATTAATAAAGCAGAGAAAAGAAGTTAACAATTACTTTGCCCCTTCCTGTCTTGTCTTGACAAACCCCAGAGGGATCCCTATCTAGCCAGACAGTCATGTTTCACAATAGCAACTTCTCATCCAACATGATCACACACACACAGGTTCACTCATGGATGCATCGCTCTGCATACGTTTGATTATATGTCTGTTTCTATCAGAAATACATATTTAAATCAGCTCAATGTGCACAAGGGTGGGGACTCCATGTTTCTTTTTATACTTCTGCCAGGAAAAGCTGACAATTGTCTAACGTTAACTCAAAGACACCATTAATCTGCAGATGACAATAAGAGGAAAAAGCATGGCATGTCCGGACTTTTGGCTGCCATTACTGATCTCTGTTGATGTGTGACACTCTCATCTACGTGCAGTGGGGCAGTGTACAGCAGGGTGCGGAGCAGAGAGAAAGGCAGCAGTAACGAGGGCTGTGGCAAAGATCATAAGCTCATAAGGTTATACATGATAGGAGCAGAATTAGGCCATTCGGCCCATCATGTCTACTCCGCCATTCAACCATGGCTGATCTATCTTTCCGTCCTAACCCCATTCTCCTGCCTTCTCCCCATAACCCCTGACACCCGTACTAATCAAGAATTTCTATCTCTGCCTGAAATGTATCCACTGTCTCGGCTTCCACAGCCTTCTCTGGCAAAGAATTCCACTGATTCGCCACCCTCTAACAAAATTAATTCCTCCTCATCACCTTCCTGAAAGAATGTCCTTTAATTCTGAGGCTGTGACCTCTAGTCCTAGACTCTTCCACTAGTGGAAATATCCTCTCCACATCCACTCTATCCGAGCCTGGCTGTGATAGAACTGGCGATGATAGAAGGTCTGTTATAGAAGAGTGGCTTTGCTTGAATTTCACACTTGTTGTCATATCTAGGCATTAGTAGCAGAAGCAATGCACTGCAGATGCTGAAATTCTGAAACAAAAGTAGGCAATCATGGGAACAGCTAGCAGATCAGGCAGATCTATGAAGAGATGCCCAGAGCTAACCCTTTAGGTCAATTACATTTTATCTAACAACAACATGAACTGTAACTCTCATTTGAAATATTGGAACTCAAACGTGTGACTACAAGCACTAATCCACAGAACCAGAATGATATTGCATTAATTTGTTGCATTTTTTGACTATCTAAAGCAACACTCTGCTGACATCTGGCTGGGCAGCAAAAGAACTGACTGCAAACTGATCCAACACCTTCCAAAGTCCACAGAACAGGCTGCAACTAAACACAGGGGAGTGTTTGTCCTGCATTTAACCACTAGCACATTCATTCAATGGGCGCCTCAGTGGTGACACCATTGGTAGCTCACCATTCGCACAGCTTCAGAACTGGTTTGATGAGCAATATAATTGTTGGGAAATAAAGCCACAGAGTGCTGGAGTAACTCAGCGGGGCAGGCAGCATCTCTGGAGAACATGGATAGGTGACATTCTCAGCTTCCTTTTGTAAACCAGTATCTGTAGTTCCTTGTTTCTGCATAATATTTGTAGGGTCCAGCAGGCTATTGCGTGCGAGTGGTAAAGACAAGGCAGAAGAACTCACAACCATGTTCAACCAGAACTGTTGAGAGGACGATCCATCCGGGATCACCACGGAGTCCAGCCTGCAGCAAATTCAATTCACTGCGTAAGATATCCAGAAGTGGCTGTGAGCACAGGCTATAACAACATCTATGGGACCAGACCACATCCCAGCTGTGCTACCTGAGCCTGCACTCCAGATCTGGCCACATACATCTCTACCCAAGCTGTTGCTACATAGTCATACCTCTGGCATCTCCCCAAAAATTGTTAAGTTACGTTCTGTTCACAAATACAACAGGAAATCCAATCCAAATAACTACCACCCAGTCAATCCTCTCTCAATCATGATCAAAGTGATTGAGGCCTTTGTTAGAAACATAGAAAATAGGTGCAGAAGGAGGCCATTCGGCCCTTCGAGCCAGAACCGCCATCCACTGTGATCATGGCCGACCGTCCCCAATCAAATAACCCGTGTCTGCCTTCTCCCCGTATCCCTTGACTCCATTAGCCCCTAGAGCTCTATCTCTCTTAAATCCATCCAGTGATTTGGCCTCCACTGCCCTCTTTGGCAGGGAATTCCACAAATCCACAACTCTCTGGGTGAAAAAGTTTTTTCTCACCTCAGTCTTAAATGGCCTCCCCTTAAATGGCCTCCCCTTAATGGCCTCCCCTTTATGGCCTCCCCTTAAATGGCCTCCCCTTAAATGGCCTCCCCTTAAATGGCCTCCCCTTTACAGTACAATTACTGTATATGGCAGTTACCCACCAAATGTCAACGTGTCTACGCTCCAGTCCGGTGTTGGGTTTCGCTGGAACCATTCAGCTCCCGCAACTGTTCACAGATTTGTCCAAACCTGAACCAAAGAGCTGGATCCTCCAGGTGAGAAGAGCGTGAATGCCCTTGATGTCAGGGCACCATCTGACCAAGGGTGGCATCAAGGAGCTGGGGTAAAACTGAAGCCAATGGCACCGGAGAGCAACTCCACAATGGTTGGAGTCATTCTTTGTGCAAAGGAAAATGGCATGTTTTATGCCCGAACGTCATTTGTTTAAACTCAAGGTCATCCCAACTTCCTCACCACAGAATGTTTGCAAGAAGTCTCACATGTTCGCCACTGCTCAGCGATCACACAGATGCTGTAATCACTGAGATATCAGGCCACCTACTTTGATTTCAATCAGAGCCTGTTGGTAACTTGGGCACTGGGTTTGCCAGCATTGCTGACTGGGCATGAATGGGCAGCCAGTGACTGTGCTCATCTGTCTGTGGAAACTCTCATGAAGAAGATACTATTTTTCAATAGCCCAAGGTTACCACTCCCGCTGTGTACAGGGAGTTGAGGGTGATGAGAAGAATTTCCCCATGATAAATGCCACATTTCAGGAAGCCGCGGGACTCCTTCATCTTCAGTGACCAGCACAGGGATAGAACCCGGGATCGCCCTTCCCTTCCCTCGCTCCTCACACCGGGACATTCTCCAACCACCGCAGCCAAGTGTAGATCCGAGGGCCTCCCAATGCTGTGATAAGAACGGAAGATGCCGATGGTGGTCGGGAGATGGGATTCCGCCATTCCAGGAGACCCCTGCAGTTCACGCCCAACGGGTATGGAGTCTTCATCCCTGTGAGCGGGATGATGCAGGAGGAGCAGCTCACATTCTCCCAGCTGAGCGTGGGAGGGAACAGAGTCAGCACAGGACATTCGGGGCTCGCTCACTGAGAGATTCCACTGAGGAGAGCATACAGCTACAGTTCCCAAATCAGACCAAGTCTCCTCTCCACGCTGTGGTCCCCACGATAAACACAACGCGCCAATAATCACCCAAGTGGGTCCCGAGGGTATGTAAAATCCCCCCATATCCTGCTCTGCGGGACCAGCTGCACCCAATGTAGCCAAGGAACTCGACCTGAAATGTCACCATTTCCTTCTCTCCAGAGATGCTATCTGACCCACTGAGTTACTCCAGCTTTTTGTGTCTATCTTCAGTTTAAACCAGCATCACACATTCAATGTATCAGTGAAGCCTGCCTCCAAATATGGTACTGGCTTGCTCTGCCAGCCTTGTGTTCCCTGATTTAAACACCTCAGACCTCTGCAGAAACTGCTTATCCCAGTGTGAATCTCCATCCTGCTGGTGTAAACAGTGGTCATGGGCCATCCTGATGATTTGTGAGGGATCAAGAAATTCCTCTCCGCACTGCTGTATCTGCACATACATTCACCAGGGGAGACAGCAGCGGCCTCCCCCTGAGTAGTATACTCTATTGTGGATCAGGCAGCTTTGCCAACTCTACCTCCCTGTCCCACCCGAGCCACATGATTCCCCTCATTGACCAATCCTTGGTTTGGTACCTCCTTAGTTTGGGGATCTAAAGCCTTCAAACACCCACACTGTGTGTTCCTGCTGGTGCTGTGTGAAGTGTGGCTTCATACCCAAAGCCAGGTTCTCCAAGATCTGTGCAGAAGAGTGTCGGGAGATACGCATAATTAGGTGAGTTTCCATGGGAAATCACTTTTTCTTTTCCTTTTTTTTAGTATTCATTTCTGTGTTTGAACAAATTTTGACCAATGTCGTCATTTTCATTGGAAACCCAATTGAGCATTAGTGCTCAACTCACCCATGTTTTACTACATCAAAAGTGAATGCAACCAAACCTCTGGGTAAGGAACTGGAATGAGTCAGAGAGGGACATTGGGTAGGACTGCAACTCTGGTACCTCGCCCACTAAACAGGGTGTAAAGATGACAGAATAGATATCCAATAAATTGATGCGCAGGAAAGCATGAGAGCAGCTCCCAGTGTAGACTATTCCAATTCTCCACCATGCTGACAACAGCTCAATGGGTTCCAGCAACTAAGTTACAGAGAAAGGTTGAACAAGTTAGGTCTTTATTCTTCGGAGCGCAGAAGGTTAAGGGGGGACTTGATTGAGGTCTTTAAAATGATGAAAGGGATAGACAGAGTTGACGTGGATAAGCTTTTCCCATTGAGGGTAGGGAAGATTCAAACAAGAGAGCATGACATGAGAATTAAGGGACAGAAGTTCAGGGGTAACATGAGGGGGAACTTCTTTACTCAGAGAGTGGTGGCTGTGTGGAATGAGCTTCCAGCAGAAGTGGTGGAGGCAGGATCGATTTTAACATTTAAAAGTAAAGTGGATAGGTATATGGACGGGAAGGGAATGGAGGGGTATGGTCTGAGTGCAGGTAGATGGGACTAGGGGAAAATAAATGGTCGGCACGGACTGGAAGGGCCGAGAGGGCCTGTTTCCGTGCTGTAATTGTTATATGGTTATATGGTTATATGGTTTAAGTTTTGGATCCTTCCTTCTTTGTTTATGGGTGGTAAAGCTAATTATAATGCTCCTGCTGTAGTTCCAGATGATAGAGATGAAATCACTCGATCAGCAGGATTTAAGGACGGACTCTTTAATCTCAATCTCATCCTTTGTATTTATAACAATTATGCATCAGAAACCCTGGAGTTAAAAGCCCAAACCTTGCACTATTTCCCCGCTAAAAAACAGATGATTCATTGTGTCTTGGGCTAGAGTGAGATAGACAATTCCACACTGAGCAATGTTCGTGAAGGGGCTTCTTATTTTGCTTAAACCACAAAATGACAAACTCAACTCACAACCAAATTCATTCCCTATCCACACCACTCCACTCCGAAAAATATAACTTCAGAACCTTGGATTAGTGTTACAGGGAAACACCAGACGGCAAAGTTAGGTCCACGTAACAGCACAGTTTTCTTGACATCGTTCAATATGCAATGTTGGATTCCTGACCTGCCCTGTGTTATGCATGAGGTACTTTTCTTTTTTTAATTCCATCCACCCAAGGAGGTCAAATACACCAGATTGTGTAGGACATACCTGATTTACACAGGAAATGCAGGAGTGCAGAACAGTTGGACTTGAGCCATTCGCTTTAACGGTGCAATTAGATTGTAATAGAAGGTGATTGTTGATGCCTTGCAGACACCTGATGGATGTTTTTCTGATGCTGTGCAAAAAAACTCTAAATATTGAAGGCTATTTTTTATGTTGTCTTTTAACTGTTTAAGAGACCCACACCATAGAACTGGATTGAGCTCATCATTTGATCCTCAGATTTCTCCCCCCCCCCCCTCCCATTTGTAGCCCTGCAAACACAAAGTATTATTAATATTAATATTATTATTCACAAGCCCTTATGTCTGATACTCTCCTCCAGCAGAGAATCTTCCCAGGTAGTTGTCAGCAACTCTCCAGCACCTCACCAAGGTGTACATGTCCTGCAATGGTGGCCAGGGTATTCCAAGCTATGTGTCCCGAGATTGTCATGACTTCAACCAACATGCACATGTCCACACTTCTCCCCTCTGCTCCTGAAGCTGCCAACTCTCTCTATGGGGACACCAGCCCAACTGAACCCCACCCATTCTACAATCAGACCTAATCCAGGCAATGAATCAAGCTCGCACCTCTTCATCCAAGAACTCTAGAAAGCAATCCCAGGATATTAGACTAACCACCAGGAGACAAACTATTCGACCATGTGGTGCCTCAACTTGTATCTTCCCAAACTCTCCACATGAGGCCCCAGGGCAATACGGTGGCGCAGAGTTGCTGCCTTACAGCTCCAGGGACGCAGGTTCGATCCTAGCTACGGGTGCGGTATGTATGGAGTTTGTATGTTCTCCTCTTGACCTGTGTGGGTTTTCTCCGGGATCTCCAGTTTACTCCCACCGGATGTACAGGTTTGTAGGTTAATTGTCTTGGTATAATTGTGAAAATTGCCCCTAGTGTGTAGGAGAGCGTTGGTATGCGGGGATCACTGGTCGGCGCAGATTCAGCGGGCTGATGGGCCTGTTTCTACGCTGTATCTCAAAACTAAACTAAACTCAACTACAGATCAGTGTTTCTGAACTCTGATTCTCCTTGCTATTTCCCTGCCATTCCAGGGAATTCTGAAGCCAAGGAAACCTTCCGCCACAGTTGGCACTGGACAGCCGCGGTGAGACAATGGCAACCTGTCACTGCCATCTGAGGGAGAAACTCGACCGCAAAGCCCTCGGCGAACCCAATATTCTGCAGGCGTGCAGGAGAAATGGCCACTGGGAACAAAATCCCAGTGCTCCCCTTCTGCCCTGGTAACTTAAGGGCTTGTCCTACCAGCATCCGACTCCATGCGATGAGCGCGATCAAACTAGAAGCGGGGGCCGCGCAGAGGTCGGGTGATCCCCTGTACAGGGCCGTTCCCACCAGCATGCGCCTGCATGCGGCAAGCGCGACCAAACCGGCAACGGGGGCCGCGCGGAGGTCGGGTGAGTGGCACAACGCGACGCAAAGTGAGGCGAACTTGGAGCGAAGTGTGAAAGGTAAGTTCGCCAGGACAGAGAGGGGCACAGAGGCACACACAGAGAGGGCCACGGAGCCACACACATAGAGGGTCACGGAGGCACCTACAGAGAGGGTCACGGAGGCACGACGTTGAGGCGGTGTGTAATGCGTCGAGGCGACTGCGAGCCGACAAGCCGTTGCCGCGTGGAATTTTTGAACACAGTCAGTTTTTTGGAGCCCCGCGCGATGTCGGGACGAACTCCGCACAATTCCGCACGGCTCCGGCGATCGAAGTGGGACCGGCCCCGCGACACCGCACGGCTCAAGCGACCACGTTAGGTCGCGCTCATCGCATAGAGTTGCATGTTGGTGGGACAGGCCCTTTAATCCTTCAGTTCAGCAAATAAGGAGCAAGCTGCAGGAGTAAGTCTCTGCAAAAATAATTCAAGTGCCAAGAGAGTTTAATTGTCATATATACGTACCTACAATGGAACAATGACATTCTTACTTTTGCAGCTCATAGTTGTAATTTGACAACTTATCCCTTCAAAACCCGACGAGGTTTCATGAATAATAATGGCTCTGTGAGGGGAAAAGCCAAGCACTTCATTTCACTGCACAGGAACAACATAATGCAGCAAGCACAGAAAATGTAACACCAATGCACTCCAAGAAAGACAGGCTCACAGAAAGTAAAAGTGTGATCTAACAAATGGCAGACTCAGTCCTGCAGAGGTCTGCTGGCCTTCACATGCCATGTCTTGACGCTGCTCTTTGCAAGCAAGCACGGATATCCAGCCTCCTGCATTCTTTCAGCGTCCAACATCTCACCCGAATCCCACAACAAAAGGAAGTGATCCAACAAGAATGTGGAATTCATCAGTCAAATCCCAAAAGTGCTCGTACCTGATGCCGCTACAATCTCCTCGCCTTCAGCGTTCACAAGCAAAGAACTATTTAGTCTCGTGGAATTCATCACAAGTGACGCTGGAGCCCTTTATCTGCTGAAGATAGACATAAAATGCTGCAGTAACTCAGCGTGACAGGCAGCATCCCTGGAGAGAAGGAATGGGTAAAAGTTTGGGTTGAGACCCTTCTTCAGACCTTATTATTCAGGCCTTTTCTTCCCTCTGGAGCTCTCTGCATTCTGCCATCTGAACAAGCACTTGCCACAATGGAAGTGACACTGAGCTACTCAATGGAAGGATAAGAGATTGTAAGGTGAAAGATAACTCCCGCAGACAGGAAATGTTTTTATCATCAGCCAGGGCTGTATGTAGATTGGGCTGCCAGATCCATCTTCATCCAATGTGATTTCTGTTTGGTGATTAATCTTGCTCCCACCCTCTCCAGCCTTCCCTCACCCCCAGTGCTTCTCATACCTACTTATTGGCTCTGCATAGCATAACCCTGACAACACCCGGCGTGATCCAGCAAACAGTCCTGCTTGTTCCTTCTTTAACCAGTGTCCACACATTTTTGTGGTCCAGCCCACACAATGTAATGTCAGCTGACCAGGCAGTTTACCTTTGAGGTCCTGAGTCAAACATCTGGAGAGATGCAGAGCTCAACCTCTGGCAGAGTGCTGAGCGTTATATTTGGTGAGGTCCTCTGCCCAGTATCTGTCTTTGGGCCCAAAGTTAACATCTGGTGAGGTGCTGAGTCCAACATTTGATGGTCCTCTGCACAACATCCATTGACGCGCTGAACCACACATCTGGGAGTGCCCTGAGATCAACCTGGTGAGACACCGAGCTCCACATCTGGTAAGGCTCATTGAGCATAACATCTGGTGAGACTCACTGAGCCCCACATCTGGCGGGGTCTTGACAGTGTAACTAGTGAGCAGGCTGATTCAGAATTCTGGCCTTGCTGAAAATTAAGGCAAAGGCCTCGTATCCACACTTATTAAAAAGAGCCCACATCCTCGAATAAACATTTACTCATTGATAGAGAATGATTGAACATCGAGTAGGTAACAACACCGGCATGTGGAAAATTCAGTTCCTCACCCAGGTGTGGGAGACAGGACGGCACATAGTGCGGGGCGTTAGGACCTCACTGGGTGTAGGTGCACGAGTGCCTCAGGTGTGGGGTCAGTACAGTACTCACCATGGTGGGATCAGCATTTCTCCAGGACCAAAGCTCAGTGCAATAGTGGCTGCGGATGGCATCAAAGTCGGCCAGAGAGGAGATTGTGGCTTTGTTTAAGAAAGAACTGCAGATGCTGGAAAAATCGAAGGTAGACGAAAAATGCTGGAGAAACTCAGCGAGTGAGGCAGCATCTATGGAGGCGATGTTTCGGGTCGAGATCCTTCTTCAGATCCTAGCATTGAGTCAGTTGGAGATGTAACACAAAAAGCTAGAGTAACTCAGCGGGTCAGACAGCATCTCTGGAGAAAAGGAGTAGGTGACGTTTGGGGCTGAGACCCTTCTTCAGATATAATCAGTTGCCTGAAGATGTACTCAATGAGGATGCACTGGGAGCCAAGGCTAGCAGACCTACAGAGCAATGGGCACCTCAGCCGTCCCAGCAATGGGTCAGGCAAGGTCAGGCTCATAAATGAACACCAAAGCTGGTCTCACCCATGCAGTAAACCTCTGATTCAGCATGTGGGGCTTATAGGCACAAAAGAAACTTGTGCAAGTGACATCAAAACATCCATCTAGCATCAATCACTGCACTGGACCACCAGGTTCCACACTTGTGGAGTTGAGCTTTACGCGCTGTTATTTTATAATGGGCCTGTCCCACCAGCGTCCGACTCCATGCGATGAGCGCGATCAAACTAGAAGCGGGGGCCGCACGGAGGTCGGGTGATCCCCTGTACAGGGCCGTTCCCACCAGCATGCGCCTGCATACGGCAAGCACGACCAAAACGGCAGCGAGAGCCGCGCGGAGGTCGGGTGAGTGGCGCAACGCGGCGCAAAGTGAGGCGAACTTGGAGCGAAGTCTTAAAGGTAAGTTCGCCAGGATAGAGAGGGGCACACAGAGAGGGGCACAGAGGCACACACACAGAGGGCCACGGAGCCACACACATAGAGGGTCACGGAGGCACCTACAGAGAGGTTCACGGAGGCACGACGTCGAGGCGGTGTGTAATGCGTCGAGGCGACAGCGAGCCGACAAGCCGTTGCCGCGCAGAATTTTCGAACGTAGTCAGTTTTTCGGAGCCCCGCGCGATGTCGGGACAAACTCCGCACAATTCCGCACGGCTCCGGCGATCGAAGTGGGACCGGCCCCGCGACACCGGACGGCTCAAGCGACCACGTTAGGTCGCGCTCATCGCATAGAGTTGCATGTTGGTGGGACAGGCCCTTAATATGTAAGTGATGTTCATGCTGTGACCATGTTTAAACAGGCAAACCTTTGCAACTTGTTGTATCTTAATGCCTTTAAGAAGACGTTACGTATCATCCCACCATTAAGGAGCCGATTGCATTTGGGAATCTGATGTATGAGAATATTTTACAGTGTGGTGCAGAAATAAAGTTTCAATGTGCGACAGAATTTGTAGCTCACGACTCTACAATGGTTCATCTCAGCTCAGAGGTCAGCTCCACATCGCTCCACCACACGCCCCCAAATATGTCTTATAGCTCTGTGAGTCAACAAGTCTCATGTTGGACAGAATATTTTTTCCTCTTGTCTCGTTGCACTTGCTGCACAATAAGTTAGACTCCCGCCTCTGTTAACAGTAGATTTAAGCAAAGCAAGCAAGTGATAAAAGCTGTGCCCAAAGGGAACAGAACTATCCGAGAACACTCGTAAACCAACACCAACAAACTTGAGACATAACCCCTCATGTACAGTATTTCAATAAGATCTCCTCCCATCATTTGTGGATGAGGAGAGACCTTCACTGATACTTTATGAGAGCTATACGTTTAATCTGTGGAACTCATTGCCACAGAGGGCTGCGGTGACCAAGTCAGTGGATATTTTTAAGGCAGAGATAGACAAATTCTTGATTAGAATGGGAGTCAAGGGTTATGGGGAGAAGGCAGGAAAATGGGATCAGGAGGCAGAGAGCAGCCATCATTGAATGGCAGAGTAGGCTTAATGGGCCGAATGGCCTAATTCTGCTCCTATAACATGAACTTGTGAGTGGAATGGACCAAATTAAATTACAACTGTATAATTATAGCACTTCAAGGCTCTGTAGGTAGATACCATCAAAGCTGTTCCACAAATGTCCTCCAAACCCATTGGAAGGACAAGCAAACCAATATCCTTTCACGCGGGGGCCAACAGCCGCTTATTGCACTCCACTGGCTACAAACTGTGACAAAGTTCAGGACACTGAAGGGGAGAATTTGATTTCTTCCTGCCTGAGATTCCCAGGCATTATGTGCAGGGTAGAATTTCCTCTGGGATCACCCACCTTGCTAGAGTGCGGGGTGGGGTTGGGGAAGTGCAGGTGGCATTGGGCAGCTGATCATGATAGTCAGGCGCATGATGAGAGCATTGGGAGGTGATGACTCTCAGTAATGACGGAGAGTTGAAGGACCTGAAAGGAGCCCATGCCTCAGACTCTGCTAACAACATGGGTCGGGCAGTGCCTATGAAACAAAAGCAGATCTCAACCCTCTCTTAAGAACTGTTTCCCTGGTGGGATGGAAGCCCCTGGTGTAAGTTTATATGGGAAGATATTGTGCCAACAATAATAACTGTGTCCCAGCAATAACCCTCCAATGCCAAAGTTCTGGGCAGGCTGATCTCGAATGAAAGGAGCTGACACCAGAAAGGTTGGTATCTTCTCTGCAGTAAATTTAATGTGGACATGAGGAACACGGCTGGGTGCAGTTACCAACCCTAAACTCTGCCTTGCATCAGTACCTGACTAGTCCAGTTGGTGCAATAGTTGGCTTTGAAACCTCCACTGTCAAGAAGCCTCCATTACAATAGCATCTCTAATAGTTTAGTTTAGTTTAGAGAAGCAGCATGGAAACAGGCCCTTCAGCCCACCGAGTCCACAGCGACCAACGATCCCCGTACATTAACACTATCCTACACTCGTTAGACACAATTTTACATTTTATACCAAGCCAATTTACCTACAAACCTATGCGTCTTTGGAGTGTGGGAGGAAACCCACGCAGGTCAAGGGGAGAACGTGTAAACTCCATATAGAGAGCACCCATAGTCAGGATGGAACCCGGGTCTCTGGAGCTGTAAGGCAGCAACTCTACCGCTGCGCCGCCGTGCGGCCCGACACGTAATGTTCTTTAGGCGTTCCTCGTTTGTGAACAGCTCTATGCAACTGTAAGCATTCCTTTAATACAGCTATGAACATGGGCATTTAGTTGAGATGTGAGCTGGGCTGTAGCATGGCAGCGAGGAGCCAACATACCTTCAGGCGAAAGAATTGGAGGCTGTGGGATTTGGTAATCTGTGTGACAAGGAGCTCGTCCTTACAAACTGCGTGGAAGAGAGATGCCGGCCACCTTCAGCTAATGCAACTTTGGGTGGTTGATGCTTGCCTTTCTTGTTGCGAGATGGGGCAGATGGATATCACGGACATGAACTGAGCACGTACGCACTGTTACATCACCGGCCTCCTCGCGAAGGACTAAGACCTGGTCAGAGTGAGCACTCCGCTGCTCAGAAGCCAAGAGGCAAGGAAAAACAACAAAGGCTCGTGCCAAAGTCCCATTTTAGAAACATTTGGCCATACAATATAATACATGTTTTTGTAAGGAAGAAGGCAGCCAGGGGTCTTTCCTGCCACTTTTATGGATCACCCTGCAGCCTCCACTTTTAGAACATCTCAACAATGATTGCTGGAATGTGACCAGATGCAGGGTGCAGTTGAGAAACGGAAGAGAGGGCCCAAGTCCACTGCTGCGACAGCCTTGCTGCTCGCTGGCTCACATCCTCTGATTGTATATTTTCTTTAGTTACTGCCCGGAAGCCTTGCACTGCTCAATTTGTTTTTGATCCTGCGAAGACCTTCCTGAGGCTGATGACAGGAGCGCTTCAAAGCTGGGGATTGTGTTGGTCGGTTTAAGAGTAAGGTCGGTGGGGGGGGAGGGAGAGGGAGAGGGAAACTGGTGAACCAGAGGGAGGGATCTGCTCTTAAAAATATATTGCAGAGTCGAGTGTTGGGCCACCTTAGAAAAATACAGGAATCCGAGTGTTTGCAAGCATTCCAGGTTCCTCCATTATAAATGATTTATATGGACGTTTCTTTCATTAATAAACTTAGCACCTTCGATGCACTGCCAATTTGGCCTTTGTTCATATTGTAAATTCTGAATGTCATAAAACTGTTAAGATTATATCACAAATCCCTTCCAAGGAATAGCAGAATCTTTGGTATTAATTACGTTAAGTCAAACTACCACTAAACAGAGATTTGGGGATTACAGAAAGTAAAACAAACGAACTGTCAACGGCATAACGCTGTAAACCGTTTTCCCAATAAAGCTGATATTAGTATCCAGGAGTCGACAGTCAATCAAAGACCGTGAGTGTTTTATATTAGAAACATCTCCCACTCCCACTCCGAAACATGTTTTTATACTCGAGACCAGCACTTCCACTTAACACTGCGGAATACTCAATGCTAGTTTCGCAAGAGGGGAGGTGACATCCACTGCTGAGAGGGAGATTAACAATACCAGAATATTATTCGGAGGGAAACCATTTTCCTGTTGTTCTGCTCCATGCCAATGTTGTGAAGTGCAATGAGATTATCCATCTCAAGCCTGGTGTGAAACTTGGCAACGTTTAAAATATGTGCGGCTATCACGAACATGCACTTCTAACTAATTCACTATGTTTGAGATGATACTAAGTGTGACAAATGTGCAAACCCACAGCTTACTCCGTTTTTAATGGTTTAGAAGGAGGACCCTCTGCCCATCTAGCCCATGCTGACTCCTTTCACAGTCATTATCAAAACCCTTAGCCCTTTCCCCTTATCACGGTGAATGGCGGTGCTGGCTCGAAGGGCTGAATGGCCTACTCCTGCACCTATTGTCTATTGCACTCCAACTACGAATCCTCTTCCTGCTTTGTTCCAACCCATTGTTCAAGCGCTTTTGATTGCAACATGCGCCTTAATTTAGTTCAACAAAGAAACTGACAAGTTACTGAAGAACATCACTTCCCTTGGGGTTCTTTGTAACCTGCGCAACAGGGTCATTAACCCACCAACCCACCGATCTATGGAACATGGGTGGAAACCTGAGCACCCAGATGAAACCTGCAGAGTCGTAGTGAGTACGTGTAAACTCCACACAGACAGCACCAGTGATGAGGCTCGAATGCAGATTGGGGCACGTGAGGCAGCAGCTCGAACTGTTGCACCACCATCTCCGGGCTTGGTCTGGAATGATGACCAGCAGATACAAAAAACCATTGTTGTATCTCATCCAAGTGAATTTCTTCCACTGGCGAATGTGAGTAAGTCGTAAGAATGGAAGGCTCTCCAACTCAGGCACATTCAACATCTGTCCAGAAACACTTCACAGCTGGTTAAGGATAAGCAGCAGAAAGCACAGCTGGTTTTATGGCCACAGCTAATTGGCTTTAATGCTACCCTTCACCATCTGAGTTAAGATCAGCTCACAATCTAGCAGAGGGAGTCAAACTGGGATCATCTGGTCTCCATAACTCAGTCCAACATTGGATCTTGTTTTTTACGGCCAGATTAATGAATGCCTCGCACTGACGGGGCAGCTACAATAATAATGGGCTGAAATTGACAAAATGTGGTCAGTGATTTCATTTGGAACAACTGCACTTCCAGGTAAGTGTGTTTCAGACTCAAGCAACACCTGACCTTTGCAGGACACCACATGGAATAGAATTCTACAGCGTTGGTTTCTATGATTGATTGAAAGACGCAGCATGGGAGCAGGCCCTTCGGCCCACCGAGTCCGTGCTGACCATCGATCACCCTTCACACCAGTTCTATGTTAACCCACTTCCTACACGCAAGCGGCAATTTACAAAAGGAAATTAACCTACAAACCTGCACATCATTGGGATGTGGGAGGAAACCGGAGCATCTGAATGAAATGGGGAGAACATGCAAACTCCACATAGACAGCCCACAACGTCAGGGTGAAACTAAGACCTCTGGCGCTGCGTCTCTATGCCACCCTCCGCTGCAGAATCCATCGCTAACCAGCCGGACCACGTGACAAACCATTGTCCCATTCATTGCGAGAATAAGAAGGGAAAGCTGATCCCGTTATTTATTTCCCCATTTCCTTTTCAGAGTCTCAGTGCTTTTCAAATGTCTCCCTTTGAAAAGAATTACTGCTGTATTAAAGATATTTCGAGCCATTAAAACATTTTAAACATCACTGACTATAAGATTTGTTAATACACTACTCTTATAAAGGCCCCCACAGCTTTTGATAGGAGATCAGTTCATTTTAGTTTTGTTTATTGTCACGTGTAAAGCCAGCAGTCCAACCACGGATAGTCCAAGGGTCACCAATGAGGTAAGATGGTTCTTGCCCCGGACTGCCTCCTGTCAGGCCAATCTAATGGTGGGACCTCAGTCTAATCTAATGGTGGCTGCTGCGACTTAGCTATGTCTCACTGCCTGACTGTATGCAGCAGGCTCTGAGTGAAAGGGCCTTCACCCCAGACTGGGTCAATCCATGCACGAGGACAACTCCAAATGGGGGGGTGAGCCGTATGATAAAAAGTAATAAATACATTATTTAGATGGCCTTTGTTGCATTAGTTGTTGATGGTGCATTTTGCTCCTTTGTCAGTTGGCGTCTTGGCTTACATCAACCACAAGCATTAAATTGATTAGTCAGTCACACATCTTCCAAATGTGATTTGCAGGACACATTAACAAATGGACTCTGGATCTGTTAATAACATTTTCAACAGATCAGCTACAGTTTCAGGTGACAGAATGCATGCTGCCGCAGTCAGTGTCAGCTATGCTCTGATCCGACACCACTATCAGCCAAGTTAAGCGCGGGGGTTAGTTTAGTAGCTTAGTTTAGTTTGGTTTAGATTAGTGACGTGTGTACGAGATACAGATATGACGAGATACAGTGAAAAGCTAACCAGTCAGCGGAAATACAATACGTGATTACAAATGAGCCAGTGCTCAGACAGATGATAAGGGAACAACTTTCAGTGCAAGATAAATCCAGTAAAGTCCGATCAAAGATAGCCTGAGGGTTTCCAATGAGGGAGATAGTAGTTCCGGACTGCTCTCAGATCCTGGTAGGATGGTTCCATTACCTGATCACAGCCGGGAAGAAACTGTCCCTGAATCTGGAGGTGTGCGTTTTCACACTTCTATACCTTATGCCCGATGGGAGAGGGGAGAAGAGGGGGCGGCCTTCTCCCTGTCCTCGTCCTCGATTATGCTGCTGGTCTTGCCGAAGCAGCGTGAGATATAAATGGAGTCAATAGAAGGGAGGCTGGTTTGTGTGATGATCTGGGCTGCATCCACAATTCTCTGCTATTTCTTGCGGTCTTGGATGGAGCTGTTCCCAAACCAAGCTGTGATACATCCCGATAAAATGCTCTATTCTGTACACATGTGTGGAAGTTGGCGAGGGTTGGTAGGGACATGATGAACTTCCAAAACCTTCTGATGAAGTAGAGGCGTTGGTGTGCTTTCTTGGTCGTTGCTTTAATATGGGTGGTCCGGGAGAAGTTATTGGTGATATTTACTCCTAGGAGTTTGAAAAAGGTTCAAACCACTCTCCAGAATCATGAGAACGGGAGCTTGGCCAGGACTTCACAAACCTCTTGCCTTGCCCTAGTTCAGGAGGATTTGTTTTTTGTTTTATGGCCTCCCCACCCATCAGCCTCATAGTGCCAATTAGACACACAATATAGGTATTTTCTGTTATAACCATGCTCCCTCCTAACATAGCCATGTATTGCCCCCAGCAACTTACCCCAGGAGGCCCAAGTCCCAGTTTGAAACCTCGGGCTGACTAATATACCAGTGAATTCATAAGTACCTTCTTCAAAATGTCACCTGTTTAAGAAGGAACTGCAGATGCTGGAAAATCGAAGGTAGACAAAAGTGCTGGAGAAACTCCGCGGGTGCAGCAGCATCTATGGAGCGAAGGAAATAGGCAACATTTCGGGCCAAAACCCTTCCGAAACGTTGCCTATTTCCTTCGCTCCATAGATGCTGCTGCACCCGCGGAGTTTCTCCAGCACTTTTGTCTACCTTCAAAACGTCACCTATTCCTTCTATCCAGAGATGCTGCTTGTCCCGCTGAGTCACTCCAGCATTTTGTGTCCACCCAAGAAGCATTCCTTCTGTTGTGACGCAAAAATGCTAGTAACGGATGTAAAAAATCTCTTGGCACACTGTGAAGTACATCAGTTGAGTTTTCTCCTGTGTTTTGTCAATACCTCTCCTTCATCAATACCTATAACCAATGGTCTACAACCATTAATGTCACTGCTGTTTGTAAGAGCTGGCCATACATAAATTACCTGCCATATTTCCCACACCACAACAGCAAATACATTTCTAAAGTACTTATTTGTCTATAAAATTCATAGGGATGTCCCGAGGACACAGTAGGTGTTATATAAATGCAAATTATTATTTTACTCCACATCCACAGAGAGGAGATTGTTTTATGGTGGAATAAAAACAGGAAGGTCCTGGACCAGAAACACTATGTCCACATATTTCCACAGATGTTGCCCAACCTGCTCAGTGGTTTCAGCATTTCCTGCTTTTATTTCAAATTTTCAGCCACTGTGTTTTATTTATTGTCTTGTTTTTGGCTTGATTTGCCTCGTGAAGGGAATAGTACTGAAATTCTAGCACTTTGGTGAACTTACCAGTGGAGAATTAATGAATAAAGCTGGAGGGGGGAGATGCTTTTAATTCTGTTTATTTCGTCCTTGCCCCTCTGTCCGATGCATCCCCATTTCATTCAAGGTTTGTTTGTCCACACCCTTCAAAATCACACAATAAATCCTTATTGGATATATGTTTCACAGGCTCCTCAGGCAGCACAGTGGCGCAGTGGTAGTGTTACATAGAAGCATAGAAAATAGGTGCAGGAGGAGGCCATTTGGCCCTTCGAGCCTGCACCACCATTCATTGTGATCATGGCTGATCGTCCGCTATCAATAACCCATGCCTGCCTTCTCCCCATATCCTTTGACTCCACTAGCCCCTGGAGCTCTATCCAACTCTCTCTTAAATCCATCCAGTGATTTGGCCTTCACTGCCCTCTGTGGCAGGGAATTCCACAAATTCACAACTCTCTGGGTGAAAAAGTTTTTTCTCACCTCAGTCTTAAATGACCTCCTCTTTATTCTAAAACTGTGGCTCCTGGTTCTGGGGTACACAAAAGGCCGGAGAAACTCAGCGGGTGCAGCAGCATCTAAGGAGCGATGGAGATAGGCGACGTTTCGGGTCAAGACCCTTCTTCAGACCCTGGTTCTGGACTCACCCAACATTGGGAACATTTTTCCTGCATCTAGCTTGTCCAGTCCTTTTATAATTGTATACGCTTCCATAAGATCCCCCCTCATCCTTCTATACTCCAGTGAATACAAGCCTAGTCTTTTCAATCTTTCCTCATATGGCAGTCCCGCCATACCAGGGATCAATCTCGTGAACCTACGCTGCACTGCCTCAATCACAATGATTCTGCCTTACAACGCTTACAGCACCAGAGACCCAGATTCCATCCTGATTATTGGAGCTTGACCGTACGGAGTATGTACATTCTCCCCATGGCCTGCGTGGATGATCTCCGTGAACTTCAGGCTCCTCCCACACTCCAAAGACGTACAGGTTTGTCGGTTGATATGCTTGTAATTGTAAGATGCCTCTTGTGTAGGATGTGGGGAAATCGATGGTCAGTGCGAACTTGGTGGGCCGAAGGGCCATTTTCCGTGCTGAACCTCAAAACTAAACTAAACTAAAAAAATGGGTGGTTGATGACAATAGACAATAGGCAATAGACAATAGGTGCAGGAGTGGGCCATTTGGCCCTTCGAGCCAGCACCGCCATTCAATGTGATCATGGCTGATCATCCCCAATCAGTACCCCATTATGCCTTCTCCCCATATCCCCTGACTCCGCTATTTATAGCCCTATCTAGCTCTCTCTTGAATGCATCCAGAGAACCTGCCTCCACCGCCCTGATGGTTGGCGTAGCCTAAGTATGGCAAAAGGGCTTTACCTCTCCATGGCAGAGGTGACTCTATAAATGTTGATCATTCATTGGCAGAAAGTTTGGCACAAGGTCCTATCTTCACAAAATGACAAATCATCTCTGCCACTCGAAGAAACTGATCAGGACATTCAATCCTGAGAAAAGTCACTGTCGACATATCCTCCAATCCCAAATCACACACAAATAAAGTAAAATATCATCCTTCATATCGAAAGTATAGTCGCAAACACAGTGTCTAAATAAACAAGTGCTCTGCCATGTTCCTCCACTGAGATGTGCATTTTGGACCCCATCGATAAGTGCTTCAAATTAACTTAATTCAAAGAATAACAAACTGCTGTTGGAAAATATTAACAGGTTAACTTTTTGTGTACTGACAATTGCAAGGATCTTGTACAGAGTATCAAGCGCATGGGATCCTGGTCACCATTAAAGTCGATGGTGATGAATTTAAACTGCTGATAAATGAGGAAGGATAATTTTAGCTAAAAAAAAGTGTTCATCACCATCCTCCACCCTCATTTTCCAAAGGAAGCTCTCTACGGCTGTTGTTTCAGTCCCCTTAATGTGATGACCAGCTGGTCCCTGAGTCTCAACACCAGGAATATGGAGATGAAGCAGGCCTGGTGGTAGTGCACAAGCCTGACTGAGTAATCAATTACACCTAATAACCATGCAACCTCACGGCAACCATCCATTTCCACACAGCATTACAGCAACTTACTGCAATAACACACTGGATTCAAAGCAGTACACACCTGACTCCCAGCTTTACACAGAAATCTATATTTATTAGCCCCAAGTTTTAAATCAGCCTTCTGTTGCTATGGATACTCCCACCACTGTCTGTTTAACCTTATTAACCCTTGCCAGCATTTGACATTTCGACAACCTCCATTACCTTCCGATATTGAACAGTATGTTAGAAATAAAAATAATGGCCTTCCCTTTTACTTTCCTCTTTCAAACTGGTGATTTTAGTGGTCAATCTGGGGTGGCCAGAGCTCCACTCCTGGATCAATAAGCTCTCATTCTGGGGAGGGGGGAGCTGGCCTGACAGCATCCAGCGCTGTTTAATTGGGAAGGGCTGCCTGATAGAGGGATATATTGAGGCATTTGTCACCACTAGGATCATAAAGCTGAGGCAAACACAACATGTATTCTCCTCTCTGAACAGGCAGGGTACATAACAAACAGCTGATCCATTTAGGCCAGGTTGTAGCCTTTTTGAAATGGAATTTCACCCCTAATGCCACATCAACACAGTTTTGTATCATGGCTGTTAGAAGAGGTGAGGGGTTTAATTTGAACAGAGAAATACATTTCAAGTTGAAATGTTAACATTTCAAACTGGAGAAGCCCTGTACACCTGGCCTACCATCACTTTATTGCCATCCGGTATACTCACTCTTCATAAGAATTCCACCCATGTTTAAACTCTGCAACACATGGTTCTGCATTCTTGAATTTTAAATCCTTTGTCAAACCCCTCCTCGTTCTCATCTTCTGACAAATACAGTTCAGGAGGGCTATTTTCTCTCTACAGTCATTCCACTGAGTTCCTTTATGAATTCCATAAATCTCCTATGGCCCTCCGTAATAACCCTGCATCATGCCCGCACCAGAGAATGTAGACTATAGAATTGTACAGCTCAGGAACAGGCCATTTGTGCCAAACATGACTAGTTTAGTTTAGTCTCAGTTCGTTTATTGTCACGTGCACCAAAAGGTTTTGTGGCGTGCCAACAAATCAGCGGGAAGATAATACGTGATTACAATCGAGCCATTCACAGTGTACAGATACATGATGAATAGAAAACATGTTTACTGCAAGATAAAGCCAATAAAGTCCAATCAAATATAGTCCGAGGGTCTCCAATGAGGTAGATGATAGTTCAGGACTACTCTGCAGTTGTGATAGGATGGTTCAGTTGCCTAATAACAACTGGGAACAAAACTGTCCCTGAAACTGAAGGTGTGAGTTTTCACAATACTATAGCTTTTGCCCAATAACAAGTTAACTTGATGCTAAGTTAAACTGATTTCATCTGCCTATACATGACCCATAGCCCTCTGTTCCCTGCACTGCCATGTGCCTATCTAAAAGCCTCTGAAACATCACTATCGTATCTGCCTCCACCACCACCCCTGGCAATGTGTCCCAGGTCCCCACTGCTCTCGGTGTAAAAGATTCAAGGGCCTGTCCCACTTGGTGATTTTGTTGGCAACAGCCAGTAGCATTGACTAACGTATCAGGTCACCGAAAAATGTACGGTGCGATGCGGCGTGACGTGGTGTGATGGCGTACGTCGCGCGGTGTTTTTTCAAGTGTCGCCACATTTTTCTTTTGTCGCTGCTGGATTTTGAAACGTTCAAAAAGTTTTGGCGACACGGATATGACGCCGGCAGTCGCCGATAAAATCGCCATGTGGGACAGGTCCTTCACCCTGCACAGATTATCCTTGCTTTTACATCAAGGGAATGTGATTTACCATCACAGCTTCTGGGATGCACCAGCCCACCTTCAAGAATTGAGCCCAAGGTAATATTACCATATACAGGTAATGCACATTCGTTACATTTAATGAATTTTCCCAAAGATGCCATTGACTCAATTTTTACATTTTTAAATTATTTCTTGCCATAAACAATAATAACCTCATACAAGATTACATAGTACTTTAATTCTACCCTTTTGATTTGCAGAATTTCACTTAAGAGTCACAGTCGAAAGAGATATTGCACGGAAACAGGCCGTTCAGCCCATCAGATCCCTGCAATCAGACTGAAGAAGGGTCTTGACCCGAAACGTCACCCATTCTTTCTACCCAGAGATGCTGCCTGTTCCGTTGAGTTGCTCCAGCATTTTGTGCCTATCACGACCCTCGCTTTCCGTTCACCAGTGTTGGATCCGATTAGCCAACTCGGCTTGAATCCCCTTTGCCTTTGCCTTCTGGATAATCTACCTTAAGGGACTTTGTGAGATGACTTAAGCCTGTGCAGATCGCTGGGCTGATTGAGTGTCACGGTTGGCCCTTGCACTCAGTTTGGTAGCATTTCTAAAACTGGACACCAAAGAGGATATTCTGTTGCCTGGGCCATTTATGATAAATAATGAACTATAAATGTATATGGTTTCAAAGGCCATATGGTTCCATTGTTATTCGGCAAGGACCAATCAATTACCCCACTGAAATTTGAGCCATCCCTGACATGGGTGACCTCCAGCTCTGCATTCATTTTCAAACAAGAAAAATCCATTCTCTGCACAACTTCGCCTGGAGTTGAAATGGTCGGAATGCTCAAAGCAAAATACTTCTATTGATTTGCATATTGATTTAATTATTTTGTACCTATAATTATTTACAAAGTTTGCTTTTTTTTAAAAAAAACAAAAAGCATATGCAAATTCCTTTCCAACATTGCCGATTTACTTAAATTAGTGTATATTTCCACACAGGAATTTGGCTGAGTAATTAAAATATATATTGAGGAATATGGTTTTAAACAGGGAGCTTTTATTAGCGTTGAATAAAAACATAAATTAGTTTCAACAATTTCAGAGGCTCTTTAAGTCAAAGACACAGAAATTAGATTGCGTCATGCTGTTTAATTCACTGCTACAAGGCTCAAAAGTATGGATTCGAAATCAGATAGCACTGAGCATCCTGCGATTCTTTGTAGCACAGTGGTGCTACAATGGTGTAGACTGGAGCCCCACAAAGGCAAGATCCTTATTTATCGTTAATCCTTCAGTCCCCAATGCCCCATCCCCGCAAGAACTCCTATTCACTGACACCCTACTGGGTCTTTATTAGCCCAAGCTCCAGTCTCCCATACCATCAATCTCCACCACACGGACACAAAAATGCTGGAGTAACTCAGCGGGACAGGCAGCATCTCTGGAGAGAAGGAATGTGTGACGTTCTGGGTCCGAGACCCTTCCTCAGACTGCTGAACTCTTCAGATCCAGTCTGAAGAAGAGTCTCGTTCCGAAACGTCATCTATTCCTACTCTCCATCGATGCTGCCTGTCCTGTTGTGTTACTCCGGCATTTTCTCTCTATCATCGGTTTAAACCAGCATCTGCAGTTCCTACCTACACAATCTCCACCTCATCCTCGCATCCACCATTTACACCCTACAGCCCTGTAAATTAATTAATAAAGACAATTCCCAGTGCTCTCTATTCCTCTCCTCCCATTGCCTGAAGACATTGGCTCATCTCTCTCCGAGTGGCCACTCTTGGGTTGTGAGTGCATCTATCAAGCATCATATCGCTGTGCAACCAAGCCTGAAGTATCTTCATCTCCATGTCGACTCACTTTGAAGAGAATGAATACGGATCAAGACCAGGTCCCCTGTGAAATTTGCCACCACCCAGCTGAGTGTAGCTGGCATCCCACCCACCTGCTCCAGCCATACTGCAGAACAAATTGGCTGATTTCCTTTATCATCTGGCCCGGCAACAACACAGCTTGTCCAACACTGCCCCGCTGAACAACCAGGGGGCCCACAACACCGTTCAAAAAATAACTCTTTCTGAGCAAGTCAGAAATTCCCACTAAATGTTAAAACCATTTCTTCCATTCCTATCACAATTCCATTTCATTCTCAACTTTAAAAACCACCCAGCAACGTGGGCACTCATTTACGATGCAAATGACAAGCAAGTGCCGGCATGTCGTGTCCACATTTGACTGAGTGTCTGAATGAATGAGTGAATTAATGAATTTGACTGAATAAATACTTTGTTGTCACATGTGACAAGTCACAGTGAAATTCTTTGCTTGCATACCCAAGGTATACAAATAGTGGCCACATAAAGGGCGCTTACAAAGTTACAAAGTGCCCCTGCGCCAGATCGCCCTTTCTTCTCCCCCCCTCTCTCACCCCTCCCCCTCCCTCCCTGCTCACATATACTTTGAGCGTGCATCTGCCCATGCACGTGTGTGTCTGCTGTGCATCCGTGCTTGCATGTGTGGGTGTACATGCATGGTCAAGCTGCTTCTGTATGCACAGTCATGCAGGTTTAAAGGCCTGGGTTTGATATCTCTGTGTCAGCACATGAATGCAAGCTTGATGCGTTTGTATGTATATGTGTATGTGTTTATACTTGCATCGGAGTGTTTATATCTTCGTGCATGTGCCAGTTTCCTATCATCACTCCCACCTTGTCTAAGAAAAGAACTATCATAATAAATCCGCTGGTGCAATAGACCAAGCTGTAATGTTATCTATTGGCACTACCAGACTTAAGCTGTTTTCTCCAAATATCCACACACACAAGCACTTCCCTGCACGGAAACACGGGCTGTTTTATTTTCCCATATCCCTGGCCAAAGAAGCCGTAAGAAGAAGTTTCAACTGTAATCAGCTATTTCAGGCAGAGGGAAATGGAAGCTAGGAATTTCAAGTCAGAATAGAAGTTCAATTGATCGTTGGAAAAACACAGCAGCTCGATTCCTTTGCTCAGTTGAAAACCTAGATGTTGACAGTGTTCTTTGCCGGGCCTGCGTGGTACTGTGCCAATCTAGATCCAGTGGCTGATGGATCGGAAAAGCCATCACAAGGAATATTATAACATCTCTGCATTACTAGGTTGTTGTGCCACTGATCCACCACACAAATCACTGTACGTATCCAGCCACCAGTTGGTTCGTCTCCGCATCGTCAAACCCAGCCACTTGCCCAACAAGAGGCTCCAGTCCAAGGAAATAAACGTGGTGCTGGAAGTTTGGAACTTACTCCTTACTCTGCTTCTGTGAAAGACTTCACCCCTGGTACTGTCTCTGCACAGTGGATAGTGACAGTATTGACCAATTTCCCTCCTGGGATGAATAAAGTTCTATTGTAGCGTATTGTGTCGTATCGTACAGTAGTTGTCTGTGACCTCCCATGTCGCTATCTCTTCAACCTCCCGCCTGACCACCACCCTTTCATATTTATCCATTTCTGTTTGCACTGATGTTGAACAAGATTTATTTGATGGGCTAGTTGTGGCACAGTGTTGCTGTTGTAATAGTCCTCGCTCTGCCAAGGAAGCGTTACTACTCCATTATACTTATAATAATCTAAAGGGCCTGTCCTACCAGCATCCGACTCCATGCGACGAGCGCGATCAAACTAGAAGCGGGGGCCGCGCGGAGGTCGGGTGATCCCCTGTACAGGGCCGTTCCCACCAGCATGCGCCTGCATGCGGCAAGCGCGACCAAACCGGCAGCGAGGGCCGCGCGGAGGTCGGGTGAGTGGCGCAACGTGGCGCAAAGTGAGGCGAACTTGGAGCAAAGTCTTAAAGGTAAGTTCTCCAGGACAGAGAGGGGCACACAGAGAGGGGCACAGAGGCACACACAGAGAGGGCCACGGAGCCACACACAGAGAGGGTCACGGAGGCACCTACAGAGATGGTCACGGAGGCACGACGTCGAGACGGTGTGTAATGCGTCGAGGCGACTGCGAGCCGACAAGCCGTTGCAGCGCGGAATTTTTGAACATAGTCAGTTTTTCGGAGCCCCGCGCGATGTCGGGACGAACTCCGCACAATTCCGCACGGCTCCGGCGATCGAAGTGGGACCGGCCCCGCGATGCCGGACGGCTCAAGCGACCACGTTAGGTCGCGCTCATTGCATGGAGTTGCATGCTGGTGGGACAGGCCCTTAAGGCCATCTGCATGTAAGCCGGCAGTTTCTGCTCATCATTGCCATTCAGTACAAACAAGAACTTCGACATGGGCATGACACAATGGTGAAGGGGTGAGTAATATCAGGCTGAGACCCAGTGCCCATGTGTGCTTCCTTTGCCCCAGTTTTGCTCGCATTGTGGTGAGACTCGTCACTTGCCAGCGCACACGATCTTCTTAGGCGACAGCCTCCCTTGAGCCCCTCAGTATTGTCATGTAAAACCACTGTGAGTCCTTCAACAGAAGGCCTCCGACCTTAAACTCCAACAACAGTCGCAAGTTAATGGGCCTATTTTCCTGCTCTTGCTTTGAGTGCTATGCAGTCAGCGCTTCCCCCTCTTGGCTGTCCAATTATTTAAAGTGCTTAATCTCCTTTGTGAGGTGTTTACATAAATATAAGTTTTCTCTAATGGATTAGCGGGCATGCTTCAGATGTTGCTCTCCTTGGGATATTCCCCAGGTCCCACAGGGGGAAAAAAGCAGCCTCCTGCCCGACCCCCTGTGTAACATGAGCCTTTGTCTCTCTGTTAATTAGAGATATTAGCCACTGCCTAATAAAGGAGCTTCAAATTCCAATTCAGATGGAAAACAAAATGGGAGGAAGCTTTGATGGGATTTAACGTTCGCCACCATCAACAGAACACCACTGGGAGTTTTTGTCTGATTGGTCTAATGACCACCGTCCGCAGAGTTCTGTATTTCATCAATGCCAGAGGGCTCCCCTAACCTATCCTAACAATCAACGGATAATATAATATACACAAGGCAATATCTAAATCAGTAGCATGCTGCCTGGTGATGAATACATACAGTCTATTAAAAGCCTGTACAATGCCTTTGGTGACACCACCCCATAAAACTCTGTCAAACCACCACAAATTTCACTTTTTTTCACACAAGGGCTGGGCTGGTCAAATATTTTAATGTTATTAAAGCAAAAAAAAAAAGGCATTTCCTCTTTATTACTCAGTTTGCTAATGGGATCCACAAATTAGGATGGAACCTAAATGATTTCTTATCTTAAAGATCAACACCAAATGACCAAATGCTGGAGTAACTCAGCGGGACGGGCAGCACCTCTGGAGAGAAGGAACGGGTGGCATTTTGGGTCGAGACCCTTCTTCAGACTCAGTCTATCCAGAGATGCTGCCTGTCCCGCTGAGTTACTCCAGCATTTTGTGTCTATCTTCAATGTAAACCAGCATCTGCAGTTCCTTCCTACATATTGGTTCTTAGCTTGCTACTGAGCTCAGTGTTCCTGAGATGGCAAGGAGAGGTAAAAGGGGGAACAGGATCAGAAAACTATCTGTGAACTTTGTGTTGGCATCACTGCTGAATGGGTAGCAGCATTAAGGGAGTCAGTTGAGTCAAACAGAGTTTGCTATCCGGTCTCCAATGGGGGGTGATCTGAAGAGCGACACAAATGCTAGAGTAACTCAGCGGGACAGGCAGCATCTCTGGTGAGAACGAATGGGCGACGTTTCGGGTCGAGGCTCTTCTTCAGAGTCCAGTGGAGATCCGATGCGGGACAGTGTTCCCAGGGAAGGAACTAAAATGTTCAGGAGGGAGATGTTGGCAGAGTTCTTTATAAATATACCAAGGAGCCGAGCCTTCCACAAAGCTGTAGGACAACACAATTAGCCAATCTTCTGCCAATGGGTAGAAGCTACAGTCCCTCAGTCCCATTGCGGCCTCTTCACCATTTCTTTTTTTTTTTTTTTTTGTTAGAATTTTTGTACAATAATATGGTACTTAAGTACCTAATACATACATACATATTTCCATTCTTGTACAAGTTCATACTTTTGACTTAATAATAACAGAACAGTGGAAGAAAAAAGAAATACAGAGCGTGGGAATAGATAGACAAGCGAGTAGAGACAGATAGATATAAAGGGCATATAAGAGAAGCTGAAAAGATTGAAATAGAAGGAGAAAGTAAAGAAAAGAGAGATTAGGAGAGATCTACCTATTTCGTATTTTTGCCCATCCGTCACCCGGTTCTAGACCATTTAATTTCTGACGTTATGTTATGTTGCACCATATGCTTGCAAACAGTTGATAAAAGGAGACCAAGTCTTTGAGAATTGGTCTACTTTGCCTAGTAGGAGAAATCTCATTTCTTCAAGATGTAGCGTTTCCGACATATTTGAAATCCACATTTTGAATGTTGGCGTGGTTGCGTTTTTCCAAAATTTGAGTATAATTTTTTTTGCTGTTATTAGACCATAATTAAGAAAAGCTTCTTGGAATATAGTTAGTTTACTTCCCTTTTCCATTGATCCAAAGATAATCAGTTCTGCATTGGGGTTCAATTTTGTGTTCAATAGTTTTGTAAAAATTCCAAAAATTTCATTCCAAAATTTATACAGTCTTAATGATTCGCTGGGCATTTTATGGCACTGCGCGCATAATTCCAGTAACTCTACACCCCTACCAGCACCTCATCACCAGCTTTAGTGCACAGAGCGAAGATCAAGGCATCAAGGTGTGGGGTCTCCCATTGGGCTAAGGCTGCTGGTTTCAGACTGCAGGGAGCCGGTCCTATACTCATCCATTGTGGGTCTTTGTGGCATTAAGTAAAGGGGCTCCCTGAATAGATTGAGGAGCAGTATCGCAACCTAATGAAACAAAACAAAACAAAACCTATGAGGAGATGAGAGAGGCAGTGACTCACACAACGTTTAGGAACACTTGAATCAGAAAGATATAGAAGACCAGGGGCCAAGTGCTGGAAAATAGGATTAGTATGGATGGGTACTTGAAGGCCAGCAAGGAAACATTGGGCCGAAGGGCTTGTTGCTCAGTTATACAACTCTATAATTCTATTAAAGTGTATAATTAAGCAGATCTCTGTGACCAAAGGCCTAGTATGATCCACCTTAAAAGGTTCCAAGGAATCTCTAACTTCAAACAAATGTTCTGAAGAAGGGTCTCGACCCGAAATGTCACCCGTTCCTTCTATCCAGAGATGCGGTCTGTTCCGCTGATGTTGCTCCTGCATTTTGTGTCGATCTTCAATGTCTGACAACACTGAGTTGCCATCTCAGCACCAGGGCCGGACCTCAACACGAGGGTTTGCTTGTCGCACACGTGACCCACCGTGGCTTGCTTCTAGTGAATGTTGAACTTGGCAGCTTGCTTAGTCCATGTTGCAACAAAAACGTTACTAGGTAAAATGCTTTTGTAAACTTGGAGAAAAGTTGGCACTTTATTTATTAGGCAAGCAACCAAGAATCCATTCGAGGGTAGCTCGCTCATTTCCAACCTAGAAGGTTACACAAATGAGGCCCAGACGAGGTACCGGACACTTAAATTAGGTTTTCCCTTTTGTCCTGCTCAACGCAGTGCTACATGGTCAGTTTTCTGTCCTTAACTAAAAGTTCTTTCAGTCGCATTCCTACCCTCATCTGCTTATTTATTTGACCTTTGCAAATATTCTCTTCAGTGAGCTGAGCCTTTCACACTTCACCATGTTCCAATAGGAATAATATAAATAGTTGCGAGTTCTTTAATTTTTGAAAAATAAAATTGAGAGACTATCAGACCAGAGTGGAGATTCTGACATCTCCTGTAATTTCCCAGAGATTCAGGACATGAGACTAATTTACAATGGGACATTAAGTAAAGGGGCTCCCTGAATCACTCGAGCCCAGATGAGCAAAGCGTTGGGATGTCTCACCGGGACTCCAGCCAGATCCAGGTTTGCTTCCTTGGTAAATCCAGTCACTGGCTGAAAGGTATTACCAGCACTTATGAGTGACCCTAGCTTGACCTCCAATGGTTAGAAGCAGCTTCAATTACCTGCCTTGCCCTTTTCCAGTCACGGCCTTAAAGGGATAGGCACAAAAAGCTGGAGGAACTCAGCGGGTCAGACAGCATCTCTGGAGAAAACGAATAGATGACCTTTCGGGGTCGAGACCCTTCCTCAGATACTTTTTCTCCAGAGATGCTGTCTGACCCGCTGAGTTACTCCAGCTTTTTGTGCCTATCCCTTTAAGGCCGTGACTGGAAAAGGGCAAGGCAGGTAATTGAAGCTGCTTCTAACCATTGGAGGTCAAGCTAGGGTCACTCATAAGTGCTGGTAATACCTTTCAGCCAGTGACTGGATTTACCAAGGAAGCAAACCTGGATCTGGCGAGAGTCCCGGTGAGACATCCCAATGCCCACATCCCAATGCCTCACCCCAACCATGGACTGTTTACCCTCCTACCATCCGGGAGGCGCTACAGGTCTCTCCGTTGCCGAACCAGCAGGTCCAGGAACAGCTTCTTTCCGGCGGCTGTCACGCTACTCAAGAACGTACCTCGGTGACTACCAAACACCCCCCCCCCCCCCCCCGGACACTTATTATTATTTATTCAAATCATTTGCCGTGTCGCTCTTACAGGGAGATGCTAAATGCATTTCGTTGTCTCTGTACTGTACACTGACAATGACAATTAAAAATTGAATCTGAATCTGAATCTGACCCGCTGAGTTATTCCAGCTTTTTGTGTCTGTCTTTGCTTTAAACCAGGATCTGCAGTTCCCCCCCTACACTTAAAGGGACAGACGAGGTTGATAGTTAAACAGCAGGGGGGAGGCAGATTTGTCCACTTCAGCGCTAGGCATGTAGCTGATCGAAAACACAAGGGCAAGGTGCCCTCGCCATGGCCATTACTGAGGAAATTGAGCAGCAGATTTGCCACCAAGTCCTCTGAGGTGCCAATGTTTGCTACAAGATTGCTTGTGAATACCAGGGGTCAGAACTCAGACGAGTGGACATGCGTACATTTTCACAGTCACTAGAGAGTGGGACTGGGACCAGCTTGATGTCAATCTCTACCAATACAACTTTATTTAGTTAAAAAAGCACAACAGAGGACGTACTTCCTACGGCAGCTGAGGAAGCACAATCTGCCACAGGCAATGATGGTCCGATTCTACATGGCCATCGTAGAGTCTGTCCTCACCGTCTCCATCAGGGTCTGGTTTGGCTCAGCCACCAAGCACGACACCTGGAGGCTGCAGCGAATCGTCCGGTCAGCAGAGAAGGTTATTGGCTGCAACCTTCCCTCCATTGATGAACTGTACACTGCAAGGGCCAGGAAGCGAGCGGGCAAGATCATCTCTGACCCCTCTCACCCTGGCCACAAACTCTTTGAATCACTTCCCTCTGGAAGGTGACTCCGGACTGTCAAAGCTGCCACAGCCAGACATAAAAACAGTTTTTATCCACGAGTAGTTGCTCTACTCAACAGCCAAAAATCTGTAGCCTCCCTTTGATCTGGTATTGTGTTGGTTCACATGCTTGATCAATGGTGTTTTATCATGAATGTCTTATTATTATTAATGTTTAGTGTTTTCCGAGTCATTCGTAACTGTCACTGTATGATATGTTGTTACTTGTGGGCGGAGCACCAAGGCAAATTCCTTGTATGTGAATACTTGGCCAATAAACTTACTTACTTATTCTGTGTTCAATGTCTAAAACATCCTTTCAATTTGTGTCCCTGGAAACACTGAAGTTTATTTCTGTGTGATGACGTTAGCTGTTTTTTTAATGTTTTAAAAAGGAAGAAACCAATTTTTTTTAAAGTAAAATGTACAATTCAATGGAATAAGTGGGAAAAAAAAATCCTTTTGCGTCATTATCACCTCTCTATAGTATTTTGTCCATGTTTCCTTCCTTGAATACTGATCATTACCACGGCTGGTAATTTCTTTTTTCCCCTGCATTCCCCTCTGAGGGAACAAGCAACTGCCCACCGTACCACATATACCATGGAGAGGAGTTGCTGTCAACAGCTGGGTATAGCTATGCTGAGCACGCAGCCCTTTCCTTTTGGAACCCACTGTTCTACTAGAGGCTTCCTCTCAAAGACAAAGGGATTCTCCGCATTTGAAGTTCAAGCGAAAACAATGAGCTCGAACGACTTCAGTTCCAGGGACGGGCGTGGAGATCTGGCCACAGGAAGAGCAATTCTATGTTTCTCTTAAAAAAATATCGGTAAGTATCAAGAGCAAGGAAGCATTGCAGGAAATATTTTCCTTCACACATACCCCTTTGCCAACAGCTCCCCACCCTGATACCAGTAAAGAATTTCCCAGATTACAGATGAGATGAGATTCATTTTATTCACATTACCTTGCTTTCCTTTCCAACGCCCATAAGCTGACATGTGGGTCTGGTGGCACAGGTGATGGCAATCCCCTGCCACCTCATGTGAGGTCAGGAAAGTCACAAAGTCCATATGCCTCAACAACACAAAGATGACTTTGTCAATAAAGGTGGGGTGGTATTGTTCTCTGTCCAGTGCTGACTGCATTGCCAACACTTAGACCCTGACATCCCTGCCTCTGGAGATGTTCAGGTTCTCTCCCTACCGTTCAGCACTGAAATTGGGTTTGGGAAGGGAGCAATGGTAGTCATTCAGGAATGAGAGGATGACTTAAGTACACTATGAGGTGATATTAGTTGCAGCGTATGCCCCCTTTCAGAACAAAAGTCTGGTGATAACCACCAGTTTGTGACAATATTCAAGAAAAATTAGGCTTGTATTCACTGGAGTTTAGAAGGATGACGGCGGATCTTATAGAAACATATAAAATTATAAAAGGACTGGACAAGCTAGATGCAGGAAAAATGTTCCCAATGTTGGGCGAGTCCAGAACCAGGGGCCACAGTCTTAGAATAAAGGGGAGGTCATTTAAGACTGAGGTGAGAAAAAAAAGTTTTCACCCAGAGAGTTGCAAACTTATGACACAAAGGGCAGTGGAGGCCAAATCACTGGATGGATTTAAGAGAGAGTTAGATAGAGCTCTAGGGGCTAGTGGAGTCAAGGGATATGGGGAGAAGGCAGGCACGGGTTATTGATAGGGGACGATCAGCCATAATCACAATGAATGGCGGAGCTGGCTCGAAGGGCCGAATGGCCTCCTCCTGCACCTATTTTCTATGTTTCTATGTAAATATGTAAAAATGCATGCAAAAAGAGACAAATGGTGCTGGATTAACACTGAGGGTCAGGTAGCATCTCTGGAGAACATGGATCAGCGACGTTTTGGGTCAGGACATTTCTTCAAGGGTCCCGACCCTTCAAGTTTGCTGACTCTTTGTAAACCAGCATCTGCAGTTCCTGTGACTGCAAATATGCTTGCATTTCGTTCTGGACCTCCCTGGCAATAGTACATTCTAGGAAATGTGTACTGGTGCCATGAGCTGCAGGGAGGTATTTTCAGAGCAATTTTGAGACACCACGTTGTAACGTACCCACAGAATGAGAGCCCAGAAGGGTTGGGGTTGTGAAATAAATGTGAAAACATGTCAGCCTCAAAACTAATTTGGACTGTTGCTGATCTGACTAGTGGCCTTTGAATGTATTCTGTTGAACTCTACAAATGAAATCAATCTTTCAAAACCAAAGCATTAACATAACCAAATAGTTTAATCCCATTCTTGGCAACAGTCCAAGATGATCACTCTGCTTCAACCACTCCACAGGTAACCGAATTAAAACTTCACCAAACCTCGACAATAAATGGATTTATTTAACCTCGGAGGGACACGTTCCAAACGCTAACCCAATTAACCCAGAAAAATATGAAATCGATACCCTGTTTGGAAGTCTTTTTTTTCTCTTAAAGGGTGGAAAATCAGGCAGCAGGCAATTGTGGATATTGGATCCAAAAGTAACATTTCGCTCTTACCCCATTCAGGAAACTGGCACCATCCCTACTACAGATCGATTAGTACTCTCAGGAAGGCAGCCTGCAGACCTTTGACCCCCTTCAATCTTTCATCCAACAATGCCTGGCCGGGCTGCCTTGTATCATTGAATTAACCTGCACAGTAGGCTTCTGTGCAGGATTTTCAGTCACATTAGAAGCGTGGCAGGCAAGTCTCAGTGTAATGTTTCACCTCTTCAGCTAAACCCACAGCTATAAATGGATTCCTACATCCAGCACCACACTGTGTGCAGGAGCCTTGAATAGGCCTCCATTTCATGCACATCCTCCACTTGTTATTTTATTTGCTTGCTTTAAGGTACTGGTGAAAGTTCACTTTGTGATTTTTCATGAGCACAACAAACAGAGGAAAGGTAAAAAAAATGCCCTTTGACCATTTTTTAAATGTATGAAAGTCCACTGCAAACCCCCGACAGCCACCGACAGCACCAAATCCTGTTGTTTCCAGGATCAGTTCCATTCCTGACGTTCACCCTTCTTTCTGGGGTTAAGAGGGAAAGATAGATCAGCCGTGACTGCATGTGTGGGAAGGAACTGCAGATGCTGGTTTAAAACGGAGATCGACACAACATGCTGGAGTAAGCCAGCAGGACATGCAGCATCTCTGGAGAGAAAGAAAGGGCGATTTTTTTCGGGTCAAGACCCTTCTTCAGACTTGGAATGGCGGAGTAGACTTGATGGGCCGAATGGCCTAATTCTGCTCCTATGACCTCTCCCAGTGTACACCCCCTTTCTGGCTGGACTGTGGACATTGATGCATTGCAGTTACATCGGGTTCAGGAGCAGGATAAGTGGACATGACCTGCAGTGATAGCAACAAGACCAAATGTGCACCAGATTCTGGTGTGTATTACACAGCTCCTTACCCTGCCAGGAAACTGAAACCTATATTGCTGGCGTTGAACGTATTAGTCCCGCCAAACATCTCAGGACTGATTGTGGATGCAAGAAACTGAAGATGCTGGAAATCTGAGCAAAATTACAAAGTGCTGGAGAAACTCAGCATCAGGCAGTGTCTGTGGAGAGAGATGGGATGGTTCAGCTGCTATCAGCCAACTGAACCATCCTATCACCAACTAGAGAGTGGTCCTGCACTACCATCTTCCTCATTGGAGACCCTCGAACTATCATTAATCGGACTTTACGGGACTTTATCTTGCACTCAACGTTATTCCCTTTATCCTGTATCTACCTGTACATTGTGGATGACTGGATTGTGATCATGTATCATCTTTCCGCAGACTGGATAGCATGGACCACAAAAGCTTTTCACTGTACCTCGGTACATGTGACAATGAACTAAACGAACGAAACTAACTAAATAGTGTGAATATTAAAAGTCGACAAATGTTTTGGGTCGGGATCCTTCTTCAGACCCAATGCACCATCTGTCAATTTCGCTTCACAGATCGTCCGTGAGCAATTGAATTCCTCCACCTGTTTCTTTATCAACCGGGATCTCAGCTACGGATAGTGCAAAATGCCTCTGGTTCTGGCAGATTGCGAGACTGGGAAAGCAGCTGAGGGAAGTGTGAATTGGGAGAGAGTGGATGTTTTCTTGGGTCAGATAGAAGAGCAAGGTAGAAGAAACGCAGAAATACAGACCTGGGATCCCACGCATCCAAGTGGAAAAACATGCATTGTGCGGGGGCAGGGACTATCGCATGGATTAGTCCAGAATCATTCTAGTGACTCATACAGGCCTTTTCCAATTCATTAAACCATCACAATATGAAAAATAGCTATAGTTCTGCAGTTAACAACAATACTTCCAGTAATCTCTGCCTCAGAGGGCGGTGGAGGCCGGTTGTCTGGATACTTTCAAGAGAGAGCTAGATAGGGCTCTTAAAAATAGCGGATGCAGGGGATATGAGGAGAAGGCAGGAACGGGGTACTGATTGGGATGATCAGCCATGATCACATTGAATGGCAATGCTGGCTCGAAGGGCCAAATGGCCTGCTCCTGCACCTATTGTCTATAATCTTACTTATATCCTACCATAAATACCTTTTTATTACAGTGTGAAATTTCTTTTGCATCCAAAATTTAAGGCTGATTATTGAAATTATAACATTTCGGGACAATTCCAACACAGAGGTGACTATTTTTTAATGCAATTTAAATGTATAAAGTTCCACTGTTCAGTGTTTCTTTCTCCTGCCTCTGCATGCATTAAAGGAACAAAGAAAGGGTTAAATCAGTTCCCTCCTGTCCCCCCCACCCCCACCTACCTTAACTCAAAGGAATGAGGAGCACACAATGAGATACAATGCAGGATCAACACAATCTGCCCTTGTTGCTGTTGTGTCTGAGCCCAATGTAATTACCATATGATTGTCTTTGCAAGAGTTAAGGGCCTGTCCCACTTGGGCGTCATTTGCTCCTCATTTCCGCGTCATGTAGAAAATTGGTCGACGCGTCGTGAAGCGTGGGGGACACGTGGGTGACGCGCGCAGAGCGCATGGTGAGGCGTGGAGTCGCATGTAGTGGCGCGCGGTATCGCGCTGTGGTCCAGGATTTCGTAGTGTACTGAAATCCTCGCGCGCTACCTGCGTGACGTATCGCTGACGCATTGGCTATGCACGCTGTTTCACATTATGACGCATGGTTACGTCACCGTGCGTCAACGTCCGTAAACATGCGACACCGCGTGCCGGCCATGCGCAGTCGGCCCGCCTTTTACGCGTCATGTAACCTCTAGCCTCGTCCACACAGACCTCTTCCTGGGTTTCTTGCTGGCCTTTCTTGCTGTACTCCTGCCTGGCTGGTCTGTCAGTATGAGGGCCGCTGCGTACAGAAGCCTCTGTTGTTCCTGTGGCAATAAAGTCTGTAGTTCTTCCATGATGGTCATGATGCAGAATAGGGAAGCAGGGTATTCTAATGAGGTCACGCGCACCAGACGGCTGTGCCGACGCATGATGACGCATGAAACGTCGCCTATCTCCTTCGCTCCTTAGATGCTGCTGCACCCGCTGAGTTTCTCCAGCCTTTTGTGTACCCAAGGTATCACCAAAGACTCCTAAACCTCAGCGGCCAGTTTTAAGAATGGTCGCTGAATGAATTTGGGTCAGTTTCCCCACTACTGTATATTTCCAACTCCCCTCACCTTCTTATTTCCTTTGGAAACTATCCTTCATAATCTTGTTCTAGAAAACCAACTCCCTACCTGAGTGCTGTACAAATGGAACATTGATCCTAGGCTCCAGAACATTAGTCAGAGAGAGATACCGCATGAAAACAGGCCCTTCAGCCCACTAAGTCCGTGATGACCATCAACCACCCATTTTACACTAATCCTGCATTAATCCCATTTATTATTCTCCCATATTTCCAATAATGCCTACAATGGCCAATTAACCCACTGACCCGCATGGCTTTGGGATGTGGGAGGAACATTGTTAAGAGTAGCTGGAGATTTCAACACATTTACTCACAGTTCCACACTGAAACCTTTATAGAAACATAGAAACATAGAAAAATAGGTGCAGGAGTAGGCCATTCAGCCCTTAGAGCCTGCACCGCCATTCAATGTGATCATGGCTGATCATCCAACTCAGTATCCTGTACCTGCCTTCTCTCCATACCCCCTGATCCCTCTAGCCACAAGGGCCACATCTAACTCCCTCTTAAATATACCCAATGAACTGGCCTCAACTACCTTCTGTGGCAGAGAATTCCACAGATTCACCACTCTCTGTGTGAAAAATGTTTTTCTCATCTTGGTCCGAAAAGACTTCCCCCTTATCCTCAAAATGTGACCCCTTGTTCTGGACTTCCCCAGCATCGGGAACAATCTTCCTGCATCTAGCGGAGGAAGGTAGGCCTGTCCCTTCCTGCCAATCTTTTTTTAATAGATTTAAAGGTTGACATGAGAATTAAGGGACGGAAGTTTAGGGGTAACATGAGGGGGAACTTCTTTACTCAGAGAGTGGTGGCTGTGTGGAATGAGCTTCCAGCAGAAGTGGTGGAGGCAGGATCGATTTTTACCTTTAAAAGTAAAGTGGATAGGTATATGGACGGGAAGGGAATGGAGGGGTATGGTCTGAGTGCAGGTAGATGGGACTAGGAGAAAATAAATGTTCGGCACGGACTGGAAGGGCCGAGAGGGCCTGTTTCCTTGCTGTAATTGTTATATGTTATATGGTTAAAGGTTCAAAAGAAAGTTCCCCGACAATTCCTCAGCACCATCAATATTTCCCCTGACCTCCCTTCAACAGCATACAGTAGATTTCAGTTTTGATTCCTGGGAACTCTAGATTAATCCCAGAGAGTTGAGCTGCTGGGCACTTTCCCGGGCATGGATGAGCTGCTGGCTGGTTGAGTGTGGGGCTGGGATGGGGTGGGAGAGGGGTGCTGTGAATAGGTTGAGTGTAGGAAGTAGGAACATGGAGATTTTGCAATGAAGAGAGGGGAGGGCCAAGCGGAAGAAAGGCACGGCCCAAGGAAAGGCAGAGGTACACTTGTTTTACTGTATCTGCTGTTCCAGGTTCTCTACATCGAGGAGACCTCCGCTCAGTCCGTCTTAACCTATCTGATCTCCCAGTGGCTCAGCATTTAAACCCCCCCCACTCCCAATTTGACCTTTCTGACCTGGGCCTCCTTCATTGTCAGAGTGAGGCCCAGCGCAAATTGGAGGAACAGCACCTCATATTTCACTTGGGTAGTTTACACCCCAGCGGTGTGAACATTGACTTCTCTAACTTCAGATAGCCCTTGCTTTCCCTCTCTCTCCATCCCCTCCCCCTTCCCAGTTCTACCAGCAGTCTTACTGTCTCCAACTACATTCTATCTGTCCCGCCCATTCCGCTGACATCAGTCTGAAGAAGGGTCTCGACCCGAAACGTCACCCATTCCTTCCCTCCAGAGATGCTGCCTCACCCGCTGAGTTACTCCAACATTCTGTGTCTACCTTCGAAAGGAAGGGTTGACTGGGCTGGGATTACAGCTGAAGAGCTCCTGAAGTGAGTGCTTAGTTTTAAACTAGGATGTCTGCAGTCATCAGTTAAAACTGACAAGACTTTCCTTTCATTTGGACACTGTTATTAATAATACATTGATATATGTGTGCCGCATCCTCTTCCCTTCTTATAATAATATTTATGGTACATTTCCTAACGGTATTATGCACTGCCTATCATGTTAAAAAATTCAGTATTCCAAGGTATTAGTGCGGGTGTCACAACATTGACTTTGATTCGCTGTACAAGAGGATAGATGCAGAGTGCCACATGGAAATGCAGCAGATGCAGCATACGATCCAGGCCCTGATGTAAATGCAATTCCTATGCACTTTTTAAGCATTCCTACATTACGTTGGTTTACTCGCCAGTGTCCTTTCTCATTCCCGACCCTCCCCATCTCCTGCTCCCACTTCCCTCCCCTCTCCATCCTGATGTTACACTGCCCGGTTCCTGCAGTGACTCCACCGGCTGGTTCAATCCCCTTGATAGAAAGCACTGCTCCTTCCCACCACATGTGCAAGCAATGTTCCTGCTTTCAGTGGCGACAAGCTGGAGCCAGTGCCTTCCGTTTGGGAGGTGGTGGGGGGGGGGTGGGGGGGGGGGTTGAGGGGGGGAGAGGGAGTGTGTGGGGAAACTTTGCAGTGTGTCACAAAGAACAAGCCAAACGCCACCTTCCCCCACCACCCTCCCTTCTCCATCTCCTTGCTCCACTGCCCACACTGAACTCATCAGTAGGTCCGAGATTTATTGCGGCTGATGCCAAACTAAGGTTTAACTCACAGCTACCTACAATGACACCAGTGATAGCGAGCACAAACAGAGCTTCCTTATTCCGCTACCTCTTGGTCTGCCTCCGAATCTGAACCCTTCCACCGCTTTATCCCCTGCAGCTCAAGTTAACACCATTATAATTCCCTTGCCCGGTTAACCATTAAAACAGATCAATTTTTAAATTGTAAATATTTTCTCTCCTCGTGAGATGAAACGTGTAGAATATACAGGGACTCCATTGAATACATTTGTGTTTGACCCCGCTCAGGCAATTGCAGCTCCATGTCATTATAGAGCAATTTACACATAACAAAACATCCGAAGGTGCTTCAGTACTGGAAGGATCAGGCATTCATGCTGGAGACACTGAAGGGGTGGTTAGCCAAAACAAACTCGCGAAGGATCACATTTAAGGAAGTTTTGGGGGAAGCTTGCAAATGAAGATCAGGGTCGTAACTCAATGACTATGGGCTTGTTCGCTACCGGGCTGTTGAGAATAAGTAGGAAGGAACTGCAGATGCTGGTTTAAACCGGATAGACACAAACAGCTGGAGCAACTCAGCGGGACGGGCAGCATCTCTGGAGAATGGGTGAAGTTTTGAGTCAAGACCCTTCTCCAGACTCCAGAGTCCTATTCCTTTTCTTCCAGAGATGCTGTCTGACCCGTTGAGTTACTCCAGCGTTTTGTGCCTATCTTATGTTGAGACTAAGTGTGGGGAGTGACGAACATGTGGCGAGTGCAGGAAATCTCTTGTCTTGTCTTTTCTGACCACATGCCTTCACAATCAATTGAAACATGCATCATGTCATATTTCCCACGATGAAATCCTGCTGTCCATTCGAATATGTTTGTCATTCCTTCACCCTTTTGAGTTTCCCCGCCACCTTTCCCAAAGAACTTGGTTGTCAAGATTGAGATTACGGTTTCTTCCAGGCTGTTATCGGGCAACTGAATCATCCTACCACAACTAGAGACCGGTCCTGAACTACTATCTACCTCATTGGAGACCCTCGGACTATCTTTGGTTGGACTTTTCTGGCTTTATCTGGCACGAAACATTATTCCCTTTATCATGTATCTATACACTGTGGACGGCTCGATTGTAATCATGTATTGTCTTTCCGCTGACTGGATAGCAGGCAACAAAAGCTTTTCACTGTACCTCGGTACACGTGACAATAAACTAAACTGAACTAAAAGTAATGTTTCCAAGGCTGAGCCTCAGGCTTAAATCCAAGTAGCCAGTGGTGGTCCTCAGAGAGCAACTATACCTTAACGTTTAAATAGCGGAAGACACAGTTCTGTTGTAGGATAAGATGCAGATTGCGTGCAATGTCTGAATGGCTGGAGAGGTTACAGGCAGGGAGAAAAACCAATGATAATTTTGGATACTTCCAGGTTCTTATAGAATTACATCCAGTGTCTACATTCCTTGTCAGACACGTGAAGGCCTGGAGTGGAAGAGGGGTAATGCAGCAGATTGATAACGGAGAGTCGGTCTGTCAAGGAGGACTCTCTCTAACTTCTACAGGTGCACAGTAGAGAGCTTGCTGACTGGTTGCATCGTGGCTTGGTTCGGTAACTTGAGCTCCCTGGAGAGGAAAAGACTACAAAAAGTTGTAAACACTGCCCAGTCCATCATCGGCTCTGACCTCCGTTCCATCGAGGGGATTTATCACAGTCGCTGCCTCAAAAAGGCTGGCAGCATCATCAAGGACCCACACCATCCTGGCCACACACTCATCTCCCTGCTACCTTCAGGTAGAAGGTACAGGAGCCTGAAGACTGCAACGACAGGTTCAGGAATAGCTACTTCCCCACAGCCATCAGGCTATTAAACTTGGCTCGGACAAAACTCTGAACATTAATAGACCATTATCTGTTGATTTGCACTTTATCTGTTTATTTATTCATGTGTGTATATATTTATATAATGGTATATGGACACACTGATCTGTTCTGCAGTCAATGCCTACTATGTTCTGTTGTGCTGAAGCAAAGCAAGAATTTCATTGTCCTATCAGGGACACATGACAATAAACTCTCTTGAATCTTGATTGTGGAGAATCGTATGGCTTCCACAGACAGCATGTGGCTTGTTGCCACTCACTGTTCAACTCACACACAAAGAGGGTGGAGACACTGGACAACAGAGCAAGCAAGGACAGAGTCGAAGACATCGTTGGAGGCAGTGGGGAGCGATAATGGGAATGAACCTTAGGCACGAAGTGGGGATGATCAGTGGTGCTGCGAAGACGGCAAAACAGAAGAGAAATTAGTCTTAAGATAGACGAAGGTCACTTTTTCCAGTTCCAGAGAAATTCACCAACACAAAGCCATTTCTCTTTCTACTTCCCGTGCAAATTAAACTGAATTTTGTAACAAGCAGTACATGACAAGGATGAAAAGCTACTAACGGTGGCACAGTGACATCAGTCGGGTAGTATAGGAAACCCAGTGCCACAGGCATCATCTCTGGAGAGAAGGAATGGGTCCCTTGTCTGCTGTCTAGAGATGCTGCCTGTCCCGCTGAGTTACCCCAGCATTTTGTGTCTGCGGTTTAAACCAGCATCTGCAGTTCCTCCCGACACAGTATCGGGGACCCTGTGCCTTTAAGAGTGGGCAGAAGGTTTATGAGGTGAACTATTTGTCTAGTGATAAGGTCACTTAAGCCTGGTTTTTATTCCAGTGTGGTGTGAAAGGAGGAGGGGGGGGGGGGTATTTGGGATCTTGCCAAATGTAAGTTTAACTTTTTCACACATTTCATGTCCTGACGTTGAGGCTGTCAATCAGTGTCTCCCAACTCCCCTGGGCCACCTCTCCTGGGCTGGTTAGAGGTAAGGAAACACACATCGAAGGCTAGTCCCCTCATAAGGGCCCTTCGCTGACAGATGGTCTCACTTGCTACTGACAATCCAGTGACAGGAAAGAGTTCTCCACAGCTCTTGCCTCTGCCCATTTCTCCACTTGTGCTGTCAAAATATTGTTTATAAAGCAGGCGTTTGTCAAAATACGTGTTTTCTTTTTTTAAGAGGAAAACTGGCAGTGTGTGTGTGTTGCTGGCTAAAAACTACTTTGAAAAAGCTGGTTGTATTGTGCCACCCTTAGCTCACAGCTTGCTACAACAGAACACTGAAAGTGTGCCTGTGAACTCTCCCTGGCGTTTTTTGCCTGTTCTGGGCTACATACAGTAAACATAGAAACCTAGAAAATAGGCGCAGGAGTAGGCCATTCGGCCCTTTGCACCAGCACCACCATTCAATATGATCATGGCTGATCATCCTAAATCAGTACCCCGTTCTTGCTTTCTCCCCATATCCCTTGATTCCGTTAGCCCTCAGAGCTCTGTCCAAAGGGGCTGTCCCACTGTATGAGGTAATTCAAGAGTTCTCCCGAGTTTCCCCTGATTCGAACTCGGAGATTTACGGGACTCTCATCGACATTTTTCAACATGTTGAAAAATCTTCACGAGTCTTCATGAGCTTACCGCATTTCCCAAGTACCTGACGTTAGCGTTACGAGCCGCTAAGAGACGTCCCGAGCTCCGACGTACCCGCTACGCACATTCTACGTGCTTACCACGAGTTTGATTTTTTTTTTAAACTCGGGAGAGCTCTTGAATTAGCTTGTACAGTGGGACAGGCCCTTAACTCTCTATTGAAAACATCCAGAGAATCGGCCTCCACTGCCTTCAGTGGCAGAGAATTCCACAGATTCACAACTCTCTGGGTGAAAAAGTATTTCCTCATCTCAGTCCTATGTGGCCAACCCCTTATTCTTAACAGTACTGTGAAAGTACATTGTAACATTGGTACTGAGGCACTTTGGCCAACAACAAGCATGGGTCTGCATTGATCTTTAGCCTGTGCTATTGCAGTGCACATCCCTATCAAACCGCTGCAGGAGGACGTATTTTAAACTTATTCGCTGTCTGTTCAAATTAATATATTAGTTTAGGAGCAGTATCCTTGCTCATGAACTTTGGATGAGATGTCACAGGGGGCCATCAAGTTTAATCATACCCACCAACCCACCTCTCCATCCATTGTGTAGGAAGGAACTGCAGATGCCATTTTAAACCTAAGATAGACACAAGATTGCTGGAGCAACTCAGCGGCTCAGACAGCATCTGTGGAGAAAAGGAATAGGTGACGTTTTGGGTCCAGACCCTTCTTTAGACCTCTCCATCCCATGCAGGACGACCCGGACCTGGATCTGGGTGGAAAGTTAGCGGACAGCAGAGGAAGAACAACAAACAGCAAACAGTGCCACAAAGCTTCACCAGGTTTCTCTCTTCTCCTGAGCACAGAAATACAATGGTCTGGTGGGGTTTATGTAATGGATGTCCCACACCATAGCTCCATGCATGACAATTGCGAGCTCTCACACCATCGAGGGAGAAAAATGAAAATGAATTAAAAGTTGCCCCAAGTCCACTGGATACGCACAACCCAGTCTAATGCCTGCATGGGAGTCAGTGGAGGACAAGCACACTCCCAAAGAGAACACAAAATATTCCTGAAGCTGCTAAATCTTCACAAATTGCACTTTAAATTCCACTTACACTGCGAAAAATGTTATAAATCTCCTTTTTGTTTTCATTGTTTTTGTGATGCTGGTCATTTGTGTGTCGCCATTTAGAAGGAAAATGTAATCATAGCTAACCTAAACGTTACTTACACAGCTGTTAGTGCTTAGTGTTATCTCTGAAGTCAAAGATGTGAAATCTGATCTATTACCAGAAGTTCTTCTGGATTTTTGAAATGTTTATTTAGCAAATGAAACCTCAACGCCTCTCTTGTTACTCCCAAAGCCCAGTTTTTAATCAGCAATTACCTTAAAGGGGGGACTGTGCATCGTTAAGGAGGCTGGTTTACAGTTCTTTCAGTTTTTACACTTCAGTTTTTAGCCTTTTCAGCTAAAGGGCGAACGGATGAGAGATGACCAAACTAAAACCTGCAATCTGCTTCCATTTCGACACCAGCTCACCAAAGCTGGGCAGCATTACCTCTCCATGCTGGGTTGAAGGCTTAAGAAGTTTGGCATGTCCCCGACAACTCTCACCAACTTCTACAGATGCACTATAGACCGCATTTTATCGGGATGCATCACAGCCTAGCTTGGGAACAGCTCCATCCAAGACCGTTTATAGGAAGGATGTCAACAAAATAGAGTACAGAGGAGATTTACTAGAATGTTGCCTGGGTTCCAGCAACTAAGTTACAGAGAAAGGTTGAACAAGTTAGGCCTTTATTCTTTGGAGCGCAGAAGGTTAAGGGGAGACTTGATTGAAGTCTTTAAAATGATGAAAGGGATAGACAGAGTTGACGTGGATAAGCTTTTCCCATTGAGGGCAGGGAAGATTCAAACAAGAGGGCATGACATGAGAATTAAGGGACAGAAGTTTAGGGGTAACATGAGGGGGGACTTCTTTACTCAGAGAGTGGTGGCTGTGTGGAATGATCTTCCAGCAGAAGTGGTGGAGGCAGGATCGATTTTAACATTTAAATGTAAAGTGGATAGGTATATGGATGGGAAGGGAATTGAGGGGTATGGTCTGAGTGCAGGTAGATGGGACTAGGGGAAAATAAATGGTCGGCACGGACTGGAAGGGCCGAGAAGGCCTGTTTCCGTGCTGTAATTCTTATATGGTTATATGGTTATGTGGTAAGAAATTGCAGCGAATTGTGGACGCAGCCCAGACCATCACACAAACCAACCTCCCTTCCATTGACTCCATTTATACCTCACGCTGCCTCGGCAAGGCCAGCAGCATAATCAAGGACGGGTCGCACCCTGGCCACTCCCTCTTCCCCCCTCTCCCCTCTCCCATCAAGCAAAAGGTACAGAAGTGTGAAAACGCACACCTCCAGATTCAGGGACAGTTTCTTCCAAGCATTTATCAGGCAACTGAATCATCCTACCACAACCAGAGAGCAGTCCTGAACTACTATCTACCTCACTGGTGACCCTCGGACTATCCTTGATTGGATTTTGCTGGCTTTACCTTGCAATAAACGTTATTCCCTTATCATGTATCCATACACTGTAAATGGCTCAATTGTAATCATGTATTGTCTTTCTGCTGACTGGATAGTACGCAACAAAAGCTTCTCACTGTACCGCGATACACGTGACAATAAACTAAACTAACTAGCTACCTGTTACAAGCCTTCAGCTTCTCACTCAAGCATGGAGTTCGGCTGTGGATATTGGCAAACTATTCCCTACGTCTAGCAGCACAGCACAGCCTGATTCACGCACACACTCAGACACATGTATATAAATTTATGGGCTGCGATTTGAAACAAGGAATCATTTCTTTCTCTCCCTCAACTGGGTGCACCGAGCATCACACATTTGTGAAAGTAACATCTCGAAGAGGCAGAAGGAGCCTCAAAAAGGGATTTGGACAGGTACATGGATAGGGAGGGTTTAGAAGGGATATGGGCCCAACGTGGGCAGATGGGACTAGTGACTATGGGGCAGCTTGGTCAGCATGGGCTGGTCGAAGGGGCTGCTCTCGTGTGTATGACTTTAGACCATGAGTAACATGGACTGGTTATGCATTATTATGGTCTGGTTACCTAATATTATTGATCATTTATCGAATTACTGATTATTGTATATGTATTTGTTGCGTTAAAGTGCCTGTGAAGCTAAAGCCAGTAAGAATGTCATTGTTCCATTGCCAGTGCATCTGGCAATGAAACACCCTTGAGTAAGTATTGAGATAGAAAGGCTGGGGATGTAAGGTTGTTTCCATCATTTTGTGGGTGGAAGGAATAAAAACAAAAAGACAAGACTATCAATGTTGGAAATTTGAAAGAAAAACAGAAAATGCTCAACGGGTCAAGTGGCAACTGCGGAAAGAGAAACAGACTTAACATTTCGGGTTGAAGGCCCTCCGCCCACAGGGAGGGGTGCACCAGTTCTTCTGGGCAATAAGCTTTTAGCATGCTATGATTAAAAGGAACATGGCATCTCTTGCTTTATAGATGAAAGATTCTAAGCTGATTCTATGGAACATTTCCCCTGAGTTCTCTGTTCAACGTCATCCAATGCTTGAGCAATCCGCCCATATTATTCTTCACTTAATGTGAAACAGCATGCAAGCCTCTTGATAAGCACTAAGGAAACAAAAACAGGAACAGGCCATTTGACCCCTCTATCCTGCCCCAGCAGTTACATTTTTACATTGATTCCCACCCACCTAACCGAACCAACATGTATTGATTCCTTAATTGTCAATATTAATTAATCTCAGGCTTGAACATGCTCAGCATGGAGCATTCACACATTCCAAACTCCCTTTACCCTCTGAGCGAAGGAAATCCTGAGACTATGGCCACTTGACCAAGCACAGACAGGGCTATCGTTACGCTGAACACCTTCGCTCAGCCCGCCTAGGCCTACGTGATCTCCCGGTTGCCAAACACTTTAACTCCCCGTCACATTCCCACACTGACCTTTCTGTCTTGGGCCTCCTCCACTGTCAGAGTGAGGCCCAGCGCAAATTGGAGGAAAAGCACCTCATTATTCAGTTGGGCAGTTTACAACCCAGCAGTATACATATTGATTTCTATAACTTCAAGTAACCCTTGCTTTCCCTCTCTCTCTCCATCCCTCCTGCACCCTAGTTCTCCTACTAGTTTCACTGTCAGGATTAATTTTTTGTTTGCATGCCTTGTTGTCACCTTCCCCTCATTCAACAATGAACCAATGTACAATTCCTAGATCATCGTCTGCTTTGATCTGTTGTTTTCTTGGTCTATGGTATATAAACACACTGAACCTTTATCTCCTGTTCTGTATTATGTTTCCATATTCTGTTGCGCTGCAGCAAGCAAGAATTTCATTGTCCTATCTGGGACACATGACAATAAAACTCTCTTGACTCTTGTCTTGACCTTATATATTCTTTGGACCCTTCCATATTTAGTTTCCCTTTCCCCTGACTCTCAGTGCGAAGAAGGGTCTCGATCCGAAACGTCACCCATTACGTCCCTCCATAGATGCTGCCTGTCCCGCCCGCTGTGTTATTCCCGCAGTTTGTGTCCATGTTCAAAAGACAAAGCTTACAATTAAGTAACATCTTTTGTGGATTCTAGACCCTCAAGGTACTTTACAATGAAGCATTTCTGAAGTACAATCACTTGCTAGCAAACTAACAGCAAATACACGTGCACAAGAGCAATGTGATACTGAAGAAGGGTCTTGACCCAAGACATCACCCATTCGTTCTCGCCAGAGATGCTGCCTGTCCTGCTGAGTCACTCCAGCTCTTTATGTCTTTCTTCAGACAAATCTGATTTTAGAGTCATTGGTCTCAGCACCTGTGATAACTCCCCTGCTCTTCTTCAACATTGCTTTTTACATCTGTCTGAGATATCTCGATTTAACATCTTATTCAGGGAAGGCTGCACATCAATGACAATGTAATTCCTCAACGTTTCAGGAGCAAAAGTTTCAGGTGACGTTTTGCTGTTTTTACCTCGACCCTCTTCGATCTATTCAACATCTGCTGTGCAGCTGTGCCAAGCCAAGCGCTCAAAGGATATTGCGAGAATGCCTTCGCTCTATCTCTCCTCAGCATGCCAGCCACCCAGTCCAGGGTGGACACAAAAAGCTGGAGTAACTCAGCGGGTCAGACAGCATCTCTGGAGAAAAGGAATAGGTGGCGTTTCAGGTCGAGACCCTTCATCAGACCCGAAACGTCACTTATTCCTTTTCTCCAGCTGTCTGACACTGGGTTACTCCAGCATTTTTGTGCCTAACTTTGGTTTAAGCCAGCATCTGCAGTTCCTTCCTACCCAGCCCAGGAATCAATCTGGTGAACTTTTCTGAACCCACTCGAAGCCAAGTATTTTAAATAAGGAGAGCAAACTGCACAAAGTAGGTATGTTACAAAACTTACCTTGCGCAGTGCTGCTGTTCTGCCGCTCCCCGTGTGCGCGACTTTGGCGCCTTTCAAAGGGGGGCGGGCTTAGAGTGCCGTTTTTCAACAGATATGGAAAATCGATGAATGTCGGGCGATTTCGTTGCGGAAGAAAAATCGCTCCGACATTTCATGAATGAAGGTATTTTTAAATTACTCTAAATTATTTATTAACTAGAGTAATTTATAAAATCACCTTCAAAAGCCATGAGCACCGACAACCGGAAGGATTTTGCGTAGGGGAGAAAAAAAGGTAAATAGTTTATTTTTATATTAAAAGTTGGTTTTTCGGGAGGCTTTAATAACATTTTCATGTTGCGAAATGGGGTCCAAAAAAATGTATGAACAAACAGTATTTTTCCTCCCAACTTCACCGCTAACCGCAACGTTCTAATCCACCGCATTCCACTAAAACCCACTCGCAAGTTGATTTAAATGGCCATTAATTTACAGGCATAAAACACTAAATTCCTTCCATTTGGCCCAGAAATTCATGAAAATTAGATTTAAAAATTATGTTATATTGTGGATTATTGGGTGAATGTTATTTGAACACTTAGGCAATTTTAAAAAAGTTTATCTTTTCTTAAGAAATGGATAGATGTTTAGATCTACTCATTGAATTTTGTAATTAGCTACAATTAGATAACTAACTAATTATATGCTTTAATTTCAGGTCATCCAAGTCAGATTGTTTCATATTTGTTTCAGAATGCTTCAATCTATAATAACTGAAAAATTCATTGAGTTCTCTTAATTTTTAAGAAAGTTATGGGCTTTTAACTGTTCCAGATCACAGCTTTTGAGTTAAGTCAATTGAAAGGCAATGGGGAACAAGATGCTAATTTCCGAGTATGAAAATGGCCATAACTTTCTTAATACTGAAGATATGAAAGTGAATTAGGTGTCAAATTAAACTTCTTTGTATGCTTTATATGATGGGATAAATTACAGACTTGATTTTTAAAATCTCAAAATTTTGTAACATTGCTACACAAAGCACTTTTACCATGCCATGAAACGTTTCCCTTAGGCTGTAGCTTTATGCAACTGTGCGGGGGTGGAAGGGATGGCATGCATGGTCCTTCTGTTCGACATGATGCAGGGATGGAGAGCAGGCTCCCCATTTGGGAAGTGACACATTTTAGCACGTCTGTCTAAAAAATATTTTTAAATTGTCGAATTGATTACATAACCTTCCAATGGTAAAAACAAAATCAATTCCTACATGGAGTCAATTGTCTCTTTTATGAGTTCAAATTCTATCATGAAGTTCAAATTCTATCATGATTTTCCATTTTCAGAAATTATATTCAGTTTAGAAAAAGCTCTGAACGTAAATAAGAGCTGGCATCAATAAAAGTGGCCATGAAAGTGTTGGATGGCCATAAACATTTATAAACGCCCAATTTATAGAGGTCCCTGCATACCAGAGAGCTCCCAATATTATTACATTCCGAAGACCACCGTATGGACATACGTTCATTCCTATGAATGGCATAACTCGTTCTACTCTTCCTCCACCATTACGAATTGTTTACTCAGCATGGAAACGGGCCCTTTGGCCCAACTCTTTCATGCTAACCCAAGATGCCCATCTACGCTAGTCCCGGTTGCCTGCGTTTGACCTATATTCCTCTAAACCTTTCCTATTCATGTAACAGTCACAATGTCTTTTAAATGTTAACTTATCTTAACTGCCTCTGGCAGCTCATTCCATACACCTACCTTTCTCTGTGTGAAAGATCTGCTCCTCAGGGTTCCTATTAAGCCGTTACACTCTCACAATGACCCTGTGCCTTCTAGTTCTTGATTCCCCAACCCCGTGAAATGTCTGTGAGCATTCCCCAATCTATGCCCCTCATGATTTTATACATGTCCTATAAGATCATCCCTCAGTCGCCTAAACTCCAAGGAATAACATCCCAACCTGACATCAGATCTTGGCAACATCCTCGTGAATCTTTCTCTGCACTGTTCCCAGCTTAATGACATCTCTCTCACAGCACGGTGACCAAAATGGACACAACACTCCAAGTGCAGCCTGACCAATATCTTGAACAGCCGCAACATAATGCCCCTTACTTCTGTACACAATGAAGGCCAGCATGCCAGAATTCTTCTTCACCACTCTGGCCATTGTTAGAAACATAGAAATTAGGTGCAGAAGTAGGCCATTCGGCCCTTCGAGCCTGCACCGCCATGCAATATGATCATGGCTGATCATCCAACGCAGTATCCCGTACCTGCCTTCTCTCCATACCCTCTGATCCCCTTTGCCAAAGGGTCACATCTAACTCCCTCTTAAATATAGCCAATGAACTGGCCTCAACTACCCTCTGTGGCAGAGAGTTCCAGAGACCCACCACTCTCTGTGTGAAAAAAGTCCTTCTCATCTCGATCCTAAAGGATTTCCCCCTTATCCTTAAGCTGTGACCCTTTGTCCTGGACCTCCCCAACATCGGGAACAATCTTCCTGTTCTTTCTTATCAGTCTTGTGTGCTATTGATACCATCCATTGCAATGCAGCAATTTTGCATATTTTCCGACTGAGGGACTAGATTAACTTTAGGGACATCTGCAAATTAAAGCAAGGTTGTATATGTATAGGTGGACATAACGCTGTAGGGTGCAAACGCTGGGCTTTGTGTAAGGCGAGAAATCTGGCTTCCCTGGGAATGATGGCGCATAGGTTGCTTCAGTATTTATTGTGTGTCTCAGTGTTGCTTCCTCTTGCATTGGGATCAGCATCTATAACTTGGTCTTCATTTGGGTTCTTGACTGTTTCCCAATGATTCCTGCTGAAACGTGAGAGTTTTTGGGGCGAGCACAGGATCAGACTCCACTCTGAGGCACCATGTTGCTCAACAGGCTGCTGACACGCACCACCAAGGCCCATACTGACAGTGAGGCACCGGAGGGTGTCTGCTGCGGGGAGAAGCTGGACTTCAACACAAGTCAGTGTCCATGAAGGACAACGGGAAATTGGGAATGCAGCCAGATACTGACTTACTTTCCAGTGATATTGAGCTTAGTTAAATATTTTGTCAGCATGTAAGTTGTGTCCTTGTACTGTTCAGATCTCCTCCAAACTCATTCTGCTTTCGTGCAGAATCTAATTACTGTTTCTTCTCCCCTTCACCAATAACTTATATGCACTGAAGTTACCCATTTGAGACGAGAGGTCTAATTGAGCATTTGTGTTCCACGTTGACCTCTCCGCCCCTCTTTACCTGTCAGTATATCCTTCAATGATCAGCTGGCTTTGTGTTACGTGTGCCTGTGGTGGCAAGTTGCACAGTATAATCTCTCTGTGTGCAAAATAAAATGTCCTCTGAAAATAGACACAAAATGCTGGAGTAACTCAGCGGGACAGGCAGCGTCACTGGAGAGAAGGACTGGGTGACGTTTCAGGTCAAGACCCTTCGTCAGACCCTTCCTCAGATGCTGCCCGTACCCGCTGAGTTACTCCAGCTTCTCCTATCTTCAGTTTAAAACAGCATCTGCAGTTCCTTCCTGAACAAATTCCTCTTGTTGGTGACAATAATTTTACATTTGTTGGTGACAATTCGACACTTATGGCGTCTAATTTTGGGAGCTTTCGGTATATTTTGCTGCATGATGTTTTCTTGATTCATTCGTGGGATGAGAGCATCACCGGCAAGGTTGTCACCGGTAGACCATCCCTGGTTGTCCCAGGACGTGAATGAGTGGATACATTATTGTCACATGTGACAAGTCACAGTGATATTCTTCATTTTGCACACCCAAGGTATGCAAAGAGCTGCCACATAAAGGGTGCCCGCAAAGTTACAAAGTATCCCATGCCAGGTCCTCCCTCATTCCTCTCCCCCCACCGTTGGTTCCTCCTTTGTTTTCCCCCTCACAGCGGTTCCACGGTGTTGGTGAGGGCCCTGATACCAGCCCACGATCCACACCTGTCTTGTTTGCTACCATCTTCCTCCACAGTTCACTAACGACCACAGGTACAAGAGCAAATGTAATTTCATATACATTTAACATCTCGGATGCTTTATCTCCCTTCTCTGCACCTGACTGTCCCAGCGCACCAGGCATGCCTTCAGCAGTCACACTTCTTCCCTGACCTATCTATCTCTTCATCCCCATTCACTTGCATTGTCTCAGTGACATGTGCTCCTTATCAGTAGCCCAGCCCATGTGTGTGGGCTGCTGAACACATTACTGCCTCCCACTGGAACTCCCTTCAATCCAACAACTGCCTGTGCTGGCTTGTTTGACCACACCTCATGAATGAAGCATTGCTTCTTCAAGTAAAACTTCACTTTGGGGGTTCTGGCACCTACAGCCTCAGGATAAGCTTCATGTCCAATTTTCCAAAGGAAACCCCCTCTCCATCCATTAGCCCTCTATTCCAACAGCTTCTCGCTAACCATTTACGACATGGCATTTAGCGGAAATGTCATCTTTCATCTCCACTCTCGCCCACTTACTCCCTATCACCTATCCCCTACCCTTTCTTCCTTTGCCTTCACTTGCAGTTTTGAATGTTTTTTCCTGTTCAGACTTTGGGCCACTTTTTTATAGTTAGGTAGATCTTACTATAAGACCGATTCACGGTTGGTGCATTTACCCTTGCTTTCAAAGAGTTTCATCTGAGAAGAACTTCTTAAATGCATCGTTATGCAATCAGCAGAGTCTGATCTGACCTCTCTCTGTGGAGGCAGAGAAACTAGTAAATAGCAAAAGAAGGATTAACTGGACCATTGACTGGACTCCAGCCCCTGACAAGAAGATCACAGTCTTGCAAGTACTGACGAGAAGACGTTACCACGCAATCACTGCCCACTCTGACCACCACATTGCTGCAGCAAAAGGAACACTGTCCATTTTTTTTCCTGATCAGACATTTGGCCACTTGATTTATAATTAGATAAATCTTATAATAAGATAGACTAACTGGTAGGTTAGTCTAAAAAATCTGACAGGTGCATAATTCCGCATTGGAATAAAAATTAAGATAAAAATGGTATGCAACAGGTCATTTTTGCAAAAGGAATGGATTGTTTCATTTAACAGTGCTTCAGTAATGTCTGTGATAATCTTCTCTTGTATAAACACCCCTTCTGAGTGTCTCTTAAAGTGACGGTATAAATATGATAAATGATGCAACCATCAAAATTAATCTCATCCATATTATGTGCCTGAGCAGTTCCATATTCCAATAATAAACTGTATCACTGCAACCATATAAGCACTAGAACATCGCATCAATCTACAGTAACTCAAACTTCATTCCCACAGCTGTAAATGACCACATTCACACCATATAGCTTCATGCATAGAAATCTCACCAGCCTGCTTTGGGACATTCATCTGTATCAGTTAATCAATGAAGGTATAATGCATTGTAATAGCAGTTAGAAACAGACTCAATCATATTGAAAGCAATTCTCCAGCATCACTGCACCAGATAGGTGGTGGGGAGGCAAGGATAGGGGCTAGGCGGTGGGGGAAAAAAGAAGTCTGCCAAAATTCTTCGGATGGAACCACAGAGGCTGGCTTACACCAAAGGTAGACACAAAGTGGTGGAGCAACTCAGCGAGACAGGCGGCATCTCTGGAGAGTAGGAAATGCGTGACGTTTCGGGTTGAGACGTCTGAAGAAGGGTCTCGACCCGAAACGCCACCCATTCCTTCTATCCAGAGATGCTGCCTGTCCCACTGAGTCACTCCAGCATTTTGGTATCTTCTGCCAAACATTCTTATTCATAACCCCAAATCCCCAGGTAATTGCAAGGACCATGAGAGCAGTTGTGGGAATGTTTACTGCACTTCTCCACAGTTGCTGGAGAATGTTTCTACAACTCAGCACCATATTTTACGGAGCTTGAGCACAACCAGAGGCCAATTATTATTTTTTAAATACTTAAGTAACCATACTGTTTTATTAAGGACTTGAAATTCTCATTTGTCTACATATTCATAACACACCTGTAACACTATGGGTCATAAAAGAACACTTTCAGAACCCTGATTAACTCATGCACACACAGCACGGTGGCGCAGCGGTAGAGCTGGTAGAGCGGTAGACCCGGGTTCGATCCCGACTACGGGTGCTGTCTGTACAGAGTTTGCACGTTCTCCCCCTCTGACCTGCATTCGGTTTTCCCCTGAGATCTTCGGTTTCCTCCCACACTCCAAAGGCGTACAGGTTTGTAGGTTAGTTGGCTTGGTATAAAGGTAAATTGTCCCTGGTGTGGGTGGGATAGCGTTAATGTGTGGGGATCGCTGGTCAGCGAGGACTCGGTGGGGTGAATGACCTATTTCTGCATTGTATCTCTGAACTAAACTAAACTAAATACCAAGAGATTGCTACACTGTCAAAAGACAATCATGTGAAAACATAAAATATTTTATTTCTATTGCGCTTATACGGATGGAAAAATATCAAAGAGTAGGGCTACTTCTGGCTACGATCTATTTACTAAGCATACTCCCGATGTATTTGTCATTTTGTATGATAGCATGAAACAGTGAGAGCTTGAGAAACAGTGGGATGTGCTAGGATGTTCTACACACCAACTAGAGGTACTGATGTCTACCAGAGACAGCGATCCAAGTTAAATGATGATTTATATGGAGTTTGCATGTCCTTCTTACAATTGATGTGTTCAAGAGAGAGTCACATATAGCTCAGGGCTAACAGAATCAAGGGATATGGGGAGAAAGCAGGAACGGGGTTCTGATTTAGGATGGTCAGCCATGATCATATTGAATGGCGGTGCAGGCTCGAAGGGCTGAATGGCCTACTCCTGCACTTATTTTCTATGTTTCATAGAAACATAGAAACATAGAAATTAGGTGCAGGAGTAGGCCATTCGGCCCTTCGAGCCTGCACCGCCATTCAATATGATCATGGCTGACCATCCAACTCAGTATCCCATACCTGCCTTCTCTCCATACCCTCTGATCCCCTTAGCCACAAGGGCCACATTTAACTCCTTCTTAAATATAGCCAATGAACTGGCCTCAACTACCCTCTGTGGCAGAGAGTTCCAGAGACCCACCACTCTCTGTGTGAAAAAAGTCCTTCGCATCTCGGTCCTAAAGGATTTCCCCCTTATCCTTAAGCTGTGACCCCTTGTCCTGGACCTCCCCAACATCGGGAACAATCTTCCTGCATCTAGCCTGTCCAACCCCTTAAGAATTTTGTAAGTTTCTATAAGATCCCCTCTCAATCTCCTAAATTCTAGAGAGTATAAACCGAGTCTATGCAGCCTTTGTTCATAAGACAGTCCTGACATCCCAGGAATCAGTCTGGTGAACCTTCTCTGCACTCCCTCTATGGCAATAATTGTTTTAATGTTTCTATTACATAGGTGATCCTTGATGTTGTGATTTTCTCACAGATATGAGGTTGGGAGGTAAACTAGGCGCTGCCCCGTGTGTGTAGGTGTGCGGTGGAATCTGGAGAAGGTTAGTGTAGGGTTAGTGAGCTCAATGGGTGCTCAATGGTCATCAAGGACTTGCTGGGCCTCTTTCTGTGCTGTATGACCCCATGCCACTGCACTTTTGCACGCTGGTTCTGTACCGATATCTTGGCCATCAGCCATGGAATCTCAGAAAGGCAGTCAGCTCCTGCGGCAGAGATTCATTTCAGCTCAGGCTTGCGTTTGCAATAAGTCCTTTGAGAATGAGGACAACTTGCTCTTACTCTGGCTGAGCTGGGCACCGCAGACGTGGGGCAGAAGGTGACAAACAAGGTGGGCAGGCGGATGGTTTGCGAGGTGTCTGTCCCCCATCTGCAGAGCTCTACCTGGTGCTGATGCACGGCCTTGAGTTTTTCAATGCCATTCCAGTTGCTCCTTCCGCACTATGAGCAGTCATGGGCCAGGGGATCCCAGGAGTCAGTGGTGAACTTACACGTTTTCGAGCAGACTTTGAACCCATTTTTTTTTCTCCGCCTGGTTATCTTTTTTTGTGACAAGTTCGGAATAATGTGTCTGTTTCAGCAGTCTGGTATCAGGTATGCAAAAAAATTAGCACGTCCAACAAAGTTAGCAGTCAAAACAAACAGCATCTAAGGGGCATGAACAATTTACCAAATATTCTACCCAAAATACACAATATGAATCCTACATCGCTGGCAGTTGTGAATTTGTGGAATTCTCTGCCGCAGAAGACAGTAGAGGCCAATTCACTGGATTCATTTAAAAGAGAGTTAGATAGAGCTCTAGGGGCTGGTGGAATCGAGGGATATGGGGAGAAGGCAGGCACGGGTTACTCATTGTGGATGATCAGCCATGATCACAATGAATGGCGGTGCTGGCTCAAAGGGCCAAATGGCCTCCGCATGCATCTATTTATGTTAACATAAATGAGTTCAACACACAGCAACATTGGTCCGACTTTCCAAAGTTCTGCTGATTAGCCACTGGATAAATCCTCTTTTTCGAGACTCATTAATGTGCAGAGTTCACCAGCTATAATGATGGCTGTAGAATCTGCTGTATTTCCATTATATCTCTGCTCTATGTGAGGCTGGGAGTAAGGCTTCGCAAAATTACTGTCAAACATCTTAAGATTCCTCCAACTATCTGGAAGCTACATGTGTATATGAACTGTGAGTGTTTGCCAAACCAACTTGATGGCAATTAAAGAATGTTCTCGTATTTTAACATTACTATAACGAGAGTACTGTTCTTTGTGCCTTAATTGCAGATCAGCCTTCACAATCTTCCTTGTTGCAACGTTGCTCCTCATCTCCCAACAGAATTCCCACCAGGATGGAACTGGTGTAGGGGATGAACAGAAAACTGTCCAGCCATTAACAACTCCATTCCAGTACTGAGGTCACCTTAACTCCTGGGAGCAAAATATTGATCTGCTAACTTGTCCCTGCTGCACATCCCCCACTCAACCTTCCCCAACCATCACCCCTCCCCCTCACACATTTCCCAGATGGTCCAGACTCTGGAAACCATGGGAGACTTTCTAGCTCCAACAAGTACCCCTACTTTCCATACTTTCTCAGAAGTTGGTCATGGATAGGAAAGGTTTAGAGGGATTTGGGCCAAACATGAGCAAATATTTTGGGGGTCGCTTCGATGGTTCTTTGTTGTCATGGCTCTATGACTCTGAGCTTAAGAGGTTCAGTATGCCATTGAATAATCCTACTTCTATAGATGCACTCGTTTCGTTTACAATTTAGTGTAGGGGGTTACACAAAAGGCTGGAGAAACTCAGCGGGTGCAGCAGCATCTAAGGAGCGAAGGAGATAGGCAACGTTTTGGGTCGAGACCCTTCTTCAGACACGTCAGGGATCAGGGAATCGAGAGATATAGACGGTGATGTGGAGAGATAAAGAACAATGAATGAAAGATATGCAAAAAAGTATCGATGATAAAGGAAACAGGCCATTGTAAGCTGTTTGTAGTGTGAAAATGAGAAGCTAGTGCGACTTGGGTGGGGGAGAGATAGAGAGAGAGGGAATGCCAGGGCCCAAGGGCTGAGGGAGAGGTGGGAAGGGGAGGAGGCAGCCAGGGTTAACAGAATTGAGAAAATTCAATGTTTAAGCCCAGAGGATGCAGACTCCCTAAGCGGAATATGAGGTGCTGTTCCTCCAACTTGCGGTGTTGCTCACTCTGGCCGTGGAGGAGGCCCAGGACCGAGAGGTCGGATACGGAATGGGAGGGGGAGTTGAAGTGCTGAGCCACCGGGAGGTCGGGTTGGTTATTGCGGACCGAGCGGAGGTGTTCGGCGAAACGATCGCCCAGCCTCCGCTTGGTCTCACTGATATAGATCAGCTGGCATCTGGAGCAACGGATGCAGTAGATGAGGTTGGAGGAGGTGCAGGTGAACCTCTGTCGGACCTGGAAGGACTGTTTGGGTCCCTGAAAGGAGTGGAGGGGGGAGGTGAAGGGACAAGTGTAGCATCTCTTGCTGTTGCAAGGAAAAGTGCCCGGGGAAGGGGTGGAGCGGGAGGGAAGGGAACGCGGAAAGAGGCCCTTCAGCCCTCCACGTCTGCACCAGCAAGCGATACCCGCACATTAACACTATCCTACATACAGTAGGGACAATGTACATTTATACCAAGCCAATTACCTTATGTATGTCACTGGAGTGTGGGAGGCAACCGAAGATCTTGGAGAAAACCCATGCGGTCACAGGGAGAACGCACAAACTCCGTACAGACAGCACGTGAGGTCAGGATGGGACCCAGGTCTCCGGCACTGCAAACGCTGTGAGGCAGCAACTCTACCATTGCTCCAGCATGCCGCTCATTTATAGAAGGCATCTTGACTTGTCGCATCATAAGGTCATAAGGGATAGGAGTATAATTAGGCCATTCGGCCCATCAAGTCTCCTCCGCCATTCAATCATGGCTGATCTATCTCTCCCTCCTAACCCCATTCTCCTGCCTTCTCCCCGTAACCTCTGAGACCCGTACTAATCAAGAATCTATCTCTGCCTTAAAAAAAACCACTGATATTTGGCCTGCTATGACAATTCCAATGGCAAATCTCCTGAAAAAATAATAACATCTTCATCGACTCATGGGAATTCCTGACCTGCGACCACTCAAAATTGAGAAGAAACATGCAAGAGGCCAGTGACCACCTGGTAGGAGTTTCCACTGTGGCAGCAGGTGGGACAACACTATGAAATTGTGGAAGGATGCATACCATCCCAATTAGCCTAACCAACCACCTCATCAAGCATCTAATGCCCCACCTGTGGCAGAGGCTGCAGTCCCCATGCTGGCTTCATTAGCTGCCTCGGGAAGCACAGAACTGGAAAGTAAGCAAGTTCCCCTCCTTCCCAAGGGATAAGGAAGAGGAGGAAGGAGAAGAACAAGGAGAAGAAGAAGAAGAAGAGAAAGGACTTCAGTCCTCTGTGTAATGAAGTCAAAACTACTTGGTATAATGGGTTGAATTTATTTTTAAATGCAGCCAGCCACATTGAGCAAGATGAAAGACAGCTACGATGCTACCAAGGTGAACATTCACACGGAAACGTGAATTGCAAGGAACTAAAAATCAGCATTTCCCTCACCAATTAATAAATACAACAACAAATAAACCAAATCTGTTGTTTACTACCTTTCTGAGCGAGTGTTGTTCAAAAATGAAATTAAGAGGGAAATCAGTCTGATACAGTAACTAAATTAGCATCAAATGCAAATCACTTGGTACTTAGTGGTAGAACAGGTGCAGGGAAGGCCTTTAAATGAGACAAATGAATAAAACATCCCTCTGCACAAATGTGTACGCTGACACAAAGTCAATTGCATGAATAATTCAGCAACCTTGCTGCTGATGCAGGGGTCACCCTTCCCCGACCTTTATGACAGGAAGTGAAATAAAAAATAAGGGGAGTGGTGGGGGTGGGGGTGTGAACCAGAAAAGACTGCTGCCTGAGGTATTGTTTGAGGCACATCTACCCCAACAAGGGTATCAAGAATGAGTAGGCACGCAGTACTACCTTCAATGCCACCAGAATGGACTCCCTGCCTTCAAGAGGAATGTACTTTTTATGCCGGAAGGAACTGCAGATGCTGGTTTGCACTGAAGATAGACACAAAATGCTGGAGTAACTCAGCGGGACAGGCAGTATCTGTGGATCGAAGGAACGGGTGACACTTCAGGTCGAGACCCTTGTTGCGATACTTTTTAATTGGATCTGAGAGCTAAGCCCAGCATCTCGGTCGAATGGATAATGAATGATACTGAATACCATCTTCTGCCAGGTCCAATCCCCTTCCCCCCCCAAACCTCCAACCCCCAATCTCTCCAATCACAGCATAACCTAGAAACCTAGTATTCGGAAAATAAAATAGAAGAAAATCCCAGGGAATCACAGATGGTTATGTTATTGGTGTGTTCATGTACTATCTTCCAGTAAGTACTATCCACACACAGAGCCAAGCATCAGGTTACCACCCCCAATGGCAGTGCAGCGAGATCAAATAAAGGGCCTAAGAATTCCAAGTAAGCAGCCCAGTGTGAGAGTTGTACATCAAGATATAATCCAGTTACTAATAAACTCAAATGCAAACTCATGGGAGCCATGGAGTTAGAATGCGGAACTTGCTTCCACTTTTCGAGTGGCTCAGTAAAATAGCAAGCACAACTCCAAGGGAAAGCTGGCTTATGGCCCTGTCCCACGGTACGAGTTCATTCCAAGAGCGCTCCCGAGTTTTTAAAAAAATCAAACTCGTGTTAAGCACGGAGAATGAACGTAGCGGGTACGTCGGAGATCGGGGACGTCTCTTAGCGCTAACGGCAGGTACTCGGGAAGACTCGCTAACGGCAGGTAAGCACGGGAAGACTCGTAAAGATTTTTCAACTTGTTGAAAAATGTCCACGAGAGCCCCGAGTACCGACGAGCGGTCATTACCGTAAATCTCCGAGTTCCAATCAGGGCAAACTCGGGCGAGCTCTTGGAATGAACTCATGCCGTCGGACATGGCCATTAGTAGGTGATGGAAAATATCGAAGACAGGTAGGTCGATAAAGGGAAATGCAGTAAGGTGAAAGACAATTAGAAGATAGACACAAAATGCTGGAGTAACTCAGCTGGAAAGGCAGCATCTTCAGACGAAGGGTCTTGACCCGAAACGTCATCCATTCCTCCTCTCCGGAGATGCTGCCTATCCTGCTGAGTTACTCCAGCAATTTGTGCCATCTTCGGCGTTAACCAGCACCTGCAGTTCCTTCCTGCTACAAGCAGGAGCATAGACATGGGTGTGAAACCGTTGGATCCAATCGCACATGAACACAATTAAATTAACTTCATTGATTGATTTATTTATTTACCCACCCTGTTGAAATTTTATTCTTGTAAGATGTGGTACACCAACGATTCAAGGTCCATGTTCATTGTTGGAACCAAAGAAAGAGCTGGGGTTTTGAACACACAGTGTTATGTTTCTTCAAATCCCCCTCTGGTTGTCGAGGGGATCCCAGATGTTTCCAATTTTAAAACTAACAGTTTCCCTTATCCTCAAGTGCTAAAGAAAAGAATCCTCCAGCGGAACTCTTTCCTGAGAATACCAACAAGAGTCAGATTGCTGATACAATTTAAATCATTCATTTAAGTTTCAAAACGACACAGAGGAAATCTTGTTTAAATTAGCTGACATGTAAGCTTTCTTCCTCTCAGAAGTGATCACTCCCATGCCCCAACAGAATTAACCTCCCAGATCAGTTTTCTGCCTCTCCCTTACCACGTCGCACAGAATTAATCAATTTCTTATTAGAGTCGTAGAGTCACACAGCGTGGAAACAGGCCCCTTCAGTCAAACCTGCCTACACCGGCCAACATGTCCCAGCTACACTAGTCCCACCTGCCCGCGTTTGGTACATATCCCCCCCCAAGCACAAACTATCCATGGTACCATGTACCATGGGGAGGTCCAGGACAAGGGGTCACAGCTTAAGGATAAGGGGGAAATCCTTTAGGACCGAGATGAGAAGGACTTTTTTCACACAGAGAGTGGTGGGTCTCTGGAACTCTCTGCCACAGAGGGTAGTTGAGGCCAGTTCATTGGCTATATTTAAGAGGGAGTTAGATGTGACCCTTTGGCAAAGGGGATCAGAGGGTATGGAGAGAAGGCAGGTACGGGATACTGAGTAGGATGATCAGCCATGATCATATTGAATGGTGGTGCAGGCTCGAAGGGCCGAATGGCCTACTCCTGCACCTAATTTCTATGTTTCTATGTTACCTGTCTAACTGTTTCTTAAACATTAGGATAGTCCCTGCCTCAACTACCTTCTTTGACTGCTCGTTCCATACACCACCACACTTTGTGTGAAAAATATTCCTTTTAAATCTTTTCCTCTTCACCCTAAACCCATGTCCTCTGGTCCTCGATTCACCTTCTCTAGGCAAGAGACTCTACTCTGTGCATCTATTCAGTTTGCCCTACTGCTAGAAAAGGAATCAAATGTATACAGCACTGCATTTCTTCCAGGCACAGTGCGGGAGGTAGGTTCCAGTGAATAATTACAAGTGATGGAGTCACACGGCATGGACACAGGCCCTTCTGCCCACAAGTACTTGCCAACTATCAACCATCCAACTAACCACCACAACTCATTGTATCCTAAGCCATTTTATTCTCCCAACATTCCCTTCAACTGCACGTCACCTACATACAGGAGGCAATGAACCAATCTGAACATCTTTGGGATGTGAGATGATACTTTTTAAGTTTAGTTTAGAGAGCGTGGAAACAGGCCCTTCGGCCCACCAAGTCCACACTGACCAGCAATCCCCACACATACCCCTTTGATCTGGTATTTTGTTGGTTCACATGCTTAATCAATGGTGTTTTATCATTAATGTTTTATTATTAATAATGTTTAGTGTTTTCTGAGTCATTCGTAACTGTCACTGTATGTCATGTTGTTACTTGTGGGCGGAGCACCAACGCAAATTCCTTGTATGTGAATACTTGGCCAATAAACTTACTTACTTACTTATCACTACCCGACGCACACTAGGGACAATTTTACATTTAATACCAAGCCAATTAACCTACAAACCTGTACGTCTTTGGAGCGTGGGAGGAAACCGAGGATCTCAGAGAAAACCCACGCAGGTCACGGGGAGGACAAACATACTCAGTACAGGCGAGCACCTGTAGTCGGGATCGAACCCGGGTCTCTGGCGCTGTAAGCCAGTAGCTCTACTGCTACATCACCATGCCACCCTGAAGCATCCAGAGGAGACCCACACGGTCACAGGGACATGCAAACTCCACACAGGCAGCACACAGGGTCAAGTTTGAACTTGTGTCTCTGACACTACAAAGTAGTTGCTCCACTCACTGCACAACGACAACACAGGGAAACAGGCCCAATATGTACAATCTCTCTCCATAACTACAGTCCTGCAATCCAGTCAACATCCAGTTGAGTCTCCCCTGCACTCTCTCCAATCACCCTCATCCTTTGTGTTGGTGGCCACCAGAACTGTCCACAAGTGCGAGCATAACCAGTGTTTTGTAAATTTGCAACGTAATATCCCAGCTTTTATACTCTGACCTGTGAAGACAAACACGCCACATGTCTTTTTCACAACCCTATCCACCTGTGAAGCTAACTTCAGGAATCAAACCTCGATCATCAGGCTTGAAACTCAGGGCACCTCTGTTCAACGACATTTCTTTGCACCCAGCTATTTTCCGTTTATCTCTTATGCCTATTTGACTTCCTTGCTTCCAAATGACTCCATAGCATCACTGGTAGCCATCGAAATATCTCCTCCACCCTGGAGCTGTCCGACATATCATCGATTCACCAACGGAGACAACCACCTTACTTCATCACATAACCATGAGTGGTGATACATTCAGCTGCCAGTTGCTTTTAACATTTTATATCTTGGACACTCCCTTGTGATCAGGAAGGACTTAATTCCACTCTCATCCTGTGTGCTCTGAGATGGCTAATGAGGCCAACCTTAACACAATCCTTAAATCCTTGAAAAATCACTACATCTGCTCACTTATCCTATTTCTTTATGTGACATGGCCTCAAATTGTGTACACACACACACACACACACACACACACACACACACACACACACACACACACACACACACACACACACACACACACACACACAGAGAGAGAGTAGTGGAAGGTAAGACCTCCCTAGTGGAATAAAGCTGGGTGAAAACTAGCTACAACCTCCGGCAACTACCCACAACTAGCATCGCAACCATGTTCCACTAAAAAATTACTGATTTTTTAAACGGCAACCTATTTTTAGTCGCGGCCGGTTAGAAATTTTTCAAATTATCGCCGGAACATAGAATAAGTGTAAACCACTTTCGACCATTAGGGAGACTGACAAAAACCTCCGGGAACCGCACGGAAACCTTGGGTGGGGCGCAAAGTCTCCAGGTTTCAGGTTTCCTAAGTGGGACAGGGGCATTATTTCCCTCCTTGGGTAAATAAAGTTCTGTCATATTGTATCGTATCGTATAAAGAGATGACTTGAGGAGTGAGGGGTGAGGAAAGGGCAGTGATGTCTAAGACATCCATCATCTGAACACTCAAAAGGTATCAACATTGAAGCAAAGCAACAGCGGAATGGCTAGCTGGACCCCAGTAAATTCACCTCCTTCAAAAGAGAGAAGGAAATTGCAGAGGAAAACACTTAAATGTTCCTTGCCAAGCATAGTGCGTGCAGATTTTTGCACTAATAAAATTGCAGAAACTTTTCACTTTGCACATTGAGAGTCACAAAAAGGCTTTATGACAGCATAAATGTGCATTTAACGTGTATAAAAGACCTGTTTAAAAGCCCCAAACGTGGCGTCTTGAAGCTGAATTCAGTCAGCAAGTTAAGGGATGGCGATGAGTAGCAAGGAGTCGGCAGCTTAAAAAGCAAACATAACTCTCCAAGGTCCATACTTCACATCTCAAATAGGCTCCTAATCACTGAACATACTATTACAGCCATTTGGAAGCAAATCACCACTTTAATTCGGCTCTGCTATCTCACTTTGGCACCTACTTTATCTGCAACAAAATCAGAATCAAAAGCAAGAATTTCCATTGTATTTACTCAGAAGAAAAGCCGTTTTTTTATTTCCAGTTTCTCCCCTTTTTCCTCCGAATCCATAAGGTGAAGTCTTTCCCATTAAGGCCCTTTGGCACCTCATCCATGTAACTGTTCCCGAGTCTGTGTGACTGTGATGGGGCACTTCAGCTGGAGCTGTGGGTTGCAATCCTGTGGATTCTGAACAGTTTGGCGGCACGATGACGAAGCGGTAGGAGCCACAGTCTTACAGCGCAAGAGACCCAGGTTCGATCCTGACTAAGGGCGCTGTCCGTACGGAGTTTGCACGTTCTCCCCGCGACCTGAGTGGGGTTTCTCCCAGATTTTCGGTTTCCTCTCCCCACTGCAAAGACGTCCAGGTTTGTAGGTTAATTTGTATGTGTAGGATAGTGTTAGTGTGCAGGGATCGCTGGTTGGTGTAGACTCACCCGGTGGGCCGAAGGACCTGTTTCCGCTCCGTAGCTCAAAACTAACACTAAACTAAAAAGTGGCTGAGGGCAGGGGTGAGTCTGACATCTATACTCCACAAAGCATCCTCCAAACTACCAAGGATCATATTTAATGATCAGCTGCTGGGGTGAGCTGCTAGAAAGCGGTGGCTTCAGTTTCGATGTAATACTTTTAATGCTATACTTTTGTATATTGGTAAAAGTGCTTAGCTTCATCAATATCTCCACGTTGTACGTTGTAACTTGCCCTCTGATGCCAAACTGCATTTCAACCTCAGCCCTTTATGAAAATTACTACAGCTGTTAGTCCATTAACAGGGTCACAATACTGCCAGTTCAATTTGCATTGAAAGCCATGCACTTTGTGCACAATATCATGGCTTTCTGAAGCAGCGGAGGTCAGATAATTTATCTTCATGCAATGTTGATTCACATTAATTATGCAGCACAGTTGGCATTCATCGACCCATTAAAACATAGTGATACCTATAACACTAATAATCAATGCATTTTTATAATCTGTAACACTAATTCCCCACCTGAATATGCATGCTACAAATTGCAACAGAGCTAGAGGGTGTCTTTGCGGTTAATAAGGACGGAGTCTCACTAAGCCATGTACATCAATATATCCAGTTTGATTCCCAGCATTTTTCAAAGTCAGAAACGAGGAAGATGACAGAGGGGAAGATCTGTAGAAGGGATTCTTTGTGTGTAGGTAAGAACTGCAGATACTGGTTTACACCAAAGTAGACACAAAATGCTGGAATAACTCAGCGGGACAGGCAGCATCTCTGTAAAAAAGGAATAGGTGACGTTAAGGGTTTCGCTGGTCCTTTTCTTCAGAGGTACTGCCTGACCCGCCGAGTTACTCCAGAATTTTGTGTCTAAGTAGGAAGTGCAGACGCTGGTAAAATCGAAGGGTGGACAAAAATGGTTGAGAAACTCAGCGGGTGAGGCAGCATCTATGGAGAGAATCATAGAAAATAGGTGGAGTAGGCCATTCGGCCCTTCGAGCCTGCACCGCCATTCAATATGATCATGGCTGATCATCCAACTCGGTATCCCGTACCTGCCTTCTCTCCATACCCCCTCATCCCTTTAGCCACAAGGGCCACATCTAACTCACTCTAGAGAAGGAAAAGGCGATGTTTCGGACAACGTTTCTCAACCCTAAACGTTGCCTATTCTTTCTCTCCATTGATGCTGCCTCACCCGCTGAGTTTCTCCAGCACTTTTGTGTCCACCAGCATTTTGTGTCTATCTTCAAAGGGATTCTTTACCCTGACTGCCACTTCTCATGACCCACCCAGTTCTGTTTAGTTTATTGTCACGTGTACCGGGGTTTTTTTGTGAATGCTATCCCGTCAGCGGGAAGACAATACGTGATTACAATCGAGCCATTCACAGCGTATAGATATATGATAAGGGAATAAGGTTTAGTGCAAGGTAAAGCCAGCAAGCTCCAATCAAGGATTGTCCGAGGGTTACCAATAAGGTAGATAGTAGTTCAGGTCTGCTCAGTACTCATCTCCCAGAAAGAGTGTCTGCTGTACAAGAAGAACATCAGGCCACCTTCTTCACATGAGAAAAGCCCAGCTACTGACCAGACATGTAGGAGAATGTATTGCAATGCCAGATCAGGAACAAGAAGATAATTAATAAAAAATGTTGTGTAGCAGATGCTGGTTTAAACCGAAGATGGACACAAAAAGCTGGAGAAACTCAGCGGGTGCAGCAGCATCTAAGGAGCGAAGGAGATAGGCGACGTTTCGGGTCGAGACCCTTCTTCAGACTGGTCAGGGATCAGGGAAACGAGAGATATAGACAGTGATGTGGAGAGATAAAGAACAATGAATGAAAGATATGCAAAAAAGTATCGATGATAAAGGGAACAGGCCATTGTAAGCTGTTTGTGGTGTGAAAATGAGAAGCTAGTGCGACTTGGGTGGGGGGGGGGGGGGAGATGGAGAAGGAATGCCAGGGCCCGAGGGCTGAGGGAGAGGTGGGGGGGAGGCAGTCTGGGTTAACAGAATTGAGAAAATTCAATGTTTAAGCCCAGAGGATGCAGACTCCCCAAGCGGAATACGAGGTGCTGTTCCTCCAACTTGCGGTGTTGCTCACTCTGGCCGTGGAGGAGGCCCAGGACCGAGAGGTCGGATACGGTGTGGGAGGGGGAGTTGAAGTGCTGAGCCACCGGGAGGTCGGGCTGGTTATTGCGGACCGAGCGGAGGTGTTCGGCGAAACGATCGCCCAGCCTCCGCTTGGTCTCACCGATGTAGATCAGAGGCCAGTACGACTAGGACGGGGGAGGTGTTGATGTGCTGATGGAATCCTTCCAAAGTTGAAGAAATCCACGATTCAAACAAAGCCACATAATGTGCAAATATTGCCTATTATGATCCACCAGTTCTGTACAGCGGGAATTTAAACCAATTATCTAAAACATTCTTGTCCTTCCCCCGCCCTCAGTCCTGACAGGAAGGAAAGATCAGATCATTGACTGCTGTCCAGACCTCTCAATTAACCTGATTAGTTCAACAAGTAGCTCTCATGAATGACACCTTATCTGAAATAGTAGGAAAAGCAACTTCCTTCCTATACATTGGCCTCTCTGCTCTGTCAAGTGCAGCTATTGACCTTATGAGAGACAAGAAGCAGCAAGCAGGCAGCTGTGGGCATTGCACATGTCGTGGGTTTCCTTTACTATAGTTTACTTTCATGTAGTTTAGAGGCACAGCGTGGAGACAGGGCCTTGGGCCCACTGAGTCCACACCAAGCAACTATCACCCATACACCAGCCACCTACACGCCAGGGACAATTAATCTACAAACCAATGGAATGTGGGAGGAAACCTGGGCAGCCGGAGGAAACCCACACCATCACAGGGAGAACATGCAAAGTGCATACAATCAGCACTTGTAGTCATGAGTGAACCCGGGTCTTTGCCGCTGTCATAGCCCTGTCCCACTTGGGCGACTGCCAGCAACTAGTTTTAATGGAATTCACCTACCAGACACCTGGTGCCAACCTACGCCAGCACCAACGACAGCAAAAACTGTTGCCACTCTCGCCGAAATTTTCAACATGTTAAAAATTTCACGGCAGTCGCCTGTAGCCGCCCAAAAAATCGCCTCAATGGGACAGGCACATGGGGTAGCAATTCTACTGCTCTGCCAGTGTGCTGCCCTCATTAAAAAAATATATTGAAAATGTTGACATCTGACCTGCATAGGTAGCATCAGGCAAGCGGAAAGATAACAGCCCAACTCCAGACACCTCTTCGAGGAAAGGCAAACTGCTTCCAGCCAGGTTTAGTATCAAGGGTTTCATTCCATTTACACTTACACTTGGTATAAGTGTATAAGTCCCGAGTGTGTGCAGGATGGTGTTAATGTGCTGGGACCTGGTGGGTCGACGGGCCTGTTTCCACAATGTACTTTTGGACCAAACTAAACTAAACTAAATGTACAGATTTGTAGGTTAATTGGCTTGATATAAATGTACCTGCCATCAACACAATGGGATCACCTCCACTAGAAGGACAATAGCAGTTCACGTAGGTGACTGCTACAGAGCCCCACCTCTGTGCTCGCACACACATACGTGTGCTTACAAACATATACATACATGCGAACATGCAACAAGCACACACAAGGCCAACTCCATGGTCACCCATACTGGTTCCCTTTCAGTATTATTTAATGAAGAACCTCAATGAGGCCAAACTTTCTCATTTTTCATCTTAATTTCTGTATTTTATTCCCAACTTCCCAAATTCACTGGAGTACATTCTGACCAATTACACCCTCTGAACATATTGCATGCATATATAAAATCCAGTTTGAATGTTTTCTTTTAACGAGCAAGCTTTTCTCAACTAAACCGGGCAACAACGTGTGTTCATTGTGTCCATTCTGGCATTCACTTCGCCTTGACTTCACCGTTCAATGATAACAGAGCCAGTGATTTGCAAAATAAATGCCAGCAAGCTTTTGTAAAGCATACATACTTCTGGAATGTTATCAACACGATGTTGCCTGCAAAGAGAAGTCTTGGGGAGAATATCTTCGCATTTATTTTCATTTATTTGGACTAGCAAATGAAAATTATGGAAAAAGGCATCCAAAGCCATTGTGGCACCGATGCAATGATACTTCGATCTGTAAAAGATTTCCAGGTCAAAAAGCTGGACAAAAGTGGAGGTTGGCGTTTTAGTGTAAAGTAGTGGAGGGTTCATAACAAGTGAAAATGGTTTTGTGAATTGTGGCCATGCACCCCAAAGAATCAATAGCCTTATAGCAAAAGGTTATAAATATTCACAAATGAAGGAGCTACTGTACTGCAGAATTTGCAGTCTCCACTTTCCACTCCTGTTGCTCTTTCAAAAATAAGTTAAAAGTTGGTTTAAATCCCATTGTTTGCAGATGTTACATTTTTCTAAGCAGGGATCACAGAATTGTAGCAAACGGTAGACCTGCACCCGGAAGTGGCGGCGCTGCCCAAGCAGCTGCAACTCGCCTGCAGTCCGTCCGTCTTTTTCTCTTTTGTGTTTTTATTTTTGTCTTGTTGGACGTATGTTTTATTTTTAGTTGTGTATGTGTGTGGGTTGGCGGGGGAAACTTGTTTTAGTCTCTTCCTTCAGGGGGGATGCAACCTTTTCTTTGTCGTGTCCCCATCGCCGCCTGCGCTGAGGCCTAATCGAGGAGCTGGCTGCCTCCAACTGGGGCCGACCTCGAGGCTCCGGGGGCAGAGCCAGGACTCACCATCGTGGGGCTGGCCGACTTCGGGGCTGTTGTGACTCTGGGGCGGCGGCCCGACTCCGGGGGCTCGGAGGCTCGGTCGCGGGCCCAGTGGACGACAACGCCGGGAGCTCGCAGGTCCCAGGTTGGTGACTCCAACCAGAACTCCCGCAACAACAGCTTCGTCTGCTGGACTGGAGGGCGGCAGCTTCGTCCGCCCCGGGCCGCGGAGTTTGAACCGGCCCGTTCGCGGAGCTCGGATTCAGCCGCGGGACTTACCATCACCCGGCGGGGGGGGGGGGGGCCCAACATCGGAAGCCTGGATCGCCTCAACGCAGAGGGAGAACAAGGAGGGAAGAGACGAGGACTTTAAGACTTTTGCCTTCCATCATAGTGAGGAGGTGCCTGGTAGACTCACTGTGGTGGATGTTAAACTGTGTTCATTGTGTGTTCTGTTATTTTATTCTCTGTTATGACTGCAAGGTATTTAATTTCGTTCAAACTAAAAGTTTGAATGACAATAGAGGATACTTTATACAGTAAAGTACTTTATACTTTAACTGTATCACCCTGCAGGCTGGGACCCGATATCGAAAACAGGTATCCTTAATTGCACACAAAGCCGATACACTCTCAGTCACAACTTGTCCCGAGTTGCTGGCCATGGATGGTCTGCTGAGCCTTCAATTGAAGGTGGACATCTGCTGGCAACTGTGTATGTGGAGGGCTGGGTTCAGTGTGGATTCCACCCAAGGGCAAACAATCAGCAAAGACTAAAGGGCCTGTCCTACCAGCATCCGGCTCCATGCGATGAGCGCGATCAAACTAGAAGCGGGGGCCGCACGGAGGTCGGGTGATCCCCTGTACAGGGCCGTTCCCAGCAGCAAGCGCCTGCATGCGGCAAGCGCGACCAAACCGGCTGCGAGGGCCGCGCGGAGGTCGGGTGAGTGGCGCAACGCGGCGCAAACTGAGGCGACCTTGGAGCGAAGTCTTCAGGTAAGTTCGCCAGGACAGAGAGGGGCACACGGAGAGGGGCACAGAGGCACACACACACAGAGGGCCACGGAGCCACACACAGAGAGGGTCACGGAGGCACCTACAGAGAGGGTCACGGAGGCACGACGTCGAGACGGTGCGTAATGATGTCGAGGCGACTGCGAGCCGACAAGCCGTTGCCGCGCGGAATTTTCGAACATGGTCAGTTTTTCGGAGCCCCGCGCGATGTCGGGACGAACTCCGCACAATTCCGCACGGCTCCAGCGATCGAAGTGGGACCGGCCCTGCGACGCCGGACGGCTCAAGCGACCACGTTAGGTCGCGCTCATCGCATGGAGTTGCATGCTGGTGGGACAGGCCCTTAAATTTGTGAGGACAAGGCAAGATTCTGCAGGGCACAAAATACTGGAGTAACTCAGCGGGGCAGGCAGCATGTCTGGAGAGAAGGAATGGGTGACGTTTCGGGTAGAGACCCTTCTTCAGACATCCAGGGCAGATATCCACGGACCTGTCTCAATTTATTGGTCTAAAGGGTTCCCAACCTTTTTTTGTTCATGGCCCCCTCGGGCTCTTTAATTTTTCTGTGCCCCCCCACCCCTGACATTATTAGCGGAAAAGAAGTGGCCCCCTTCATTGAACCTGTGGCCCCCTAAATCCCCACATTTGTCTGTGGCCCCCCTGAAATTTGCCATGGCCCATATGGCCCCAGGTTGGGAATCACTCAAATTTATCCTACCTCATCTCAAATTAGCTCCCCTGCTCATCTGACATGCTGAAAGAGTGGACGGCAAAGAATTCGGAGCCGTTTGCTGCAGTTGACTTCATTTGCCTAACTTGGGAGAACTGCCACCCACTCAATAATTTTAATTTTAACAGTAATCACAACATGAAGTGACACCTACAACTATAATCATGAACCTCAGGTGATTATTCACCTTAAAACAAGGTTTCTGATTAGAGCTAACCTTTCTTTAACCCCTGTAGCTATGGACAGGTCCAAACTAAACCCTTCCCGCTGACTAATGGAAGCAGAGGCATCAGGTGACAATGACTAGGGGTGACCCAGATTCTCCAGTACTGCAGGTCTATGACATCAATGCAGATGTGCTGAGATCATTGAAATTTGCAGGTCCTTGGTGGAGGTTGGCAGCTGGTTCGTGCTGAGTGAGGCCCCCACTTCCTGCCAAGCTCAGCAGCACCTTGTGTGAGAGGGACACGTCACACATACAACTCCAAATCCTTCATAATGTGGAAAGGATATTCAGATAAATGACAAATTTCTGGTGAAACAAATTCTTTTTCAACACCGTTTGACATTTGAGAACACAGCGTGTGAAAGGGAAAGGAATTACTCGGCAGTAGATTTTAAAAGGAATTCCTAAACAGCATAACATTGTTGGCTGCGCGCTGTAGTGCAGCAGTTAGTGCTGCTGCCTCACAGCTCCAGCGACCTGGGTTCCACCGAATATTTGCTTGAGTTTGTCGTTGCTTCATGCTTTGGCTCAGGCAGGTTTGTGATTCTATTTTGTGATTCTAAGTACAAGAATGGGGCTGATATGAAACTAATGCAAAAGTAACAAATGTCATCTTTGGGTCCTGGGCAGATTCTGCCTCACAGAATGTGAAGCCCGCACTACATTGCCAGAGCAACAACTTCACACAACACCCATGCCCGATGCTGGCTCAAATGCTTTGAGTTTGCAAGCTGGGGGTGGGAGATTGCAAACGTTCACGCGGTCCGCCCTGTTTCGACTAATGCAATCAACTCGACGTGCACAAACGGAAGATCAAATAGAACAAGTTGAAGAAGTTTGCAAGCTGCTGCTGTACCAACTCCATGTCAATAAATCACCAGTCAGATCACCAGTCAGATGCGTCTCATCCCCAAGACAATTCCCAAAGGTGGGAATTCTATGTTTAAAACTTAAAACAAGGACTGGATGTTGGAGTACACAGTTCACATTTGCCACCCAGAGCTGCAACCATCAGCTGCACGAAGTAACACTCACTATTTATTTTCCTCCTCACCCCGAAACCCCTGCTATGCACAGTCCAACCCATGGCCTATGCGGCGGGTTTGGGGCAGTGGAAAGCTGAAGCTGGTAGTGAAGACACAAAAAGCTGGAGTAACTCAGCGGGTCAGGCAGCATCTCTGGAGAAGAGGAATGGGTGACGTTTCGGGTCGAGACTCTTCTTCAAACTCACGAAACGTCACCCATTCCTTCTCTCCAGAGATGCTGCCTGTCCCACTGAGTCACTCCAACTTTTTGTGTCTATCATCAGTTTAAACCAGCATCTGTAGTTCCTTCCCACACTATCGCCTCACAGCCCCAGGAAACCGGATTTGATCCTGTCTTTTGCATGGACTTTACACACTTATCCTGTGACGATGAAGGTTTTCTCTGGATGTTCTGGATTCTGACCAGATCCCAAAGATATGCTGGTTGCTATGTTAATTGCCCATTGTAAGTTGCCCCAAGCCTGTAGGAGGCTGAGTTGGAGGCTCTCAGGCAGTCAATGCAAATGCAAGAGAAAATATGTTGATAAGATAGGGTAATGAGGGGAAATGTTTGCTCTGGGAATTGTACGGACGGAATTGGCTGAATGGCCTCTTTCTATATTATGTGAACGTATCAAATGGTTCCCTTTCTCTACACAGAATGCTACGTGCTAAAGTTCAAGATAATTCATCTCACTTTCCTTGACAAAATAGCAATAGGTCCATAAGCAGTGAAGATCTTCACATTAGAATGTACCGCAGACACAGGCCATGGAAGAGGGCAGCTTCTAATTCCTCCTCCGTCCCTCTCTCCATTTTCTGCACTGCCCATACCCCATCTCCCTCATAGAAACATAGAACATAGAAAAATAGATGCAGGAGTAGGCCATTCGGCCCTTCACGCCTGCTCCGCCATTCAATGTGATCATGGCTGATCATCCAACTCAGTATCCCGTACCTGCCTTCTCTCCATACCCCCTGATCCCTTTAGCCACAAGTGCCACATCTAATGCCCTCTTAAATATAGCCAATGAACTGGCCTCAACTACCTTCTGTGGCAGAGAATTCCAGAGACTCACCACTCTCTGTGTAAAGAATGTTTTCCTCATCTCGGTCCTAAAGGAATTCTCCCTTATCCTTAGACTGTGACCCCTTGTTCTGGACTCCCCCAACATCGGGAACAATCTTCCAGCATCTAGCTTGTCCAACCCCTTAAGAATTTTGGAAGTTTCTATAAGATCCTCCCTCAATCTTCTAAATTCCAGCGAGTACAAGCCAAGTCTATCCAGTCTTTCCTCATATGAAAGTCCTGACATCCCAGGACTCATCCGGTTGGCTATGTTGGCATTTGAGAAAGAGAGGGATTCTGGTACCATTTGGTTCACTATTTTCTGGAGAATCCTCAGAAAGTCCACGTCCTGTCGGGAGCGATGGATGGGGTTGGTAGAGGGGAAGAGTTGGGACAGGGATCAGCCGACCTCAGTCACAACACTGCGATCACGATGTTAAAACAAACAGTGGGAACTTGCACTGAGCAACCACTTTTTCTTGCGCAAATCTTCCGTACCACAACCTTGCAATTAAGGGAAGAGAGCTCAAAACTAACACAGTACCTAAGACATTCTGAGGATCCAACGGACATCATTATCCAGCTCCAAAAGAATCATAGTTGATGCCTGTAAAAAGTTAACAGCCTTCTTAACGGAGAAGGTGTATCCCAACATACATTGCCCAGAGATTCCCGTCCACGACTGCATTCACCATCCTGTAGTTGGTTCACACACAGCTTGAATGAGATGCCAATGTTTGTTCCAGATGTATCTAGGACCCCTCTCAGAGAGTGTTCTGCTGGAAACTACAGAGCCTTGCTGGCATAGAGAAAAACAGCCTCCATTTGTGGGTCATTGAAGTCAGTCACAGACCTCTCTGTCATTTAGTGAAGGGAATCACCATGCTAGCTTGTCACAAACTTTGTTATTTAACCAAAGAAATGAATGCAAGAAGCCTTCCTTACACAGCAGCACCAGTTAATCTATACATGAACGTAAAGTGCATGAAAGACGTTAAATAATATTTAACTGAAACAAGGTCTTTACCCCTGGCTTTTCCTGTTCCATTGCTCAATATATGTAATACCAAACTCATACCAAGCATATGGGGTTTGTGCTGCTCTTCAAATCTTACTGCAAAGATACAATCTGAAAGCTCCTTAAATCCTTCATTTCTCCTGCTCTCCTGAATATGCACTGACGTATAATGCCTTAATGCACCCTAACTTCTGAGACCTTATCCAAGTGTTAAATTCTCGTGTGCAAGTGCAAGCAGCCACTGTGACAAGAGAGCATTCTAGCATTAACCTGGCCAGTACCTCTAGCATTAATTGGCCAAAACCTCTAATATTAACCTGGTAGGAACCTCTAGAATTAATCTGGCCAGAACCTCTAGTATTAATCTGGCCAGTACCTCTAGCATTAACCTGGCCATAACCTCTAGTACTAACCTGGTCAGAACCTCCAGTATTAACCTGGCCAGTGCCTCTAGTACTAACCTGGCCAGTGCCTCTAGTACTAACCTGGCCAGTACCTCTAGTATTAACCTGGCCAGTACCTCCAGTATTATCCTGGCCATAACCTCTAGTACTAACCTGGTCAGAACCTCCAGTATTAACCTGGCCAGTACCTTTAGTATTAACCTGGCCAGTACCTCTAGTACTAACCTGGCCAGTACCTCTAGTACTAACCTGGCCAGAACCGCTAGTACTAACCTGGTCAGAACCGCTAGTATTAACATGGTCAGAACCTCTAGTACTAACCTGGTCAGAACCTCTAGTACTAACCTGGCCAGTACCTCTAGTACTAACCTGGTCAGTACCTCTAGTATTAACCTGGGTAAAACCTCTAGTACTAACCTGGCCAGTACCTCTAGTACTAACCTGGCCAGTACCTCTAGTACTAACCTGGCCAGTACCTCTAGTACTAACCTGGCCAGTACCTCTAGTACTAACCTGGCCAGTACCTCTAGTATTAACCTGGCCAGTACCTCTAGTATTAACCTGGCCAGACCTTCAGCCAACATCACACAGGTGCGCTCTCCATTAAAAATCACTTGATTGGCAATCAGTAAGGAACACACCTGGCCATTCCATCTTTACCCACTATGAGCACAGAGACTCTTTGCCCCATTTCTGCATTATGTCACGATTCTGGCAAATTGGCACATTTTTGGTCCAAACTCATCAAGACATTTTCCAACGGAGGGAGTTGGGTGAGAGTGCAAGCAATGAAAAGTACCCAGCAGTAACAATGCACAAACACCGCGCTGTGAAAAAGCAAAAACATTCGGGAATGGTTTTGAAAGTTCTTATTTCTTCTCACCTCTCCATACTCTGCTGATTCCAGCTAATCATAATCACAAATTGGGGAGTCTATATGCATATAGATATACACCAATATCGACATATATTTCCGAAGATATACAGATAACGATAGACCAACACACACAATAGCCAAAATCAGTCAATGTGGAAAATCAGAGGTAGAATCGGTAACCATGAAAAAATTCCTTCATTCAGTCAAATCAACAAAGAGCTCCAATCACCAACAACAACTTGTTGTATACAACTTGTATTTACTTAGCACCTTTAACAGAGCAGATTGTCCCAATGCACCAGGGACCACAAAACACCGGAAAATCTCCAAGCTGGTCTCATGTAAATGGGACAATTACAATGCACAAAACAGGACGGGGGAGACAGGGTGTATATATATATATATATATATATATATGTATATGCGTTCAAAATCAGGTACGCGTGCACGCACGCACACAATAACAACCAACCAATGTACCATTGCCATTTGCAGAGAGGCAGGTGTCACACAATAATCAATAACAAAACAATTGTTCGTACCTGTCAATTATCACTGGGTCTGACGGTGTCTCATTCCTGTTGCCACAACTTTTCTTGTCACAGCAGCGACTGCAGGAGGGGGAGAAGAGAAGGAAATGCGAAAATCAGTGTCGAACAATTGCTGCACATGGCTCAAATTACTGACGTCTCCCCTCACTATTCTGAACAGTCGGGATCGGCACAATTTAACGACCACATAATGGTTAAGTAACTACTGCCAAACCCAGAGCAGGGCACGACAGCAGGTAGGAATCAGTGGGAGACCATGGTTGTATTTGGGAAAATTACTAGTCCCCACTTCCCCTGGACAGCTGGCGATAATTAGGGGAGTCAAAAGCTGCCTTTGTGAAGGTGTGCAGCAAAGCAGGACTCACCTGAGCAGGTAACCAGGCGCTCCACCAAACAAAGGACGGAGTTAACCTCATCAGCACTGGGATGCCGGTCTCTTTGCTTCTCATTTTACAACCAACACAGATGGTGAATACTATTCAGCCAAACACCCCAGTCACTGACTGCCATTCTTTCATCCCATTTCAAAGGCCGCAAGGTTGCATTGAGTTTAAGGAAAGGATATAGAAACTAAAGAGTTCCATTTACTTAGATACTAGTGTTCTACTTTCCCTGCATAACATTCCTATTTCCCCCAGTGTGTGGGCAGTAAAGAATCCTGAGGACCATGTTCTCCGATGTAAAGTGTATCATCCCAGTTCCTTATCAATAGCAGCGTGTCTGGGGCAGTGGTTCTGTAAGCTCCCATCTACCACATCATGGCTCTCAGTGGAAGGTCCACCATTAATAACCTGGGACTGGGCACAAGGCCATTGTGCATCTGTCACCTGATGGCACTCAGAAAGGAGGAAGGACAATTTCTGATGTCAGTAAGTAAGTTTATTGGCCAAGTATTCACATACAAGGAATTTGCCTTGGTGCTCCGCCCACAAGTAACAACATGACATACAGTGACAGTTACGAATGACTCGGAAAACATTAATAATAATAAAACATTAATGATAAAACACCATTGATCAAGCATGTGAACCAACCATATACCAGATGTTTGGCTGTTGAGTAGAGCAACTACTCGTGGATAAAAACTGTTTTTATGTCTGGCTGTGGCAGCTTTGACAGTCCGGAGTCGCCTTCCAGAGGGAAGTGATTCAAAGAGTTTGTGGCCAGGGTGAGAGGGGCAGATAGATAGACCCTGGCTTTTCCCAGGTGCAGGGCTGCAATCAGAGTCAATAGGAAGGGTGACAGTACTTCCACTGCGCTTCTCAACCAATCCTCCACCTCTCAGTGTCCTGGAGAGGCTGAACTTGTCTCTGACAGCACAGTGATGGGATTACCCAAGCGTGCCTTACTCATCTTTCAGCAAGGACAATGCTCATTGCCCTGTAACGGGTGGAAGCCTATCCAGATCCCGTTCAATATAGACACGTTCAGTATTAAAAGGAAGATTTGCAATCCTCAATCAACATTTTCTCTATGATCCTTTGATGGAAGTAACATCAATGATGCAGTAATTGAAAATGATTGGGCAGAAGACACTGCTGGGAAGTCGTGCAATGATATCCAGGGCTGCGATGACTGATTCCCAACACCCACAACATTTTGTGCAAGATGTGACTCCAACCTACCCCAGGAGGTTTTCCCCTTGATGCCCATTGACTTCAACTTTTCTCAGAATCCTTCGTTCAACGTTTTCCTTCTGTCATGGTTTAGTTTAGTTTAGTTTAATTTAGTTTAGCTTATCCTAGTTTAGTTTAGTTTAATTTAGTTTAGTATAGTTTATAGATACAGCATGGAAACAGGCCCTTTAGCTCACCGAGTCCGCTCCTGCCATCAATCACCCTTTCACACTGGTTCTATTCAAAACATGAGGGGCAATTTACAGGATCCAATTAACCTACAAACCTTCACGTCTTTGGAATGTGGGAGGAAACCGGAGCACCCGGAGAAACCCACAAGGTCACAGGAAGAACGGACAAACTCCGTACATCCGGTCGTGATCAAAACTGGATCTCTGGCGCTGCAAGGCAGCAGTTCCACCATTGTGCCACAGTGCCATGGTCCATCTCTTCATGGTGTTTTGGTTGAGCAGAATGCAAAGGCTTTCACATCTGCAGATATTTAATAGAATCCCATTATGTATCCTGTCAAGGGGAAGGCAGATTTCAAGCCACACAAGAGACAAATACTTTGTTAAAGTATAATGTCACCAGTGTCGATATAAGTTGGCCGGAGTCTATTACACAAATCATGGGGTCCCCAGTTTGATCCCAATCTCTTCTCACTTAGTTAATGGTTAGCACAGACTCAACGGTGCTGAAGACCATATCTCTGTCCCTCTGGCTTCTATTACACAGCTCGACACAATGGCCTCCCTTAAGCGCATGGGACACCATGTAGAAGGTGCTATATTAATGCAAATGTTTGTTACTATCCCAACTAGTTTTCCCCACTCCTCATGTACTACACACATGGGTCCGATTCTACAAGAGCGCTGAGTACCAAACCCAAAGATCTTTCTCTATACTAGAGGCATACAGGCTACTGACTCACAATGGAACAGGGGTTAGATGTGGCACTTGTGGCTAAAGGGATCAGGTGGTATGGAGAGAAGGCAGGTACGGGATACCGAGTTGGATGATCAGCCATGATCACATTGAATGGCGGTGCAGGCTCGAAGGGCCGAATGGCCTACTCCTGCACCTATTTTTCTATGTTTCTATGTTCTATGTAGTTATCACAGCGGGTGAGGTTGGGGAAGTGGAGCAGCAGAGGTTGAATGGGCCGAATGGTTTGATTCTGTGCAGCACATGCTAACGTCCACTCAAATCCACACCACGGGTGAATGGCTAATGGCCAGCAGCAGAAACCTGTCCGTTTTGTCCCCCCACAGTTCATGGGGCAGAGTGATATGAACTGCAGCACTGCTACAGTCACCTCCAGCTGCGATGTACTAATCCACAGGGTAGGAGGTGAGCACAGAGGGAGGGTGTAGGGGGGGGGGGGGTAACATCTGAGATTTTTGGTTTGTTTCTGTATTTAAATAGAGATGCCTCACTCCCACTCCCACAGCTGAATTTCAGACATTTACACATGTTTTATTCTTTTTTTGTAAATCTGGCCCTCATTTTGCTTTGATCACCTCGAAGCTAACACTTCCGATTCACTCAACGATACTGTTGTAAAACTAGCAGAAGAAGAAAAAGCTGAGTCTGTCCAGCTTGTACAGAAGGATGGACTCTAAATGGCTGAGCAACAAGGGGGGCCTGGCCTTTAGCATGAAACAAATATGATTTTTCAATATTGTCAGCCCTTTGCGTGTTCATTATTATCACTAATCAAGAACTGGGACAGCGCTGATGTGGTCAATTGACCTTACTATGTGTGGCTGTCATAATAAATGTCAGGTCAGTGATATACTAATGCGTGATATTCATATTTCTGGTATATTGTTTGATATTGCTGTTAATACGGAATGTGTCTGAAAGTTAAAATTGGATCTCTCCTGAAACTAGAAAGGGTTTTGCACGAATAAAAAAAGCCAAGCTGGTTTTGCACCATATGGGTGATGGTAAAGCATAGCAATTAGCCGAGGTGATTAATGGCGAACAGACTCTCATTTTATGCTTCTAGCAGAGGGCACATTTGCACCCTCTTGCAAATTCAGCACATCCAAAGCCCTCTCTGCGCCCACAATAAGACAGAGTTAGAAAACAGGCTTGCAAAGCGCAGAGGGAGGGAAAGGTACCCCTGGGCACCCATGCTCCGCACCGCGCCAGATTTGCAATTTAAAGTAGCATTAGTGACACAATGGGTGACAGCTTCCACATCAGCAGGTCACGTCAAGGAATAAACAAACAGCACCCACATAAAACCTTCCTTCAATAGGCAACAATGAAACCTGTAATCTGCCTCATCAGCTGAGTGACCTTTCACAAGATGCCTTTTCTCACCCCTCTCTCTCGCCATCCGCACACTGAAATATATTATCCCCCTGGTTTTCTATTTCCTATAATCTAAACCATATGGCTGTGGGAAATTTGGGCACCTTCCATAATCTGTGCTGACCCTCACCTACAGAGCCTGGGCAAATCCGCGATGCACTGCACACACTAACATGTAAACAGCGGAGACAATTGTCATAATGGGTTCAGCTATTCAATCGCGCAGGCTAAATTATGGTGGGGAGCAGGATTCCCACAACAACAAAAAAAAAGCTGCGGAGACGGGTGTACCGCCCGTGGAAATGTCAGTATGCTTGCCTTCTGGCTCCAGCAATTAATTCCATGAGTGGCTGATCGGCTGGAAGCCGGAAAGGCCCACAATCAGCAGTCTGTGCTGAGTTAGCTCTCCTCAGTTGGGGTTAGTGTTAGTGTCCCTGCGTTGGGGAAGGGAATCCCATCCCAGTCACTCTCTAGCAACCTCTGCTGGAGGCCACACAGGTGAATAGACAAAGAGAGCAGGCGTGAGCAGGCACCACTGCAACAAGCGTTCCCCAGAACCATACAGTCTCTCCCCACTCACTGTCCATCTTCAGACAAGGCTCACACGAGGAACATCGCGGAAGATTGTTGGCAGCACAGAAACAACATGTAAACCATGAGCCAACAGTTCCACCAGATTAGCAGCAATATGCTCAAAGGAAGTTTCAGTGCAGTTGGACAGTGAGACATAAAACCTGATGAGCTACAGTGCTTAATGTGGCAACACCACTGAAGCATTTGCCACCTAACAAACGGAATAAAAGAAACATGCCAGGCACTGCCCACAGAATTCCATTGTGGAAATGCCCACTAGGTTCTCACAGAACTTGCATTTCAAACTTGGGAAATTAACATCCACAAAGGACAAGACAACAGCTGAGGCACATCTACAATACAGGCATTGACAGAGACAGAGGTACAAATACAGACACAGGTACAGACACAGGTACAAACACAGATAGAGACAAAGTTACACACACAGCCACAGGCTCAGAAGCAAAGACACATACCCGCACACACTGACATTGACAAAGGCATTGGCCAAAGACACACACACATGCATACGCACACACACACATGCATACGCACATACAGACGCGCGCACACTCACACACACATACAGACGCGCGCACACACACATGCATACGCACATACAGACGCGCGCACACTCACACACACATACAGACGCGCGCACACACACATGCATACGCACATACAGACGCGCGCACACTCACACATACATACGCACATACAGACGCGCGCACACACATGCATACGCACACACAGACGCACACACACATGCATATGCACATACAGACGCGCACACACACACACGCATATGCATACACAGACGCACACACATGCATACGCACATACAGACGCACAAACACACAGGCGCACACACACACACACACGCACACACAGGCACGCACACACACACGGACATACAGACGCGCGCGCACACGCACATACAGACGCACACACACATGCATACACACATACAGACGCGCGCGCACACACACACATGCATACGCACTCACAGGTGCGCACACATGCACGCATGCGCACACACACACACGCACACTTGCGCACGCACACACCACATGCACACGCGCACACACACAGGTACAGATATAAATACAGAGGCATCGACACAGATTGAGGCACAGACACACAGTGACATTTGATTGGCACAGATACTGACCCAGAGACAGAGGTAAAGAGAAGACCCTGATCATGTGCTTGAACTAGCCGCCACCCGTTCCTTTTCATTAAGCTAACTAAAAAACTTTAATCATTATAAATAGATCCATAAAATGTAAATTGTATTTGGGTGAAAACCTAATGTGTTAACTGCTTAGTTCCAACGATACCAAAGCCTGAAGTTGAGCCAACACCTCGTGGAAAAGAAAAATGTTATTTGGTCCAGATTCAGTGGAACACGTTGTACTGAATTTGAAAAGATTCACAACAACCACATGGCCACCAGTTCACCCTGCTCACTGTTTTAGCAGAGGATCTCTTTCCCAAACTAAGCTTTGTCCTTTCAGCAAAGCAGTGGAAAAATTATGAATGACTTTGGTTCCATATCAAAAGAAAAATTGAAGCACAGTGCCGCTCTTGTAAGGTTAAACTGCTTCTGTCACTAAGGTATGTTTTACTTCATAATGTTTATTATATTTAATTCCAGTCCTTTCCTTTAACTGTTTTCATTCAGTAATATTCAGTGACTCTCTGGGGTTGAGAAGGATGTTTCTGCCAGTGGTGAATCGGGTTTTGTGACAAGTTGAGGGCTCGAACAACAGTAAATCTAAATTCTAACAGCAGCAACACAAAGGTCTTGTGTTGGCCTTTTGTTTCTTCATTCATTACGTTCCGTAGTTGGTTTGCCCTCCTTCTCCCCTGTATTTGTTACTGAAGCCTGCTTTCTGACGCATCTAGTTCTTTGCTTGCAAGTCCAGGAAGTAACTCTTTTTATTTGGTGATTTTTCAACACAGATTCTTGTGGATCAGCCTCGATCTGCCGATTTGGAGCGTCCACATCAATGAATCTGCTTGACCACCTCTCAGACGCACATTTGCTCTGTGAGTTCATGGATGTCACTCTTTTGCAAACGCCATTAAAATGGTCATAAAATCATACAGTGCAAAGGAAGGACATTAGACAATTGTGGCTGTACCGACACTTTGCAAAAAGCTCCTGGATTAGGCTTAATATCCCAGTTATCCTGATAATTCTGCACAGTTTTAATTTCAAATATCTACTCCGATCTCTTTTGAAAGCTACTTGGACTTTACTTTTTAATTCTATACACTCCAATCTTTATAAATAAGTATCAAAGCCATGGGATCATCTCAACTAAATGCAAGATGTTGCAAACGCCTCTCTGTCTCCCCCGCCTTTTTCTCTCCCCCCTCTCCCCCCTCCTCCTCTCTCTCTCCCCCCTCCTCCTCTCTCTCTCTCCCCCCTCCCCCTCCCCCCCTCCTCCCTCTTTCCCCCCCTCCCCCTCTCTCCCCCCCTTCTCTCTCCCTCCCCCTCTCTCCCTCTCTCCCCCTCTCACTCTCTCTGCACCTCTCTCTCTCCCTCCCTCCCCCCTCTCTCCCTCCCCCCTTCTCTCTCCACCTCTCTCTCTCCCCCTCTCCCTCCCCTCTCTCACCCCCTCTCTCACCCCCTCTCTCTCTCTCGCACACACGTGCACACACTCACATACACATGCACACACTCACGCACACACACACCTGCATGTAAGTTCCAATCAAGGATCATTGGTAAACATCAATATTAGCCACTCCAATCAGTTTACTTTTGCCCTGTTAGTCCAGGGATACTGAGGCTAAAGAACTGTACCCAGTTATCACTCCGTCTAGGCTTAGATCAATGCTAACTCAACACACACTGGAAAGCAAGATTGATCTGCAAGGCTCACCCCCACTGCAGCCTGACATTTTATTTATCCACCTCTCTTTGGGCTTATTTCTTCAATTAATTATTCTTACAGCAAACCCTCAATTGGAACAGGACATTTAATACAAAAAGAGGGGCACCGCTACAATGAAAAGTGCTTCCAAGCCTAAAGGTTCCTGCTGTGATATGACACTCCTCTGCCTGCTATTTTAACAAAAGCATTGACCCATTTATTTTAAATGGGTTAACATCACTTTTAAAAAATTGGACAGAGTGCCATTCAGATTCCTTCCCCAACCCCAGTGCCTCATTCCACTGTCTCCACTTTGACCTGCTTCACCCATATTTTCACCAGCGTCCCTCAATTCTCCAGCACCTGTTGGATCTTGGGCTTTCCATGCTGACCCTGTACGTAGAACTCCTGCTTCCTGAAACCCCTTCACTCCACTGCTACTCCCCTGACTTACATTAGTTACAAGGACCTACATTAAGCTCTCTTCTGAATTCTGCCCGTCATTCTTTGCTCAAGAACGAGCAACATTACAGCTGAAGATAGACATAAAACGTTGGAGTGACTCAGCGGGTCAGGCAGCATCTCTGGAGCGAAGGAATGAGTGACAGTTTGGGTTGAGACCCTTCTTCCTGAGCATCATACAAGCTAATTGGGCATTTATTGCTACCTGTGCTCAAATTGGCTCTGCGTGTAATTGCCAATCAAGGATCATTGTTAAAAATCAATACCAGCCTCTCCAATCTGTTGCCCTCTTAGCCTAGGGATACTGAAGCTAAAGAACTGTACCCAGTTATCACTCTGTGCAGGAAGATTGTTCCCGATGTTGGGGAGGTCCAGGACAAGGGGGGAAATCCTTTAGGACCGAGATGGGAAGGACTTTTTTCACACAGAGAGTGGTGGGTCTCTGAAACTCTCTGCCACAGAAGGTAGTTGAGGCCAGTTCATTGGCTATATTTAAGAGGGAGTTAGATGTGGCTAAGGGGATCAGAGGGTATGGAGAGAAGGCAGAAGGCAGATCTTCCTGCAGAAGTGGTGGAGGCAGGATCAATTTTAACATTTAAAAGTAAAGTGGATAGGTATATGGATGGGAAGAGAATGGAGGGATATGGTCTGAATGCAGGTAGATGGGACTAGGGGAAAATAAATGGTCGGCACGGACTGGAAGGGCCGAGAAGGCCTGTTTCCGTGCTGTAATTGTTATATGGTTACAGGATACTGAGTTGGATGATCAGCCATGATCATATTGAATGGCGGTGCAGGCTCGAAGGGCCGAATGGCCTACTCCTGCACCTGTTTTCTATGTTTCTATGTTTCTTCATCAATGCTAACTTAACACACACCGGAAAGCAAGGTTGATCTGCAAGGCTCACCCCCACTGCAGCCTGACATTTTATTTCTCCACCTCTCTTTGGGCTTCTTTCTTCAATTGATTATTCTTACAGCAAACCCTCATAGTAGTTCGATTGCTTCAGAGTTAATGTGCAGAGGGTAAAGCTCGGTGGAATTCCCCCATCACATGCGATGATGCTTTACTAATGGACAACTGAAAGGCGTGGCTGCTAGTTTCACAAGTAGCAGTTCCTGCAATGCAGGCCGACCAGCGATCCCCGCATTAAGGTTTGATTGGTCTTATTCACCTAATTACTGTTTATCTTTAATTACGGGCGCCTTGCATATTAGTTATGTGGTTGCTAGTCAGCAAAGGTTAAGTGAAGGGGACAATTTTGAACTGTGGACATTAAACGCAGTTTAATGTCCAGCTACTTTCTAAAGCTTGAACCAGCCCCTTGTCAACCTGTGGGCAATGCAGGATGCCAGTAGGTCCTTGATATTTACTTGGTGAACTATATCCAGCACTAGCCACCAGAGGTAGACACAAGTGCTGGAGAAACTCAGCGGGTGCAGCAGCATCTATGGTTGCAACGTTGCCTATTTCCTTCTCTCCATAGATGCTGCTGCACCCGCTGAGTTTCTCCAGCACTTGTGTCTACCTTCGATTTTCCAGCATCTGCAATTCCTTCTTAACACGAGCCACCAGTGCTCATGGTGGCTCATTCACACTTTACTAAGTGAAGCACATCAATACACTCAAAATTAGTTTGAAGAAGGGTCTCGACACGAAACTTCAGCCATTCCTTCCCTCCAGAGATGCTGCCTGTCCTGCTGAGTTACTCCAGCATCTTTGGTGTAAACCAGCATCAGCAGTTCCTTCCTTCACGCCCCTGCTTATAGCTGTCGCAAACTACTTTTCTCAAGGAAGTATCCACATTTAAACCTTCTAGATAGGCAGGCTTATTATTAAAATTTTCCCTGCATCTTTATTAAGCCATCGAGCACTGAAAAAGACCGTTCATGCTGACCATTAGGCTTTTCCTCTGTGTTTTATATGAATATGGATGTGAGGAATGCTAAAAAATGAACCCACTGCCCTGGCCATTCCAGTCCTGAGTTCATTCAGACCTTGCAAAAAGCAAATGAAAGTACACCAGTGAATTATTCCCACAAGATGTAAGTGACTTTTCCTGTTTAGTAATTTAGCTGACTCTATAGCAACAAATGCTACAAAGTAGGAGCAAACCAGAGAGCAGTGTTGTTTGTCCGTTGAACTATTTATTATTCATGAAGAACCCTTAATGATTTTAACTAATGGGTCATCAGCATTATAGTGCACCTGTCAGATATATTAATTTAAAGTACTATGCGCATTATGTAAATATGTAACTTTGAAGCAATTGTCAGCTATGATACCCAACTTTCACATAACTATGTGTGAGTAGGAATACTAGCAGATGCTGGTTTAAACTGAAGATAGACACAAAAAGCTGGAGTAACTCAGCGGGACAGGCAGCACCTCTGGAGAGAAGGAATGGGTGACGTCTGAAGAAGGGTCTCGACCCGAAACGTCGCCTATCTCCTTCGCTCCTTAGATGCTGCTGCACCCGCTGAGTTTCTCCAGCCTTTTATGTACCCTCGATTCTCCAGCATCTGCAGTTCCTTCTTTAACACTGCTGCCTGTCCCGCTGAGTTTCACATACCTATGGCACTTAATAAAGTAAAATGGGATTGATGCGAGTGGGTGCTTGATGGTTGGCACGGACTAAATAGGGCAAAGAGTCTGCCTCTGTGCTGCACGGCTCAATGAAAACTGATATCCTAATGAATGACTCATGTTAGAGAACTCGGGGTTTTTATTCTGCATTTCCTGAAGGTACAGATCTGGGGTCGATCTCCAAAGTGGCTGGCAGGATTCTCCATCAAGGATAGCAGCGTATATTGTAATCAGTAATGGAAGTCCTACATAGTTTCCCTGCTGTCTAATCCAGGGGCCAAATGTAGCAGCCCCAACTGCTACCCAGCATGGGAGGCTCATTCTGCCTGAAAGATGGGTCGAAAGAGAGATCTATCCTGAAGTGATGGCTAAACACTGCCATATGGTGTCTATGCCCGCTCAAATATAGGAGAGGGGCTTTTCCAAATTAATTAAAACCCACACAACAACAGTTGCTGCATTTCAACCATAAATTGACTGTGGGAACAAATTCAAGGCGTTCTCCTGCACCATATAAAAGCAAACATTTTTCATCTCTTAAGTGACATACTTTGCAACTTGGAACAAGGACAAATTCTAGGACAGGCACCTTGCTGTGTAGTGATTATATCAAGATCAGCATTTCAGCTTGTACACAACAGAATCTGATACAGGCTCTTCCTACAAAAAGAGCAAGGAGGGGGGGAAGTGGGTAGGGCTTGTTACTAGGACACAAGAGTTGCTCTGCTAATATTATTCCCTCAAAACAGACCGCTGTGGTTTTCCGACATTTATGTCTGTTTTGGAACCACATATGGGAATTTTTCGAAGGCACTGTCCACTTCCTGTGACTGCTAAAATAATTACAGCTGTGCAGTTGTCATTACGCAGCTGAAAACTTAGTAAGAGAAAGATGTGGTGGGGATCAGTTTGAAATAAATCACTTTCTCTTGCAGCAAAGTTTGTCTTAACAGGGATTGGACACCACAGCCTTTAATGCAGTCCAGCTGGGAGTTTGGGAAACATTTATTATAATGGGAGAGTTTTTAATCCCTGAATTTGTTATAATGAGATAAATGTCATTAGTCAGATGGAATCATTTGTCAGATCTCACAAATCTTCCAAACCAAACAGTGAAATCAAGACCAGAAGGTCTCAAGTCCAGCTCCCGGCCTGTTCCAAGTTAGCCGGGGAAGCAACACAGCTTGGCCTTGTTGCACCAACATGAAAGAGGGAAGCTCACACAGCTGAGCAACGCAGAGGCTGACAGGCCCCATGGAAGTTTGTCACCAGCAAACGAAGAAGTATGCAAATGAGAGCACCGGAAACAGACAGCTAAAATCCTTATTTTACTGTGATTTTCTCAAGCAAATCATAATGATTGTTGCTATGAAGTTCCAGGTAGTCAGAGAATAAAACTGCATACCCCATTGTTCAATAAAAGCTAAAATGGCACATTAATTTTGGCCGTAAGCTGTTTATGGAATTAAGGCATTGGTGTTTTTTTAATTCCCAAATACATTTTGAAACTCATTTTAAATTGCTTCAATTGTGTTTTTGCTGCTATTTTTGATTAAATAGCTGGTTTTGACATTTCAGAGCATTATGAGCACAAAGGAAAACTGTGTCTAAAACTAGTGTGGACAGAAGTGAAATGTGTAGGAAGGAACTGCAGATGCTGGTTAACACAGAAGGTAGTCACAAAATGCTGGAGTAACTCAGCGGGACAGGCAGCATCTCTGGAGAGAAGGAATGGGCGACGTTTCGGATCGATAGCCTTCTGCTGACTGGGAGTCAGGGGAGAGGAAAACTAGAGATATGGATGGGTAAGGTGTGAAAAAGGCAGATCAAAGCAGATGCTGATCAAGGAAATGTAAAATGGTTCCTTATTAGCTGAGGGGAAGGTGACAACGAGGTGGACAGCTGAGAGGTTGGAGGTCGGTGAAATGGTAAAGATATCACAGTTTGCTATGTTACTTTTAGATAAGGAGGCACAATGTAGCTGACAGGTCAAAATACAAGTCATTTAAAAATTGAACATATATCTGCCAGCCAGCAGCCTTTACAACAGCGCTTACCTACACATGATTTCATGTGTCAGAAGGACTCGGCACATTTCAGGATTCTTGTCCTGTCCCTCGTAAATGATAGCCTGCAACAGAGAGGGAATGGTTAAAAACTAAAACGGTACATCTCGCATTCACTCCTCACACTTTTATTGTTATTCATTCCCAAGCTGTTGCCATTACGTACTGGTTTACCCCTCACTGTTAGCCCTACTGATGTGTGTGGCTGGCTTACTGTTACTTTGGGGACAATTTTGAAATGAATGTCACTGTCTTCTTACTGGGGTTCACCATAAGATGAGGTGGGGAAGTGGGCACATTTCCTTCCTAAAATGGCATTACTGAAAGGGTTGAATTTTGTGACAACTCAAGAGATTTTTGTTTAAACTTAATTCGAATTCTCAAAGTGCAAAGGCAGGACTTGAATTTTCCATCTCTGCATTATCTGAGGTTTGCCTCAGCATGATTGTGTATCTATTAAAAGTATTTTTTTTTTAAACCGAGCTCACATCAACACCATGGTACAGCTTCTCTAAATCAAACCACAGGACATCAGGGAAAAGTGTGCATTATTTTATCTGACCCGCACAAATTCTTTGCAACAAAATTAATAATATCACTGGGCAACATTCGACTGACTAGTGTTTAATGACTAAATATCAACCAAATATTTTGTAAAACTGCACAAAATCCATTACTTAGCACCTTTGTGTTATACTCTCACATATTCATTTCCTTTGCAATGATTTTACATGTTTAAGGTCTGTGTTAATGTTCATTCTGGTCGTTGAGCCGGTGTTTATCAGTAATCTCAAATGATACTTGAAGTGTGATTTAAGGTTAGTGAGAGAGTGGATTAAATATAATGATGAAACGCTACACTTGTCTCCGCATTATTTAACGTTCATTTGACCGATATTAATATTGCAACTTTTATATCATTTTCAGGTCGTTTTGGTTTACTTGTAACTCCACACAAATTGCGTTTTTGTCTGAGAAACTCTCGTCGATGTTAAGAGAAAGAGAACAAATTAGAATGGCAAGTCTACTTCTACCAAGTCCCATGTCTCCGTTCCTGCACGGTGTCCATTTACAACCCGGCAAGACCCATTCCTTGACAATAATTCGGTGTTTTTGATTTTGGGTTTTTTTGTGTAAAACAAGTGAATATTTCACTAGCGTTTTTACAAAAGTTGGTCGCAGTTCGTAATCATTCTGGGGATGATGTGATTATCAATAGTTCCATATACTTGGCCGATACTGAACTTTTTAAAAGGCTGGCATTTATTCATCTGCCTCGGACGCCAATTAAAACACAAAACCACTCCACCTACTGACCACTAGCGCAGAAACTCAACGCTGAAAGGGGAAAAAAAACTAAAGTCGGATTGTAGCAGGATTTATCTAGTGAAATGTTGTAGGAAGTAGAGGAGTTGATACGGTGGGTTCGGGCTGCTATTTATTTTTTTTAAAAAACCAAGTTCACTGCAAAGATGCAAATGACGAGAACTCTCCGAGCAAAAGGAAACAGAATGCAAATCATTTCCATAAACCGTTATGTCGTCTTAAGCACTGTGGTTATCAAATTATGAATAATGTAGACACAATAGGTGAACTCGTTGTAACTCTGCATAATTATTGCACGATTGCTAGTCTTCACAATGTCCCTGCCATGCACCAAATGCAACCTCGTATATTTTCGATATTACTTACATCACTATAAATAATGGGCCAAAATGGAAATCCAATATAGAATCCTCATTACACGGCTCGCTAATTTCATGTTAATTTCTACATTTGCACACGCAAAAAAAAAATCCCTTGCCAAAGTATCCCTGACACGTTTCGGATAGAATACAGCGTCGCTTGTGTTCACAGTTTAGTGCCCAAAACAGGTCCGAATTAAATTTCAATGACCGTTTCCAATGCAACAACAAAATATATATATATATGTGTGTGTGTGTGCAACATCAGAATAGAAGCGTGCGTTTCGGAAATGTGTTGGAGGGGCCGGTTGGGGGGGGGAGGGGAGGGGGTGAGAAGAGAACATGTTAGACTGCGGGCCCAAGACAAAGATGAGGAGAAATAGGGCGGCAGATTTGGAGAAGCTCCTCGCCGACAGATGGTGAAGTGCGATCAGAATGCCACCCCAACTGCTCGCATGTGTTTATTGTTGTTTCCGCAATCTCTGTTTTCGTGTGAAGGCTTAACCCCCTCGCCTTTCAGACACGCAAGACAAACCATCAGTACAGGCTGAAAGCAAAATAATAAAACCCACAAACTAACCAGCATATTTTGCGTCTGCGCTTTCATAATATATGGGAAATAGATCAAATTGGAAAGGCGAAATATATATTGATAAATGGTTTAACAAAAAAAAAACGCACTAAATCCTAGCAGTGGGAATAAACCCATTGAAAGTAATATGTTTGATTAGGGCTGTGATCTGAAATTTTTGTCAACCATTCATTTTTAATGCATTGGGATAATTATTTATTATCTTACACGTGCGATCAGAGCGTAAGACCAGGCATTTAGAACAATTCTCCTTCTAGTTAGATATGCGTGGGTCCTAACACACACACACACACACACACACACACACACACACACACACACACACACACACACACACACACACACACCTGAGTTGTTTTTAAAATTCGGCGTTTCTATTAGTGTGTGTCTGTGTCTTATTTGTGTGTGTATGTGTGTATGTGTGCGCGCCAGAGAGAACAGGAAAAACCCGATCTGAACTTAAAAGCTCTGATTTTATTTAATCTCAGTAAAACAGTGTGTGTGGATGCAGCCGAAGTTTGATGGGCCGGGATAATCAAGAGTCGCCGAGGTCAAGCACTGCCGCGGGTCTGGACGGCCCTTCAACCTTTCAATTCTCACTGAAATCACCGCTCTAATCGGGGTATGGGCAGAGACACGCAGCGGCGGGGTCCCCTTCAAACACTATAACACACACCCGAATTGTGTGGAGTGGGCAGCAAAAGCACAAGACTAGGGGGGTTGGGAGTGAGTGGCGATGATGTATACATTTATATTGGATAGATTGGCTAGGTAAAGTCCAGGATAAAAATGAGAATAACAACAGGTTATTTGGAGATTGGTTTAGCCAGATGACCAAAATATGAATCTGACATTATTAAATGTTCCCTTACCTGTTTAGCTATGTATATATATAATATAGAAAGAACGCAATATATACATCTCTATGTATAAGCACCCGAGAAGATTTGCAATTATATTTAACAGCGGTTGGTTTGGAATAAAGTGTATTGGTTGTTTTAGGAAAGATTTAATGTGCATTATTATATATTTTTTGCACACGTACATTAAAGTTCTGCGTTGTTAAAATGTGGCATGTTAGAAAATATGTGTCATTATTTCTGACCCAAATGATACACCTTTTTTTCTGAGATTACAGATGCGTTCTTTCCTCCGCCCCGGCACTCCTCCGTAGAGAATTTAGAAAGAACATCTAAAGGGTTGTGGGGATATTTTTCATTGCAAGATTTGGTTTCTTCTTGGACGGGACGCGATTCGCATTAGAAAGCCCAAACGTGGCGGGAACATTTCAGACAAAGAATGAATGGTTATCCCATTGCAAAGTAAATCACCTCTCTGTAACATTGCGCGGGGGGGGGGGGGGGGGTTCAGTTTCCGTCAAATCATCCCGAGAGTCCGTGAGTTTGGAGAGTATTGAAATATACAGATAAAAGTTTAATGTCCCCGAGTTCTGATGCACCACTCCTGGAGTATGGTCACAAGCGGCAATGCTGGGCCTTAAACCGGTGAACATGGTCACTTTATTATTAATAAATATGAAACAATGGAATTAAATTGATATTAACGCGAATGGAATCCTGGAACTAAAGGAACGCATTAACCTCGTGTGAATTTGAACTTTATTTAAGGAATATATACATGATGCGTGTCTGGAGGCGGGTGTGATATTGGGGTGGAATAAGGAGCAGCTAGTCCAGCGGGCCAGTGGCGACTTCACCAGTTCACCCAGTCAGCTAAAGCAGCGTGGACAGTCCAACTGAAGCACTGGGAACATTTTGGATGGACACCAGGCGAGTTCACGTAAACTTTTAAAACCACACTCATGTGCACGCCGCGAACTCCAAAGATCCACCTCACTAATCACAAAAATATATCCCATGGCAAAAATGGCACCGCCGCTGAAGTGTTGGCACTTGAAGCTGTTCGGTGTGGACATCTAGACTGTGACCCCCCGCCCGCCCAGTCTCCTGCCTGCCTGCCTGCCTGCCTTTATTGCGCTTCCGACCTCAGCACTGTGTGTCAGGACCTTCTGTCCACTCCCCCCACCCCCACCCCTCCCGTCATCACCTCCACATCCCCAATGCTCACGGCGGCGCTTTCCACATCCACTACTTTGTATCTTTGCGTCAGCGACATCTAACACCTCTCTCTGTCCAACTTCCACCCCCCCCCCCCCCCCCCCACCCCATCCTGAATTATTATTCCTCCAAAACAAACACCGCCGCTTTTCCGCGGGACAATTCTATCTGTGACTTGATTCGCATTTGCAACTCCACGGTTGTCCCCCACTGCCACCGCTTCTCCGGGACCTAGTTTGACCCCCACTGGGCACGACTCAAACTGCGTTCATTTCAACACTTCATCTTGAAATCATCTTCATTTTAATCCTCCCTCGCAGTAAAGATGTGCTTACCTGTTTGGTCATCGAGTCGATGAGTCGAACGTACAAGTCTTGTTCAGTCCTGATCCCTGAGCACAAGAACACAAAACTGTCACGCTCTGCAACTTCTGAGTGTTAGTGCAAGCATTTAGAACAACCTCAGTGTATTTCCCCCTTCCCTCGCTTCAATCGGGTGTTGGTAAAACAGGCGCATGTAAGGCATGATGTGTGCGTGATTTGTGTGACAACAGTTGCATTTGCTGTAAAGATGAGGAGTTTGGTTCAAAACGGATAGAGAAAGTTTGGAGAATTTGTACTGAAGCGAACCGCGTTTTTGTTCTCTCTGATTCTGCCACGCAGAGCGAAGAATTAAAACTCCTGCCTCTTTGGATGTACTAAAGGTTGGCCGGCAGATATGCTTGACAAGATGCGAGAATGTTTTATATACATGATGTGTGTGTGTGTGAGGCAGAGAGAGAGACAGGGAGAGAGAGAGAGAGCAGAAGGCAGAGCGTAAAGTTCACGGCAGTAAGACATTACATTTCCAACAAGCGGGATCGTATATGTAAAGGAGAGGCAAGAGAAACGGGGCGAGGTACTGGACAGCAGAGTTGACCGTGTTGTGTGACTCTCCGAGTCTATGACCGCTGGCTGGCTCAAGGCCGGAATGATGTATCTCTCTCTCTATCTATCTATCTATCTATCTATCTATCTATCCAGCGCGACTGTGGGGCAGTTGGATAACAACGTTAGAACAACTATCAGCGAACTTACCATTACTGTAGAGCAGCTGTATTCTGTAATGTATCCCATTATTGGTCTTTTCTCCACTTAGTTCCTGAAACAATGTTTAACAAGAAGGCGTATTTAAAAAAAATGCTGCCAAACAAAGCGAAACCGCAACTTAAGATTCCTTTATGAAAAGTTTCAATGCGAGAGATGAGAGTCTTCGGGCCACCGCGGCTGGCCGCGGGCAGTCACACTTGGATTGAAACCGGGAGATGTTGCTCTTGAATTAAAATTGTAATCATTGGGGAAAATGACAATGACATGTTTTGTTCTTGTTAATGGCAGAAGCCAGGACTGGGGTTTAAAATACCGATGGCATTCGCGTTGTGCGGTTCTGCTGGTTATAAAACATTTTGTCAGTGTATTCAGAAGTCGGCATTTTGTATGTGGAGCGGCGGTAAAACGATAGACCAGCCGGTGGTCGGCGAGTTCCCAATCGCTCCCCGCTCTCCCCCGGCTCATCTCAAACTTTTCCTATTGGAAACCGAATTCAACTTACTTTTTCCTTCTCCACGAAACCCACGAAGGCTGTCCGCTCTATCTCCACGGGCTGACCTTGGCGGTCGTACAAGGCCAGCACGAAGTGGAAGAAGTTAGATTTGCGCAGATTGGAGGGCGGCTGCTTTTCGAAGTGAGCCCGGGCAAGGCCGACACCGCTGCAGATAAGAAGACAAGGGGGGACTCGGTGAAGCGGAGAAGAGGCGAAATAAGCCCAAAAAAAACCCAACGCGTCAGAAATACAGCACGCAAACTTCTCGTAATTCCCCAAAATCTAAAATAACACCGCACTTTGTAAAATCCCTGATTGATTTACAATGTAATATCAGAAGCGATGAAACGTTTTAATTATTCCCAGAACTAGTCGGAGTGACAGCTTCCACAACAAAACTTGCTTTAATTTAGGATCAGTCGGTTAAAAACAGTTTTCTTTCTATTTTCAAAACTCGCTTTTGAAAAAAAAAAGTTAGTGTGGTGTGATCGGGGAGGGGGGGAGGGGGGGTGTGGAGAATATCGTTTGTGCCCATGGTCATAATGGCCCAATTTGTACACATTCGCCCGAGAAGCGAAAAGACCGAAAAATAGGGGGACTGGGGAGGGTTGATTACAAAGAGAACGTTCTAAAGATGTCAAATTAAACACACAGGCTGGACATGACCTCGCCGCCGAATTTTGCCCGTTCTCTACCGAGCGGAATAGATATCCACGTTGAGATAACGAAGGTGCGTGCAAAATTGAACAGCGATACAGTGCCTACCTTTGAGCGGCCGTATTCGCATCCATTATCCCGGCTCCCTGCATCCAGGAGCGGACTGCGTTCATCCCGCTTCCGATCGGCTCTTCCTTCATGCTGCCCCCGCTTCGTTGTATATTTTCCTGAATCCCAAACATGGGAACAAGCTCTCTTTTCCACCTCTGTCTCTCTGCCCCTCTCTCTGTCTCTCTCTCTCTCAGTCTCTCTCTCTCTCTGTGTCCTCCGAGCTGCCGTCAAAAGCCAACAAGGACCGCTTAAGATGTTGAGACGCAGTTTACGGCCAAGTATCCTCCAAAAAAGAAAAGTGCACACAAAAAAAAATACAGTGAGAACTGTGCTGCGCCTGTCGCCGGGGAACAGAAGTGATGGGGGGCAAGAGAGGGAGGGAGAGAGAGAGGGAGGGAGAGAGAGAGAGAGAGAGAGAGAGAGAGGAAGGGGGACAACGGAGTGGAAAGAGGAGGCACGGAGATCCTTCCAAGTGGAATATTCCCAAGGAAGAGGGTCAAAGGCTGGAGAGCGCAGGTGAGACTGAAACACGCGTACAAATCAGGCCGGGCTATCGGGCTGCCGAGCACCAAGTGTCATGGTCCAATTAGAAACACTAAGTTTATTTTCCGTGTGTGTGTGTGTGTGTGTGTGTGTCTGCATTCGCAAACGGTCGCGTCTGTCAGTGTGGCGAATGAATGAGTAATGCAGGAGACGCGGTTTTCCCTTGTGAACGATGCGGGGCTGTTGGAGCGGGGAGGGGAGGGGAGGGGAGGGGGTGGGAAATTTGTGGGAGTGATGCTTGTTCTCTGATCTCTGGGGGTGGGAGGGAGGGAGGGAGGGAGGGAGGGGGGAGTCAGTGATGGGAGCCGATTGCCCCTGTAGGAATTCGTGTTTACCTCGCCCTCTCTCTCTCTCTCTCTCCCTCCCTCTCTCTCTCTCGCAGCCACGCTCTCCGAGCTGCCTCACTCTAACCCCTGTCTCTTCCCGAGGGCTAGCAGCCTCCCGTGTGTGGGTCGCGGCAAAGCGAGGGGGTTGGCGAGTGGGGGAGAGGTTGAACGATGCACACCAAACATGGTCAAAACCCGCCTCCCCCCGCAACCAATAGCTGCCCTGAGCCCAGAAGATCGACAGGGAAAGCTGACAATAGGGTAAAGCATGTTTTGTTCTTTTTCATATTTGACAAAACAAAGCGGCAAAGGTGGAAGGAATGCACTGTTTAGAAACACAACGTGTCCCATTCTAACATTGGTTGCATGGAATGTATTTGTAACATATTTATCGTATGAGCAATTTCTGTGATTGTACTCTGCAAATATTTATTTGGTTAAAAAAAAACAATATATTCACACTAGTTAACTTGGGTTGATCCGACTGTGGTGATATCACAACATTGCCCTCTGCTCAACTGCCAACGTTAATGAGTTGTCCACTCGGTCTGTAGATGGGACGATGAGGTTCCACATCAACGCAACACAGCTTTGATTCCAAATGTGCCTGTCTTGAAAAGTTCTCGAGGGAACCCTGGTTGGGTGTGAGGTATTGGGAAAGGGGGCTGTGAGAGTTGAAGGGGGTGAGATTTTTTGAGGGCCTTTGCCACGTGGGTTACGACATGTGTGGATATAACGTGTGCATGTTTCACCGCGCCCACGCTGCCCAAGTTACTCACACGCACACAATTCCCCCGCAAAAACACACGCAAAACATGCCAAACACTGACAATAGACACGCTAAAGATGCACACACAACATTCACCGACACGCACACACACTCATTCATAAACACACATATTAATACAAACACACACACACACACACAGTGTGCAGAATGAAGCTCGCCAGCAGAATAGTTCGTACCAACATATTTTTTAAAGTAAACTTATTTAATTTATATGAATGATCATCTTACGGGAGGTGTGATTATTTTGTTTATATAAAGCAGAACATTCCGCACTGTGAGCTGTAGGTTTTATATGTCCATGCATACACGGGTAAACCATCCACGGATTAAGATTTGCCACCTCTCGCCTTTCATAAGGGTGCGTACATACAACAGGTAGCAACGTTCAACACTGTTCCATTTCCCTCGTTATGACTTGGATTTAACAGTTGAGAGCTTCATCCTAACAGCCTGAAAGCCTCAGCCGGCCGGTCCTCTGGTCCCGGAGCCGAGATTTGTGCAACTTGACGCACTCTGTGTCTGCAGACAGGGCTTAACCCACAGCCTCGCTACTCAGTAACCAACACACGCCAAGCGAACACAACTACCCCAATGACATAATGGTCACAGTTCCCCGTTGGGCAGATGGTAGCCTTCACTCACACCCTGATTACTGCAGTAACTGAGTCGTTTCCACAAGCACTCAAAGGCGGGATGCGGGATTTGGGTCTAATGCTTCTTCAATCAACCTCCCGTCAAAACACCAACATACCAGACAGACAGGTAGCCACTATCGCAGGCAGCAGCCACCCCAACACCGCCAAAGCCGACGGGTCGGATGTGAACCATTTTCTGCTCTCCATCCAAGGCTATCCATGTTCTTGGAGGTGAAGGCGGCTGAGCCAGTAGATAGCATGGGTGCACAGCAAACTTCATTGTAAAAGGCTGGTGGGGTAGGGGGGTGGGGACAGATATATCTGGGCACATTTTAATGTGGAAAGAGGGCATCTGTTTGACATGTGTGTAGGGGCATGGGTGTTCCTGCAGCAGCCCAGGGCAGGATAAAGCATCTCGGAGGCTCTCAGAATGTGACCAGGGGCCGGGTGGGGAAAGCGCTCTTGAATTATTGGGGCAAATGAGAGCAGAGCAAGGCGCGGGCGCGCTGGGCTCGATCCATTGCACACTAGAATGGGGTGGGGATGTGATATATAGGTATTATATATGGGATAGATACAACGCCACTCACATTCCGCCAACAATTCATTCCAGTTTGCCCACGTCGCTTCAAATAAGGTGAGAGTATTTGGCGTAATGACATTACATTTCTCTAAATTCAATCATACCTTACGCACATCTATGAAATAATCGAGTCTATTTAATAAGCATAAAAAGCTCACAGAATCCCGGGCAAACTAGGGATAAAACCTCGTTGTGCCGCAGACCAAGGCAGCAAAAGATTGACACCACAGCCCAGTTACAGAGTATTTCCTTTATTATTAAACATTTCTTGGTACAATCGATTGCAACCGGTGCGCGTAGTTCCCGTTAAGGGCAGGTTACCGGAGAGCGAAGGGGTCGTTCCTCTTCCTCTAACACCTCGGCGCAAGGGATCGCTCCGGTCTCGGAGATGACAGTGATATTTCAAATAAACGGCAAGGTTTTACCAGCACTCACGTGAGTGCATGCGATAAAATATTATTTGCTTCCTACAGTTTTTTTTCCCCCAAAAAAAGTAACAAATGGACCCAATTAAAGGAATTATTTAAACGACATCGCTGTTGAATAATATTGGAAACTTAATGATTTCATCCCATCGATTTGGCGAAGAGGCTTTTTTTTAATTAAATCGCCAGCACTGAACGACATTAATGTTTTAATGCCATGTAGCCCGGGACTGTAGAGGAGGAGAACGGAATGAGGTCCAACACACATTTGGCATGAGTGGATTCTTGTCACATATTCAGGCGGGCCGTTTTCTTCGGCGTGTGCATTCGACAAGATATCACGACTTTAAAGCATTATAATTATCTTATTAATTTGTGCATTGTTGGCGGCGCAGTGGGAAACCAAAACTCAGTGCCGGGTAGTTTGGTGTTTCTGAATCCACCGTTGTGGGAGTTGGTCAAAAGCCTTAAAAATCGCCGCGCTGTTTTGTTAGTCGCAGTGATTTTCATTTAATTGCGAATGCAACTAGTCAAAGACAGGGGCAGAGGGGGGGAAAAAGCAACGGGCAAAACCCGTCCCAGGAATGGACCGAACATGCGGCTTTCAAACGAACCGCAATCTGAAACACAGGTGGGTATCTGAGAGGGATGGTTGATAATTCGAAGGATTCCCCCAGATTGTCCCAGCGTTAGCGCTGCTTGGTGCCTTTAGAGTTCTTGGAGTCAACCAGGACTCACTCCGTCCCACAGTCCCACCATAACCCTTGTCACTGCGCGATTTTCAAACCCCCAGTTCGTACAAAACCTCGTCGCACTATTTATTTTCATTTTAATTTTATTGTCCGCAGTTTAATATATTTTTCAATGTGTTTACGCACGCGTGAGCCTTGTGTGACTTTTCATTTTTAAAAGGCGTGTAAAAATGTTCGGGTTCCTTGCGATAAATTATATTAATACGAACAAACCCTTTAGTTTCTTAACACTTCGTAGCCCCTATTAAATTACCAAACTGCTCTAATTCTTTTAAGTATTTGTTTAACGGGATCCGCTGCACTGTAAGGGCATGAACACGGGGTAAAATGCAAAGTTTAATTTGAAATGAAATTTTGAAATGAAATTGTGAACTTTTTACAGACAAGGTGGAAGGTGTAGCAAAAAAAACCGATTAAGACGCAGAATAAATGGGGGGTAATTTGTCCGATTGAGAAGGGGAGGGAGGGGGAGAGAGAGAGAGAGAGAGAGAGAGAGAGAGAGAGAGAGAGAGAGAGAGTGGGTAATGAGGATTGAATAAACGAGGACTGGAGACGGCGGGGATGAGAGCGGGGTATTATGTGCACAAGCGCGCCATCTAACGGCTGCCAGCCACCTGTACAAGCCGAGCCAAACACCAAATCATTCCAGATCTTGGGGCTATTATCAGACAGATCACACAGTAATTATCAGGATGTCATGAGATGAAAGTCACAAAGATGAGGATAAGCATCGAACCTACTCTAAACAACATATTGTTTGTAGCAGCGTCATTTATTCTGCATGTTGTGCATGCTGCATCTGCTGTCGGTACATCAAGGCCTGGTTTATTGTGCAGCCAATTCAATATTTACAACATCCAATGCAAATTCATGGTTATTATATTGAGGGTTTAATGGCAACGTTCACATGCTACTCGTTCACAAGGGAAAATATGAAAGCGGTTCATTGGACAGGGGAAAGGAACTGCAGATGCTGGTTTAAACCGAAGATAGACGCAAAATGCTGGAGGAACTCAGCCAGGACAGGCAGCATCTCTGGAGAGAAGAAATGGGTGACGTTTCGGGTCTGAAGAAGGGTCTCGACTTGAAAAATGCCACCCATTCCTTCTCTCCGGAGATGCTGCCTGTCCCGCTGAGTTACTCCAGCATTTTAGTGTCTATTTTCTCTTGGCAGAGGTTAGTGATGGGGAGAGGACACTGGTGTGATGATGAACACGGGGTCACATTGGTCGGGCTGATTGAAATGGTGCTGTTTGATCGAATCCAACGCTCGTCAACATCCGCGGAGGGACAAGTCCAGATGACAGTAACGAGATTCATGTACAAGAAACACAGGACACTAGAGTAACTCAGGCATAATCTCTTAAGAACACGGGTAGGTGACGAATCGGATCCGAAAAAAAAGATGCCGCTCTGAAACACCACCAACCCATGCCTGAAGAAGGGTCTCAACCCCAAACGCCACCCATTCCTTTTCTCCAGAGATTCTGCCTGACGCGCTGAGTTACTCCAGCTTTTTGTGTCTATCTTCCGGAGATGTTGTCTGGTTCGCTGGGTTCCTTCAGCGCTTTATGATTTGTTTTGTTAACCAGCATCTGCAGTTCCGTGTGTCTTAGCGCAAGCGTAAAATGGGTGTAGAGACAGAATAGCGAGGATTAGAATACACCTCTAGTCATTTGCTGCGTTTGAATGTCCGAGCTATCACTAAAATACACACATCTTCTATACAATTGCACACAATAGATATACACCTGGATGTATATATTGTGACCGCCTATAGTCCAACAGAGGGGAAAAATGGACCCGACCCACCCACGGCCTAATAAAGACAGAGAGAGCCTCATGACTTCCGAATACAAATCCACGGGTTTGACAGGCAGCTACAGACTGGTGAAATTAGTCAATGGGGAAGCAACAGAACCGGTCCGAGCCAACTGGCGAGTATTTTTGATCTCTTAACGAGGAGCAGTGAATGCGTTTGGAGAGTTGAGAGCACGAAAGCGTGTCCACAATTCCAGGGAGTGGGTTGGAATGGGAAATACACAGGATCATTGGCCTGGCCATGCGCCGCGGGATAAGGTTCCTCTGAAGATCAACACAAAATGCTGGAGTAAAAAACTCAGCGGGGCTGGCTTCAGCTTTCTGTGTCTATCATGGGTGTAAACTAGCATCGCCAGTTCCTTCCCACACTAAAGGCTCCGCTGTTCAGCCTGGGGAGAGGGTCCGGAGATGTGGCGAGTGACCCTTATCCCGCAGCATGAAATATAGGTGAGAAGCGAGGATGTCGTTGCTACTCTCTATGCTGAGCGGAGGGAGTTGACTACGGAGCCAATGGTAGAATAGGCGGATGGGAGGAGGGGAATTTCAAACTGTGAGCTAGCTGGTCAAGGCAATGGATACACGGTGTGCAGCCGGCCTTCCAATATACTCTTCTTATTGCAACCAAGACTTGCAATGCGAAACATTTAACGAGGAAGGGTTACTGCCAAACACGAACAGGACAGATCAGGGCAGGTCAGCATAGACTGCCCCGGGCTCCACCGCCTTCGCACCGCCTCCGAGACACACGACCCCGGGGGGTCACAGTCCAGGAAATCCGGTTAGAATGAGGCAGAGCTGTTTGGGGCCTCGGTCAATGGATATTTGCACTGTTGTGTTCGGGCGACAGGCGCATGGTTAAAAATGAAGATAAGGCACAAAATGCTGGAGTAACTCAGCGGGACAGGCAGCATCTCTGAAGAGAAGGGATGAGACCCTTCCTCAGACTGAATTACACCAGCATTTTGTGTCTATCTTCGGTGTAAACCAGCATCTGCTGTTCCTTCTCACTTTGTCGATGGTCCCACCTAACAGGCGTCTAACGTTTGCGATTCAAGGAGTTAATCGCATTTTCGCGGCCACAAATTGGGATAATAGCGTTTTCCTAATCCGATTTAGCTCGACGCGGGACAATGAAGCAGTTATTGCCTTAACGCAAGCAGAAATCTTTCGGCAAAAGGGACAGGGCCAAAGTTTCAAACTCTGCCCAGTTCTAACTCTGGGCTGCATTTCCCAGCGAGAGCTATTCTAATACCAAGACTGACACCCAGTGGCCGGGTGGGATATTACAGCGCCGGGGCTGAGAGGAGGCGGCTCCTCCCCGGGCCAAGCCAACAGAACGGAAATCCATCTTCAAAACTCTCAGCCTCGGAAATACTCAGGAGATCACCGCTGCCAAAGGTCGCCGAGCTGAAATGCAAATCCGTCCCTTTCCCCACAGACACCTCCTAACTCGCTGAGTGTCACTTCTTGACACTTTCTCTTTCAATGGCTGAGTTCGATATTAATTCCCCAATTGGTCAATTAATTTGCCAATTGGTCAATTCAACCAGAAATCCCCCCCGAATCCGTTTCGTAGCTTCATCGTTCACCGTTTCTTCCCTTCAATTACCCGACGCCACGGGGCTGCGCTCGGAAACACAACTCTTTGCCCTATTTAACAAATCCTAAACTTTCGGTTCATTCGCTTGAAAAGTGCAATTTCGCTCGTTTGCAACCTGTTAGTTCCCACATCGCATCCTCTCCCACTGCCAAACGCACTGTGTCTGTAGATGTAACTATATCTTGCTCTCTTAGCTCCGATATCTTCTTGTGTATGATATAGCCTGACTGGGGGACACGCAAAACAAAGTTTGTCATTGTATCGCTTTACGTGTGAGAATAATCAACAAAATACCAAATAAAATAGCAAGACCGCGGGGAATAGGCGACAGACAGTTGTCTATGCAGCCCAGTCCCTTACTCCAACCGGTCTCGCTCCCAACCCCAGCCCCGCTTCCATTTGCATGTACACTTCACGCTGCCTCGTGATTGCAGCCAACATCATCAAGAACCACTCACACCCCGCTCACCCACACCCCCCCCCCCTCCCATCGGACGGAAAGTACACGGAGCCCCAAACTGGTAGACAGCTCCCCCCCCCCCCCCCCCCCCCCCCGCTGTCAACAGACTGCCGAACGAATCTCTCTCAAACCAAGGATAGATATACTCCAATCTGCCAATCTACCTCGTTGCGAACCATGCAATATGTTTAACCTGTACTTTCTCTATAACTCCTAACACTATACTATATAGGTCTGAAACGTCACCCCATCCCTTCTCTCCAGCTGCTGCCTGCCCCACTGAGTTATCCCAGCATTTTGTGTCTATCTTCGTTTAACCCAGCATTTCCTTTCTACACACTCCATTGTGAAGAAGGGTTTCGACCCAATACGTTGCCTATTTCCTTCGCTCCAGAGATGCAAAGGTTTCAAAGGCTCTTTATTAGTCACATACACCCATTGGTGTAGTGAAATGCCTCAGCTGCCTCACTCGCTGAGTTTCTCCAGCATTTCTGTCTACCTTCGATTTTCCAGCATCTGTAGCTCCTTCTTAAACTATATTCTACGCTGTTTATTTTCGCTTTGCCCTGCCCGTGTACTTGGATGCGGGTTTGGTGGCCCTCGTGTACAGAATGATTTGGCTGGACAGCAGCAAAATAAAGGGTCAGACACAAAACAATGATAAACAAATGCCAATAACAGCGAGTTTTTAAAAACACATAAAGCGAGTTTAACCCATTTACCTACAATTATTGTTCATTTAAAGCATAACCCTTCTTCTCGCGAAGCCGCGTTGCTGAAGTCAGTGCGCTCTGCCTCTGGGCAGCCAGTGACCGGCGCAAACAAGGTTACGACTGAAATTTCCGGTGAAATCCTGTCTCGACCCACCGAGCGCCAGTTAACCACTCTTTCCGATCTGCAGTCGTACAACCGGGTATATAAGTCAGTTCGCCGGGCTGGAAAAGCTGTCGCGGTGGAATACCCGAAATGAGTCCATTGCAAGATGAGGGACTTTCTCTAAACGATCAGATTGTGTAAAAAAATGTCCCAACCCAGGGGTAGACACGAAATGCTGGAGTAACTCAGCGGGACAGGCAGCATCTCTGGTGAGAAGGAATGGGTGACGTTTCGGGTCGAGACCCTTCGTGTCCCGTTGAGTTGATCCAACATTTTTGTGTCTATCTTCGGTATCAACCAGCATCTGCAGTTCCTTCCTACTCACCCCGTTGGTTGCTTGTGACAAAGCACGTCCCGGGGCCTCTTGCACTTTATTAACTATTGCGAGGCGCCAGGCAGAGCCTGGCAATGCAATGGACTCATGTCGGGTATTCCACCACGCCATCTTTTCCAGCCCGGCGAACTGGCTCATATACCCGGTTGTACGACTGCAGATGGGAAAGAGTGGTTAACTGGCGCTCGGTGGGTCGAGACAGGATTTCATCGGAAAGTTCAGAACAAGTAAGAGGTCTGAGTCTCGGGGGCGTTGCCCGGCTGTCGGAGATTGAAGACACCTCTCCTGTAACATTATAATTATTATCTCTTAACTGAAGTGTCTTGGGCCCTGGTAGTGCACCGGAAACATTGAAAATAGGTGCAAAATCTCCTTCGAGCCTGCACCGCCATTCAATATGATCATGGCTGATCATCCAACTCAGTATCCCGTACCTGCCTTCTCTCCATACCCTCTGATCCCCTTAGCCACAAGGGCCACATCTGACTCCCTCTTAAATACAGCCAATGAACTGGCCTCAACTACCTTCTGTGGCAGAGAATTCCAGAGACTCACCACTCTCTGTGTGAAACCACAACGTTCTCCGGGTGGGTGAGGAGGGCGGCGGGAATATCGATCTGCTCTGTAAAGGAGGGAAGGGCGTGAGACGGCGGCTTCGCGAATAGCACTAGGATAAGCATCTTTTGATGGTGTAGGATGGAACTGCGGATGCTGGTTAAAACCAAAGGTAGCTACAAAGAGCTGGAGCGGGTCAAACAGCATTCTGGAGAAAATGCATAGGTGACGTTTCGGGTCGACACCCTTGAGATCCATGTGGAACAACATTTTCACCCAGAGAAATCAGTGGAATTCTCTGCCACAGAAGCCAGTGGAGGCAAATTCACTGGAAGTTTCCAAGAGAGAGTTAGATTTTGCTCTTAGGGCTAACAGAATCAAGGGGTATGGGGAGAAGGCAGGAACGGGGTACTGATTTTGGATGATCAGCCATGATCATATTGAATGGCGGTGCGGGCTCGAATGGCCGAATGGTCTACCCCTGCACCTATTTTCTAAGTCTATGTTTCTTCAGACTGAGTGTTAAAGAAGAAACTGCAGATGCTGGAGAATCGAGGGTTACACAAAATGCTGGAGAAACTCAGCGGGTGCAGCAGCATCTAATGAGCGAAGGAGATAGGTTTTGCTCCATAGATGCTGCCGCACCCGCCGAGTTTCTCCAGTATTTTGTGTATCTTCTTCAGACTGAGAGTCAGGGGAAAGAGAAACGAGAGATATAGACGGTGATGTAGAGGGATATAGAACAAATGAATGAACGATGTGCAAAAAAAAAGTAACGATGATAAAGGAAACAGGCCATCGTTAGCTGTGGGCTGGGTGAAAACGAGTACAGACAATGAGACTCGACAAGACAAGACGACGTTGAAGCTGGGTGGGCCAGCGATGGAGAGAGAGGGAATGCAGTGGTTACTTCAAGTTGGGGAAATCAATGTTCATGCCACTGTGTTGTAAAGTGCCCACGGAGAACAAAATCTTAAACTGGGCACAGGGGGTGATACGGAGAAGGTGGTCGAGGCAGGTAGAATATTTAAAAAAACATTTGGACGTTGTACGTGGATACGAAATGTTTGGAGGGATACGCGTCAAACTCGGACAAACGGATAGTCCCATCTTGATTGGCATGGGCGATTTGGGTCTAAGGGCCTGTGCAGGTGACTCTGTCATTCAGCATCTACTGTATTCACCTGAACAGTTAAGACAAGGCTCGCTGGCAGAAGCCCGCGAGGTATCCACAGCTTCACCTCCATCACAAACTCGCCAATAGAGTCAACTTTCACCTCCCCGGACAAGCGGTACTGAGACCAATTGGACCACTGCTGATTAGTTACATCGGCACAGCGAGGGGGGGGGGGTTGCTCGCTAAGTTGCTCCAGTACATTGTATTTTGTCGGTGGAAAAGGCCAAATTTGTTGAACTCTGTTCAACTCTATTTCAAAATGCTGCCCCAAGGTCCGCAAGGTGAACAAAATGTCGAATATCTTGCACATGAAAGTTCATTTTCTCCACAGATGCTGCCTGTTCCGACAAGTCCCTCTTCCTTTTGTTTGCTTTGCTTTTAGCGACCTACCCTGGGTCAATTTTGTCCGCCAGGTTATTTATAAGCGCGGGATAAAACCGTTGACCAATATGAACTAACTGGCGGTGGACAACATTGCTGGAGAAACTCAGCGGGTGCTGAAAAGCTATCTCCTTCGCTCCATAGATGCTGCTGCACCCGCTGAGTTTCTCCAGCCCTTTTGTCTACCTTCGATTTTCCAGCATCTGCAGTTCCTTCTTGAACATGAACTAACTGGCCTCGGTTTTAGAGGGGGGAAATAAATAATACAGAGCTCAACACTCCCGCCCCCATCTCCCGTTCTATATATGGTCCATGTCAGGCCGTTAAATGGCCCGATGCTGAAAGAAACAAATGGTAATTTATTTCATGCAAACTCAAGGTGTGTTCACATCGACCACTTTATTCAGTCTGTCAAAGCGCCGATTGCATTAGGCACAATTTAAACGGACTCTCGGACATAGGAAGTACAACGGGAACTTTCATTCGGCCTGGTCTCTCTGATTTCCTCGGCAGGGAAGTCCTGGTCACCGAACAGATTTATTTCCCCACAAAATGTGATGTCGGGGGGCAGCGGTTTGGAATAAATTGTGTAAAAGCTTTACTTTATCGTTCATTAAATTAATTGATTCACCCACCTCCTAAAGATCAGCTATAATAAAATAAACTTACTTTAACGTTGGTATTCCCGTCTACATAATTCCAATTACGGTTGCCTGCTGTTAATGAATCATACACCGCGGTGACCAGCTCGAATGATGATACCCGCCTTTAATATCTACGCTGAAACCCGTGTTATAATAGCCCATGGTGGCTTAGGCACGGGTGAGATGTATACACCGATTATCTAACTTTCCGATTTCCGATTCTGTTGAGGGGCACGGTTATACCAAAGGGGCGAATGCCCATGTGGATGGGGACAAATATCATCTGGGTTGAAGGCACCGAGTTGGAATTGAGCCTTTAACTCTAGCTTGCTCTCAGTAGTCCGGTGATTGCCCACGGATCTCGCGGGAAAGATGGTGCTGACCTTAGACAACAGCCCTGTAAACGTGTGTAGGAAGGAACTGCAGGTGCTGGTTTCAAACGAAGATAGACACAAAAAGCTGGAGTAACTCAGCGGGAGAGACGGCATCTCTGGAAAGAAGGAAAGGGTGACGTTTCGGGTCGAGACCCTTCTTCAGACTGAGAGGCAGGGGAAAGTGAGGCAGAGATATGGAAGGGCAAGGTGTGAAAACATGACATCAAAGGGGATGAGGTTCAAGGAAAACGTGGAATCGATCCTTCTCAGCGGGTCGGGCAGCATCTTTGGAGAAATGGAATAAGTGACGTTTCGGGTCGAGACCCTTCTTCAGCCCTGTGAAAGTACAGTTAACTTTAAAGGCCCATTACCTCTAACCTGTCCCACACCTGGCAAACAGCTAACAATGGCCTGTTTGCTTTATCATCGTTACTTTTTGGCATATCTTTCATTCATGTTTTCTATATCTCTCTACATCATTGTCTGTATCTCTCGTTTGCCTTTCCCCTGACCAGTCTGAAGAAGGGTCTCGACCCGAAACGTCACCCATTCCTTCTCTCCAGAGATGCTGCCTGTCCCGCTGAGTTACTCCAGCATTTTGTGTCCACCTCACACTTTAGTATAATTGCCTCGAAGAACATTTTTTGAACAGTTTCTATTTGTGCTTCATAGATTACCTCCTTCCTTGCACTGAAGATGAAGAGTTTGAGTGGACCGGCCGGGAACCTCTTGAATGCCAATGTGTCCGCGAGGGTGCAAATACAAAATCACTGGGCACAGACCGCACCTGGATTTACCACCAATTGGCAACGCGAACCAATTTTAACCAAGTTGCCGTTAATTAGTGAAGGCGAGGTTGCCGATTACAACCCGACGCGGCTGTTTGGAACCGATTTGCGTGCAGATGATACATTTGGGTTATTTCAACGGACAGATTGAGTCGCCAAGGATGTAGCATGAGCGGGCTGTGACAACGAGCGATCCACTGCCGGCTGAGGATTAGATATTTTCAGCCTTCCAGTTGGCGGCGAAGTTCGATTACTCGCTGCAGATTTGCAAACATCAACCTAGTTTGTAACGCATTGATTTGATTTTTTTTTCTCGATTTCTTTTCAGTTTGTATCTTTTTTTAAATTTGACAATTGGCTTAAACCCGAGCATTTTCCTTGTTTTTTAAACGACAATCACCAGATGGTCGATGTTCGAAGGTTCTTTATTAGTCACTTGCACCAATCGGTGCAGTGAAAATGCGGATTGCCATTGCATCACGTTAAAAATAATACAACATAACAATAATAAATAAAACATCCCCACCACAATGGTTCCCATTATGAGGGAAGGCACCAAGTCCAGTCCCCATCCCCATGTCCAACCATGTGTTTACTTGTTTAAGGCAAGGGATTCCCCGCGCTAGATAATCTCAGAGTAAATCTACAATTATGTAGGGAAGAACTCTCCCCCTCATCTTGTAACACAAGGAAAGGTGGTAGCAGACAGCGCAGTCCTTACCTGTCTTCCTCTTTAGGGCTCCCCGATAGTCAGACACACCGCCCAGTCGGTGACTGATACAACCAGGGTAGACAAAATGCTGCAGAAACTCAGCGGGTGCAGCAGCATCTATGGAGCGAAGGAGATAGGCGACGTTTCGGGCCGAGGCCCTTCTTCAGACTGACTGACACAACCAATTGGTTCACGGGCCCCGGCGTCAAACTAACACCCTCAGATATCTCAATCAAATAACACAAAGAACATTCACCCAAAAGCTGGAAAAACTTAGCGGGTCGGGCAGCATCTCTGGAGAAAATGCATCGCGGCTTTTCCGGTTGCGACCCCTCTTCTGAAGAAGGGTCCCGACCCGAAACGCCACCTATTTATTTTTCTGCTGAGATGCTGCCCGACCCGCTGAGTTACTCCAGCTTTTTTGTGTCTATATTCGGTTTAAACCAGCATCTGCAGTTCCTTCCTAGAAACATCAAGAAGCCGGTCTTGTAAGCAATGTTGTGTACTCCCATTCTCCTCCCGGCGAGGAGGCTAGACTAACACCACTTTATGTGGCTGTGGGCTAAATCCCGGGATTTTTTTCAATGTTCAAGCAGGAGGGCCATGCTGATTTGCTCAGCGTTTTCATTGCTATATTCAAGATCGCCTTTGACGGACAGCCTCTGTCATGAACTCCATAGTTTAACGCACTGGCATATCCTGCCCGTATCTCCGCTCTGCCAATGTTACACTTCACCGCCGCTCCCCCACCGTTCTGCGGGCGCACAGACCCACTTCCCCAGCAGACACCGACCGATCTGTGGCTGCAGACCGTAGGCTCGCCGGGGAAGGGGATCCGGTCAACTCATCTCTCCCGCTCCCCGTTTATCCCGTTGGAGATTTGCAACCTCGCCGCCAGTTAGCAACACTTAAGAAGGGTCTGAAGAAGGGTCTCGACCCGAAACGTCGCCTATCTCCTTCGCTCCTTAGATGCTGCTGCACCCGCTGAGTTTCTCCAGCTTTTTGTGTAACCCTAGCAACACTTAAACATCGACCTCTCATAATTTCGAAGAATGTTTGAGCTGGACAATGACCCGTCCACCTGCATTTGTCAGATACATTTGCTTGATTACTTGAATACTGGTTTCAGAAACCCTGTTCCACCGATCTCATAGTCACCCGGGTTCACACACACTCACTCACACACACTCACTCATACACTCACTCATACACTCACTCATTCATATAGACACACACACGCAAGTTGCTAACAATCTAAGTAGGTGTGTTTGTGAACTGTGGTTGAATTAGTTGGAATCATTGAGCAATCTCAAGTCAAGTCAAGTTTTATTCGTCACTTGCACATAAATGAATTTGCCAGCAGCGGTACAATTAAAAAAAAGAACCCACAATACACAATAAACATTAACACAAACATCCACCACAGCTTTCATCACCGTGTGGAAGGCACAAACATTGGCCAGTCCTCCTCCATTTCCCCCCGTGGTCGGAACCTCAGCCCTCCGCAGCCGTCGCTGCGGGCGTCCAGATGTTCAGACAAGGTATTTAACCTAGAACTTCAATCTAGGTATTTTATTGAGTGGGTACCAAGTCTGAAGATGGGTATTAACCAAAAACGTCACACATCCCTTCTCCCCAGAGTAACTCAGCCTGTACCGCTGAGTTACTCCAGCATGTTGTGTCTATTTTCGCTGTTAACCAGCATCTGCAGTTTATTCCGACCAATTTAACCCACAGGTCTACCCTACAGTGTTGGGCGGTGCGGTATTTTGAGTTCCCCTCTTCTCTTCCGCAGAGAGTTCTCTAACGTCCTCTCTCGCTACCACCAGCATCTGCAGCACCTCCCGACATACCTGAGGTGGGGTTTCCGGGTTCAGTGTGAAGGCGACCCAGCGAATTCTCCCACCGCACACTTCCCAATCACCCCCGTCTCGCAGTGCTTCCGTGCGGATGGTATTGCATTGGCCAGACTTCTCCCGTTCACACAGTACAGAATTCCCTCGCCCTCCCATGTCCCAGTCAAGAGCAGGTTGGTTCTGGAGATCAAATCAGTTAAATCACCGCGGTTCAACATGCCTGCAACTTTGGAACTGGACTGCTGGACAGACGAGGTCGTACACTCGCTTGGCATTGCCATCTGTTGGAGAATCTGACTCCACTCCTCAAGATCCTTGGTATCATGCTAAGATCAACATCCAGCCTTTGTGACACACGAAAGGGCACAAAGTGCTGGAGTAATTCAACAGGTCAGGCAGCATCTCTGGAGAACCATATAACCATATAACAATTACAGCACGGAAACAGGCCATCTCGGCCCTTCAAGTCCGTGCCGAACAACTTTTTTCCCTTAGTCCCACCTGCCTGCACTCATACCATAACCCTCCATACCCTTCTCATCCATATGCCTATCCAATTTATTTTTAAATGATACCAACGAACCTGCCGCCACCACTTCCACTGGAAGCTCATTCCACACCGCTACCACTCTCTGAGTAAAGAAGTTCCCCCTCATGTTACCCCTAAACTTCTGTCCCTTAATTCTAAAGTCATGTCCTCTTGTTTGAATCTTCCCTATTCTCAAAGGGAAAAGCTTGTCCACATCAACTCTGTCTATCCCTCTCATCATTTTAAAGACCTCTATCAAGTCCCCCCTTAACCTTCTGCGCTCCAGAGAATAAAGACCTAACTTATTCAACCTTTCTCTGTAACTTAGCTGTTGAAACCCAGGCAACATTCTAGTAAATCTCCTCTGTACTCTCTCTATTTTGTTGACATCCTTCCTATAATTGGGCGACCAATGGAGAACATGGATAGGCGACTTTTCGGGTCGTGACCCTTCTTCAATTATTTTTTCTCTCCTGACCTGCTGAGTGACTCCAGCACTTTGTGTCCATTTATGTATTAACCGGCGTCTGCAGTTCTTTGTTTCAACACGATTTCCCACAACGACATCACAGGGCCAAGGTAACGAAGCTGGAAAGGTGATCAGATAGATCACATCCAGCAGTGAGTTGGGGTGATTAGAGGTGGTTATACAACACTGAGTGATTGACACCAGTAACATCACTCCACACAGTCAGAGGTATACAAGAAGATAGAGGTACGCAGGAAGTGAATATATGGAAAGAGGAGGTAGACAAAATGCTGGAGAAACTCAGTGGGTGAGGCAGCATCTGTGGAGCGAAGGAAATAGGCAACGTTTCGGGTCGAAACCCTTCTTCAGATGTGTGGTGGGGGGTGGGAGAAGGAAGGAAGAGGCGGAGACAGTGGGCGGAGGGAGAGCTGGGAAGGGGAGAGGGAAATAAAGACTACCTGGAATTAGATAAGTCAATGTTCAAACCGCTGGGGTGCAAACTGCTAAAGCGAAATATGAGGTGCTGCTTTTCCAATTTAGGGTAGTCCGCACACTGGCCATGGAGGAGGCCCAGGACAGAAAGGTCGGATTTGGAATGGGAAGGGGAGTTGAAGTGCTGGGCCACCGGGAGATGAGGTTGGTTAATGCGAACTGAGCGGAGGTGTTGGTCGATGGTCTCACCGATGTAGAGCAGCTAACATCTAGAGCAGCGGATGCAATAGATGAGGTTGGAGGAGGTGCAGGTGTACCTCTGCCGCACCTGGAAAGACTGCTTGGGTCCTTAGGTGGAGTCAAGGGGGGAGGTAAAAGGAAGGTAAGATGGAAAGAGGAAGTGATACAGAGGTTAGAAGACAAAACAGGTTGCATTTCATTAATCCCTTGAAACAGTAAAGTGATCCAAGGTGAAGAAGTTATATTCTTGAGTCTACGGTTTTACTGAGAATTACATAAAAATGAATAAGTAAAAGGGCACAAGATATTAGACGAGATTCTTTGATATCACCTCATAAAATCACAGCCACCAATATCTGAAGATTAAAATGTGGATATGTGGAAGTCCCTTCATTTGCTAACATTTATTTCAAAAGGACTAGAATACATAGGAACATAGAAACATAGAAATTAGGTGCAGGAGTAGGCCATTCGGCCCTTCAAGCCCGCACCGTCATTCAATATGATCATGGCTGATCATCCAACTCAGTATCCCGTACCTGCCTTCTCTCCATACCCTCTGATCCCCTTAGCCATAAGGGCCACATCTAACTCCCTCGTAAATATAGCCAATGAACTGGCCTCAACTACCCTCTGTGGCAGAGAGTTCCAGAGACCCACCACTCTCTGTGTGAAAAAAGGTCCTTCTCATCTCGGTCCTAAAGGATTTCCCCCTTATCCTTAAGCTGTGTCCCCTTGTCCTGGACCTCCCCAACATCGGGAACAATCCTCCTGCATCTAGCCTGTCCAACCCCTTAAGAATTTTGAAAGTTTCTATAAGATCCGCTCTCAGTCTCCTAAATTCTAGAGAGTATAAACCGAGTCTATCCAGTCTTTCTTCATAAGACATTCCTGACATCCCAGGAATCAGTCTGATGAAACTTATCTGCACTTCCTCTATGGCAATAATGTCCTTCCTCAGATTTGGAGACCAGAACTGTACGCAATACTCCAGGTGTGGTCTTACCAAGACCCTATACAACTGAAGTAGAACCTCCCTGCTCCTATACTCAAATCCCTTTGCTATGAAAGCTAACATACCATTCGCCTTCTTCACTGCCTGCTGCACCTGCATGCCTACTTTCAATGACTGGTGTACCATGACACCCAGGTCGCGCTGCATCTCCCCTTTTCCTAATCGGCCACCATTTAGATAATAGTCTGCTTTCCTATTTTTGCCACCAAAGTGGATAACCTCACTTCCTGATAATCATCCAGATCATTAATACAAAGACAGGGATGTAATTCTGAGGCTCCATAAGGCATTGATAAGACCGTATTTGGAGTATTGTGAGCTGTTTGGATACCCATATCTGAGGAATGATGTACTGGCCCTGGAGCGAGTCCAGCGGAGGTTTATGAGGATGATCCCAGGAATGATTTGGTTAACATATGATGAGCAATAGAAGGCACTGGCCTGTACTTGCTGGAGTGCAGAAGAATGAAGGGGGACCTCAAGTTCAAGTTCAAGTTCGCATTTAATGTCACTAAACCAATTAAGGTACAGTGACCTAATTGAAACTTGCCTAGTGGTGAAAAGTGGATGTGGAGTGGATGTTTCCACTAGTGGGAGAGTCCAGCACCTGAGGCCTTAGTCTCAGAATAAAGGGATGTTCCTTTAGAAAGGAGATGAGGAAGATGCATGTGAACACTCCCACTAGTTGGGCCGTGCAGTTCCGGAGGAGACAGCCAGGTACCAGTTGCTTTCTGTGGCAGCTCTCAAGTGAATAAGGAACATGTGGAAATATACCACAGGATGAGTCACATCCTCACTCAAGTGTGGAATAAAAATTGAAAGAAAAATACATAAATTGACTGAACAGAAAAATTGATAGACCATATAGGTAATATTTAATGTCAGTGGTTAAGTTCTGGATCAAAATCATACAAATGCCATTAAATATGAATGCAAATGTTAAGCAGTTTACTAATGTTGTGATCACTAGGTTATAATTTGTTTGGAATGAAGGAATTATTATTTTTTCCATTTGAATGCTTTATCTGAATTTAGGTGGTCTGAAGATAGACACAAGATGCTGAGGTAAATCAGTGGGACAGGCAGCAGCCCTGTATAGAAGCAATGGGTGATATTTTGGGTCGAGACCCTTCTTCAGACTGACGATCAGGGGAGAGGGAGACACAGAGATAAGGTGTGAACACGAGACATCGAAAGAGATGGGGTTCAAGGAAAATGTTAAATAGACTGTTGTTAACTAGGAGAAGGTAACAACAAAGCAGAGATAAAATGTAATTGGGGACAGTCAGACTGGTCGGAGAACTGGGAAGGGGGGGGAATGGAGAGAGATGGAATACAAGGGTTACTTGAAGTTAGAGAAGTCAATATTCATACTGCTGTAGTGTTTAGCTGACCAGGCAAAATATGAGGTGTTGTTCCTCCAATTTGCACTGGGCCTCACTCTGACAATGGAGGAGGCCAAGGACAGAAAGTTCAGTGTGGGAATGGGAGGGGGAGTTAAAGTGTTTAGCAACCAGCAGGTCAGGTAGGTTTAGGAGGACTTAGCGGAGGTGTTCAGCGAAACCATTGCCGAGCCTGTGCTTGGTCTCGCCGATATATAGCAGTCCACACCTGGAACAGTGGATACAGTAGATAAGGGTTGAGCAGGTGCAAGTGAACTTCTGCCTCGCCTGAATAGACTGTCAGGGTCCTTGGACGGAGTCGAGGGAGAATGTATAGGGACAGGTGTTGTACCTCCTGCGGTTGCAGGGGAAAGTACCTGGGGAGAGGGTGGTTTGGGTCGGAAGGAACGAGTTAACCAGGGGGTTGCAGAGGGAACAGTCTCTGCAGATAAGCGAAAAGGGGTGGAGAGGGGTAAATGCGGCTAGTGGTGGGCTCCCGTTGGAGGTGACGAAAATGTCAGAGGATTATGTGCTGGATGCGACGGCTGATAGTATGAAAGGCGAGGACTAGGGGGACTCTGTCCCTGTTGCGACTGGGGGAGGGGAAGCAAGTGCAGAGCCACGGGATACCGAGGTGACCATAGTGAGAGCCTCATCAAGGATGGAAGAGAGAACCCCCCCATTCCCTAAAGAATGAGGACATCTCAGATGCCCTGGTATGGAACACCTCATCTAATGTAACCCCACTTTTTAAAAAGGGAGGGAGAGAGAAAACGGGGAATTACAGACCAGTTAGTCTAACATCGGTAGTGGGGGAAATGCTAGAGTCAGTTATTAAAGATGGGATAGCAGCACATTTGGAAAGTGGTGAAATCATTGGACAAAGTCAGCATGGATTTATGAAAGGTAAATCATGTCTGACGAATCTGATAGAATTTTTCGAGGATGTAACTAGTAGAGTGGATGAGGGAGAACCTGTGGATGTGTTATATCTAGACTTTCAGAAGGATTTTGACAAGGTCCCACATAAGAGATTAGCATTTAAACTTAAAGCACATGGTATTGGGGGTTCAGTGTCGATGTGGATAGAGAACTGGCTGGCACACAGGAAGCAAAGAGTAGGAGTAAATGGGTCCTTTTCAGAATGGCAGGCAGTGACTAGTGGGGTACCGCAAGGCTCAGTGCTGGGACCCCAGCTATTTACAATATATATTAATGATCTGGATGAGGGAATTGAATGCAACATCTCCAAGTTTGCGGATGACACGAAGCTGGGGGGCAGTGTTAGCTGTGAGGAGGATGCTAGGAGGCTGCAAGGTGACTTGGATAGGCTGGGTGAGTGGGCAAATGCATGGCAGATGCAGTATAATGTGGATAAGTGTGTGGTTATCCACTTTGGTGGCAAAAACAGGAGGGTAGACTATTATCTGAATGGTGGCAAATTAGGAAAAGGGGAAATGCAACGAGACCTGGGTGTCATGGTACACCAGTCATTGAAAGTAGGCATGCAGGTGCAGCAGGCAGTGAAGAAAGCGAATGGTATGTTGGCATTCATAGCGAAAGGATTTGAGTACAAGAGCAGGGAGGTTCTACTGCAGTTGTACAGGGTCTTGGTGAGGCCACACCTGGAGTATTGCGTACAGTTTTGGTCTCCTAATCTGAGGAAAGACATTCTTGGCATAGAGGGAGTACAGAGAAGGTTCACCAGATTGATTCCTGGGATGGCAGGACTTCCATATGAAGAAAGACTGGATAGACTTGGCTTGTACTCGCTGGAATTTAGGAGATTGAGGTGGAGATTGTAAGTAGAGACTAACAAAATTCTTAAGGGGTTGGACAGGCAAGATGCAGGAAGATTGTTCCCAATGTTGGGGAACTCCAGAACAAGGGGTCACAGTTTAAGGATAAGGAGGAAGTCTTTTAGGACCAAGATGAGAAGATCATTTTTCACACAGAGAGTGGTGAATCTGTGGAATTTCATTTCGGAGTCACGTGAGTGACTTCGTGAAGAGCCCGCCGGCGCGCATGCTCGACATATCGTCGTAACGCGTTGCTGCGACGGCTGGCGGTGGAGCGCGCTCCTCGCCAGCCCTTCATAAGGGGCCACGGAGGTGAGTATTCCACCTTTAGTTGGTGGTCCTTGTTGTCTGATTATGTCTTGCAGCAAGGACATGGATGGGAGTTCGAAGGGCCGGAGGACGTCAGGACGAGTTCGCCGGTCAACAGTTCCGGGGCCTTTACCATCGGCAGTACCTGCAGCGCAGGCCGGGACTCAGGCGGAGATGTGGGTAAGCCCTGTGTTCACAGGTCCAGATCCGCCAGCACACCACAGCTCGGAGGAGTTCGGTGAGGAGGAGTGTGGTGTGCCGCCAGAGCAGGGGGACCCTGCCATGGCAGTCAGGTTGTCAGCGGGCTCGCTGGCGACCTCGAGCAGGGCGCGTGCCGTTGCACGGCCTGTTCCACTCAGCCCTCCGAGAAGGGGGAGGGGAGGAGCCAGAAGCCTAACCCTGTTAGGGCTAAGGCATTGCCTGTCGCGGAGGAGCGGTCAGGTTCCAGGGCGAGACCCGGGGCGGCTGTGAGGTCCAGCCGGCACACCCCGACTCTCGACGCCGGGACGGGTCGGTTGAGTCGGGTCTCGTCGCGGTCGCCGAGCCCCCCATGGATGGGTGGGCGGCACCATGCGTCGGCAATGTCCACGATGTGGGCAGCCGGCAAGCCTGCGCGGGCCCCAGGCAGCCATGCTTCGGCTGGTGCCGACACCTCGCCGCATGTGCCCTTAGTGGCAGCGGCTTCAGCTCTCGCTAAACGGAGGCGATTGAACACGCCCGCGCAGGAATCGCGCAGTTTCGCCTCGGCGGCTGTTAGCGACAACTACCGGCACCGGCAGGGCCTCGACGAGGTGCGGGCCGATGACAGGAGCCCGGTTTTCTTTTCAGAGCCGGAGGACTCCGACCACCTGAGTGTTCAGGGTGAAGGGCGTATTGACCGTATGGAGCGGCTGCTGGAGCTCCTGCTTCAACGTCAACAACAGCAGGGCAGCAACAGGCACAGGGCGTCTTCACCAACATCTACTATCAGCCTGGAGCAGCACGAGGAGGAGGTTCTGGTGGATCCCGTACCACCTCCGGTGGAGGTGCCAGCGGAGGAACTTTTGGATGTGGCGACCAAATTCGCGGCCCCACATACGGCTGGTCTTCCTCTCAATTCAAAGCTGGCAGCCACAGTGGACTTTCTTAATAATCAGGTGCTGCAGGAAGAAGTCCTCATCCAGGCTATGAGCCGTCACAAGGCTCCATCAAACTGCAACTCCCTCAACGTGCCTGTGGTCAATACGCCAATATGGGGCAACATCAGTGCGGCTATCCGTCAACAAGAGCTACAATTGCAGCGGATCCTGAAACTCCTCACGGCCGGTATTACCGCCTTTGCGCGGTCGGTGGACGAGGACGAGCTGAATTTGGACCAGGAAGATGCTCTGGCCTTATTGTGCGCGACCCAGCACGAAATCAACGGGTTTCGCAAAAACAGCATCCGCCCAGCACTCAACCCGAAGTTTGCAGGATTGTGCAAACCACCGCCGCCGCCGCCGCCCCGTCAGCTCTTTGGTGAGGACCTCTCGAAGAGAGTCAAAGAGCTTGACGAACAAGCCAAAACGGTGGGGATCATGCGCTCTAAGAGTGCCCCCACACCGTCCGGCTCAAAAGCTCCATACATTCGCTCACGAGGGTCGGCCAGTGCCTCGACGAGGACTCACCCTCTAGCTCCACAACGACAACAACACCAGAACCAGCACCAAGGGTCTTTTTTAGGACAGGGTCGGCAGAGACCTTTTTGGAAATCGAAGACGCCGCGCCCTCAAGCCAACCCAGCACCTCCACGGCCACCCACACGTGTCAAGGACCGCCGGTAACCACGGAGGTGAGGGGGTCTGGTTCTCTCTTTTCTCTCTGTTTAACTTCCCATGTTGGTGGTCGTTTACGGTTGTTTTTGGATGCATGGGGTAATTTTACTGGTGATGAGTATGTGTTGCGGAATATTCAGGGGCATAAAATTGAGTTTATTAATGGCGACATTCCTCCATCCCAGCACATGCCTGGTCGTACGTTCAAATTGTCTGCTGCAGAACAGGCAGCAGGTTACAAGGAAATTTTAAGTTTGGAACAGAAGGGTGTGATTGAGAAAACAGTGCATGAGCCAATTGAATTTGTTTCGAACATATTTACTAGACCTAAGAAGGATGGAGGCTGTCGTGTCATTATTGATCTAACCCGTTTGAATACGTTTGTAACATATACTCATTTTAAAATGGATACGTTTGAAACAGCCAAATCATTGATTTCTCATGGCTGCTTTATGGCATGCATTGATTTGAGGGATGCATATTATTCAGTATCCATCCAGAAAGATGATAGAAGGTTTTGAAATTTATCTGGATGGGGCAACTTTGGCAGTATAAGGCTTTGCCTAATGGGCTTACTACAGCCCCTAGATTGTTCACTAAATTGGTGAAGCCAATCATGGCTTATTTGAGACAACGACATCATATAGTTATGGCCTATTTAGATGATGTCTTTATTGTGGGCCACACCCTGCAATTGGCTGAACAGGGTGTTGCAGCTGCTGTCAATATATTTCAACAATTAGGATTCATTGTCCATCCAGAGAAATCAAAGTTCTGCCCTGCCCAGGTAATTAATTACCTAGGGTTCACGGTGAACTCAATGAGCATGAGGATAACTATACCAATTAACAAAATTGAGGAAGTCACTAAGGTGTGCAGAGATTTAATTGGCACCAATATACCATCGATTCGGCATACAGCCACAGTAATTGGCAAGTTAGTGGCTTTGTTTCCGGCAGCACGATATGGACCTTTGCATTATCAGAATTTGCAAAGAGCTAAAATTACTGCGTTAAAATGGAACGCTGGTCATTACGATCGATCTATGCAGCTGCCGTCCGAAGCGATAACTGAGTTGCAATGGTGGGTGTGTCACATTAGCAACTCATTTAAGCCTGTCAGGGAGGCTAATCCGGTGGTATATTTACAGACTGATGCAAGCTCCAATGGCTGGGGAGCTACTGATAATTGCTCTAGTTGTGGGGGTAGATGGGACACCCTTGAGGCATCGATGTTGTTGACTCAAGGGATTAACTATTTGGAGTTGCTGGCAGCATTCCACGGACTTCGTGCATATTGTTCCAAGCTTGTTGGAGCACACGTCCGTCTCCAAATAGACAACACCACAGCTGTGGCATATTTAAACCATATGGGTGGTACCAGGTCAGTTTCGTGTGACAAATTGGCTAACTCAATTTGGCTCTGGTGTATTCAAAGAGACATTTGGATTTCAGCTACCTATTTGCCAGGTGAGCTTAATACTGTGGCGGACACCAGGTCACGCAAATTTAATGACAACATTGAATGGATGTTGCATCCTGAGATTTTTGCTAAAGTCACAGCCAAATTTGGTAAACCGGACATTGACCTTTTTGCGTCACGGTTGAACCATCAGGTACCAGCCTACGTTTCATGGGAACCAGATCCTGGGGCAATAGCGCTAGATGCATTCTCGCTGGACTGGGGGAATTGGGTTTTCTATGCCTTCCCTCCGTTTTGCCTCATCAGTCGGGTATTGCGAAAGATTCAGGCAGATGCTGCCAAGGGCATCCTTATTATACCCGACTGGCCCACACAGCCTTGGTATCCGGTGGTCTTTGACATGCTCAACGAACCTTGGGTCCTTTTGAAGGGTTGCCCACAATTGGTTACTCACCCTGTGTCAGGGGAGCCACATCCCTGCCATGGCTATTTAAATTTGTTGGCTTGCAGGTTCTGAACAGGCCGTTAGTCCAATACGGCCTCTCGGCTCGGACCATGGATACCATCGGGGCGTCGTGTCGAGAGTCCACAAGGCGAAGATACCGCTCGCATATTAAGAAGTGGGAAGCCTACTGCAGCCGCTCTCGCATCACGTACGATGACGTGACAATAACCGACGTCCTGGAATTCCTCGCGGGGTTGCACCATGATGAACACTTAAGTTACAGTGCCATCAACAGCGCCAGAAGTGCGCTATCATTCTACCTCAAGATTGGGGTAGGATCCAACAGGCTAGTGTCCAGACTCATGCGGGGTATATTCAATATGAATCCGCCTACACCACGCTATAATATCACCTGGGATGTCAGGGACGTATTAACCCTGCTCAGGACGTGGTCTCCCATGGAAGGGCTCCAACTGGACCAACTCACCATGAAGCTGGTGATGTTACTAGCGCTGACTTCAGCTCAGAGGGTACAGACACTACACAAACTGCGTGTCGACAGAATGACATCTACCCCTACAGAAGTAGTCTTTTTCGTTGACGAGCTACTAAAGCAGCATAGACCTGGGTGCACAGGGCTGCAGCTGAAGTTCCCGGCATACCCCGCAGATGCTAGGCTATGTTTAGCCTCACATATCCGCCACTATGTCAAGGTGACGGCACGCATCAGAGGAATGGAGAGATACCTGCTTGTCACTCATAAGAGACCTCATCATCGAGTGACAGTCCAGACGATATCCAGGTGGCTTCGAGTCGTCTTGGGTAAGTCAGGTATCGACACTAATGTGTTCAAGTCTCATTCCACCAGGGCTGCATCGACGTCAGCGGCGAGGGTCATGGAGGTGCCCATGGACCAAATTCTCGCCACAGCAGGATGGGCGAATGAAGCTGTGTTCCAGCGTTTTTATAACAAGCCTGTTGCTGCTCCTCTACAGTTCGCAGAAGCCGTGCTGAATGCAGGTCAAGAACGTGGAGATGTCCCCGCATGAGGGGTTTTTGATTTGTTATTAATAAATATGCTTTTGTTTTGCAGTATGAGCTATTGAGCCAGTTTGTCCTCCCATCCATCCCTGGTAGTGGTGTGTCAGCATGGACGTGGTCCAGGGCGTGTAATCACAGAAGCTTTGAAGTCTTCACAAAGTCACTCACGTGACTCCGAAATGAAATAGTAAGATTGAACGAGAACTTACCAGTTCGAAAGTTGATCTTTATTTCATGAGGAGTCGAAGTGAGGGATTTCGTGCCCTCCTCGCCCAACCCTCAATCACCTTCATCTGGTAATCTTAGTCAATTCAATCATACTATGCGAAGTCATTTCTATTGTTGGTTCTGTGATTCCACGCCGCTACTTTGAAGTATGTCGAGCATGCGCGCCGGCGGGCTCTTCACGAAATCCCTCACTTCGACTCCTCATGAAATAAAGATCAACCTTCGAACTGGTAAGTTCTCGTTCAATCTTACTATTCTCTGCCACAGAAGGTAGTTGAGGCCAGTTCATTGGCTATATTTAAGAGGGAGTTAGATGTGGCCCTTGTGGCTAAAGGGATCAGGGGGTATGGAGAGAAGGCAGGTACAGGATACCGAGTTGGATGATCAGCCATGATCATATTGAATGGTGGTGCAGGCTCGAAGGGCCGAATGGCCTACTCCTGCATCTATTTTCTATGATTCTATGATTCTATCTAGGGTGCTGATGCAGAGTAGACGGAGGAATTGGGATTGGGGATGGAGTCTTTGCAGGAGGCAGGGTTGGAAGAAATGTAGTCTAGATAGCTGTGGGTATCAGTTGGCTTATAATAGATGTTAGTCGATAGTATATATCTGCATGGTTATACATTTTAGCTATTTTGGATACCTACACTACTTTGTGGCTAGTGCAAAATAAACACCTTCAAATAGCAATTTGCTCTTGTCAGCAACAATGGTTATTATTTTATAGTTTAAAACAATATCTGGAGTAACAAACCAACTCGAACATCAGGGGTTCTAATTAGTTCATAACAAAGTGAATACATTAGGTGATTGAAAGAGTCATTATCAATACAATTTGCCAAGTTTTGTAGCCATGTGGACATGCAATAAAGGCCAGCAAAAATTGATTAGCAAGAGGATTTTAATGCAATAGTTAAGATGTCTTACATTAATTCTGTAGGAATTTATTGTGGACAAACTGCACCCTCTACAGGAGTTATAAGATGGAGCATCATGATTTCCAGCGATGAAACATATCAAGTGAGCAAACTATTGGGTGACTGACATTTACAGGCAAATGTGAATGATTTTAGAATCCCCACACTCATTTTGTCTTCATCATTTGTTGGTTATTCTCCAATTCTACAGGTTATTCTGCAATTTAAAAATCTGCATTGCAGAAGAATTTGTAACAGATAAATTATTGTTACTGAAAGGTGATAAACTCACAGGAACTGATGTGTAGTAAGGAATTGCAGATGCCGGTTTACACCGAAGATAGATACAAAATGCTGGAGTAACAGGCAACATCTCTGGATAGAAGGAATGGGTGACGTTTTGGGTCGAGACTCTTCTTCAGACATTTTGTGTCTATCCCAAGACCTGATGATCTTCATCCTGAGGAGGTGGCTATGAATTCTCCAAAAGTCCATAGGCTCTGGAGTTGCTGCCTCAGAATTAAAAGTAGACAACATAACCCCACTACTTCAAAAAAAAAAAGAGGGAATGAGAAAATAACCAACTATAGACCAATCGGGAGGGAAAATGCTGGAATCTTTTATTAAGGAAAAGGAAAAAGAGCACTGTTATAACAAGATCAGGCAAACAACACAACTTCATAAAAAGAAAATCTGGCTTGATTAATGTCTTCTGAGCAGAAATGGGTGTGGGAGGGGAAACCAGTAAATATGGCTCAGTTGTACACGTCCAGGAGGGACACAAGAATATAGATGTGCACCCATTTCTCCCCCTCTCTTCCCTGTGCCCCACATGGATGTGGACCTAGTTACCCCCTCCCCTTCCAGCTATATTCCTTTGTCTAGTCTGTACAATTCACTAGCCTTATCTCACCCAGTGTTAATGTGCGAGGATCGTTGGTCGGTGTGGACTTGCTTGGCCAAAGGACCTGATTTTGTGCTGCATCTCTAAACTAAACTAAAGGAGCTAATAAGAGGTAAAAGCAGGACGAAGCCTACGCTCTTAAGAAATTAAAAATAACTTCTCCAGTCTTTAAGAGCCAAGGTCCACTTCAAAAGGGAACTTTCTTTCTCCAGATTCTAGAGGCCATTTCTCAAATACATTGGAAGAAGATGATTGCTGACAGAAGAACTGAGTGCGTCAAGATGTTGCAATGAATGTCTCCAATCTCACCAATGCATAGCATGAATAAAAAGGCCAATAAAATGTTGAATTACAAACATGAAAATTTGGAATATAACAGTGATGAATCAGCCATTAAATAACTTAAAACTTTTCCAAAAATATGGTCTCCTTTCATTGAATTTCTTCAACAATATAATGGTTGAACACAAATTCAAAACCGACACTAGGGTCGGGTGAGCAGGTATAGGGAAGGGTAGTGGGATACATCTCCGCTTTTTCAGGGGAATATTTATTTTCTTTTATGAATCTTTTTAGAAATTCTTTTTTTTCTTTTTCCTTTCCTCTTCCTTTCCCTTCTTTCCTTTTTTTTTAAAATAATATATTTTTATTAGAAGCCATACGTATTACAAATAATTTAACATTTTTTCAGATGTACATATTACATATTTCCAAAGTTATATGAATATTACAAAGCAATATATATATATAAGCATCATTTTTTTTAAATAGTGAAAAGAAAAAAGAGTAAAGAAAAAATAGATGTTTAATTTAAAAAGTGTGATTATAATTTTGATTATATGTGAGAAGAGAAAAATTAAAAAAATTAAAAAATAAAAAGATAAAAACCCATATTACTAACAAACAATTATTATACTTAAAGATCGAAAAAAGTATACATCTTAACAATGAATGGAACAATTTCTAATAATATATATATATATATATATATATATATATATATATATATATATATAGAGACGAGTATACAAATCTCGGATTAAACCTTTTCATCTGATCTTACCACCGGGCACTTGTTGAGTTTCAATGCCGAGCCCAGCTACCCCTTCATATGAAGTGAATGGAGACCATATTTGTTCAAAAAGTTCGTGTTTATCCATTAGGATAAACCTAATTCTCTCCAATTGCAACGTCTCCAACATTTCCACTGTCCACATTTTGATTGTAGGGGATAATGGTCCCTTCCAAAATTTTAATATTAATTTTTTTCCAATCATTAAACAGTAATCAAGAAAATGTCTTTGATTTACTGTTAATGTTTGATTTGAATCTAAAACACCAAATATTATTAGCTTTGGGTCAGGATTTAATATAATCTTAAGAACTATAGAAATAATTTAAAAAATCTCAGTCCAATAACTATTACGTTTTGTGCATGTTACAAAACTATGTGTTAAATCAGCTTCTATGTGTCCCTTCTTTCCTTTTTTCCAATTTACTTATTAATTTATAAAATGTCAAAAAATTGAAGCTGTACGAAAATGGTATAATTGTTATGTTGATTACTTTCTCCTTGTACAATTGCTTCTAATAAAATAAATATTAAAACAAAAACATAATAACTTAAAACTCTGGTGTAACCATAATGCCACATTGGGATTTGGTCATCAAAGCACAAAGATGATGCTCAAATGCTGATGCAGCAGAGCAGAGATAAGGATGGTACTTTATTGTCACAGTGAAATTACAGTGAAGTCGCCAGATCTGGTGCCATTTCCCAACTTCCGAGGTTTGGCCCACGTTAGCTCTTGTGTAGTGATGCCTGATCCAACAAGCCCTGGGCTTCTGCAGGACCTCCAGCCATCATATTTGTCTGGATTGTTCAGCGTACCGATGTCCCTCTCCTCGCCTGGCTATGTTTTTGTCTTTGGGGTCCCCCCCGCATCTCGAGGACGTGGGACGACCCCAGTTCACTTCCCTTGCTGCTTGCGTTCGTCATCACTGGCCCACTCCTCTTCAATTCTCCAGTCTGCAGTTGGAGACGGGGGTGAGGGGAGGGAGACAAGCAGGTGCTGGGCTCAGTTGCCGCAGCCCACCAGGTCTTTCAGCGTCCGGCCACGTGCCTCACCCAGGTTCCTGGTTCCACGACGGACGAGCCAGGCCTGCTGTCGGCTGTGAAGACTTTAAACTTGCAAAAGTATAGGATAAAAAGGATATTTTCTTGATCAGTGCTTCATAAGGCATTCCAGTAATTATGGGGAGGGTGCAAGAATTACTGAAGGGATGGATTGAATACAATAGGCAATAGACAATAGGTGCAGGAGTAGGCCATTTGGCCCTTTGAGCCTGCACTGCCATTCAATGTGATCATGGCTGATCATCCCCAATCAGTACCCCGTTCCTGCCTTCTCCCCATATCCCCTGACTCCGTTATTTTTAAGAGCCCTATCCAGCTCTCTCTTGAAAGCATCCAGAGAACCGGCCGCCACTGCCCTCTGACACAGAGAATTCCACAGAATCACCACTCTCTGTGAGAATACCATTTCTCTTCCAATACCAGCCAATGACTACAGCTGAACTCTACCCTGGCATATTCCCTTTCCAGCAGAGGTCAGTAACAGGCAATTGGGAATAAGAACTCGTGTAGCAAGGAACTGCAGATGCTGGTTTACACTGAAGAAAGACAAAATGCTGGAGTAACTCAGCAGGACAGGCAGCATCTCTGGAGAGAAGGAATGGGTGATGTTTCGGGTTGAGACCCTTCTTCAGACTGAGTAAGGGTAGAGGGAGACACAGAGATATGGAAGGGAAAGTTGAGAAAGCTACAGATTCCTATCAATTGCAGGCATTTATACTGCATTTTTAATTTAATTTAATTGCCCTCCACATCCCAGTTCTGCGACTAGTTTCACCGTCCCCCTGATTAAACTTTACTGATAGTGTGCCTTGTCCTTCCCCTTAGCTAACAATTAACTATTCTCCATTTTACTTTATCATCGTCCACTTTGATCTGTGTTTTCACACCTTACCCTTCTATATATCTAGTCTGAAGAAGGGTCTCGACCCGAAATGCACCCATTCCTTCTCTCCAAAGATGCTGCCTATCCCGTCCGTGTTACTCCAGCATTTTTGGTCCACCTTGGGAATAAGAACCAAGACTGAAGAAAGGTTTCGGCCCGAAACGTTGCCTATCTCCTTCGCTCCATAGATGCTGCTGCACCCGCTGAGTTTCTCCAGCATTTTGTGTACCCTTGGGAATAAGAACGATATGTTGCTAATTTTGAAATATTAAGGTGAATTTGCACAGCAGATCTGAAGAATTACCAATTTTATCAAATGTTTGCTTCTTCCTTCTCTTGAAAATGTTGAATGGTGATCTGTGCTTCTGAAATGGAAGTAGTCTTCCCTTAGCTCTTATGTCTGCCTCTGCTCATATATACAGACACAATGGATATCAGACGTATGTGCCATTATGGCAGAGACTGAACCTGCTTTCACTGGGTATCCTACCTATATTATATATATAAACTATTGAATATTGAATGGAAATGGCAATCACCAATCCTCAACATAATAAACAAGGTAGTAAAAGTGCTCTCAATAAACAAAATTGCATTGATATTAATTCTGCACATGTTAACAATATTTCACATTCTAAATTGTCAAATTATACCTCAGAGATAACATGCTAGTTACCTCTGCCACATGAGCTAATTTTGATTTACCCTTTGAAAATGTGGCGGTAATGATTTATGTTTCCCATTGGTGATTTCCTCCCATCCTATCATTCAATTTCACAAAGTGGCCTTTCCTGATGTGCAGGCCAAGATAATAAAAACAATATGTGGACTTTACACGTATGATAATTATTGGAAGCTAAGTTCCGTTATATAACACTTCCCTGCTGGAATAGATGGAAACTAGGAAGAAGGATTAATGATAACTCTCCCCTTGCCCCAAGGCAGAGCACGCCCAGCCACCAATGCCCCCCAAAACATCTATTTTAGCCTCCTTCCAGTCAAGATAACACATCTGGCAGTGTACTTTTAGGTCCTCTCAGTCAAGGTTAGCTAGTTCAGGACAGGTCAGGACTTGATCCAAACTCCATGGTCTCCAATGCTTTGACAAGATGAATGTTATTTGTTGCATTTTGGCATTTGGGAAAAAAAGTTACAAAAACTTACCACACAATGTCACACTTAGTTTAGGTATGTTACAAAACTTACCTTCAGCGGTGCTGCAGTTCTGTCACTGACCGTGTGCGCGACTTTGGCGCCTTTAAGGGGGGGGGGGGCGGGGTTAAAATGCGGTTTTCCCCATGCAATCCGGAGCTTTCTGTTGTCGGAGAGCGATCTATTTCTGGAGATGCGTTCCGACTGCCGGTAAGTCCATTTTTTAAAAATACTTCAGCCCGACTGCTTCATCACTGTAGTAAAATAAAAATTAGCTCCTAATGACGTGAACGCCGACAACGGGGACCGATTTTACGTAGGGGACATGTAAGTGAAAGCTGGTTATTTTTACATATAAACTTGCTTTTTTAGGGGACTTTAATCAATATTTCATGTTGCAAAATGGTGATTTAGTCCCCATATGAACCGGCAGAAAATTTCCTGCCGATATTGGGTTTAAATTCACCGCAATGTTCCAATCCATCGCGTTACAGAAAATACCACTCGCAAGCTGTTTAAAATGCCCATTAATTTACAGGCATTAAACACTAAATTCCTTCAATTTGGCCTATAAATTAATGACAATTAGATTTTAAAATCATGTTATATTGTGAATTATTGTGTGACTGTTAATTGGACACTTAGGCTTTAAATCTTTTTTAAATTTTTTCTTAAGAAATGGATAGATGTTTAGATCTAGTAATTGAATTTTGTAATTGGCTACAATTGGGTAACTAACTAATTATATACTTTAATTTCAGGTCATCCAAGTAAGATTGTTTCATATTTGTTTCAGAATACTTCAATCTATAATAACTAAAAATTTATTTCTCTTAATTTTTAAGGAAGTTATGGGCTTTTGACTGTCCTCGATCACAACTTTTGTGTTAAGTCAATAGAAAAGCAATAGGAAGCAAGTTGCTAATTTCCGAGTATGAACATGGCCCTAACTTTTTTAATACTGAAGATATGAAAGTGAATTCGGTGTCAAATTAAACTTCTTTTTATGCTTTATCTGATGGGATAAATTGCAGACTTGATTTTTAAAATCTCAAAATTTTGTAACAAGTTCTCAATGTTGTTTCAGGCTTCTCACTGAAAAGCGTTCTGACTTTGTAAATGGGGACATCGTAACATGAAACTAAACAATTTAAAAATACAAATTACAAATGCAGTGTAAATGTCTGTAATTGACAGGAATGTGCTCTGGCATCCTTTTGACTAATTGCAACCCACAGTGTTAGACATAGCCACAGGTTCTTCATTTTTGCTGAGCTGCTTCATTTGTCCACTGCCATTAGTGAGGAATTAACAAGGAAATATCCGAGAAACAGCGGATATCGTTTCTGCTCCAGTAATTACATCTACCAACCTCTGCTATGCCAACCATTTCTGGGTAAACAGGACTTGGTTTACATCTGCCACTATTTTTAGGATAAAAGTCCACCAGCACCTTTAGATAAAGAATAACCAATTGCACAAGATGCATGAGGTTGCAATAATATGTTGATGCAAACCTATGAAAGGAGTCATTGCCTTCAGAGAAAGGGGAAATAAACTCAAGATAAAATAATATTGTAGCCTCTTAATTATTCCAATGTAATCTATTTGAGCTTCAAGTTAATCTTTAAAATGGAATGCTACTTTGGTTATTATTGAGTTAGTCATTATACCTATGTATGTAATTTACCACTAGAGTTGCAACTTTGTAAATTATATATGTTTATGAGAATATTCTCAGGTTGTAATAAAGCTGCACAAATTAGTTATTTTTAATATTATACTTAGTGCTAATTTAACTGCTTAGATTGTTGTCAATTGGGCACCTGATGATAATTGTTATGGAACAATGTCTTCAAGTTTTAAATATAATGTATCTTTGTAATTACTTGCAGTGAAGGCAATGTGTGGTGATGTGTGCCGTTCATGATTAGACCAATATGTGATAATTGATTTCTGTTGCACTGAATATAAATTTTAATTCCATGATCATTCATAATATTTAGTTCACATAGCTAATTTGCTGTCAGTGAAGAGAACTCATTCAGAATTCATGTTTTCTAAGCACGGACCAACTGGATGGAGCTTTTCCATGACATCTTCAAACTTTCATTACTGTCCAAGGCCTTCAATAATATGGGCGGCCAAGTCGAGCATGGTGACATGCCTCATTGATGACCGACTGGTGGCATGAAAGTCCATGGTGGTGAAGTGATTTGAGAGATGATATGACACATATCATCTTTCGCTGCAGTAAGGACTTGGATTTGCCAACTGCTGCAATAGATCAACAGTACAAATTGGCAACAACACTTTACCCTCAATAAACATCAATACAGGAGCATCTCAAGGCTTGTGCGCTCAATCCTTTGTTCCACTCTCCCCATACCCATGACTGTAGGGCCAGATACAACACCATTGTTGGGACAAGTAATGGGTAATGATGTGGGTCTGAAGAAGGGCCTCGACCCAAAACGTCACCCATTCCTTCTCTCAGGAGATGCTGCCTGTGCTGAGTAAAGTGCTGAGTTACTCCAGCACTTTGTGTCTATCTAATGGGTAATGGTGAGTCAGAGGGAGATTGAAAATCAAATTGAATGGTGCCAGAATAATAATCTTGCTCACAACATTAGCAAGAAGACAGCAATGACTGTTGACATTAGGAGGGCACAGCCGAAGATCCACGAACCTGTCTTCATCGACAGGCCAGCAGTGGAGAGTGAACAGCTTCAAGTTCCTGGATATGCATATCTGTAAGGATTTGTCCTCGGCTCAGCTCATTTTTGGAATCACAAAGTCAGCACATCAATGTCTCTACTTCCTTAGAAGGTTCAGGATGTCAATGAATACTCAAACATTTCACAAGTTCACAAGTTATAGGAGTGGAATTAGGCCACTCGGCCCATCGTGGCTACTCCGCCATTCAATTATGGCTTATATCTGCCTGCTAATCCCAATTTCCTGCCTTCTCCCCATAACCCTTCACACCATTCTAATCAATAATTTGTCTGCCTCTGCCTTAAAAATATCCACTGACTTGGTCTCCACAGCCCTCTGTGGCAATTAATTGCAGATTAACTACCCTCTGCCTAAAGAAGTTCCTCCTCACCTCCTTTCTGAAAGAGGGCCCATTACTTCTGAGGCTGTGACCTCTGGTCCTTGACTCTCCCACAAGTGGAAACATCCTTTCCACATCCACTCTATGCCTTTAATTATTCTGTAAGTTTCAATGAGGTCCCCCCTCAACCGTCTAAACTCCAGCGAGTAGAGGCCCAGTGCTGTAAAACTCTCATCATATGCTAACCCACTAATTCCTGGAATATCTTGTAAACCTCCTCTGGACCCTCTCCAAAACCAACATATCCTCCCTCACATATGGGGCCCAAATTTGCTCACAGTACTCAAAATGTAGCCTGACCAGCGCCTTATAGAGCCTCAGCATTACATCTCTGTTTTTGTATTCCAGTCCTCTTGATATAAATGCCAGCATTGAATTTGCACCAGCACTTCCAAGTCCCTTTGCACCTCAGATTTCTGGTTTCTCTCTTCATTTAGAAAATAATCTACGCCTTTATTCTTATTACCAAAATGTATGACTCCGCTCTTTGCTACACTGAATTTCATCTGCCACTTCTCTGCCCACTCTCCTAACTTGTCCAGGTCCTTCTCCAGAGTCATTGCTTCCTCCACACTGCCTGCCCCTCCGCCTATCTTAGCATCATCTGCAAACATAGCCACAAAGCATTCAATCCCCCAATCCAAATCATTAATATACAACATGAAGAGAAGCAGCCCCAGCACCGACTCTTTGCCTTCTGCCATCCAGCCAACCCGCTATCCATGCTACTACTTCCCTTTAATAGCATGGGCTCTCATCTTCCCAAGCACCCTGACGTGTGGCACCTTATCGAAGACCTTCTGAAAATATAGGTAAATGACATCTACAGCCTCCCCCATGTCTGTCCTGCTATTAACTTCCTCAAAGAACTCCAGCAGATTCGTCAGGCAAGATCTTCCCTTTACAAAACCATGCTGATCAGCTTATTTTATCGCAAACCTCCAAGTAACCTCATCCTTTTATAATTGACTCTAAAATTTTACCAACTACCGAAGTTTATAGCTGTACTGTGGAGATAGAAACATAGAAAAATAGGTGCAGGAGTAGGCCATTCGGCCCTTCGAGCCTGCACCGCCATTCAATGTGATCATGGCTGATCATCCAACTCAGTATCCCGTACCTGCCTTCTCTCCATACCCCCTGATCCCTTTAGCCACAAGTGCCACATCTAACGCCCTCTTAAATATAGCCAATGAACTGGCCTCAACTACCTTCTGTGGCAGAGAATTCCAGAGACTCACCACTCTCCGTGTAAAGAATGTTTTCCTCATCTCGGTCCTAAAGGAATTCCCCCTTATCCTTAGACTGTGACCCCTTGTTCTGGACTCCCCCAACATCGGGAACAATCTTCCAGCATCTAGCTTGTCCAACCCCTTAAGAATTTTGTAAGTTTCTATAAGATCCCCCCTCAATCTTCTAAATTCCAGCGAGTACAAGCCAAGTCTATCCAGTCTTTCCTCATATGAAAGTCCTGACATCCCAGAAATCAGTCTGGTGAATCTTCTCTGTACCCCCTTTATGGCAAGAATGTCTTTCCTCAGATTTGGAGACCAGAACTGTACACAATACTCCAGGTGTGGCCTCACCAAAACCCTGTACAACTGCAGTAGAACCTCCCTGCCCTATACTCAAATCCTTTCGCTATGAGATCCCACTGACTGGTTGCATCATGTCCTTGTTCAGCAACTCGAGGCCCAGGAATAAAGGAGAATACAGAAAATGGTAGAAATTGCTCGGTCCATCACAAGTACTGACCTCCCCACCATTGAAGAGGTACATACAGGCACTGCCTTAAAAAGGCAATCAATATCAAAGACCTTGTCCCTGGTCACACTTTCATTTTGCTATCACCATTGACAAGGTGGTGCAGGAGCCTGAAAACCACGACCACCATGTTCAAGAACAATTTTTTCACAGCCAGCATAGGCTGTGGAACCATGATCTTCTATGGACTGTATCTTTGGTTGCAATACATTGTGTTTTTCCCACACTATTCTGGTAACCTAGTATTAAGGGTTATATCAATTTATTAATGTTTTGATTATTACATGTTACCTCTATGTTACTGTGCTTGCAGGTCTGTAAGCTGCAGCAAGGGTTTAATTGTCCGGTTGTCAGTACACTTGAGAATTAAACATTCTTGATTCCTGATTGATTAACTAGCCATAATTACATTTTGTCATCTTCTAGATAAAGATTGTAAAAAGGATTCAGCAAGTCAGGCAATGAGATAGTGCATTCAAAATAAATTTGGCACAATGTAAAATGAAATTGCAAAGATAGTGATCAATGTAGCTCCAATCACTGTCATACATGGGGAGATGGCCATCCTCCCGGCAGTCTGGTCTTTTTTCCATTCGTTTAAAAAAATTTTTAGTGTGTTAAAAGTTTGTTTGAATGTTCTTCGGTTTGTTTTATGTGGGGGAGGGGAGAGGGGATCGGGGGAAACTTTTTTTTTTCAAGCTCCTACCTTGCCGGAGATGTGATTAATTTTCGGATCACATTCTCCGGGCTCTGCGGCCTTCCATCGCTGGAGCTGGAGGCCTCCACGGACTGTCGTGAGCCCCACCGCTGGGCGCAGACTTAACATCGGAGCTGATCCCTTGCCTGGGATCACTCCCACTTTACCATCAAGAGCTCGCAGTCTTCAGGAGAGGCTAGTCGGGAGCTCCAATGTCGCAGAAGGTTCGACCAGCCCCTTCGCGAGGTTCGATCGTCCAATGAGGGGAAGCTAACATCTCCCCGATGCGGGAGCGGATAGCCTCGATGCGGAGGGCCCGAAATGCCGCCGGTTATGGGAGACAAGATCGTCCCATCAACGTGGGCTCGAGGCCCACGGCCGAGAAAGAACTAAGGAAAAGGACTTGAATTTTATTTCACCTTCCATCACAGTGAGGAATGTGTAGGAGTCACTGTGGTGGATGTTCATGTTAAATGTGTTTTTGAGTGACCTGTTGCTTTTAATTGTATGACTGACCTGGTCAATGAAATTCCTCGTATGTTGCAAAACATACTTGACAAATAAAGTGTGATTCTGATTTCACTGGATGGAACCAACCGACTTAACAACCATTTTGATCACTGCCGACAAGTATTTTGAAATCAACTCATAATGCACATTGCCTCCGATTTGAGATAGGTGATCAATTTCTATCCTATCCGTTTCCATTCTCTCCACTCTATGGTTAGCTCCTCTGCTATTTAGGAGAGGTTCATGTTGGGAGGGCGGCGGAGGCCGGTTTCAAGAGAGAGTTAGATAGGCCTCTTAAAGATAGCGGAGTCAAGGGATATGGGGAGAAGGCAGGAACGGGATACTGATTGGGGATGATCAGCCATGATCACATCGAATGGTGATGCTGGCTCGAAGGGCCGAATGGCGTATTCCTGCACCTATTGTCTATTTCAATATTTTAGATACAAGGAACTGAAGATGCTGGTTTACAATAAAAGACAAAATACTGGAGTAACTCAGTGGGTCAGTCAGCATCTCTGGAGAAGATGGATAGATGACGTTTTAGGTTGGGACCCTTCTGATTCAATATTTTAGTTGATGTGAACATTTGATACTTAAATAATAGTAGCTATAGAAGACCATGCATCTTGGTTAAAATTTCTCCATCCTTCACATTTTAATGGCATCCGCTTTTTTCTCCCCCATACAAACAGGAAGGGAAAATATTTGCTGAAAGATTTTCAATTAAATTGTGCTGCTATCCAGAGAATAATTATAACTGCAGTGAACAACCTGTCTGTTTGTTGTGTATGTCATTTATATCAATAATTTGAATGAGAATATACTAGGCATGATTAGTAAGTTTGCAGATGACAGAAAGTGGGTTGTATTGTAGATAATAAAGATGGTTATCAAAAATTTCAGCAGGAACTTTATCAGTTGGGCAAGTGGACTGAGGAATGGTTAATGGAGTTTAATGCCAATAAGTGCAAGGTGTTGCATTTTGAGCAGTCAAACCAGAGCAGTAGACAATAGACAATAGGTGTAGGAGTAGGCTATACGGTCCTTCGAGCCAGCACTGTCATTGAATGTGATCATGCCTGGTCATCCCCAATCAGTACCCCGTTCCTGCCTTCTCCCCATATCCCCTGACTCCGCTATCTTTAAGTGCCCTATCTAGCTCTCCCTTGAAAGTATCCAGAGAACCTGCCTCCACCGCCTTCAGAGGCAGAGAATTCCACAGACTCACAACTTCACAGTGAATGGCAGGACCCTTGGGAGTGTTGTAGAGCAAAGAGATCTAGGAGTGCAGGTACATAGTTCTTCAAACTTGACAGGTAGATAGTGTGGTCAAGAAGGCTTTCGGTACATTGGTCTTCATCTGTCAGGGCATTCAATATAGAAGTTGGGATGCTATGATATATGAGAATATTGCCAGGCCTGATCTATATGGAGAGGTTGGACATGCTAGAACTTTATTCCTTGGAGCACAAGAGGATGGGGGGGTGATCTTATAGAGGTGCATAAAATCATAACGGGTATAGATACGGTGAATGTGTTTTACTCAGAGGTGGGGAATTAAGAAGCATCGCACTTCGGTTTAAAGTAAGAGGGGAAAGATTTAATAGTAACCTGTGGTGAAATAACCGGTTGGTGCACAGAACAAGCTGCTAGAGAAGGCAGTTGATTCAATTAATATATCAACATTTAAAATACATTAGGATAGGTACATGGAAAGGAAAGGTGTGGAGGGATATGTAGGCTAAATGCAGGCTAGTGGGACTCGTGTTAACAAGGCATCTTGCTCAGCATGGACAAGTTAGGCCAAAGGCCTGTTGATGTGCTGTATGAACTGTGGCTCTATTCAGAAATGTTGAAAAAATTACCTGTTAATTACTGTCTTTCAAAACCCGACAAAATAAGATTCATAAGATTCATCCACGAGTATCCAGTGATAGGGATATACAGATCTTAAAAATGAGTGCAATTTCACATGAATATCAGAGTTATGAAATTGCTAAAGTACAAGACAAATCAGTACTATCCTATATCAAGATACCCTAAAGCGTTGATAGACACAAAATACTGGAGGACCTTAGTGTCAGGACAGGCAGCATCTCTGGGGAGAAGGAATGGGTGACGTTTCGGGTCAAGACTCTTCACCACCCAGTGATGACCACTTCTCCCGTCTCCACCGGACCCCCTCCCCTTGGACTCCCGCGGATGGCCCTCTACCTTCTTTAGACCTTTTCATTTCCAACTGCTGGCGGGACATCAACCACCTCAACATTTCCACTCCCCTACTTACTCTAACCTCATCCCCCCCTGAACGTATTCCGCTCACTCATCCCCCCCTAGCCCTCCGCTCACTCTGCAGCAACCTCGGCTTGATAATCAAACCCGCCGACAAGGGAGGTGCCGTGGTAGTTTGGCGCACTGACCGCTACCGGGCTGAGGCCAGGCAACAACTCTGACACCTCCTCCTACATATCCTTGGACCATGACCCCACAGATGAACACCAGACCTTAGTATAAAGAGTCCGAAGAAGGGTCTCAACCCGAAACGTCACCCATTCCTTCTCTCCAGAGACGCTGCTTGTCCCGCTGGGCTACTCCAGCATTTTGTATCTACCTTCGATTTATATCAGCATCTGCAGTTCTTTCCTACACATTTTATCCTAAAATATATGTATCTCATATCCTGCAGCTGAACCATTAAATCTAATTTAGACTGCTTAAAATGTTAAGAATAAACACAGTGGATATTCACATGAAGTTCAGAGAAAACATGATTTATGTAATGATTGTGTAAAAATAAATACAACAGAAAAATGAAAAAAGATCAGAACGATGCAAAGATTCAAGTGCAATCTAAATCGTGTAAATAAAAGGTGCAATAATGGAATAACCGAACGACTTAAGAGCAAAACAAACTGTTAAGGGAACTTGGTGGGTCAGGCAGGATTGTGGGGCAAATGGACAGATGATGTTTCATGTTGGGATTCTTTTTTCAGACTGATGGAGCCGAGGGGAGATGGCTGGTAGAAAGTGGTTGGCCAAAAGCTGCCAAGTGATAGGTGAATCCTGGTGAGGGGGAGGGGGGCGATTGGGAAATTAGTCAGGTAGGGGAGAGAAGAGTGGAGATAGTCATAAAGGTTGGAGATGACATGTAGAAAGGTTGCAGATGACAGAATCTGGTAAGAAAGGAAGGAGTAAAATGTGGAACATGAAAGTTGTTGCATAAATGAGACTGAGGGAAGGGGAAGGGGGGGGGGGGGGGGGCGATAGAGGACCCAGAGGGGATACAGGTAAAGCAAGAGCATGAGGAAGCACCTCTGGGAAAGGGTTGCGAAATAAGTGATTGGTTCATGTGTCTGATAGCAGTGGGGGGAAAAGCTGTTCTTAAATCTGGACATCTGGGATTTCAAGCCTCTGGATCTTTTCCCAGAAGGCAGAAAAAAGGGAACGGCTAGGGTGGCAGGCATCTTGACACTACTCCATCCATCCAAATCCAATGCATCTTGAGGATGGAATGGATGGAGGGAAGTGACATGCCTGTGTTGAACCGGTTTGTCGAACTCGGAAAATTCATGCGGTCAAGAGTAGTTGCATTACCAGGAAAAGATGCATCCAGTCACAATATGTTCAATTGAGAGGATCCTCTTGAAAGTGCGAAAACTTCTCAGACACCTAAGAAAGTAAATATACTGATGTTGTTTCTTGATCACAAATTCAGTGTGAAGGGACCAGATTAGTCTGCGAGCGATATGGATGCGTCAGAACTTGAAGCTGCCGACCACTTCTACAACAGCTCCAACGATGAGAACATCGTTGTGTCCTCCTCCAAACTCCCATTTCCTTAAGTCAAGAATCAACTATCTTTTTACTGACACGAAAGGCCAGCTTGTTCTTCAGACATGTCACTAGATTCCCGATCTTTTTCCTGTACTCCATCTTATCATTGTTGTCACAAACTTACAGAGATCGAGTTGGCCTGTACTTGGCCATAAGTCATGAGTGTACAGGGAGTAGAGCAGGGGACCAAGTGTATAACCATGATCAGCACCAGAGTTGAGGGTCGGGGTGGAGGAAATGACATGACAATTCTGAACGAGGACTCCTGGTCAGACATTACAGAATGCAGTTGCAGGTGGTGCCCCCAAACGATGAGTATTCATCATTTAAAGGCTGATCTGTAGGCAATGAATAGGTTCCCACCATACCTGTTCTTATTTTCAAGGTGATCCAGAGCTGAATGTAGTTCAAGGGAGAAATGTCATCCTGTACACACACTGTTGAGGTCTACGTTGTCTGGGAAAATGACACTGATGACGGGTATTCCCGATCTTTCAAAGCAACTCATCAAAGCCTATCTTAGAGTAACTGGGTGATAGTCATTGAGACAAGTAATTTTATGTTTCTATAATGATGGAGGTTTCTTTGAAGACGATGGGCACAGCAGAACGTTGAAAAGATTAGCAAAGACTGAGGACTGCAGATTGGCACATGATTTCAGAGGACTCTTGAACCTCGTGGAAGGCGATCTGGCTTCTGCCACAGTGATACGAGACCGAAGGGGACTGGTGAGAGCTATTGAGGTACTTTGTTTGCCCGTTCAAAATAAACAGAAAAGCACTGAACTTCACTAGAGATGCGTCATTGTCGGATTTCACTCGATTTTGGCTTGAAAGCTGTGATGGTGTTCAGGCCCAGCTGCAAGACACCTGCTTAATTGAATTGAGTCTCTGGCTTGTTCTGGAATTCTCTTTTGGCATCTCTGAAAGCCTTATGCATATCATACATGGTCTTCTTGTACAATTCGAGGGGTCTTCTTGGAAGCCTTGGATCTGGAGCTCAGCAGAGTGAATCATTGTTCACCTGAATTTCTGGTTAAGATAGACCCTGATTGTTATTGCCAGGATGCAGTCATCAATGCATTTCTTGATGAAAATGGTGACAACCAAAGTACATTGATTTAGTATAGATGAAGCAGTCTTGGACACGTTTCAGTTCATCGACTCAAGGCAGTCTTGAAGGTGACTCGTAGCCTCCTCAGACACTGCTGTATTACTCTCTTTATTGGTGCTTTGTGATTTAATATCTGTCCGTAAGCCAACAGAAGCAGCACCAATAGATGTCCGTAAGCCAACAGAAGCAGCACCAATAGATGATCAGACTGGTCAAAAGGAGGGCAAGGTTTGGAATGATTGGCGCACTTGATGGTGGTATAGCAGTTGTCTAGAATGTTAACACCCCACATATGGCCAGAGACAGGCTGATGGTACTTCAGGAATGCATTACTGATGTTGGCTTGATTGAAGTCCTTGCTGATGACAAATAGGACATTAGGGTTTAATTTCCCAAGTGTATACAAATGAATATAATTTGTCCAGTTGTTCAAGAAGGAACTCCAGATGCTGGAAAAATGGAAGGTAGACAAAAATGCTGGAGGAACTCAGCAGGTGAGGCAGCATCTATGGAGAGAAGGAATAGAATTTGTCCAGTGCTATTTTGGTGCTAGCTAGGGGTGGTGTGTAGACTGCTGACAAGATGGTTGAGGTGAATTGTGGTAAACTGAGTTTTTGCAAATTTGATCAACTTCGAGACGATTGGCAGTTGAAGATATCCCTTTACCTCTGAACAGCCAAAGTCAAAAATATGCAAATCTCAAACTTAGATTCATATTGCAGTTAATAAAATTAATTTGAAAGTTGTGGGAACAAAAACATGCTTCCCATTTCTGACTTGTTTTCTTGCCCATCGAAAACCTCGAGCTGGATCGACCGTCAGCTGTGGAGCGCTGTCTGAAATACAAACCCGCGATGAAGACGAAGATAAAAGAAGGCTGCACAGTGTACGGTAAGTCCTTTAGAGAGCGCAGGGGAGAGAAGGAGAGAGGGGGGGGGGGGGGGGGAGAAGTGGGGGTAAAGTAGTGGAGACACTTTTAATAAGTCAGACAACGTTTAATAAAGTTTACCTGGCATTTAAACTACCGGTCGGGTTTCCTTGGTACTGAAAACTCCAATGAGGCAATTAAAATGCTCGGGCAGCGAAGGAGATTGCCTATGGCAGCTCTCGACTGCCTGTAACTACATAGCGACCCCACTCCACTGCATTACGAGTTAAAAATAATGCCGACCAATTTTTACTCACTGAAAATCTTTCAACATGCTGACAAATTCTCCGCGACCTAGCTGAGGCCGCGAGTATGCGGGAACTTCCCTCGAGCATGAAGGAGAGTTCCAGTGACCTCATAGGACCTCCTAGGACTATGTCCACCATGCTGCGAGATTGAGTTGAGTGCAAAGTCTTCTTAACTCGCATTTATGAATGCCGCAGTGGGACAGCCCCTTTAGCAGGTTAGTCAGCAACTATGGAAATAGATATAGTTAACATTTCGGCTCGAGATCCTTTGATCAGCATCCCTCAGCACATCTGCAGCTGAAGTCCACTGGAAGAAGGTAACAAGTAGTACATAAATGAACGAACATGTATTCATATGAATAATTTTGTGTTCGTGGTCTATACCAGGAAGGTGGTCAAGTTTTATTTATTTTCTAAAATCTAGGAAGGATGGACATAAATAATCTACTTCTCTTCAGCAAAGTTTACTGAAAATTATGGTGCATGATCTCAAAAGAAAACAAAATGGCATATTACCTAGGCTGGTAAGCAAATAATTCTTGTGAGGATAACATGCCTTTCAGTTTTCGTTTGACATCTGCACCAGGTACACTAACACTTCTGGGTAAAATCTATTTGGCCAATTGCAAAGAACAAATTCACAAAATTAAAGAACAAAAGCAGAATTGTTGCAAATTCTACACAGGATCTCCATGCGTGTGATGAATTGTTTGAATTCATTTATGGGATGTAAACATCACGAGGATTTACTGCATTTCCCCAATTGTTCATGAGCTGTTACTGGTGAGCCTACTTCCTTCATCACGTTCCATGTGTGAAATATGTATGAGCAGGGTGGTTGGGTAGGTAGTTTTATAATCTTGATCTAATAACAGTGAAGGAGGCACTTCCCTGTCAAAGTGACACAACTTGGAGGGGCTCGGAAATGCTTGTTTCCTTGCAACCTGCTGCCTATTTTCTATCAAATGGCAGCTACTGATTTGGAAAGCATTGCTAGGAAATGCCTCAAACTGCTCTAGGACATCTTGTGATGGTAAACACTGCAACCAGAGTAGACTAGAGCCAGGGGAATTAAATACAAATCAAACAGTCTGTTTGGCACCAAATGACATGAACCATAAACATTGTACTCACCCGGGGATGTGGAGAGCATTTCACCGTACTAACTCGTGTTCGCAGATGGTGGAAAAGCTTTGAGAAATCACCTGACAAGTCACCACAGAATAGGCAGCTTCCGATTCGATTTTATAACTACAGTATTTATCTGAACAATCTTATTTCTGTCATTTAAGACCCCAAGGGTGCGGATGGTAATGACACTTAGGGTGACAGAGTGATCAAGGCCAGAGATCAGAGTACAATCCTGTGTTCAGTTGCTGTGTGAGTGGATTTTGCATGTTCTCCTAAACCATGAGAGTTTCTAGTTTCCATGTTCCAGTTACTTCCCACATCATAAAGATGCCCGTGTTTGGAGGTTATTGGCCTCTGTAAATTGTAGGTAGGAGTGGATGCCGAAGTGGGATAATATAATACTAGTGCGAATGGGCTATCGAAGATCAGCTTGGAATCTGTAGGCTGAAGGAGCAATTTCCAAACTGTATCTATCAATCAATCAATCACTTATGTCAAGAGTTGATCATGGATCCTACACTACCCTCATCATCTACCCACAAAACTAGAAGAGAAGACATCTCAATCCCAATAGACTATGCAAGAAGAACACAAAACAAAATGGAAACCTTCCTCTTTTTTGAGGATTTATGCTGGACGACATTGCAGTGACCAATTCCCACAGTGTTATCTTGGGTAGAGTAATCTGCAACGGATTAAATGATGATGAATGATGTGCAATTTCCCTTCATATTAATTTCCTCAGTGCCTGCTGCAGACCCAGTCTGGGAGCTTTGCCCTTTAGAATTATAACAACATTATGGTACTACCAAGCTACGCTTTGTAACAGCTAGAGATACCATAATCGAGTGTTTTGGTGCATCTTATAAGTAGCGTTCACCAATTAACTGGCTGAGAAAATACAGTGGTAACTAACAGAATCTTCCTTTCCTACATTTGACTTTCTGATCTAGCTCTGCATTAGGGTTTAGACCCACTGGATTATTCCCACCAAGTCACCAACTCTGGATCTTCTGATGAGTAGAATATCTATGGAGGTTAAGGGAGAAATATGGAATGGTGGCCAAAAGATGCACTTTTACATGCAGAACAATGTTAAATTGTTGCTTGACCCTTCTGTGGGGCAGTTCTGCCACTTCATGGACTTTCTGGAGGCTCCCAAGGACTCTCCAGTGTTGACAAGGTTGCTGAAATATAAGAATATGTCTCTTGGGCATCCTTTGACTGCATCGATGGAGCAACAATTCAAGATATGTCCTATGTGGGGCATGGGACAGGAATGATTCTATCCATGATTTCATTTATTATCCAACACCAGCTTGCTTGTTCACAAATTGTTCACATTAGGAATGTCAACTTCCAAAAGCTACAGAGTAAGACTCCCCTTTCTCTGCGTCACAAAAAATGGCAGGATTTCTATATATTAATGATTCTTTGCTGATTGGCAATTTTTTGCAAGCTGTTAAAAAGCATTTGCAAGTTCAGTACTTTGAAACTCTTCTAAATGTAGCTGACACACAAGTACAATTAATGAAAAGACTTCAATAAACTGAAATAAAATATGCCTAAAATGTACCGGGGGTATGTTGATTTTTCATCGTGAGGTTTACCGCAATGGAGATGAAACATTTGAAGCTGCAATCTCAGCAAATGACTAAAAGTATATTGAATCGAAACAAGTAGTTTTTGTATGCTATACTTAAAGGCAACAGCATAAAATAGCCCAAATGAGTGAAAATGATCACAGAATAGTAAAGACCAACATCTAATAAAGTGGGTTACACAAAAAGCTGGAGAAACTCAGCGGGTGCAGCAGCATCTAAGGAGCGAAGGAGATAGGCAACGTTTCGGGTCGAGACCCTTCTTCAGACCCTTATCTAATAAAGTGGACAGGTCTCAAAATCAACAGATGAAATATTCAATGGGATGTACTGAAGTTCAGTACAACCTGATTGCAGGTTCAATTTCTGCCTTGAGAAGTTATTTGAGATTCTATCAAAGCAGGAAATAAAAATGGCTTTATGATTTCTGGGCAAGAAAGGGGAAGTGAAAAATCATTCCTGACCTATTTAATCATCCTTGCTAAACAAATGTGTGTGAATGACAATGAAAGGAGTAGCAATGATGTCACAATTGAATTCTCAGTGCGCTCAAAAGTACCGAATTACATTAGAGTCACTGACTTTGAAAAGGAGAAATCAGCATCAGTGCATTTGGTGCATTTATTCAGACGTACACATTCTCAAAATAAAGTCCCTGAGGAACTGGGTCAGAATGATTCTATCCATGATTTCATTTATTATTCAACACCAGCTTGCTTGTTCACAAATTGTTCACATTAGGAATGTCAACTTCCAAAAGCTACAGAGTAAGACTCCCCTTTCTCTGCGTCACTCACTGTTAATTAAAAAAAGTTTACCTTTTCTGTTTAAATGCACATGGTAAAGTAAAATCAGAAGTGAGCCTACCTGCTTACGCCATGATGAATTAAGAAAATGCATCAGTATTCACTTCTTCCAAAAAGAAAACGGTGCAAAACCTGTCAGAGCTACAAAATGGCTTTCTATGTTGTGTTTCATCATACAAGTTAATGTAATCATTTCCACAAATCATAACTTAAATGGAAAATACTGTACCCCTCAGGTTTCAGATTTCAAATGTGCCATAGTTATCGTGCAACTTGCCCTCATCTGTATGCTGAAGTTCATCCCACTTATGACCCTTCAAGAAACCAAAGGAATCATAGTGTTCATAAAAGCTCCAGTCTACTTCATTGAGCAGGTAAAGAGAAACCAAAGTTATTCACGCACCATTCATCAGGTACTTGCTAAATACTTTGGAAATGCACTGTAAACTATGACAGTGCCTTTACAGTTGTTGAATATAGAGCTACAAAACTGTTTTTTTATTAAAAAGTCTGCTTGCAGCATGTGACTCTAACCATGCTTAAAGCTTCTAATTATATATAAATATAATACGCCAGTCAATCTAATTATTTCATGCCTACAAAAGATCTAACAAAAACATCCTCTCCATTCTGTCATGGCTGTCTAATACTGTAAAGATGTGGCAACAAAATCACTAGCTCCCTTCTTAGAAAATGTCTCCAGACCTGCTTGTGAGAACATTACATTCAGTTTCTCTGTAAATGCATCTTATATCCCCCTCCTGTTTGAATTGACAAGTTCAAATTGAAAACAATTGCCAACATTATTTTAACATCACTGCAGTATCATGGCAGGTTAAGGATAATACAACTTCATGGGAATCTGACACCTCCATGTGTTCTTCATCGAAACTGTGTTGTCTTGCAGACGATTGCTGATCTTCATCCTCACAAAGTTCTGCTGGAAGTAGAAACTCAGCTTTTCCATTTTGTAGACATGGACTAGGTCCTGGTCCATCTGTGCCGAGGTCACCATGAGAAAGGCAATCAGTATTTAGATTCTTCTGTCTCTCTTCGTTATGCCCCAAAGGCCCATTTTCAGCAGCTAAAGGTGGATTTGAAACTTGACCAGGAGGCACATGATCTTGTCCAACCAATTCTTGTTCTGTTCTGCCCACATTAGGGGGCAACTGCTCGCCTGTCCCTTGCTGTGGTGTTGCCACAATCGGCTGCACTTGAGATTTCAGCTGCTGATGACACAACGGGCAGGTTTCTTGCACGTATAGCCACTTCTTGAGACATGCAGAATGAAAAAAATGGCCGCATGGTGTAATCACTGCAGAATGCATATCCTAAAGAAAAGAGAATAGAATTTTGTAAAAAATGTGCAAATTGACAAGGCCTGTCTATCAGAGGGTTATTAGGGAAATAACAAGTCATGATGCCACCTTCCTCACCCAGGTTCACATTCATTTATTTTTATACGGAAACAAGGATAATCACCAAAAATGCAAATTATGCCCAATATCTGTCCAAATACTGGGTCCAACGCAGATCGATTAACTAAACATGCACTGCAAGTCCAATCTAGCTTTGCAAGGGCCATGCAGCTTAATATTAAAGGAGATTCTACCAATTCACTGAATTTGCACCTGTTGGATCTTTTTGGCCCTTTTTTGCCTTGCCAATTGGAGAGTGCATCTGTGTGCTTCTTGGCTGTGGTAATTGCATCTGGTTTCTCTGCTTAATCTGGTGGCATGATCCAGATGTCAGGCACTCTGTCCAGGGAAGCTTTCCCCACAGCACTCCTTCAACCTTCTCTCTCTTTAAAGTATAAAAACTATGAGGGGTATAGGATAGACTGCAGGAAACCTTTCCCTATGACAGAGACAGATACAACTACAGGCCAAGCATCCAGAGTAAGAGGAAAGAGATTGAAAGTGGATATGAGGAGCACCTTCTTTGCCCAGACTGTACCTGGAACTACTGCCCAAGTAGTTTAAGTTAGAATACAGACAGCATTTAAGAGGTGTCTAGATGAGTACTCAATTTGTCTGAGCAAGGAAAGCCAAGGACTGTGTGCAGGGATTAATAAGGAAGGGAGCCAACTGACAGGCATGGAGATGCTTTGCCGAATGGCCTTTTTATCGTGCTGTATGATTCCATGCTGTACGACTGACTGATCTCAAATATTGAGGTGATGAGGAAATATTGTTCTGCATAATAAGGAAAGTTAAGATACAATATCCCACAGTAAAGGGAATGAAGAATCATATACGGTCACTTCAACAGTACAAGGATTATCTGATGTTTAGCTATAGCAGACAGGAGACGAACAAGAGAAATACATCAAAGCAACGAAGGAATGGCCCTTAATGGGCAAGCCATGCAGCTAAGTTGCCTTAGGTTCACACCCGATCTGTTCAAGAGTAGCATTATTAAAATTTCAGAGTTTGTTCTCTCTATTAATATGGAGTAATTTTTGTACTGGAATGCATGTTTGTGAATCTGCATGTGCAAGTAGAAGCAGAGATAATAGCAATATTACAAATAAGCATAATAGAAGCTGGTGGCGATTCCTGCCATGGTACAATAAATAGAATGCCAACACTTTGTTCAGTCTCACACATGAGAATAATTACTGAGTTACAAAGTGCTGCATGTATGCTGGTGAGTGGCGTACCAGCCTATTTCAAAAGGAAAAGAACGAGGTACAGATGCAATGCAAAATTATATCAAGTAGGAATTGGTAATCAAAAAGGAAATGATCAAACACAGTCCTAAGCAAAGCTTAAAGAGCCAAACTATAGAACAACACTTCTGCAAACAGTAAAATGTGTCCTTCTGGTCACCTTCAATAAATAGCCACCTGTGCAATAAACCCAGTGATTCTCAAAACCAATAGGTTTTTCATTTACATGCAATTCAATAGAACCTGCAACTCAATTAAACAGCCATCTGCTAACCTGGAAGCAGATGCTAGCTCTTTAAAAAAAACCATTATATTGAAGAGACTTGCAAATGGAATCTTCACCTGGTCTAAGAATTTGTTTTGAGCATATTTCTGCCAACTATTCAAACATATTGTTATGGTCACCCATTCAAATTTTAGAAAGGCAATTTATTGTAATTTATCGACTATTTCCAATTACAACTGCAAAGCTTAAAAAAAAGTAAATATTTTAAAAAGCTCTCCAAGCATCCAAGCAAAAGACCATGGAAATAAATATGTATTTTCTATTTTTTGATTGGACGAAAGATCCCCCTCCCCATAGTAAAATATAAAACTTTGCATACTGATTCATTTAGACAAGCTACCTTTATTATTACTGAAAGTACAATTTATACATGAATATGTCGATAAAAAACGCGAATGCTACCTCAATAGTTTAATATGCCCCTTACACTTGACACTTAATAACCTCAATCTCAGTGAAATCTAATTAAATATCTCAAATCACTTAAGTGTTTTTAAATAACCTCTACTTTAAATCAGCTTTGGTTGGATTTAAATCAACTTCATAGCACAAGTCACAGTGGAAAATGATGAAAGGAATTTTATAGCAGTTTGGAATTAGCAGACGCTAATACACGTACAGAATGTGAACTGAACATAAGGACAGCCAATTGTGATAGTCCTGAAAGAGACACTTTGGGTACTAAAGCCAGGGTTTAAGTGTTTCACTGGTGCCGCGCTACATACCTGATAACAGATGGAACAAATGTCATTGTGCACTTCAAGCTGCTCTTTAGTGGCAGTTGGCAGTGAGTTGATCTTGTTTGCTGCATCCCTGCGGAGAAGAAAGCTCTTCCATCCCAACTGTGCTCGAAGCCAGACATTGAAGTAGGAATGGACAAAGATGATGGATGATCCCATCCAAGTCCATTCTCCTAATATTGTCTCTGCTATTCCATACGCAACGACGCATAAAGCCACCAGGAACTCAAGCAAGCGGTAAGTTCCATTCACATAATAGATGACGTCATCAAGATTTTCCATTGGTTCCTTACTGAACTCCTCCACCATAAAAAGAATATAGATGAAGAGTGTTCCAAGTACCTATTATCAATGGAAAGATAAGTTAAGAGCACGGTTTCAACAAAATATCAACTGTCTACATGTAATGAAGAATGCAGTCTAATCAGTGGATTTAGTTGCACTTCAATGTTTGGTGGCTCAATGAGTACATATTAATATCTAGCTAATAAATTAAACATTCAAATTTGATAAATTACAAAGTCATGCAGGAGGTGTTCAAGTAGCAAAAATGTAGTAATTCCATTTCTAAAGCAAAATACTGAGAGGACTGTTGAATGCAACAATCTAAATCAGATTAGAAAACATATCTATCATGAGATTCCACTCTTCAAGCAACAGTCATCAGAATGGAAGTTTAGTTCAGTTTAATTTAGAGGTACAACATGGAAAGTGGCCCTTCGGCCCAGGTTTCACGATGACCATCGACCACCCACACTCTAGTTCCATGTTATCCCACTTTCGCACCCTACATACTGGAAGCAATTTACAGAAGCCAATTAACCTACAAACCTGCACGGCTTTGGGATGTGGGACGAAACCGGAGCACCCAGAAAAAGAAACTAGGGAGAATGTGTAAACTCACAGACAGCACCCATAGTCAGGGTCAAACCCGGGTCACTGCCACTGTGAGGAGGCAGCAGCTCCACTGCTGCACCACTGTCCTACCTTTAAAAAAACCCGAGTGAAAATAATTCCTCTGAAGATTATACACATATTTAAATGAATGAGGTACCCAAGAAATATGTTTAATTTACAAACTCAATGAACGCATACTACTGGGGTCAGTCTAAATCAATAGGAATATAATTTGGTTATTATCAGACTGTCAGTGAGGTGGGGCAGTCTCATAATTGGGCTGACTAAATCAAAGTCAGGTGAAGAAGGTAGCGTGAGAAAGATCAGTTCATCTTTCGCACAAGGGTTCTTCCAGTTGTGTTCTCCTGCATGAGTGTTTTTGGCCATTAATTAATTAATTACCAGACTCAGATTGTCACTTGTAGAGTCTGAAGAAGGGTCCTGACCAGAAATATCACCAATCCACATTCTCCAGAGATGCTGCCTGACCCACAGAGTTACTCCAGCACCGTGTCTTTTTGAACAAATACTTGGGCAAAGGAATCAAATTCAAAGATTATCTCTGCTTCAAACCCTCAAATTTCACTGTACCTTAATTGCTACATGTAACAATAAATTGACCTTGAAACCCATATATTCCAGAACTGGAGAGGATATGCTTGACTTTAGAAACAAGACTATCCAAGTAAAGGCACTTCGGGAAGATCAAAACAAAATTAACCACATCGAACCTCTGCCAGACAAAATTGGCTGATTAAATTCACCAAGTGAATTGTGCAACGTGATATATTTTACATAGAACAGTACAGCACAGGTTCTTCGGCCCACAATGTTTAAGCCAAAGGTGAAGCAAAGTTAATATGATCTCATCTGCCTGTCCATGATGCACTCCCATGCACCTACAAAACGTTGAAGGTGACAAGTTGCTAGAAAGTTAAAGGATATGGGATCCTGGGCTTTATAAATATTGAGGAAGTACAAAATTCCAAAATTCAACTAAATAATTAGTTCCAATTGGTATTCAGAACACAAAAATTCTGAAGTGCACACATAAAAAGGAATAGATTAACTACAATGATTTGAGGAAGATGAAGATTCATAGAAATGTGTACAGACTAAATAAGCTGGTTGTTCTAACTAGTGTGGAGAAGAGAGAAGATTTGATATGCACATTTAACATTATAAAGGGTTTAGTTGGAATAATGAAAACCGTTTGATAATGTAACATAATGCAGAGGGCACAGGTGCAATGAGATCGACAAAAGGACCAGAGTCTATGCGAGGAGGAACCTTTGTTTTTAAATACAGTGGTTAGAGGTTTATGAAGTACAATCTGTTTGTGTGATGATTACAAATTAAACAAAAAATCTTTCAAATAGCCTTCTAAAGGAAATACAGGAAAAAAGATTGCTGAGATGTGGAGTAAGCATTAGGGAGTAGGATTAACTGGGTTGCCCACTGAAAGACATGCTACAAATGTACACAGATTAAATAGCTTCCTTCTATTCTATGATTTGATAATGGTTCTATGTGACCACCAGGGGTGCCAGGGAGATGGCCAGCCCTGCCGGCAGCCTGTTTTTTTTCCACTTTTTGTTATTTTTAGCGTCTGTTTAAAGTTTGTTTTTATGCTCTTCAGTTTGTTTAATGTGGGGAGCGTGGGGAGGGGATCGGGGGAAACTTTTTTTCAAGTCCTTACCTTCCCGGAGATGTGATCATTTTTCGGATCACATTCTCCGGGCTCTGCTGGAGCTGGGAACCGCCTCGGACTGATGGGGCGCGGACTTACCATCGGAGCCGATCCCTTGCCTGGGACCGCTCCCTCCACAACCACCGTGGACTTACCAACAAGGGCTCTAAGTTTCGGAAGAGGCAAGTCGGGAGCTCCAATGCCGCAGAAGGTTCGTCCAGCCCCGACGCGAGGATCGATCGCCTGGCGCGGGGGAACTTACATCCCCCCGATGCAGGAGCTGAACGCCTCGACATGGAGGGACCGAATGCCGCCAGCTACGGGAGTTAAGACCGTCCTGTCAACGGAGGGCTCGCAGCCCCCGACCAAGGAAGAACAAAGGAAGAGACTTGAACTTTATTTCGCCTTCCATCATAGTGAGGAATGTGTAGGAGTCACTGTGGTGGATGTTCATGTTAAATGTGTTTTTGAATCTGTTGTTTTAATTGTATGACTGACCTGGCCAGTGAAGTTCCTCTTGTGTTGCAAAACATTATTGGCGAATAAAATCTGATTCTGATGTTCAGCAATGATGAGGATCCAAATATTCCAGAATTGGCTTTATTAACACAATGTCAGATATTTCTTTCAAGTATAAATGTAGTATAGTTTGGTGATACAGAGCTGAAACAGGCCCTTCGGCCCACTGATTTAGCACCGACCAGCAATCACCCCGTACACAAGCACACCCTACACTGGAGACAATTTCCAATTCTTATCAAAGCCAATTAAAGCCAGCGGTAGAGTTGTTGCCTTACAGCGCCAGAGACCCGGGTTCAATCCCCACTACCGGTGCTATCTGTACGGAGTTTATGCGTTCTCCCCATGACCTGCGTGGCTTTTCTCCGAGTACTTCGGTTTCCTCCCACACTCCGAAGATGTACAGGTTTGGAGGTTAATTGGCTTTGGTAAAAATGTTAAAACTGTCCATCGTGTAGGATAGTGTAATTTGTTGGGATCGCTGGTCATTGCAGACTCGATGGGCCAAAGGGCCTGTTTCTGCACTGTATCTCCAAACTAAACAATTTTAAATATCAGCTGCTATATTTATGTACAAGCATAAAAATCAGCATTACATGAAGCAAGAAAATTCAATTTTGGGTTAGGTTGTGAAATAAAATGGGTAAACAATAAAGACCCTAGATTGGTAGGTTATGAGCAGAGTGGGAAACTTAGCAAACATGAAGACAAAGTCTACAGATGGCCACTGGCAAATTATGCAAGTGGGAAAAATAAGAGGTTATACTCATTTTGGTGGGGAAAATAAAGGTGATTTTTTATGCACAACGATCTGGGTGGAAATACGCTATAATCCCCAACTCAAAATTAATATGTAGCTGCAGCAATTAGATGAAAATGGCATGCAACTGCTCTTGGAAAGGGAATGGTAAACATAACGCCTACCCATAATTGTATAGGCGTATTATATACAGTTTCAAACCTCAAAAACAAGACAGACTAAAATGTCCTCATTGGCAATGCAGCAGATTGATTCATGATTAATTCCTAGTTATCAGGTAGTTGCCTTAATTGAGCAAATCCAACACGTGTTTAGAAGAATGAGTTAATTGCATTGAGACATACAATTCTGGGAGGTAATGACGGGGTTGATACTGTCAGGCCTTTCCCACTAGATGGAAAAGTCTCAGCATTAAAGATCACTGAATTAAGTCTGACGAATAAATTATAATAGAAAAAAGGAGTTCACTCAGAATGGTGAGATGCTGGCCCTGTTGGTCCATTGCTCCATAATTCATCATGCTTCATGTGTTCATTTTCGTAGTAATTAATTGTGATCCCCCGTCACAAAACTATGAAAATAAACCCCCTGGGGTTCCATCTCAAAGTGGCAAGTTCCAGACACTCAGCACTCTGAACAGTGAAAAAAATCTTCAACTTTCCTCCAATCCTCTACCATTAAATGTATTTTTCCTGCAGATATATCCACCCTGTTCACCATGTCCAACCCTCTCAATTTGATACAACTTACTTTGTTTTGTTCCAAAAGAAACCATTCCAGAACTCTACAAAATCTAGAGGCGAATGAGCTCTTCATATTGTTCTAACATGACCTGCTTGGTCTTACATTCTGTGCTTCAGCTTCTAAAGTGTCCAAATGAACCTTTTAAATGTTGATTATCTGTTCTGTGATCTGCACTTGAGGTAACAAATAGGTTTGAAAATAAAGAACTTGGCACTAATCACTGTGAAATCCCACTGAAAGTGCAACTCCCGTTGACCATTTTAAAATTAATGTGAGATTCTGGTGCTGCTTCACCATTAGTATTTATTATCCATCCCCAACATGCCATGGCAGTACAAGTGAACTGCATATTTGAACTTCTGCAGTCCACCTAATTAAGATACAATCAGTAATGCAAATCAATATTTGTACTTTACTTTGGGAGAAGGGCAATGATAAAATGAATAAACTTAAGTTGGCAGGGGTGAAGGCTATCATGTGAAACTCATACAGCAATGTTCAGGGACTGAAATCATGCATCCCCAACAACCATATCATCTTTCGTTGTGCACGTTATGACTTCAACTAGCATAGAATTTTCTTCTCCATTTCCACTGACCAATTTTACCCAGTCTCTTTGATGCTACAAACAATTCTATGATGCATCAATTTCAAGAACAGGCACCATTACCTCATCTCTGGAATTACACGTGTTTGGACTGATTATAAAGAGCTTTGAAGCCAATTGATCCTGGTGCAAACCAATCCCATGTCAGTAAGTGGGTTACTTAGCAAGAAATGATGCTAGTTTTCTTGAATGCTTTCAGAAATGCAGGTCTTTTCCCACAGCCTTCATTATAAATAACATTATAAATTGTAGATTGATACAAAATGCTGGAGTAACTCAGCGGGACAGGCAGCATCTCTGGTGGGAAGAGACGGTGACATTTCGGGTCGAGACCCTTCTTCAGACTAGAGCCAAAGTAAAGGGAAATGAGAGATATAGACAAATGAGTGATAAAGGAAACAGGCCATTGTAAGTTGTTTGCTGGGTGAGAACGAGAAGCTGTTGCAACTTTGGTGGGGGAGGGATGGTGAGAAGGGGAATGCAGGGGTTACTTGAAGTTAGATAAATCAATATTCATGCCGCTGGATTGCAAGCTTCATTCACATTATCCATTGTGTTGGCTGGAAGCCAGTGAATTAGAAAGGAAACAACATCTATCAGCCATCAGCTTTTTTTTGAACACATAGTGCAAGCCCAAAGTTCAAGGGAACTACTGAGGAGACAAATGCTATCAGCTAAACTGTCTGAATGAATGTACCACTGATCCCAGCAGAGCAGTGTTATGCCAAAGAGAGGGACTAGATTCACATCACACCCACATTTTATTCTAGGGATCCTTCACAGATGATATTTAACAACATTTAATTCAATTGTGTGGGAAAAGGTAACGCATTTTATTTTCTGCTTTTGATACACAAATGTTTTTTCATTTTTTTTCATGATTTAAATTGGTCTCATCATCTTCAGACACCTCTTTGACCACTGGCAACATTTCACGGCAGGGTCATGCAAAATGCTCTGAGAACTAGTCACAGTTTAGGGCTTTGCCAGGTGTCTGATACATCTGGACTGTTCAACTGTCCACAAATTAAAAAGTATATGTGGGCAGGACTGCAACAGTGAGTCTGGGCAGCAGAGAAGGTCATGGATGATCTGGCTTATTCCTCTCTGCCATTTCATGTTAGCAGCATTCATTGCTTCTATTTGCATAGATGTTGCCTAACCTGCTGACTGTTTCCATCAGTTTTACTTCAGATTTCCAGCATCTGCAGTGAGATGTGGACCAAGTACAGTTTTTTTATAACAATGGACTCCTCAGGAAGACAAGATAGAATAGCCACTTGGCATTTCTGGACAAATATTCACGCAAAGTGGTGTCACTTTAGCATTCAAAGAATAAGCTCCCCCATTGTTGAAAATCCTCAAGTAGTTATCTACAAGTCTTGTAGCAAGTCATGTGCTTTAGTAAAGCATACAGTGGCAGAGTGCGAAACTTGGTAAAATATTTCAAATATTTAATTGTTTCGTTTTAATGTTAGATTCTATTTACATTTATTGTGGTAAATAAGCAACACAATATGGTAAACAACCAGACTGATGATTAGGTTTAAGAAAGAACTGCAGATGCTGGAAAAATCGAAATTAGACAAAAATGCTGGAGAAATTCGGCTTCAGAATAGGAGACCGGAAACGTCACCTATTCCTTCGCTCCATAGATGCTGCCTCACCCGCTGAGTTTCTCCAGCATTTTTGTCTACCTCAGACTGCTGTTTAGGAATCAGTTTGATACGAACCATTGTTTTAGCAGAGGATCTAGTTCAATGTATGGGAGATAGAACCTCGTGTTATAGAAAATTGCATTATAAAAACAATTGGGTCAATGGGGAAAGGAAGTTAGCGGCTAGAATATTTCAGGCTTGAATTGCAAAATTATTTTTCCCAGAAGGATTATCAAAAATAACCATGTCTTTAATAGCTGTTTATTTTTACATATATGTTACATGGTTTAACAGAGCATTATTGCACAAGTGCCATGAGAATTGATTGCTGGTCACTTTCTATGGCCTCCCAGGGTGAAGCTGACAGACGGTGCCCTTAAGAGACAATGGTATCCGATTACTGTAGCCAGATACATGAAAACAAGTTCCCTTTTACCTAGGCAGCTTTTTTTTTTCTGCTTGTCAATTTCCAAAGTAACTTAAGTGGTTCTCTAGTTACAATATAAATCACATTACAACCAATCTGATTTGCGTAATACAAAACGCAGTACACAATTTGTCATTTGTTCTATTTGTGTGGTGGATAATAGTAGGATTTGGTGAGTCTCTGGAATTCTCTGCCACAGAAGGTCGTTATACTCTCTAGAATTTAGGAGACTGAGAGCGGATCTTATAGAAACTTTCAAAATTCTTAAGGGGTTGGACAGGCTAGATGCAGGAGGATTGTTCCCGATGTTGGGGAGGTCCAGGACAAGGGGACACAGCTTAAGGATAAGGGGGAAATCCTTTAGGACCGAGATGAGAAGGACCTTTTTTCACACAGAGAGTGGTGGGTCTCTGGAACTCTCTGCCACAGAGGGTAGTTGAGGCCAGTTCATTGGCTATATTTAAGAGGGAGTTGGATGTGGCTCTTGTGGCTAAAGGGATCAGGGGGTACGGAGAGAAGGCAGGTATGGGATACTGAGTTGGATGATCAGCCATGATCATATTGAATGGCGGTGCAGGCTTGAAGGGCCGAATGGCCTACTCCTGCACCTATTTTTCCTATGTTTCTATTAAATGAGAACTTACCAGTTTGAAGTTTGATCTTGATTTTATGAGGAGTTACGTTGGTGATTACGTGAAGAAGGCCCGCCAGGCCGCATGCGCAGCAAACTTCAAAGCAGCGGCATGAAATCACAAATAAACAACACCGAAGTAAACAGTAAGATCAGTGACTTGAGAACTACCAGATGATCTTTTATGAGAGAGGGTTGGGCGTGGTGGGCACGTAATCACCAACTCCTCATAAAATCAAGATCAAACTTCAAACTGGTAAGTTATCGTTTAATCTTACTATTTTACTTCGGAGTCACGCGAGTGATTCCGTGAAGAGTTCAAAGCTTTGTGATTTCATGCCGCAGATTACAATCTCGGCATCTCACTGCATTTGATTGACTCGAAAGAGAAATAAATGCATTACTAATAACATTGTATTCAATGTAATGATAGGGTTTATTTAACAATGTAAACAAACAACAGTACCCCTAAAATGTAGGTACTTAAAATGTCATTGGCAAACAGCCCTGGATTGACAATTGGCCGATGATAAAATTCTGAAACATCAGCTCATTTGCCCATCCGACGGCCGCTAAAATTTGGTCGAAGAACACATCCCTCCCTTTGGCCGCCAACATAGCTGCTGCCCTAGTATAATGAGATGTAAACACACTAAATTATATACTGACGTTGATGCTGACCTGGTGGAATGAGACATACAATCGTCAATGTTAATACCTGTTGCAGCCACCTTGAAATAGTCTGAACCGACCTTCTCTTGTGTAATTGTTTATTAACTAATACACAGTGCTGAATCCATACTTCTAAGGATTCTGGTGGCCTTGATAACATAAAAATGAGACCGTGGGGTATTCGAAATCATCTTAAAAATCATGCCAGCCCTAGTCTGCTGCTCTGCTAGTGTAGACCAGAATGTAAAATGTAATGGCATGAACAGCCAATTCCATCCTGTCCAGCCACAGCGTTTGCAATGTTTTGCCGTCGTGCTGATATTAGAGTCATGACTAAGGATGTAGCTGGAACCCCTTGGTGAAGTAATGTTTACACATTTACAATAACCAACTTCATAATCTTGTGATGTGAGTACTTGTATCAAGATCTTTTTAACAACTTGATATCCAGGTTGAACCCGACAATGTAGTTCCTTTATGTTACAGCTGTAATTTCTCTTTAACTGAACTATTGTCAATATCACTTAAAATGAACTGGAAATGTCAGTAATTTGTATTGTATCAAATGTATAATTAATATTTAACAAACATTTCTGATCCCCTCAATAGAGATGTACTGCTTTTTTGGATGCTATCCATGCATACTGCAGTGAACACCCTCATGGCTAAATGTGACAACCTGAGGCATAAGTCAATCCATTGAAAATGTGGAAGTCAATAATCATTTTACTGTGCAAAAACCAGTCTCCTGAACCACAGTTTAAAACAGCAAGTTCTTGCTTTTTGGCATAACTGTACCGTTGTGCCATAATGCCAGATGAAGCAGGCAACACGGACGCTTGGCCAGTCCGATAGTACGAATCCAAATGAGGTCTTGCTGATTGTTTTAAGACCCAGCTAATGAGGAAGACATAAAGTCCATTCCTCCTATTGAAGCGAGAATGTATTTCTCCACACTGTTGTGTCCCATATTTTTGCAAACAGTGAAACATGCATAAACATGACGAACATTTGATGAAGTATTGAACCATGCTTTCATCATACTTTGAGATCCAACACTTATTCTGTGTTATCATCAATCTAAACTGGACGATACACCAGTGGCAAGGAGATTAATTACAGGATATTCTTCCTAATTACCATGAGACTATAAAATATGTCACCATTGTGGAGTAGCAACTTAAATTTGTGCATGAAGAATATGTATATTCACTCAAAATCTTACTCAACGGTGCATTTAGTGTATATATTTAGTTGATACTAACAACTGAAGAATTGGTAACTCATGCAATCTCCACGACCTATGAGTAGGTGATGGTATTTGGAACTTCTCATCTTAGAGTTCTAAACATCAGTTCATATTAACTGAATTCAACCGACCACACTACTGTAGCAAGTTTCACGTTCAATGAGTTATTGTTATGTTCAGCAATGCTGAATACTGTTACTTCATCATTGTGGCTGAAGTAGCCTCAGCTGACAATAGCACAAGGTTGTTAGCAATGATCTAATTGCTACTTACACAATATCAGTTCCTTGATTTGCTCAGCTGCAACACAGCTGCTATATTGCCAATTACTCTTAATGAAATCAGTTTTGTAACAGATTGCTATAACCCCAAACTCTTGCCACAAGGCGGAGACAAGGCTAATAATAATTAAAGGTAAATCCCAATGACCAACAAACAGTTTATCCCATACTGCAAAGCTTTACTGTTATAGTGCAGTTATATCGTCTTTGATAACCTTTGTAATGGGTTTTGTATAACATGTATCTCTTACCTTATGAATCTGTTGAAGTCAGGAATAAGTTTTTACATTCGGAAAGTTCATATGCCCGATACTCTCCATTCTTCATAATAACATGCCAATCCTGCCTGGGTGCATGGGTGGTTTGTATGAGAACTTCTGCCCAATTTCCAAACCCTGGCCATAATCCAACTTACTTGGAATGCTCCGGCTGTGTCTCAACCAAATATTTTTACCCTTTGTGTGTTGTACAAACAAATGTAAATATTACAACTTGTGAACGGTGCACCACCCAAATTTTGGAAGTGCTAGACCCATTTAGTTGAGCATGATTGGCATGGAATTTCTGAGTTCTCATGCTGCCTTCAGCTCCAGTGAACCGCTACTGCCGATGAGCACCTGGGGTGCGTTCTGAACGATGACTTTTGCCCGTTGCTGGCCAAACTAATTTATCTGCCAGGCTTCTTCCCCTGTAGAATAGACCTACCTGAATAACCGATTCAGCGGCTGGCTCCCACATCCCCCTGCTGGCGTTGTTCACTGCCGGCACATATGTGCTTGAGTCTGTTCTATTGACATCTGTAGAACCCGGAGTCATCTTGACCTTTTGCTCTTCCCTCCTCAGAGAGGGTGATTCGTAGGCAACTCTAACAGGCACTGCCGCAGGCCGTAGGATACAAATACTGATACGAACCCATTGGCCTTAACCCAATAGAATATTTTACTGGGATGGCAACTTTATTGTCAGGAAAGGTACCTCTGACACGTGCCCTTCATCCCTTTGGGTATGCCCCACGGCCATACCCTGAGACAGTGTCAACATCTTGGTCTCTGCCTCCGAGAGTGAGACCTTTGCAGCGCTGTATACAACAGTTGCTGTATTTAGGATAGTCGCTTCAATGCACTATCCAGCCCCGGTGAGGAATTCATCCGCCGACTCCGTGGGCCTTGCTCTCTAGCCCCGGTGGAGAATCATCTCTCGACTCCGCGGGCGAGCAGATACGTGTGAATTTGAGCAACCCAGTCCCAGGCGTTGTTGGCGCCGCCTTTCATAAAGGCTGGTGCTTTTTGACATGAAGAGCCCTGCATCAGGCGCTGTTGGCACGGCTCTCCCGTAGGCCGGCACTTCACACATGAAGCAGCCCTGTCAGGCGCTGCTGGCACGGCTCTCCCATAGGCCGGTAATGTCATAAATGAAACAGCCCTGTATCAGGTGCTGCTGGCACGGCTCTCCCGTAGGCCGGCACTTTCATATATGAAGCAGCCCTGTCAGGCGCTGCTGGCGCTGCCTGTCCCATAGGCCCGTACATTTTACACATGAACATATAACAATAACTTTTTACTTTGCCTTTAGCTTACTTAAAGAAAAAACACTATAAAATACATACTTTTTATTATAAGGAGAAACCCTTTATAGCCCGACTCACCTGAGTCCAAATAGGGCTGAATGAGTCCCAGTAATTTCTTGACTGGGAACCAACGTCTGTGAGCCACTGACCCCACTGTCAGTGGCTCCAGCGTTGCTTCCTTGCCGTTTCAACGGCATCCCACAGGCTGGGAGCCGCTGACCCCCCCAGTCAGCTTAATTTCTTGCCGTTTTTACGGCATCCCTGCAGGCTGGGGAGTCGCTAACTGCACTGTTAGCGGCTCCTTATCACGCAACCCGATCAATTTTGCCGGTTTATCCGCATTTGCGGTCGGACTGGAATTTCCCCACAGTCCATAACCGGCAACTTGTCGGGCTGCGAAACTGGCAGGAAAAACCTCTGTAAAAAGAGGCTCCTGCCTAAAAACCCCTGGTAAGTAAAAAACCAAACTTACCTTTTAAGTTTAACTTACCACCGGCAGGAGCTCTGTCCTGCCAGACTGGTGCTTGCGAAAATGCGGCTGACGTAATGCTGCGCATGCGGCCTGGCGGGCCTTCTTCACGGAATCACTCGCGTGACTCCGAAGTAAAATTGTGTAATAGCAGAACTACATGAACGTACAATAAATGGACTTGGTGAGTAAAGGACTTGGATAAATTTACATTTAACAAATGAATAGATTTGATTATTACACGTTAGACACATCAATTTGTTGCAGCAAGAGTACACGGGTGATGGAAACCAGTATAATCCATGTTGATCACACTCACAACAATTGTCTCCAGCTTGAAGAGCCACAGCTCAGAGGGGATGAGCGAGAAATAAAGGCCACGTGCATCAGGGAAGGAGAAAGTTGACTGGAGATTGCTCCAACAAACCTGCACAGCTGTAGGAATACATACTGCAGAAACAAGGACAGAGTCCCCCTTGTCCTCACCTTCCACCCTACCAGCCGTCACATACAACATATAATCCTCCGACATTTTCGCCACTTCCAACGGGATCCCACCACTGGCCACATCTTCCCATCTCCACTCCTTTCTGCTTTCCGCAGAGACTGTTCCCTCTTTAACTCCCTGGTCAATTTGTCTCTTCCCACCCAAACCAGCCCCTCCCCTGGCACTTTCCCTTACAACCGCAGGAAATGCTACACTTGTCGCTTTACCTCCCCCCTTGACTCCATCCAAGGACCAATGCTGTCTTTCCAGGTGCGGCAGAGGTTCACCTGCACCTCCTCCAACCTCATCTATTGCATCCACTGTTCCAGGCGTCAACTGCTCTACATCGGTGAGACCAAGCGTAGGCTTGGCGATCGCTTCGCCCAACACCTCCGCTCAGTTCACAATAACCAACCTGATTTCCCGGTGGATCAGCGCTTCAACTCCCCCTCCCATTCCGAATCCGACCTTTCTGTCCTGGGCCTCCTCCATAGCCATATTGAGGCACTGCAAATTGGAGGAACAGCACCTCATATTTTGCTTGGGCGGTTTACACCTCAGCGGTGTGAACATTGACCTCCAATTTCAGGTAGTCCTTGATTTCTCCCTCCTTCCCAGCTCTCCCACAGCCTACCGTCTCCGCCTCTTCCTTTCTTTCCCCCCACCTCCGACCGACATCAGTCTGAAGAAGGGTCTCGACCAGAAACGTCGCTTATTCCTTCGCTCCATAGATGCTGCCTCACCACCCTGAGTTTCTCCAGCTTTTTGTCTACCTTCGATTTTTCCAGCATCCGCAGTTATTTCTTAAACATACTGCAGAAATGGTTGCATGCCTTCAGAAATGCAGGTCTTTTTCCATAGCTTTCAATAAGATCAGAGTGCTGAACATACGACTCAAAAGATTGAGGTGCTGGAAACTTATTTTAATTCATGGGGCACTAACAGTAGTAATTCATGGGGTAACCAGATGGTGATTAACAGGAGCCCTAATGAGACCACACCTGGAGTGTCCTAGTGAGACCACACCTGGAGTGCCCTAGTGAGACCACACCTGGAGTGCCCTAGAGAGCACACCTGGAGTATTGTGTGCAGTTTTGATCCCCTAATATGAGGAAGGACATTCTTGCTATTGAGGAAGTGCAGCGTAGATTTTACAAGGTTAAATCCTGGGATGGTGGGACTGTCATATGCTGAGAGAATGGAGCAGCTGGGCTTGTACACTCTGGAGTTTAGAAAGATGAGAGGGTATCTCATTGAAACATATAAGATTGTTAAGGGTTTGGACACACTAGAGGCATGAAACATGTTCCCGATGTTGGGGGAGTCCAAAACCAGGGGCCACAGTTTAAGAATAAGGAGTAAGCCATTTAGAACGGAGACGAGGACATTTTTTTTCTCACAGTGAGTGGTGAGTCTGTGGAATTCTCTGCCTCAGAGGACGGTGGAGGTGGGTTCTCTGGATGCTTTCAAGAGAGAGCTAGATAGGGCTCTTAAAAATAGCGGAGTCAGGGGATATGGGGAGAAGGCAGGAACGAGGTACTGATTGGGGATGATCAGCCATGATCACATTGAATGGTGGTGCTGGCTTGAAGGGCCGAATGGCCTACTCCTGCACCTATTGTCTATTGTACTCAGAAAGTTGTTCTGTTGGAATGGGCTTCCTTTGAATTGAGCGGGGACTAGAGTCTTCATTAAACAAATAACTGGAGCTGTTGATAAGGCTTTACGCTGTTGATAAGGATTCTCATGAGGGAAAAGTTTGAAGTTAGAGAAAGTCTTCAGTATAGGTTATGGTGTAAGGTAGCAAAATGGGTAATGAAAGCCAGATTATATAAGGTACAAAGGAGACAAAAAATATACCTGTAGCTTGCACAGAGCAGGAATAAAATGGCAAAAAGAAACCAACAAAAATAAACCTGCTTATAGATAATAGACAATAGGTGCAGGAGTAGGCCATTCGGCCCTTCGAGCCAGCACCGCCATTCAATGTGATCATGGCTGCTCATCCACATGTTTTTCTGATGATCATAGCCAAGATCCTAATGGTCTATTCTTGATACTGTTTATATTCTTATGAAAAGGGAGATTTTTTTTGGTGTGGGAAGGATGGGGTGAGGCAGGTTAGAAGCACAGAAGAAATAAGCATGTGCCTGTTTTCTATAGAAATCCTTGAATATATCAAAATGTCACTGGAAGCTTGTTAATGCACTGTACCTTGCAGTATCACAATTAAACTATTTGAAAGGTCATCTTTTATGAGGACATTGCAGTGCAATGATGCCAAAACATCATAATGGGATTGCAAAATAGAAATCGATCCATTACCTGCAATGAAGTCAGAACACTGCTGGAGATGATGATAAGCAACCAGAAGTCCATCTGGAAAAACTGAGAAATCATGTAGGCCATGTATGCTGGAAACACCAGCAAAAACAAACACAAACTGACTGCTCGAAAGTGTTTCCACAGACTCCTAAAAGAAAGCAAAAGATGACATAAACATGTGATATTAAATTTCACGACAATTGAAAAATGCTTTGCGCTTTAGACATTCACTCCAATTTTGAGGAGGAAGTCAGACGTCTATTCTGTTCTTGGCCTCAGTAACCCTGTTTCCAATCTATGACAAGTCAGTCCTATTTACACAAACTCTTGACAATTCTTGTCTTTATGGTGACTCGAAAAAATTCCTTCCCTGGTGATTACTGAATACTGAAATATAAATGTGATATGTTGTAAAGGTAAATAATCCTCACTAATTTTGTGCCCATACCCAAGGCTCCAAACTTACCGCTGGGGGCTAAACAGACAATTTAATACCACAATTCTCAAAATTATTGAGGGAGATCAAGTATAAGCATTCGGACGTCATGCTGCAGCTTTGGTTAGACTGCATTTGGAGTATTGTGCGTCTTCCTGGTTGCCCCATGACAGGACAATCGTGGAGGCTTTTGAGAGAGGGTGCAGAAGAGGTTTACCAGAATGCTGCCTGGATTAAACGATATTAACAACAAAGGGAGGTTGGATAAAAATGAATGTTTTCTCTGGAATGGAGGTTGAGAGTAGTCCTGATAGAAGTATATAAAATTATGAGAGGCATGGATAGGAGAGACAGTCAGAACCTATTTACCTGGGTGGAAATGTCAGACTCAAGGGCACTGCATTAATATGAGAAGAGATGTGTGGGGAGAGTGGTGGGTGCGTGGAATATGCTGCCAGTGATGGTGGTGGAAGAAGATATGATAGTGGCATTAAGAAAGCTTTTTAGATGGCATATGGATCTTCAGAAAATGGAGAGAAATGGATCATAGAAACATAGAAAATAGGTGCAGGAGTAGGCCATTTGGCCCTTCGAGCCTGCATCGCCATTCAATATGATCATGACTGATCATGTGCAGGCGGAAGAGGTTAGTATAACTTGGCATCATGTTTGACATGGACATTGTATGTCAAAGGGTCTGTTTCTGTGTTGTACTGTTCTATGTGTATGTGTTATGCATTTACTCCTAGTCAGAGGATAAGCAAGAGCAGGGGGAATGATTTGACCAACATACAATTTTAAAATATGCTTCTTTTTTTTAACATTCACAGGTTTCAACATCTAATGACCAGTTTCTCTATTTTAATTTTTTTCAATTCATAATTTTTAACATAATGTCATTAATAAAGTAGAGGACATTTAAAATCTTATACAAACAAGCAGAGTGAACATGGTATAATGCAATTTTGTTTTTTTTCTGAATATTAGTTCGTTGAGGATGTAATGAGCAAAGTAGATAAGAGAGAACCAACGGATGGAGCACATTTAGATTTGCAGACAAATATTGAAAAGATGCAACATAAACTGTTGGTACAAGAATTATGACACGGAGGTATATTTTTAGCATGGATAGAGTGTTTGTCAAATAAATAGAATTTATACAAGTCATTTTCATGGGGGTAAAATGTAACCGGAAGAAAAGCACAGTCCTCAAATATTTACAATTTACTTGTACTGCAGCAAAAGCTGACAGGGGACGATGGGAAAACAAGTTATGATGAAGTCACAAAGAGTATGGAAAGAATAACAATAGGTTCAGAGAGTGGACAAACATATGGCAGATGGAGTGCAATATAACTTTATTGCCTTCGGTAGGAAGAATGACAAATATTAATTTTATTAAAAGGCAGTCACAATACTTAAAATAAACATGACACAAATTCCATCTTCCCCATCATGTTAGTGATGGAAGGTGACATCACCAGGTCCGTCAAACAGCAGTTACCAATAGCATTTTATCGGAATGCATTACAGCATGGCTTGGGAACAGCTCCATCCAAGATCGCAAGAAATTGCAGAGTGGTGGCCCAGATGAATACACAAACCTACCTTCCTTACATTGACTCCTACACTTCATGCTGTCTTGGCAAGGCAGCCAGCATAATCAAGGACCAATTTCATCCCGGTCACTCCTCCTCCTCCACTCTCCCATCAGGTAAGAGGTACAGAAGTTTGAAAACACTCCAGATTCAGGGGTAGTTTCCTCACAGGAAACAGGCAACTGAACAGTCCTCTAATCATGCGCGGTCCTGACCCATCTACCTCATTGGAGACTCTTAAACTATCTTAAATCAAACCATATTGGACTTCATTGCTTTACCTTGCATTAAAGGTTGTACCTTTATCTGTGGACAGCTTGAATGTGTTTTTCTTTGACCGGAGAGCATGCAAACAAAACCTTTTCACTATACCTTGGTACATGTGACAATAATAAACTAAATTGAACTAATTCAAGTTTCAGCATTGGGCTCCAGACCTCAGAACATCTTAATATCACCTTCTATACTCAATATCCTGCCAATGTACCAAAAGCCTTCTAGATCAATACTGATCCCTGAGGAACAACACTAATTATAAGCCTCCAGTCTGAAGAACAACCTTCTACCATAAGCCTCTGCTTCTTCCCATGAAGCCAATTCTCTATCCAGTCAGACAAAAATGCTGGAGAAACTCAGCGGGTGAGGCGGCATCTATGGAGCTACCCAGATGCTGCAGATGCTGGACAGATGTCTATCCAGCATCTGCAGCTCCTTCTTAAACTCTCTATCCAGTCAGCTAGCTCTATCTGGATCCCATACTATCTAACCAACTTGGGTTTCTGAGGGTCCCCATTCTTTCTCTCTCTCTTTGCCCTGTTTTCTTTCATATACTTAAAATGTACATGGCTTTTCCTTACTAGTATCTGCCACAGTTATCTTCTGCCCTTTTTATCCTGCTGATATCCTCCATAAGTATGCTCATCCTTCATCAAAACTACTCCAGGGATAAACTTAATCCCAGCTGCCGATACGCGTCTCATACCTCCCTCTTTTCTTGGTCAGAGATTCAATTGCTCTCATCAACCAAACTGCTTTACTCTCACATGTTTTGCCGTCTCCTACAGAAAGATGCCCACCTTAAATTCTTGTAATTACACTTTTAAAAGCATCCCACTGTCCAGACTTCCATTTGCCCACAAACAATCTACTCTAATTTCTATTGGATTTAAGAGTTAGATAAAGCTCTAGGGGCTAGTGGAATCAAGGGATATGGGGAGAAGGCAGGCACGGGTTATTGATTGGGGACGATCAGCCATGATCACAACCTCACTGGATGAACTACCTCTGTCCCCCATTTGATCCAGCCTCTCAATTGCCTAAATCCTGCCTCCCCTGCCAATCTAGTTAAAAACTCAACTGTGTAGCACTAACAAGCCTCCCACTGCACCAACTCCTCGGCCACGCATTCATTTGTACTAACTTCCTATTCCTACCCAGATGACCCCAATGCAGCTTCAGTTCCCCGTCGCGGCCTACAAGGAGCTGAAACCAGGATACAATTCCCACAATTCCCTCATCAGGGACACCTGCAAATTCCCAGAATTCCTGCAGGAGGAAAACTGCACCATTTCCACTGCGTTCACTGCTGCACTAAAACTGAAGAGGAAACACCAGACTAAATCTTTACCTTCTGCCCCCCTCTGCTCAGCCTCCTCGCCAAAGCCTCACACTTACCCTCAACACAGCACCACCTCCTCCATGCAACCTCTCCCCCAACATGGCCGCTCCGCAACCTCGTCTTCTTTTTATTAACTGCTTAATTACACAATTTTGATCACTCAACCAATCTTTTGTTAAGGATGTGACATCGAGCCTGGCTTTTGAAATCTCCCGCTACTGCACCGACACAAAGACTCACTCAACCAATCCAACGACTGCCTTTCTCAAACAATGATCTGCAGAGCAGTAGGATTTGTGAAGATTATTGCTGAAGCACCTCTACATTAAAACAATGGAATAAAATGTACTGATGAAGGCTCAATAACTTTTAAGTGTTATTTTTTCCCTAAGGTTTCAAGTAATTAAAAAATGTAATCACAATTAATCATGTAATTAAAGATAATTGCAAGTTAATTGTGGTTTTAATTGCACAGTAAACCAACAACAGGATACTAATCCCCTTGAATGGTCTAATGGGAAACATTTTGCCTCTAAATTTAAATGAACCAGAAAAAGCTGTTTTGGCTTTATAATCTTTACTGATGCAATTTAAAAGTTATCAAGAAGTTAATTCTGTCTATAGGCTTGAAGCTCCCTTTCTCTTTCATCTTTCCTCTTAAATACCCCCCAATTTCATTTGCCTCACCACTGGTAAATGCATGGCCGAGTGAGACTTACTGCTAAACCTATATAACAGATTTATATTGGTTTATATGATATTCAAAGGGGGAAGGAGCGTGGAGACAGAATAATGGAAGCAAGGAACCCATCTACACCACTCCTAGCGATCACTGCTCAAATCCCTACCTAGTCTGGGGACTAATAATCAACCAAAGTCGGTTCAAGACAATACAAGGCTTGAGATTCAATTCTGCATTATATCTAGTAAAGCCGCAAACGATGAACATAACAAGTTACTTGTCAGTCTCAATGCCAGCAAAGCTACAGCTAACCTGGTCCTATCCCAAGTCCATGTCATGTGAACGCATCGCTATTCAAATGACTCTTAAGCTTCAGTAAAAAGAGCAAAATCTGAGTGCCGTTTTAGTTTCCTATTCTGGAAAAAGCTGAATCTTTGTTCATCTCCCCTTTCCACTGCAAGCTTTTACACATCTCCCCACCCCCACTTCAACCTTTCTCCTTACCCCCTCTCTCAAAATGTGTTTGCCCAGCTATCCAAAGGTGCTGACTCTCTAGTGAATATTTCACAGCAAACTGGGCTTTTTATGTTATAATGCCAAACCCAATATACTAAAGCCTCACAATAACGAGGAGAATATACCAAAGACCCCGTTATAATGGATTTTGGTTATAGCGGACCCAACTGCCATAAAGAGAGTTTGCTGTTTCATGGAATGACCACTTGGTGGATGGAGCACGTCTTGGTTTAGTTTAGTTTTGAGATACAGATATTGTACACTGATGTGTTCACTTCCCCTTGTCCTCACCTTCTACCCTACCAGCCGTCACAAACAGATAATCCTCCAATATTTTCGCCACCTCCAACAGGATCCCACCACTGGCCACATGTTCCCAACTCCTCCCCTTTTGGTTTTCCGCAGAGACCGCTCCCTCCGTGACTCCTTGGTCAATTTGTTCCTTCCCACCCAAATCACCCCCTCCCCTGGTACTTTCCCTTGCGACCGCAGAAAATACTACACTTGTCACTTTACCTCCCCCCTCGTCTCCATCCAAGTACCCAAGCAGTCTTTCCAGGTGAGGCAGAGGTTCACCTGCACCTCCTCCAACCTCATCTATTGCATCCGCTGTTCTAGGTGTCAACTGCTCTACATCGGTGAGACCAAGCGGAGGCTTGGCGATCGCTTCGCCCAACACCTCTGCTCAGTTCGCATTAACCAACCTGATTTCCTGGTGGCTCAGCACTTCAACTCCCCCTCCCATTCCAAATCCGACCTTTCTGTCCTGGGCTTCCTCCATGGCCAGAGTGAGGCCCACTGCAAATTGGAGGAACAGCACCTCATATTTTGCTTGGGTAGTTTACACCCCAGCGGTATGAACATTGACTTCTCCAATTTCAGGAAGTCCTTGCCTTCTCCCTCCTTCCCCTCCCCAGCTCTCCCACAGCCTACTGTGTCCGCCTCTTCCTTTCTTCTTCCCCCCCTCCACTTCAGTCTGAAGAAGGGTCTCGACCTGAAACGTCACCTATTCCTTCGCTCCATAGATGCTGCCTCACCGGCTGAGTTTCTCCAGCATTTTTGTCTACCTTTGTACATTGATATTGCGCTGTTTATTCCACTGTCCTTATTATAATCATAATCATACTTTATTAGCCGAGTATGTTTTGCAAGATAAGAGGAATTTGATTTGCCATACAGTCATACCAATAAACAGCAACAAAACACACAAAATACATTTTAACATAAACATCCACCACAGTGACTCCTCCTCATTCCTCACTGTGATGGAAGGCAAAAAAAAATTTCAAACTCTTCCCTTCTTTGTCCTCCCGCGGTCGGGGGACTCGAGCCTTCTGTTGACAGGGCGAGAAAGATGAGGGGGGATCTTATAGAAACATATAAAATTATAAATGGACTGGACAAGCTGGATGGAGGAAACATGTTCCCAATGTTGGGTGAGTCCAGAACCAGGGGCCACAGTCTTAGAATAAAGGGGAGGTCATTTAAGACTGAGGTGAGAAAAAACTTTTTCACCCAGAGAGTTGTGAATTTGTGGAATTCCCTGCCACAGAGGGCAGTGGAGGCCAAGTCACTGGATGGATTTAAGAGAGTTGGATAGAGCTCTAGGGGCTAGTGGAGTCAAGGGATATGGGGAGAAGGCAGGCACGGGTTATTGATAGGGGACGATCAGCCAAGATCACAATGAATGGCGGTGCTGGCTCAAAGAGCCGAATGGCCTCCTCCTGCACTTATTTTCTATGTTTCTATGATCCTGGCTCCCGTAGCCGGCTGTCGGGCTCTCCACATCAGGGTGATCAACCTCTCGCATCGGGGGGGATCTCAGCTCCCCCGTGCCAGGCAATCAGACCCCGGGTCGGGGCTGGTCCAGCCTCTTCCAACTTTGGAGCTTCCTGACATCAGTCTCTACCCGAGACTGCGAGGTCCTCGATGTTGGAGTGTTGCCGCGGTTGGAGCGTCGATCCCAGGCAAGGGGTCGCAGGCTCCGATGGTAAGTCTATGGCCCCATGTTGGGCTCAAAGTCAGTCTCGAGCAGCACCATGATGTTTGGCCGCAGAGCGACAGGAGATAGAATCCAGGGAAAAAAAAAATTCACATCTCCGACAAGGTAAGAGATTAAAAAAGTTCCCCTCTACCCCTTCCCCCACATTAAACAAACCAGAGAACATTAACACATACTTTTTAAAACACACTAAAAATAACAAAAAAGACGAAAAGACAGACAGACCGTTGGCGAGGCTGCCATTGCTGACGGCTCCACCCGGTATTACTGTACAAATAAAAGCGTTTTAAGTAGTTAGGAGAACTACACATTTAAAAAGTGTTTTCTAATCATTTTAGATTAGTTTAGAGATACAATGTGGGAACACCGAGTCCATGCTGAACAGCGATCACCCTTATGGGCCTGTCCGTCTTGGGCGACTCTTTAAGCGACAGCTAGGGACTAGTTTTAATGGAATTCACCTACGGCACATGGGGACAACCTACGACAGCAAAAATTGCCGCCGTGCCGTCCCAAGGTATTGTGCGTGTTTTGCCCTCTCTGTTTATTATGTAGTGTATGTTTACTGCCTGTTTTTCCATTAGTACTGTACATATTAACCGCCTTATTCCATTATAGTGTACAATCAGTAATAAGGGATACCATCTCCCCCCTGTGTAATCCATTATACCAAGGGTTTACTGTACTCATGCCTATTGCCTTGTTTTAGCTATGAACCCAGTAGAGTAGTCTCGTCTCGAACCAAATTCCTCTTGAGGCAATTTTCTCTTGTGTCATGTCTGATATAGTAAGATATCAGTTACCTATTCTTTTCCTAAATTGTAAATAGGACACCACAGATTTTCAATACTTTTTTTTCATTTATAATATCTATTTCAAGGTGCTCATACTTGTCCAACTATTACTTTTCCTCATGTTACTGTGAAGACTACATTTTATCATAACTTGCTAGTGTTTTTTTGAGTGTCCAACCTTTGTGTTATGCTTACTATCCATTTTCGTGCATTGGGATGTCAAACAGATTGCTTGTTTAAGTCGCTGACATGCTCCACCTTCGAAGCAACAGCAGGTGTGAGGGGAGGGAGCCCCATGGTAACCGAGAGGGGTCACACTGAAACCCAAAGTGTTGGGAGTAAATCCGCCCCATTAATCAGTCAGAGGAAGGGTCCGGATGACACCCATCCATGTTCTCCAGAGATCCTGGCCCACTGAATAACTCCCACACTTGGTTTCCTTATGGTGGGTGAAGAAGGGCTCACTGGTCTACCTTGACTACCTGGGCCTCTAATCTATTGTGGAGACGGTGCGAGCCAGGGATGGGTTAGCAGGTTATTCCATGCACATTCAGGTTACATTTTATATTTGTTTTGTTTTTTAAAGTTTCTGGCACTCCATGCCGCTTTAGAGACAAGGGAGGAGTGTCATTAGCAGGCCAAGGATGTATTTTTGTTTTATTATGACATGACGTCTGTTAGTCCAGAAAAATGGATAATCCAGAAAGGCTCAGGATCCGAGGATGCTGGAAAATCAGTGTCAACCTGTAATATGAAATGAAAAGGGATGGCATAATATTAATGGAACAACCTTACAACTTAAACATCAGTGCAATTAGATAGCAGAGTTATTATACTTTAAATAAGTGATAAATTATGAAGGGACAATAAATGCTTTTCATAAGCCAACGTGCAATGGACCAAATCTGCCAGCTCAATTTGCAAGGTACTTGAATACTAAGCCTGTCTTACTTGTTTCTTGAAGCTCCAAGTGCTAGAACAATTGGATCAGCAATTTCTAACATTGACTGAAGAATGGAAGCTACCACAATAAAGAGGATGATGCTCAGCAGAAAGGCTCGATGCACAACCTGTAATTCAATCAGGCCAGTCTGTACAGCTAGGATCAGCAATGTGATACCTTCAGTCATCCCTCTGAAAAATTAAAAATAAAATCTCTCAGTATAAATTTAATACCTAATGTGCTTCTCGTTCTAACAACAGTTGATAATTTTTTGGAAGTTAAAAAGATTTGAGATGAAGCAAAAAGATTACCAGATATGTTACAAACAGTGGAATTTTTTTTTTAAACTTTTAATTTTGCTTAATAATAATACAGTGAGACTTTCATCACTGTGAGCAATACTCATTGGCATAAATGGTTAAGGTGGATTTCCAATCTCAACTATGTTCTCAGTTTGTCCAAAGGAATAGTAAGAGGGTACTCAAAAGGCTGGAGAAACTCAGCGGGTGCAGCAGCATCTAAGGAGCGAAGGAGATAGGCGACGTTTCGGGTCGAGACCCTTCTTACTTTAAATCTAATAAATCCCCGGCTCAGCATCTAGATCTTCCAGCATAAATGCTCACAAACTGCTGTCATTGGCATGCTGCTACCAGACTAGGCAAGGAGCATAACCAAAAGGATAATGGTGAGGAATTCCAAAGCAAGCTCGGAAATTATGCACAGTGTCACTTGGAACTTGTTTGATTTGTCAATCTGGTTCTTCCCCCATGTACATTATGTATTGCAGGCCTACCGCAATTTTTTAAAATCAAAATGTGCTGAAAACATGATTGACTTTGAGGCAAACCGTTTCAGAAGCAACTGACTCTTATTGTAAAGATCCTTATAAGCTATCTCAGTGCTAAATTTCTTCTTTGCACTCCAGAAATTTCCTTTGTCTTTCAGCAAGTGATTCTGTTCTTAGAAGGTTTAAGAAACTTCTTCAAATCACGTCTTATTGTTTGTGTTGATGTTACAAAAGTTAGAAAATCTCACCGGTACTTCTATAAGGTTTTCCAAACAGTTAAAAGTTTTTGTTTTTTTAAAGCATATAACCTATTCACAGAACTTACATGTACTTGATCTCACCTGTGCATTAGATTGTCATTCATGAAGGCACCATAACCTTGAAGGTAGAATTTGCAAAGTGTGAGGACGCCCAGAGTAATGAAGGAGATTGTGAACATGAGGCCCAGCAAAGAATAAGGAGTGCTGCAACATTCTGCAATACTGCAACAAAAACATTAGCTATTGAATGACATTAAAAAGTTGCGACCTTTAATAATTCTGTCAATAACACAAAAAACTGTCTAGAACGGTTTGTTCCAAAGTATTACTTCTCTAGCATTCAACCTTTCTAGTACTTCGCACTGGTTACAATTGATAAATTTGTCTTAATTTTTAACTTGCATGCTGACCTCCCAACATTATTTCAAAAACATACGAGAAGGAAGAGACCAGGAGTCACAGTTAACAGTTGTGTGGTATTGCTAAATTGCTATTCACAAAATAGTTTATCTTAATAAATTAAAAATAATTTACCTTTCTTAGATGTTCTCTGCAAACACTAGGCAAACTTGATTTTTTTTTTTAAATACAAAAGCTTTTCCTATTAACTGCACTGTGTAGAACACATTTTGAATACTGTTCTAATTCTTTATTGGTAATAATCTTCATCATAACCTAAAGAACTGACATTACTCCAACAACATTAATTAAAATCAACGAGGCTAAACTATCAAATGGTTTTTCAAGTATGAAGAAAATCATACCTTGTAAGGAAGAGGAAGAGCAGCCTCTCACGAGATGTAGGGTGATCACGTGTACTGAAGTAAGAGTAGATCTGAAGGGCAAACAGGACTAGCCAGAAAACCATGAAGAGCACAGGGACAACCAATTGATTCCACAGAGACATTCCCAATGCCAACAGGCCATAAACTTCTACCACCTGTGTGCAAGGAAGAGATGAGAAAATAACAAGTGAAATTAGATCATACAGAGAACCAATTACCATATCACAGACATTCATACTGGCTTTAGGCACAAGTCAAGCATGTCAAAAGGACACAAATTGCTGGAGAAACTGAGCTGATCAGGCAGTATCGCTAGAGAACAATCTGAAGAAAGGTCTCAACCCAAAACATCACCGATCCATGTTCTCCAGAGATACTGCCTGACTTGCTGAGTTATCAGTACTTTGTGTCCTTTTGTTTATTAAGCAGCATCTGCAGTTCTTTGTTTCCATGCATATGCATTCAACATTAATTCATGCTCCATTAAGAATTGTAATACCACAATTACATTTTAATGATAATTATTTCAAATAAATCTTAGTATTCCACTCAACTCAGTCATTTTGTTAAATTGACAAAAATCGTGAGCAACCGCAACATCATGTAACCAATAAAAGGCAAAGTTTGCACCTAATCAATTTGTATGGTACAAGGACAGAATGGAACATTTAAGTATCGTTGCTCATGTAAAACGGAATGCTTTTGAGAGTTTTGGATTGAAGAATATTATGGCAGAAGCAGACAAAAACATGGATGACGACAGAGAAGTGACAATTTTTTTTGTTCCACGGATGTTCCACTTTTAAAGAAAGGCAGGAGAGAGAAAACAGGGAATTATAGACCAGTTAGCCTGACATCGGTGGTGGGGAAGGAGCTGGAGTCAATTATAAAAGATGAGATAGCCGAACATTTGGATAGCAGTAACAGGATCTGTCCGAGTCAGCATGGATTTACGAAGGGGAAATCATGCTTGACTAATCTTCTGGAATTTAGTGGATGTAGTGTACCTGGATTTTCAGAAAGCATTGGATGAGGTCCCACATAGAAGATTAGTGGGCAAAATTATGGCACATGGTATTGGGGGTAGAGTGCTGACATGGATAGAGAAGTGGTTGGCAGGCAGGAAACAAAGAGTAGGGATTAACGGGTCCCTTTCAGAATGGCAGGCAGTGACTAGTGGGGTACTGCAAGGCTCGGTGCTGGGACCGCAGCTATTTACAATATATATCAATGATTTGGATGAAGGGATTTGGTGGGTCTCTGGAACTCTCTGCCACAGAGCGTAGTTGAGGCCAGTTCATTGGCTATATTTAAGAAGGAGTTAGATGTGGCCCTTGTGGCTACGGGGATCAGAGGGTATAGAGAGAAGGCAGGTACGGGATACTGAGTTGGATGATCAGCCATGATCATATTGAATGGCAGTGCAGGCTCGAAGGGCCGAATGGCCTACTCCTGCACCTAATTTCTATGTTTCTATTCAAAGTAATATTAGCAATTTTGTAGATGACACAAAGCTGGGTGCCAGTGTGAACTGTGAGAAGGATGCTATGAGAATGCAGGGTGACTTGGACAGGTTGGGGGCAGATGACGTTTAATGCGGATTATTGCGAGGTTATTCACTTTGGTAGCAAAAACAGGAAGGCAGATTACTATCTAAATGGCGTCAAGTTGGGAAAAGGGGAAGTACAACGGGATCTGGTACATCAGTCTATGATAGTAAGCATACAGGTATAGCAGGCAGTGAAGAAAGCGAATGGCATGTTGGCCTTTATAACAAGAGGAATCGAATATAGGAGCAAAGAAGCCCTTCTGCAGTTGTACAGAGCCCTAGTGAGACCACACCTGGAGTATTGTGTGCAGTTTTGGTCCCCTAATTTGAGGAAGGACATTCTTGCTATTGAGGGAGTGCAACGTAGGTTTACAAGGTTAATTCCCGGGATGGCGGGACTTTCATATGCTGAGAGAATGGAGCAGCTGGGCTTGTACACTCTGGAGTTTAGAAGGATGAGAGGATACCTCATTGAAACATATGAGATTGTTAAGGGCTTGGACACGCTAGAGGCAGGAAACATGTTCCCAATGTTGGGGGAGTCCAGAACCAGGGGCCACAGTTTGAGAATAAGGAGCAAGCCATTTAGAACGGAAACGAGGAAACACTTTTTCTCACAGAGAGTGGTGAGTCTGTGGAATTTTCTGCCTCAGAGGGCAGTGGAGGAAGGTTCTCTGGATGCTTTCAAGAGAGAGCTAGACAGGGCTCTTAAAAATAGCGGAGTCAGGGGATATGGGGAGAAGGCAGGAACGGGGTACTGATTGGGGTGATCCGCCATGATCACATTGAATGGTGGTGCTGGCTCGAAGGGCCGAATGGCCTACTCCTACACCTATTGTCTATTGTTGTAAAGAAAAATTGCAATGTTAGTGAAGAGAAACGAGTGACAGAATCACCTCTCAAAATTAATCAAATATCTAAAGAATAACAAATGTAAAAAACCCAGGCAACAGTCACATTTTTAACCAATTGAAAACTCACTATCAGAATACAATTTCATGCAGTATGCTCAAAATGTAACATCCAAAAAGTTGCTTGAGGATGTAATGTTTGCAGTTTAAAATATTTTTCCTGAAGATTCAGTTCCAAACATTTTGCATGAAATTGTAAGCCTCTGGAATTATGGCCCTGCGAGTTCAATTGAATATCTGTGATTGTGATCAATGATTATTTAAACAATACATCCGCTTAATGATTAAGGTAAAGAGGAACAAAAATGGGCAAGTTAGAGTCCTTTTAAATAGAGAAAAAGAAAATTTCAAATTGAGACCACGAAAAAAAACTAAAATAATAGAAACCTCAAGAAAAATGAGTGAATAAAACTGTTCCCTTTGTGAGTTGATGGGGTTCCATTGCTTTATCGGAACATAACTCAGAAAAATCATTGTAAGGCACGACGAAATTCCAATGAAATTCCATTTTTCTTTCTCCACAATGGAATAACTCTTTAGTTCATGAGGAGGATAATATTGCCATTCATTTGTCATTTTCACGAGTGCAGCAGTGGGTGCCAATCAAACAGACCATCTCCCCTTGTCACAGGCTGCTTGATGATATACCCACTTATAACACCAACTGCATCAAATTTAACATTCTTTTCCAACGATTCCTGGACCAATGCATTATTACATCCCACTCACCATTCCCACACTGTTATTGAATAATTTAAAGATCCATATATATATATATATTTTAATGTCTTGGAAATAGAAAGCTACAGTATTTCAAAGGGGGCAGATATTGTTTTAAAAAGTAACAAAGATCTGGTCAAGCTTCTCCCAATCAAGAATTTTCTTTTTGAACTAAATTTGCCAGTTATGATACTTCAGAGGACTCCCAACCTCAAATTGCAAAACAATGTGCTGAGAACCACAAAAACAGCCACAGTGGTACATTGTAGCAATTAAATGAAAAACCTAGGGGAAAAAAAAAATCATATTTAACATGAGATTTTAATCACACTGCACTAAGACAAGCAGAAATGTGGTGAATTTTGGCAAGAACTGAGCCATCTATAAATAAAGACAGATGTCACCAGCACAAGTATGATTTGTCATAGGGCCGCAAGTCAACAAATGTACCAAAGAAACAGCCATCAGGATCGAAACTCAGTTTAGATATCGCACGCTGGACAGAGAAGTGGACTCCAGTGAGAAGACAGAATACAAATCTCTCCTGTTAACAGAGAAGCATAAACGTGCACCTGGAACAATCAGCGCAAGTCTTCTATTAGCTGACAGTGTAAACACATAGATCGGTGCAGAAAAAGCAACTTGTTAGATGTAAGTGGGGGGAATGGGACGACTGACAATTTTATGGAAGGGTAGCGTGCTTATACAGAATTTTAAAACTCTATGTCTTGAATAATCAATTAAACTACTGAATTCCACTCACCTGCACCAGCTCCCTATATGCCGATTTGGCGAGCTTGTATGGAACCAACAGGTTTGAGGCCAGGAAATAAAGCACCTCCAGACCGGTGAATATCATAGCAAATCTGTTGATAATAATGAGCATTTCCACAGGAACCATGCAGAACCGTGCCAGTAAGGGAAGAAGGTGGGCAGAAAATAGCCAGATCTGTTTCGTCTTCATCACAAAGGAGCACAGCGTACACACCACCAGTTGCCCTGTATCAAACATAAAACAAATGCAATTTGAACTGATCCACTCAAAAGGATTACCATATGTCCTGGCAATGAAGGCGCTATTTTTTACCCAAACGTAAGGCACGAAAATTTACCTGTGTCTTGGAGGCCGAAGGTTAGGCTGTTAGCCAAGAAAGTTAGACTTGGTTATCCTTCAGGACAACAACATCATGTTGCTGTACTGAGGGATAGCAAAGTCTGGAAGCGGCTGTAAAGTGGGTAGCGGCTGTAAAAGGACAGCGCCGCTGGGGGGGGGGGGGGAGGGGGGGAAAGAGTTCCTTTCACAGCGTGTGGGGAGTCTGGCCCGGATCAGCACGGGCAGGAGCGTTGAGAAGGAGGGGGTCGGGGATCATGCCAGCAACTCATTCACCGCTGCTGCGGCTCTCTGAGCCGCCGCATTGTGGCCGGGGAGGGAAGTAGTTTGGGTGGCTGCGAGCGGCCGCCGGGACCTGACAGCGGAACCGGCTCCCGCCTCAGCGCCTTCTGCCGGCCCGGGGATGCTGTCTGGTCCCAGCGGCCGCTCCCATTTTGGCACTTCGGATCCTATTTCCTTAGCCCTCCCGTTTTTCCCACCATATCTCCACCTGCCATCACCCTCTACACCCCACCCATTCAGTCATTCAGAATGGAAGCAATCTGGAAGCCTTGGGCAAATTGTATTGTCACTTTTATTTTTATTTATTATTTCAAGTTCAAGTTTGCATTTATTGTCACTGTACCGATTGGTACAGCGAGATTTGGGTTACCATACAGCCACACGAATAAAATGAACACAATATACGATAGAATTTAACATGAACATATCAGCCTTTCCCATTGTTAGGGAAGGTAACAAAGTTCAGTCATCTTCCTTTCCCTTTGTTCCCCCGTGGTCGGTGCCTCGAGCCCTCCTCGGTCGCCGCTACGGTGGCCCAATGTTCAGGCCTTCTCGAAACTCCGACGTTGGAACGGAAGAACATTCTCTGCGGCTTGGAGTTTCCAAATCGGCCACTTCTTTCTGGAGACTGCGGCTCCCGAAGTCTACAGGCCGAGCTGGGTGGAGATTTAACACTGGTGGCCCTCGGCAAAGGGATCCCAGGACTCTGCAATGTTAAAGTCAGCGCCGCCCACGGCTGGAAGCTCCGCAGACCACAGCTTCACGGTGTTAAAATCGACAGTGCCAGCACTCAGGAGCTCCACATGGCGACCCCGGTAAGGCATCGCCCGCTCAGCGACGGTACTTCAGTGCTGCGGCGCTGCTGAAGTTGAAGCTCAGGCCGGTCTCCGGCAGGAAAGGCCGCGCCAATCCAAATGGTAGGCCACGAGGAGGGGCGAAGTTGCGGCTCGGAGGAATGATGCATCCTCGACCAGGTAGTGACTAAGAAAAAGTTTCCCCCTCCCCCCCCCCATCCCCCACACAAGAAGACTAAGAGACCTCCAAAACAAAACTTTTTGACAGACTAAAAATAAAAAAAGGATGCAAGGTCGAACAGCTGCAGGCGAGGCTGCCATACTCAACGGCGCCACCATCCTTCTCTATTTTTTAGAGCTTGAGAAATTCTATGTCCAGCCAGCCTTTTTTCAAAATAAACTCTTCCGCATTTGGTTATTCTTCATGAACAAGTTCAATGAACGAGGGCAAATTGCAATATCCTTTCCTGAAACCACACAGAGCTTGAGAAGTAACTCGAGCTATAACAAGAGAATTCTTGTCCATGTCCAAAACCCATTGATGTATCATAAGCAAACGTAAATGAAAGATTCAAAAAGGGCTTAAGATCATCCAATATATTCCAGAATTTTTTTACATTTGGTGCATTAATGTTAAACTAAGGGCAAGTGTTTTGTAATATTTGGGATAAAATGTTCGAAATAGTACCACAATAGTGAAAATAGTAATAAGATTACAACACCGGCGAACAATTAATACAGAAATGTTATATTTAGAACAGACGTTAATATATGAAAATTAGTTGTTTTAAAGACCCAACTCAAAAGCTCACATCACATCATTGCATTATATACTCTGAACAGGGTCTTCACTATCGATCCAGTCCTAACTGACAGATCTAACACAGGAAAATGCATAATGACTCAAGTTTTCAACCACGCTAAACCAATCATTGCATTCCCATGTACATCAGAACAGAGGCCAACTACTTCAGCTTAAATCTCCTCTGCCTGCATACGAGCAATATTCCTCCGATCTCTGCATATCTATGTGCCTATCTGAAGGCAGGTATTTTTAGATAGGCAGTATCTGCCTTCACCACCAGCCCTAGTAGCCCTTTGTGGCTAATAAAATTTGCCACACACATCTCCTTTAAACTTTGCCACTCTCACTTTAAAGCTGTGCCCTCTACTCTTTGACATTTATCACCTGGGAAAAAAGGTTCTGAATGTCCCCATTCTATGGCTCTCATAATTTTAGACACTTCTATCAGAGGTCTCACCTTAGCTTGTGATGCGCCAGAGACAATAATGTTTGTCCACCCCCTCCCCTTATAGCTAATGCCATCCAATGCATTTGTATAAACTTCTTGTGCACCCTCTCCAAAGCCTCCACATCCTTCCTGAAATTGAGCGACCAGAACTGTACGCATTACGTCAAATGTGGTCTAACCACATCCTCTAATGGTGCAAAAATACACCCTGACTCATACCGACAATGCCACGACCAATGGAGTTCTAATTCTTAGAATTAATGCCTTGGCCAATGAAGCCAAGCCTTCTTTACTGTTCTACTTGTATTGCCACTTTCAGGGAGCTATGGAATCTGAGGCATGATCACGTTGAATGGCGGTGCTGGCTTGAAGGCCTACTCCTGCACTTATTGTCTATTTTCTTGTACATAAATGCTGTTAAAGGTCTTGCCATGAACTATATACTCTCCCTTATATCCAACCTCCTAAATGCAACACTTCACACGAACAGATTAAACGCCACCTGCTATTTCTCTACCCATTTATTTAGTTAATCTATATCCCTCTGTGTACTTTGATAGCTTTCCTCATTATCTGGAAAATCCAGGAATGTTGGCATTGTCTGCAAATTTAACAACCAACCCATCTACATTTGTATCGATCAGAGATCCCAGCACAGATCCGTGGAACTTCGGACATCTAGCCAAAATATCACCCTGTCTTCTGAGTAAACCAGTTCTGAATCTAAACAAACAATTAACCAAGCAGATAGTTCAAAAGATACAATGTTTTGAACATATGACTTTTAAACCATGTACGATACGATAGAACTTTATTCATCCCCGGAGGGAAATTGGTCTGCCAAGTCACAACACACAAGGTACACAAAAACTTGAAATTAAAGGTGAAAACAAAAAGACAAGCGACTGTCGGCTGGCTGCCGTGTGCACAGTGCCTTAACCGGATCGAACGGACAAACAACAATAATAAATGCAGGCTTTTCCGCTGGGCAGAGGATTCTAAAACTAGAGAATATGCTTACTTGTACTTACCACTTAGGCGATTTGAAAAACCAGCGACTGGAATGGCGACAGACAGACAGACAGATAGATAGATAGACACACACACAGGCAGACACACACACACACACACACACACATACACAGACACACAGCTTCCTTCACCAGCCCGTTATGTAGGCGGGGGACAGGGCAAGCTGGGGGAGCGCTGTCTGAGTGAAATTCACACAGTGCAAAGCCAATGTGATGCGCACACACACACCACGATGAACAGGATAGTTGGCGCTGTAATTAAGATGGTGAAAGCACAGTGTACGGGAAGGGTCACGCAAGTCCTTTAAAAGGGGGAGGGGGGAGAAGGAGTGGAGACAGCTTCTAAGAAGTCATAGATACACGGCTGTGAAGTTCGGCGGACATTGACATTACCGGTTCCATGGTTCTGAAAACTACTGCTTACGTTTTTTTCCCCCAAAGAAATTCATCGCCAAGAAATCGTCTCCCCCCCCCCCCCCCATGTTTTGATAACGATTTCCGCGCCTGCTCCTGGCGACCTACCTAGTCGGCACGAGAATTCTCTCTACTTTCCATGGTGGCTTCATTCTGGTCGCCGCTAACTTTTGAACGTGTTGAAGTGGGACAGGTCTATTATTCACGCCAACAGCACAAATATTATATTCTCATCTTGCTTTCGGTTTAGATTATAATCTTCATTGCCATACTGGTTGCAATTTTGTTTGGATTATGTATCAGAATATCTCCCAATTCCCAGGGATTCTGAACTTCTCTCTCAAGCCATACTATTATTAAAAGAAGAATGATCAAGAAATGCTTGAAGTTCTACCCTTGCCCTTGAGCTTCAGTTGTTTGCAATGCGCAAGACAAGAATTATTTAAAGGCTTTATACACATTGAAGCTAAAATGTTTGAAGCAGCCAAGTGGATCTGTAAACTATAGTTCTAACAAGCAGATCTCTGGGGAAATCTCATTCTCAAGTCAAATTTACATTTGTAGTTTTGTTAAATGAATACAAGAGATCCCTGGTGAAATAACTAAGCCACTGAGATGACAATGATTTGTACTCTAATCCTAAATGCTGTTGTGGGTTAGCTGATCTCAGCAGTAAAAGGTATTACAGTTCACATCAGCATGGAAAAATCAGTTCAGTCACAAACTAGATAAACAGAGTGTTTATATTTCAGGTTTAGCCATAATTGGACATGTAAAGCCATGGCATTCAAATCATTGTTAAAATACTGAAACATTGATCATTTCTAGCAATGCAAGGTGCTAGAAGCAACCAACATCTATGTAACTATAATTCAACAAAGACTTAAAAAGTTTTGGAAGAGGACAACGGGAGTAAAACCCAAGAAATAGACAGTCACTGCGGGGAAAGAACAACATGACACATTTAATGTTTAAAAGAGAAGATATTTTTTATCAAATCCATCTTGTACACGGATTTAATGAGTACAGATGCACTTTGGAAGGGTGAACAAAAATTACCAATTTCTCTTCGGGGAAAATAAATCAGGGATAAACATTGAACTTAATTAGTAGCAGGGCTGGAGGAAAGTTGGAAAGAATAACAAAATCTGGAACATTGTGGACATTTTCTGGGGATTTAAAATCTATTTGGCTGAACACTTGAAAAGCCATAACCCACAAGACTAGGAATCGGGCTAACTGGAAATCCACCTTTGGCCCTATGAACACATATGCCAAATGATCCCTTCCCGTGCCAATTTTTTGCTTCGGGAAACCCAGAGCACAGATATTGATTTATTTTCATAACGTTACTGTATTTCCCATTTATGGATGTTAGGAATACAAATGAAGGCATGTGTTTTTGTTTGTTTTTTGACTCTCACATATGGTAATCATCGCTAAATCAAAATCAGAATCAATTCATTTGGGATGAAGCCCCGAGGACCAAGAAATGACATGTGTACGTTGATAGGGGTTGATATTAAATAGTGTCGTGGGAGATGAACAGTCTAAGCACCAGCATTAGCTCTCCACCCATTTAAATGTTAGATACTTTTTAGTTTGCAATATCAAATATTTGACTTCAAAGATTTATAACATTTAGTACCAACACACCTGTCAACTGACAGCATGAAAGCATCACATCTGGTTTCACTACTTTATAGTACACCTAAAATTTCACACAAATGTTCAGATAATGGTTTGTCTACGGACCCCATAGTACAAACAAGATAATTGAACATTTGCTTTGCAATACAAGAGAGCAGTCAAAACACATGTGCACATCGTGCAGTAGGATTAACTGACAAAGGAGTCATGCAGCATTGAAACAGGCCATTTGGCCCATCACGTCAAACAATGGGCAACCATCCGTTAATCTCATCTCTAGCACGGTCTGTGTCAATGCTAAGGTGATAAAGGTGCTCACCAGACAATTCTTAAATGCTATCAACGGCTCTCCTTCTACCTGTCTGACATTACATTTCAGATACTCACCACTCTCTGGGTAAAAAAAGGTTCCCCTCGAATGCCATCTAAATAATTTAGGTCTTAACCTAAATCTATGTCCTTGAGTTATACTCACTTTCAATATGTAGAAACATTTCCTAATATCTACTTTATCTATATTCCTCATAAATATTATGTATCCTTATCGTGTTCCCTCTTGATCTCCTCCTCGAAGAGCAATGGACCTCGTCTACTTTTAACTGAAAACTCAATCCCAAGGAATATCCTGATTAAGGAATAATAGATTGCAGATGCTGGAATCTGGAGCAAAAATTAGCTGCTAGAGGAACCCGGCAGATCAGGCAGCATCTGTGTCCGAGAGAACTGCGGATGCTGGTTTAAATCTTCGATCTCTGAAGAAGGGTCTCGACCCGAAACGTCACCCATTCCTTCTCTCCAGAGATGCTGCCTGTCCCGCTGAGTTACTCCAGCATTTTGTGTCTACCAGGCAGCATCTGTGTCGAAACAACGAGTAGTGAACATATTGTGTCGAGACCCTTCAACTTTGTGAATTTCCACAGCACTCTCTCCAACACTACCACATCTTCCCTATGGTAGGGTGACCAGAAACACACACAATACTCCAGCTGCGGTCTGACCGCAGTTTTATCTAGTTGGAGCACAACCTCCCTTGCATTCGATGCCCCAACTAATGAAGGCCAGCATAAATAAATATTTAAATAGAACGAAGGGCAGTATTGGTGACATGACTCATGGTTTGGTAATTAGGGACATTTACACATGCCAAAGAAGCAGTGCAACCACACAAGGTTATTTGTTATCAGTAATTGAAAGTAATGTTTTGGAATGTGACTGCTTAATACCAACCATTATGTATTCTGCTGATCAAGCATAGTTAGTATTAAAGCTCTATTTTCACTTCTGCAACAATAAATTCTAAATCCCCGCTTCAACTCAACCATTAATTGCAGTCACTGCATTTTATGAAGATGACGATTTAACATGAATAATGGAGCTAGAATCTTCAACCTCATTCAGAATTATTTGTAATTGTTTATTTCTTTACCATTTCACATACCTTTCAAGACTACCCAACACACTTCAGACAACGAAGTGCAGTCAATGCTCTTCTGTCGAAACACGGTGTTTGATTTACTGCAATATGGTACTTTGCTTACTTGTTCATTGAGTTTCAAATGAGCCATTAAACAATTCCTTTGAGTGTTTCTTCATAAGTTATGTTCAGCTTTGGACAAAATGTTTTCCCCTTATTCCAATGTGAAATACAGACGCCGTATAATTTCATCATGCAAGACAAATCAGCATGAGAGAATAGCTAGCAAAGTAGATGGATCTACAACAAAATCGAGGGTTCTCAAAAATACAAGGTAATGGGAGGTGCTCTTCATCAACCATAATTGTTGAACAAGAAAAATACTGCGGTATTTAATATGGGAATGCTTTATCCTGACATTCACACTAAAAACAAATTTGTTAACGTGGGGTTTATAGGTTAAGTTGCTTTTCCCAGTTTAACTTTTAAATTCATATAATTATATGCTGGAAATTAACCAAGATTGAAAAAATGTGAAAATAAAAACAAAATGCTGGAAATAGCAGGTCAGGCTGCATCAATGGAATGAGGAAGAGAACAAATGTTTCAGGTTGAAGACCCTTATCAGACAAGGGCCCCAAAATGTTAATACATCTCTTCTCATGGATGCGGCCTGACCTGCACAGTATATAGAGCAACTCAGCGGGGCAGGAAGCATCTCTGGAGTTATCTTGCCTATTGCAGACCAATAAAGTTTGGTTAATAACTTTGCTGAAGATGGCACATTTGAGAAAATAAAATTTGAAAGCAAAGGATTAGTCATGTCGTGGCTAATCACCAACTACACTGGTTCCCTGGAAGAGTAAAAAAAAGTTTTATAGACAAATGACCGAATGTTAATAACTAAATATTTTTTTTTAAACTGAGGAAAAGTACTGCTTGGAAATGTAGCACAGGTGGTGGTTGAATTTTATGCATCTCTTTTATGTGGTGAAAGATGATTAATTTGGTGTCCTGCAGATTTAATAAGACAGAAGTTTTTGTAGGAGCCAACAATGCAGCTGATCAGGCACCGATAAATACCAATAAGAGTGGACCCTTTGACACCCAATTTTACTTCGGAGTCACGTGAGTGACTACGTGAAGAAGACCCCGCCTGGCGCTGGAACGGCATTACGTCGACGCTATCGGCAGAGGAAGAGCTGCAGAGCGCAGCTCCAGCACAGCGGTAAGGAAACGGCCCGCAGGTAAGTAAAATTATTTTACTTCCAGGGCGTTTTTCTTAAAACTCCGTAGGCTGGTAGGAAACCAGCAGGAGTTTAAATAAAAATAAAAAAATAAAATGTTTTAAAGAGAAAATCGCGGGTAAAACGTGCGTCCCGGGGTGAAAAAAGTCGGGACAGCAGACTATTGCGGAGCTGGTTCCGATACCGGTGGCCGATTGAAATACCCGTTAGGGAGCCTTTAGTTGCTCCACAAACAACACTTGAAAACCCAGTGCCTAAAACTAATAAGAGGCTTGAAAGGCCTGAGGTTTCTAAAAGATCCTGTAGGTAAGCCTAAAATTGGCTAAGTATGGATCTTATGGAGGAAATACTCCAAATTATATCAACCAAGGGTCTAAGTACCCAGAATATTCCCAGGCAGCCCCTGAGGGGGTTCCATATCGTGAATATGGTGCCAATTCAAATTGGGAATTTGAAACCCCAGTGCCTGGGTATGGACTGGAGGAAGTCTCCTTGAACGTGTTTCAGGAGTACCAGGGCTGTATGTGACAGACCCTGAAAGTGGTGTTTGTGGTCAGAAGTACCCACCACAATGCAAATCCAGGTGTGTCTGAGGGGCACAAAGTTACTATACCTGGTGGAGGCGGTGAGGCCATGGAAGGAACCTGGCGGCCAATGTTAATTATATGGTCTCTCACCTGCCTCAAGAAGCTGTTATGGTTGAAACAGCAGATTTGCATTTAAACATGTGCTCGCTTCGGCAGCACATATTCTAAAATTGGAATAATACAGAATATAATGCATGAAGCATTCTAAAACACCTTTAAGAAGGTACCTGGTAAATCCGGGTTTTGGGCGCCAATGTCAGCAATTATGCGGGCGCAGGAATTACGATTAAAAGAATCCTCAAACTAATTGGCATCACTGTCTTTTAAGACAAGCTGGGAAGTTGTGGAATGACTAAAGTTCAGAATGAAACAAAATATGTTAGGTTTATTCTGCAAACTTATTTGAGTTAAATTATATAAATGGAAGATTGCCATTCGGCCTCTTTTACATCCAAAGATTTACAGGACAAGCTATGTTCAAACTCCTGGTTATTGATTCGGAGAAAATCTGTTTAAATTAAGTATGGATGAAGGGGAAGAAACTGTTGGTCTTATGAAACCCTTCAGTTGGCCAGTAGGCTGGTCATATGGAAAAGGGATTTGATTTGAGCCGAGGCAGGAGTATGATAAGGAAGAATTTCCAGCCAGCAAATCGTTTCTCGGCTTTTTGGCTAAGATTAAGCATGGTATCTGTTCTTATCAGTTTAAATCTGATACGTTCCTTATCTAGGGACCATATATTAAATAAAATAACGAATGTACACCCATATTTTGGGTAAGGAGGTAATTTCGTCAAACAGTTGGGGAGGTACAAAACTTAATCCTATTTAAGAAGGATGTTTGGATGAACCTCAGATTGGTGGTAGACTCCAAATGTTGATAATGAAGAGGTATGGATCCATTGGGACACAATCACCTGATCATTCTTCATGTTATAGTCTTGGAATAATTCAAATTGACAAAGACGTAAGAATTTGTGTGAGGAAGGAGGTGTTGAGAAACAGGTAAAGGATCCACAACAATTGTATCAAATATTTTCCCCAGGCCATAGAAGATGGGGTTGTACAATCATGTTAGATCTCACACAATTAAATATATTGTCCAGTAAAAAAATTTTAAAATGGACACATTCAACACAGCAATACAGCAGGTATCAACAGGTGGTTATGGCTGCAATAAATTGAAGAGATGCATATTTCGGTCCCAATTCACCATAATTTCATAGGTAATTAAAGTTATGGATGAGACAGTTTGTGGTACTACAAGCTTTGCCTTTAAGGATTAAGCCAGCATTTGCACTGCCTTAGGCACAAAAGTACATCGTTATGGCTTATCTAGATGACATTTAATTGTCAATGCTAATCAGGAGCCAGGTGGAAAATTAGTCTCAGTAACTACAAGTTGTTTGAGAAGTTGGGTTCCTGATCCATCCAACAAATCTAAGTTACAGCAATCCCACACCATTGAATATCTGGGGTTTGAGATTAACTCAGTTACCATGTTGGTAACTTTACCAATGGATTAGTGTTGGATTTGACAAATGTGTGTCAAGACCTGATTTACAAACCTTATCCCTCCATCCGAGAGGTTGCCAAGATTATTGGTAAATTGGCAGCAGCATTTCCAGACAGTAGAGTTTGGTCGTCTACATTACCAAAATCTTCAAAGGGCAAAAACTCAAGTGCTTATTACAGCGAGCAAGCCATTTGATAGGCCAATGCTATTGCCTAAGGAAGTTTTATTAGAATTACGTTGATGGATTGAGAATGTTCCATAAGCTGCTTAGAACTTTTAGTTCATCAGCCAGTAGTGTTTTTGCAAAATGACGAAGTTCTCTCGGATGGGGGGGGGGGGGGGGGGGTACGGATAATGAGACCAGCTGTAGAGGCAGATGGGCTGTCCAAGAGGATTTATTGTTCCAAACATATGGTATTAATTATTTGGAGCTCTTGGTAGCATTTTATGTATTAAAAGCTTATTGCCCTTCATTAAAGGATTTGCATGTCCAAGTACAAATAGATTATACCACAGCTGTGGCATATATTAATCACATGGGTGGTGTTAGATCAATATCATGTGATCATCTGGTAAACCAGATGTGCCAATGGTGTATGGCAAAAAATATTTGGCTTTCAGCTATTTATCTCTCGGGGAGAGACAATGTTGTGACAGATAAAGATCACAAATATTTAAAGACAATACAGAATGGATGTTTAATCCACAAAATTTCAAAATATTGTCAGTCGGTATGGAGTGCCGGACATTGATCCGTTTGCATCTAGATTGAATCACCAATTGCCCAAATACGTGTCTTGGGGAACACGATCCAGCGGCAGTAGCGGTGGAGGGTTTCTCGCTACACTGGGGAATTTGTTATTTTATGATTTTCCCCATTCTGTCTCATTGGGCAATGTCTCAATAAAAAGCGCAAGACGCTGTCGAATGCAATTTTGGTGGTGTCAGATTGGCCCACGCAGTCATGATTCCCATTGATGCTAATATGATTATTGAACCATTTATGACAATTCCCAGTTGCGACAATCTGTTGACACAACCAGTAACAAAAGGAATTCATCCATTGCATGATCATATGTATTTGTTAATCTGCAGGTTCTGACCAGACCATTGCAAGAGTTTGTACTGTCGGACAGGACCATGGATGTTATAGTTGCAGCTTGGAGGAATAGCACTAAAACAATATAAGTCGCATATAAGGAAATGGGAAGTGTACACAGTCAAAGATATCTTATCATACTGCAAACATTTCAAATGTATTACAGTTCCTTGCTGGGTTACACTTGATGAGCATTTGAGTATAGTGCCATTAATTGTGCTCGTAGTGCATTGTCATCCTATTTAGGACAAATTTCAGATCGAGATTCATTGGGTCTCACCCATTAGTATCCCGACTCATGAAAGGAATTTCAATAAAATCATCCCAAGCCCATATATACAGGAATTTGGGATGTTAGCATTGTTCTCACTTTGTTTAAACAATGGACTCCAATTAATTCAATGTCTTTGCAGAAATTAACATTCAAGGTGGTAAAGTTAATGGCATTGGTATCAGCTCAAAAAGAGTACAAGCTTTGCAGTTGTACGGTTGGATTGCATGCATGTGACTGCAGATAACATTATGTTTTATGTTTATGACTTGATCAAACAAAGCAGACCAGGAAGAACTGGAATGAAGGTAATGTTTAAAGCATATCCTATTGATGAAACATTGTGTGTGGTTAAGCATTTAACTCAATACATTGAGGTAACCAAAATCTCAGAGGTTCTGAGAAAGCGTTATTAATAACACACAAAAGACACATACCATAGGTTTAGTTCAAACTATTTCTGGATGGTTTGTGTCTAGCAAAAATAGATACTGATGTGTTTAGATCTCACTCCACTAGGTCGGCAGCTACGGCCGTGGCAAAGGTACAGGACGTGCCACTCGATAAAATTTTAGAGGCCGCAGGGTGGTCTAGAGAAGAGATTTCAAAGTTCTAGAATAAACCTGTTGTCACGGTGCCAGGTTTTGGACACACAGTAATGGGTTCTCTTTAATGCTTGCTTTGTTTTATATTATCGATTTATATTATCGATTTATGTTACCATTGACAACATTTATCAATTTATTTTGTAATTTTCCCCTAAGATAGAGGGGTTATTATTTAAAAAATTGTTATTTTTTATGCTTAAAGGACTTATTACATAAATTGTAACAATGTCCTAAAAATACTATTTACTCACTACTGTTTTGACTAAACAGAGTCGTATGAAATGAATTTACGACATGAAAGACACAGAGCTTCAAAATCTTCACGTAGTCACTCACGTGACTCCGAAGTAAAATAGTGAGATTAAACGAGAACTTACCAGTTCGAAGTTTGATCTTTATTTTATGAGGAGTTACGATGAGGGATTACGTGCCCTCCACTCCCAACCCTCATAATGTAAATGATCATCTGGTAGTTCTAGTCTATTTTGAGCCTTACTATTTTACTTCGGCTATTGGTTTCTGTGTTTTTCATGCCGCTGCTTTGAAGTATGCCGTTCCAGCGCCAGGCGGGGTCTTCTTCACGTAATCCCTCATCGTAACTCCTCATAAAATAAAGATCAAACTTCGAACTGGTAAGTTCTCGTTTAATCTCACTATTAGGTAGCTGATGATACACATATCCGAAGCAGTGAACAATATGCATGAAGCATGGGAGGTTCAGACAATGGTGCCACAGTGACTGGCAGTGAGAACCGAGACTGAAGCTCGTGAACGGCAGTTAAAGTGAGATATTGAATCTAGTTAGTTAATTCGCAAAAAATACATCCAACACAAGGTGACCGAGTAATGCTTGTACACAACAATCCACTGATGTAGGAGTTGATATCGAGTTAAGTAATTTAAAAACATAATCGTACAAGTCAGTTTGAACTAAGTAATATAATTTATCATAGCACTTTGATGACTGATAGCATATTTTGAAATTATTGCCTAAACTTCAACATAGTATGAAGTTAACTCCACAATAAAATGAAAGCTCCTTTTTATTGGACTTCCTATAAATTGCAAATTCAAGCTCCTATTAGTCAGAGGGATTGAGAACATCCAAGTCCCAACAGTTTCATCTAAATTTTACAACTTTTCAAAAATAAATCAAAACAGGAAACCTTCTTTTGGCTGCCTGTGACCACTGGCCAATAAAACAAGAATGATCCAGCAATGTGGATTTCTTTGCAGTTATCAGAAAAAAAACAAAGTGATCTAAAAACTAATGTCCCGCTGTGTGAATCGATATCACTGGTCTGTTATCTGCAAACAGCATTTATAGTTTGTCACTGTGAACAAACAAGACTTCAAGTTTGTTTTTGGACATTTGATGGACATCACCAATTCGAGCACCAGTTGCAAAAAAAAGGGTAATATTTCCCAGCCTCAAAACTCCATTCCACTATCTAACAACATTTCTTTCTAGATGAGCAGTTCAGTCTCCGAGCTTGCTACTTTGCTGATAGATCAGTACTGTGAGCCAATGTCACTAGTTTGGTGTTACATAGAAACATTTCCTACTACCACAAGAGATTATGTAAAACACTTAATAGATAACCCAAAACTTTGAAACTGGAAGCAGGAATTACAATTCAATCTTAAGAGGAAACAAATCAAGTTTATTGTCATATGCACAAGTACACCGAGGTACAGGTACAATGAAAACCAGATTGTCTGGTACGTTTTGTGTATGGCAGGATGATCTGCCTGGCAGGGCACAATGTCTGAATCTAAAAGCTATAAATACACAAGATACAAAGCTATAAAGAATATGAAAAGAAATGTTAAGCAAAGTGAAAAAAGCAACTAAGTAGTTAAGATGCAACAGGATAAATCAGTGTTTACAATCAAAAAAAGGTATGCAGGGAAATTAACAATATAAAGAAAACTCTGAATGAAATGGAAGAACAGCTCTGAGACCCTAAATCGCCAAAAAGTGTAAGTGATTTTGATTAATACTCACATGTTAAAAAATACCAAAGACAAAAATTCAACAAATACAAATTTAGCTTTGTCAGATAAAGTAAAGGATAATCCAAGACCACACGCATACTCAGTGACCGTTTCACTGAAAACTTGCGCCCGGTTTGCCAAGGCCTGCCCTGGGCTTCCTCCATTGCTAGAGAGAGGTCACATGCACACTGGAGGAACAGCACCTCATATTCTGATTGAGTAGCTTACAATGCAATGGTCACTGCATATCAAACACCTCCCCCCCCCCCACCACCTCTATTAACCTAATACCTGCCATGCTTTGTCCTGCCTTTCCCCTTTTCCAGCTTTTTTCTTCCCCCTCCCCCCCCTATAATTAGTCTGAAGAACGGTCTCGATCTGGAACGTCACCTATCCATGGTTTCCAGAGATGCTGCCTGACCTGCTGAGTGAGGTACACCAGCACTTGGTCCTTTTGTATATAACCAACATCTGCAAATAAGTTGAAATTGCCTAATTAATTTCTTACTTAACAAATTTGTCTGACCTGTCCAAACACTCAATTTCATCAGTTTTCAATGTCTCCATATATTAGAGACAGCCTGCAATACCTATGATAGATGCTCCCAGAGCATCGTGGCCTGCAGCGGGAAGTCGCAAAACCTTGTCCCCCACAGCCAAATGCAAGACCTGTCGGACTGTGGCCTGGAAGTGGAAGCTCGGAGAACCCGGCGGACTGCAGACTGGTAGGGTAAACCTACCAAGCTGGGCCCTGTTTGTCCACCGAACGTCAGAGAACGGGAGAAAAGAGGCCGCAATGACGAACATGGCTGGTAGGAGAGCAGAGGGAACTGGGGTCTGACCCTCTATGGAGGCACCCCGGGAGAACAGGGCGAGAGAGGGACATCGGTACGCAGTTCGATCCACACGTCTCGATAACAATCAGCACGGGAGCACCTCAAGGCTGCGTGCTCAGCCCCTGCTATGCTCACTCTATACTCATGACTGCGTAGCCAGTCATAGTGCGAACTCCATCATCAAATTCGCTGATGACACCACTGTTGTGGGACGTATCACTGATGGGGATGAGTCAGAGTATAGAAGAGAGATCGAGCGACTGTCCATATGGGGCCAGCACACCAACCTGGCCCTCAACACCAGCAAAACCAAGAAACTGATTGTAGACTTTGGAAGGAGTAGGATGGGGACCAAAGTCCTGTTTATATCAACGGGTCGATGGTTGAAAGGATCAAGAGCTTCAAATTCCTGGGCGTGCACATCTGTGAAGACCTTTCCTGGTCCAACAACACAGATGCAATTATTAAGAAAGCTCATCAGCGCCTCTACTTCCTGAGAAGATTACGGAGAGTCGGTCTGTCAAGGAGGACTCTCTCTAACTTCTACAGGTGCACAGTAGAGAGCTTGCTGACCGGTTGCATCATGGCTTGGTTCGGCAACTTGAGTGCCCTGGAAAGGAAAAGATTACAAAAAGTAGTAAACACTGCCCAGTCCATCATCGGCTCTGACCTTCCTTCCATCGAGGGGATCTACCACAGTCGCTGCCTCAAAAAGGCTGGCAGCATCATCAAGGACCCACACAACCTTGGCCACACACTCATCTCCCTGCTACCTTCGGGTAGAAGGTACAGGAGCCTGAGGACTGCAACGACCCGGTTCAGGAATAGCTACTTCCCCACAGCCATCAGGCTATTAAACTTGGCTCGGACAAAACTCTGAACATTAATATTCCTCCATCTGTTATTTGCACTTTATTAATTTATTAATTCATGTGTGTATTTACGTATATAATTGTAGTCAATGCCTACTATGTTCTGTTGTGCTATGCAAAGAAAGATTTTCATTGGGTGTTACACAAAAAGCTGGAGAAACTCAGCGGGTGCAGCAGCATCTAAGGAGCGAAGGAGATAGGCGACGTTTTGGGTCGAGACCCTTCTTCAGACTGGTCAGGGATCAGGGAAATGAGAGATATAGACAGTGATGTGGAGAGATAAAGAACAATGAATGAAAGATATGCAAAAAAGTATCGATGATAAAGGAAACAGGCCATTGTAAGCTGTTTGTAGTGTGAAAATGAGAAGCTAGCGCGACTTGGGTGGGGGAGAGATAGAGAGAGAAGGAATGCCAGGGCCCCGAGGGCTGAGGGAGAGGTGGGAAGGGGAGGAGGCAGCCTGGGTTAACAGAATTGAGAAAATTCAATGTTTAAGCCCAGAGGATGCAGACTCCCCAAGCGGAATATGAGGTGCTGTTCCTCCAACTTGCGGTGTTGCTCGCTCTGGCCGTGGAGGAGGCCCAGGACCGAGAGGTCGGATACGGAATGGGAGGGGGAGTTGAAGTGCTGAGCCACCGGGAGGTTGGGTTGGTTATTGCGGACCGAGCGGAGGTGTTCGGCGAAACGATCGCCCCGAATTTCATTGTCCTGTCAGGGACACATGACAATAAACTCTTTTGACCTTTGACTTTACGTCTTAGCAAGGTGATGATTAGAGGCACATAGCAGCCATGGGCTTGCCTGGAACAGGCACCACTGATAAGAACTAGAGCGCAGACTTGGACAAAACGTGGCAGCTCTTGCATACAGGATCAGTGGACTACTTCTGTACAGTTCGCTAATCAAGGATGTGCTTAGGTATGGCAATACTCAGTAACAAAAGATTTCCACTTTGTGCTTGCACTTCGCACGTGACGATAAAAGCACCATTGAATCAGAAATGTAAACAAATCATTAATTTGTTGATTTGTTTTATGTTTCACTTTCTACTTAGATCTTTAACTTTTTCAGCCATTCAAGTCATTTTGACAGAGAGCTGTACCTGCAATTGCACAGGTGCTTTTTAAGTTTTGGTAAGAAAGGTAAAAATAGGCCGACATATCGACTCGCAACAAGCTCAAAGGCAATTATGAATGAGCAATTAATTGTGACCTTGCCAGTGATACCAGTCAAACCAATTAAAATTATTATTAATCAAAAAACAGATAAAGCAGCCGGATACCATATTGCCTTCATATCTGCTGCAAGGAAATGTTGATGAAATTAACAAAATATTGGGCTCTCTCTTCCTCCTTGGACCTTACGCATCAAAAGCAGAAGGTAGAACTAACAAACAAATCACTACATATAACCAAGAGTGTTATTTTCCACTTAACTTCTAATTTAAGGGAATTACAACTGTTCAGGCAATTAATTTCAGACAACAGAAGCAAGGAGTGTTATTCTATGCTCTCATTAAAAGGAATATGAATAAAATGTTTCAGTACAATCTTCAGCATACATATGCTGGAAATTTGAAATAAAAATAGCAAGTGCGAAAGGAGCACTTTCCAGGAGCAGACAGCACCTGTGGAGGCAGAAAGAGTGTTAATGTTTCAGGTCTGACATGATTTTGTCAGAAAATCTTTTATCTGAAAAAAAGAATCTTGGAATCAAAAGGTTTACTCTTTTTACATGACATGCAGAATGTTTTCAGAATGTTCTGCTTTTAGACAGTGGAAGTTGCCACAATGGTGGATGAATAAGGCCGAGCACCATAGAAGGATTACTCAATCAAGCCAACTTTGACAGAGAACAAGGATAATCGGACACTGCAAATCAGGGTCTGAAGAAAGGTCCTGACCAGGAATGTCCTCTGTGCATTCCTTCACAAATGCTGCCCGAACAACTGACCTCCTCCAGCACTGTTTTGCGCTCAGGTTTCTAGAATTTGGGGTTTCTTTTATCTCCTAATCAGAGACTGTCAGTTGTTATTTTGGTCGGGGATATTGCAACGCTGCTGTGGGAATTTTAGGGTTAGAAAAGTAATTCAGGAATTCCAGCATGGATGCAGATCTAAATGAAGGGCAATCCTATATAAATTATTCATTGAATTCATTTAAATAAAAAAAAATGTCAAAATACACTGGGCCATAAAATAGTGAGATTTGTATATATTGAGTTTATCATGTGCACCAAAATATATAGAAAAATATTGTTTGGCTTGCTGTCCGGGCAGTTCATTATCAGACATGAGTGCAATCAGAGCTACACGAGTACAACAAAGAAAATAAAACACTGCAGAATAGTGTTACAGCTACAGAGAAAGTGCAGATAAAAAGGGCCCAGAGCCACAATGACAACACTTGCAGGATCAAGAATTACATCAAAAGCATCAATGAGGTCTGTTCAAGAGTAGGATAAAAACAGCAAAGAAGCTATTCTTGAATCTCATGGCTACATGTTTTCAGGCCTCACGTTAGGTGAAATGGAGAGATGGAATATATTTAGCCCAAGTGGCCACCTGTCAACCAAGTATTTCATCACTTTGGTTGGAAAACATACCCAGGCCAAAAGGTATCATTCTCACTTACATTGCTCACCGTGCAAAAAAAAATCACCAGTGATACACCAAAGAAAAACATTCCAGTTTGAAACCTCAACACGGGATGTCCTTCAGATATGAAGCAGAGAAGAGTGTGATTAAAGTTGAAATAAGTCTCCAGCCACCAGATTATGACAAAAAACATTTACATTAACCCATATACTTTGATTGTTTTTTTACGAAATAATAATACTATATCATGAAACTAAATTTCAAATATATGAAATGTACCAGAAACTGTTATTTGTTAGAAATTTAAAAAAAGCCCACCATACCTATCAAAGCTGTAGTGAAACGGTTCAAAGATAAAGGATCCTCATACACAGGTCCATCATGTCCAAACTCGATCTCACACCTCACAAAGTCCCTAAAAAACAAAAAAAAACAAATATTATATTGATATGTATCAAACCATTTAGTTTACACTTAAAATGGAATAGAATCAGAATTAAAAACATGCCGACAGAAATTACTATTCTCCCAACTGACCAAGGTGATAAGTATGGACAAAAGGGCCTGTCCCACTTGGGCGACCTAATCCGCGAGTTCTGGCGAGTTTGCCCTCGACTCATACTCACAGCATGGTCGACATGAGGCCGTAGGAGGTCTTCGTAACTCTCCTTCATGCTCGAGAGTGGTCTCCGCATACTCGGGGCCTCAGCTAGGTCGCGGCGTTTTTTCAATATGTTAAAAAATGCTATTCTTGAATCTCATGGCTACATGTTTTCAGGCCTCACGTTAGGTGAAATGGAGAGATGGAATGTATTTAGCCCAAAAATACAAAAAGGTCGCCATGGGAAACAATCAATACTTTTTTTACTCATAGGTTGGCATGTTAGTCGTAGGTAATCGAGGGTAGTCGAAGGTAGTTGTAGATAGTCTTCATCATAGTCGAAGGGAGGTCGAAGGAGATTGAAGAAGGTAGTCTTCACTCTCCCCTATTCGGTGTCCAATTTTCCCGAAGTTAGTTGTAGCTAGTCGAAGCTGGTCTTCAACGTAGTCGAAGGTGGTCTTCAACATGTCATTTTTTCGAACTCTTCTAAACTCGCCAATTAGGTCGCCCAAGTGGGACAGCCCTATTACCTTCTGTTAATTTGTTTCCATTAATTTCCTAACCAAAGATGACCCTATCCTCTTTGGCGAGGCCCTGCATTTTTCAGTCGCCTTGCAAATGGAAATGCCAAAATATTGTGGTGGTCCCAACACACAAAAAGCTAAAAACTGATGACAGGCTTCCTGGTAAGTTGCTGCCATCCATAAAAATAAAATCTTAAAATACATGAAGAATCCTTTCTATTTAATTGCAATGTGAAAACAACTTTCATTTAGATTAAGGGATGAGGGGTTTAGAGTCCAATGAAGCATGTTTCCACCTCGACAGTGGTTGGAATCTGGACCACATTACCCAAATGGACACAGATATATACAAATTAAATAAAATGCAAAAGAGTATCTGAATTGTCAAAGCGAGGCGGCTACATGGGATGAAAATAGACTGGTACTTGGTCAGCATGGACATAGAGTGCTGTCTGATTCTATGATTTTACTCAGTGTGCATTGGCAACAACATCTCCTCTCACTGCCTAGCAACAAGATATGTGTGTCCCCAGCTCTACTCTCACACGCCCGCTCTTACACCCATAACTGCGGGACTAAGAATAGCTCCAACGCTTCTATAAATTCTCTGCAACACCACTGTGGTTGGCTGAATCACAAATTGCTGAGCGTTAACATCTAAGATGACTTGTCCTGTGCTCCGCACAACGATTGGATCCATTAGGGCAGCATGCCAGTGCCTCAACTTTAAGAAGTTTAAAGAAATTTGGCATGTCACCAAATCCTCTAACAAACTTCCACAGATGCCCTGACAGGTTATATCATGGCATTAAATCCAATGCATAAGAACACAAGGGGCTGCAGAGAATGATGACTCAGCTGGGCCGATCACTGGCATTGTCCTCCGCATGATCAAAAGCATCCACATGAGGTGCTGCCTCAACAAGGCTGCATCTTTCATCAAGGATACCCATCATCTAGGTTATAACTACTTCTCACTGCTACCATTCGGCAACTGTCGGAGTTGGTTGGTTGGTAATAGAAAAAATCTGAAATTCATTTTAACCCACACTACCAGGTTCAGGAGCAGCTACATTCCAATAACCTATAATTTTCTTGAACCAACCTGCACAACTCTAAACCTACCTTGGCACAGAACATTGGCATCAGAGACCAGCAGAGGAGGACAAAGGGCTTGATTAGGAAAGGAAAAATAGGTTATGAAAGAAAACTGGCAGGGAACATAAAAACTGTCTGCAAAAGTTTTTATAGATATGTGAAGAGAAAGAGATTAGTTAAAACAAATGTAGGTCCCTTGCAGTCAGAAACAGGTGAGTTGATCATGGGGAACAAGGATATGGCGGACCAATTGAATAACTACTTTGGTTCCGTCTTCACTAAGGAAGACATAAATAATCTGCCGGAAATAGCAGGGGACCGCGGGTCAAAGGAGGACTTGAGTGAAATCCAGGTTAGTCGGGAAGTGGTGTTGGGTAAATTGAATGGATTAAAGGCCGATAAATCCCCAGGGCCAGATAGGCTGCATCCCAGAGTACTTAAGGAAGTAGCTCCGGAAATAGTGGATGCATTCGTGATAATCTTTCAAAACTCTTTAAAATTCTGGAGTAGTTCCTGAGGATTGGCGTGTAGCAAACGTAACCCCTCTTTTTAAGAAGGGGGGGGGGGAAGAGAGAATACGGGGAATTACAGACCAGTTAGTCTAACATCAGTAGTGGGGAAACTGCTAGAGTCAGTTATTAAAGATGGGATAGCAGCACATTTGGAAATCATTGGACAAAGTCAGCATGGATTTACAAAAGGTAAATCATGTCTGATGAATCTTGTGGAATTTTTCGAGGATGTAACTAGTAGCGTGGATAGGGGAGAACCAGTGGATGTGTTATATCTAGACTTTCAGAAGGCTTTCGACAAGGTCCCACATAAGAGATTAGTATATAAACTTAAAGCATACAGCATTGGGGGTTCAGTATTGATGTGGATAGAGAACTGGCTGGCAAACAGGAAGCAAAGAGTAGGAGTAAACGGGTCATTTTCACAATGGCAGGCAGTGACTAGTGGAGTACCGCAAGGCTCAGTGCTGTGACCCCAGCTATTTACAATATACATTAATGATCTGGATGAGGGAAATTGAAGGCAATATCTCCAAGTTTGCGGATGACACTAAGCTGGGGGGCAGTGCTAGCTGTGAGGAGGATGCTAGGAGACTGCAAGGTGACTTGGATAGGCTGGGTGAGTGGGAAAATGTTTGGCAGATGCAGTATAATGTGGATAAATGTGAGGTTATCCACTTTGGTGGCAAAAATAGGAAAACAGACTATTATCTAAATGGAGGCCGATTAGGAAAAGGGGAGATGCAGCGTGATCTGGGTGTCATGGTACACCAGTCATTGAAAGTAGGCATGCAGGTGCAGCAGGCAGTGAAGAAAGCGAATGGTATGTTAGCTTTCATAGCAAAAGGATTTGAGTATAGGAGCAGCGAGGTTCTACTTCACTTGTATAGGGTCTTGGTGAGACCACACCTGGAGTATTGCGTACAGTTCTGGTCTCCAAATCTGAGGAAGGACATTATTGCCATAGAGGGAGTGCAGAGAAGGTTCACCAGACTGATTCCTGGGATGTCAGGACTGTCTTATGAACAAAGACTGCATAGACTCGGTTTATACTCTCTAGAATTTAGGAGATTGAGAGGCGATCTTGTGGAAACTTACAAAATTCTTAAGGGGTTGGACAGGCTAGATGCAGGAAGATTGTTCCCGATGTTGGGGAGGTCCAGGACAAGGGGTCACAGCTTAAGGATAAGGGGGAAATCCTTTAGGACCGAGATGAGAAGGACTTTTTTCACACAGAGAGTGGTGGGTCTCTGGAACTTTCTGCCACAGAGGGTAGTTGAGGCCAGTTCATTGGCTATATTTAAGAGGGAGTTAGATGTGGCCCTTGTGGCTAAGGGGATCAGAGGGTATGGAGAGAAGGCAGGTACGGGATACTGAGTTGGATGATCAGCCATAATCATATTGAATGGCGGTGCAGGCTCGAAGGGCCAAATGGCCTACTCCTGCACCTAATTTCTACGTTTCTATGTTTCTATTAAGGACCGCCTCTTGGTTTTTTTTTCAATCTTTAAAAAAATATTTTTATTAGAAGCAATGCGTATTGCCAACAATATAACAAATTTTCAAATACACATTTAACTTGTTTAAAAAATTATACAAATATTACAAAATTATTTATGTATGCTTCTGTTTTTTTTGGAAAGTAAAGAAATAAAAGAATAGATCTATAATCAATAGAGATAGTGATTAAATAATAATGATTATATAAGAAAAAAATAAAAATAAAAAAAAGAATAATAAAAGAAAACAATTATTATATAATTTAAAAAAAAGTATACATCTTAACAATGAAAGGAATAATTTCACATAACAATATCTATAGAGAAGTGTATACAAATCCCAGAATAGATCTTTTCATCTAATCCTGCAACTGGGTACTTATTGAGTTACAATGCTGAGCTCAGCTACCCCTTCATATAGTCAGTGAATGGAGACCATATTTGTTCAAAAAGTTCATATTTGTCCATTAGGACAAACCTGATTCTCTCCAAATGCAACGTCTCCAAAATTTCCACTGTCCACATTTTAATTGTGGGGGATAATGCTCCCTTCCAGAATTTTAATATTAATTTTTTTCCAATTATCAAACAGTAATCAAGAAAATGTCTTTACTGTTAATATTAGGTTTGAGTCAGGAACTCCTAATATTATTAGCTTTGGGTCGGGGTCCAATTTAGTTTTAAGAACTTCAGAAATGATTCTAAAAATATCAGCCCAATAACTATTAAGTTTTATGCATGTAACAAAAGTATGCATTAAATTAGCTTCTGAATTCTGACATTTATCGCAAATAGAAGAGATGTTAGGAAAAATTCTATTTAATTTTGTTTTTGAATAGTGTAATCTATGTAATACTTTGAATTATATCAAGGTATGTCTGGCATTTAACGAACAACGGTGTTTACATTGTAAACTTTCTTCCCAAGTATCTTTCATTATAGATAGGCCTATTTCATTTTCCCATACCTGTCGGTATGATTCTGTTGTTGGAATTTCCCTATCCAAAAGAGTATTATATATGTACGCTATTAGTTTTTCTGTATTTGGATGCTTGTTAAGGCATTCATCCAGTAATCCTGGTTCTCTATTCTTATTGTCTTGCATGTTTGACTTGATATAGTCTCCAATTTGTAAATACCTAAACAAGTTATTTGAATGCAATCCATAGATATCTTTTAACTCTTGAAATGAGAGAAATTTTTATTTCCTGTAAAGGTGTTCTATCCTTATAATTCCTAAGTTTTTCCACTGTCTAAACCCCTTATCCAATATAGGTTTAAATAAGGGATTATTCATGGGGTTTTTTTTGTTTTTGTTTTTTTTTTCAATCTAACTGTGCTTTTGCACCATGTTTTATTTCTTGTAAGACCGTTTTTTAATATAAACTCTCTTACAGAATTGTGCACATTATGTCTGTTTTAAGTTTGTGTGTTGTCAGAGTTGCTGCAAGCTGGATTTTCACTGTACCTGAAACTCTTTACACTTGTGCACATGACGATAAACTGTACTCAACTTGGCAAGTCGGCCCCATAGCAGAAGCATCCACATCACGGGGGTGGAAACTGGAAGTATCCTGAGCTAATTCTGCTACCACCATCATCTATTGCGATAAGCGATGGCTTCCACTGAATGTCACCGGAAGCTTGCGTCCTTTTCAGGACGGACGATGACAGCGAGGTCAACATTTGTAACAAGATGGACACGAAAAGAAGAAGAAGCAGGCAAGTTGGAAGATACTCAGGAAAATATCTTTGAAGGCCAGAGAGCATGAGCATGGGAAAGGAGGCTATTCCTGAGGCAAACAAGCTACAATTGAAAAGCAAGAATGCAAAGCAGTGAGGACTTATTAAGAATGCTGGAAAGCTATTGAAGGAAAATGGTGTAGTCAACCATGTTAAATGATGCAGAGGAGAAGGAATAAATTATCTTTCTCTCCAGCATTTGTTACTTGAATCAAGTACCTTGATGCTGAAGTAAAAGCAGACACCCACTTGATAGGACTCAAAATAGTTCCATGTAAGATTAATATGAATTTTTGAGGCTGCAAATAGAAGGGCCTTGAAGAGGAAAAAGGAGATGGAGCAATGATCAGCAAAAATGGAGTAGTCAAGCCTTGTAAAAATAAATTGAAGAATTGTTCTACTTCAAAGCCACCGACTACCAAAGTTACCTTGATGGTATCTCTTCCATGCAGCCGCTTGCAAGGATGCCTTTGCTTACTCTCAATTTCTCAGTCACTGCTGCAAGACCAAGCAGAAACTAGGTTTCACTGAACACTGCTGGATCTCCCAGTTACTAAACAGTGGTTGGGCAAATTGATGCTGTTAAGCTCCTACATTAATCTTATATTACCTCAGCTTTAAGGGTTGAACAGTGGCAGTTCCCAAGATTCAGTCCAATCCTTTAAACTAAATATCAAAACACATCAATGTTTATATTCCTAGAGAGTGAATTAAGTAGAAAATATAACTTTCACACATCTGACCCAAACATAGTAATGCACACTTATCCACTACACAACAGAGAAGCTTAATTTAAACAACAAGACCACTACAAGTAAAATATTTGAATGAAACAACTTGATTTTGCCAAAATATTTTTTTGGATTTAATGCTTTGGTAAATCACTACAGCAAATGAGTTATTGTGGCAGAAACAGAAATGTCCTTTACCCATTTAAAACATCTGCAAGCTGCCTAGTAAATCAGAAAGCTTGTCAACATTTAAGCACAATGGAGATATTCTTTTACCTCCAAACAATGTATTTGATTGGAGTGTGATCGAAGAAAAATAGTCACAGAAGTAACACCCAATGGCTATGCTTTGTCTTTGGAGATTTTAGAGAAACGGTGTGTCAAGTCAACTTTATTTGTCACATACACATACAAGATGCGCAGTGACATGAAAGTGGCAATGCCTGCGGATTGTGCAAAAACTACAGAACAGAATAGAACAGAATCAGTATTTACATTATTAGAAAAAACCACAGCAATTTAAAAAAGACACAATACAACAGTAAATTGGTACAGTAAATTAGTCCCTGGTGAGATAAGTTTACAGTCCTAATGGCCTGTGGGAAGAAACTCCGTTTCATCCTCCCTGTTATAACAGCATGACAGCGGAGGCATTTGCCGGACCGTAGCAGCTGGAACAGTTCGTTGCTGGGGTGGTAGGGGACCCCCATAATGTTGCCGGCTCTGGATCTGCACCTTCTGATGTATAGTTCCTGCAGCGGAGCGAGTGTAGTTCCCATAGTGCGTTCGGCCGAACGCACTACTCTCTGCAGAGCCTTCTTGTCCTGGGCAGAGCAGTTCCCAAACCAAATTGTGATGTTGCCGGACAAGATGCTTTCTACAGCCCCAGAGTAGAAGCACCAAAGGATCCTCAGAGAGACTCTGAATTTCCTCAGCTGCCCGAGGTGGTAAAGGCGCTGCCTTGCCTTACACACCAGTGCGCCAGCGTGTGATGTCCATGTCAGATCCTCTGTGATGTGGACCTTCAGGTATGTAAAGCAGCTCACCCTGTGGGAGTCAGTAGGTTTATATTAGATGTCAGACGATAGTCTATCTCCTGTGGTGGAAACAGTGAGATCAAGAAACAGTATGGAGATGTCAAAGATGGTCCAAGTGAAATGCTGGTTCATTTGAGTTATATCTCTCCATATCACCACCTATCATTCTTGTTTTCCTTTCCGTCTCAGTCTGAAGAAGGGCCTTGACCCAAAACGTCACCTATTTTTTTTCTCCTGAAATGCTTGCTTAGACTCCAGCTTTTTGGGTCTACAAATCAGGTCCCAAAAACAAAGACAAGCAGGGATAACATCCACGACTCAATTATCTCCAAGAGCAACTGATTGGACCATTAATACTCACATATGGCATGCAGGTGTACAGATTACTAATATCAAAATGTTCACATTCTAAGCAGTACATTGAAAACTAACTTTACAACAGTATTTCACTCTATTTTGAGTACATACAATGTTTCGCATCATTTCATATCTACGATAGTCTTACCACTCCTAATACTAGTTTTAAATTTACATTTCTCAAAAAGTCCAAATTGAACACATTATTTTGAAACCAAATTTCAATAAATGAATAATTCAAGAACTTATGATAGCAATACATTCCGCAGATGCATCAGATACTGAAACTGTAATTTGCCACATTAATTACAATATTTTACAATAAGCCTTTTAAAAGTTTATAGATTGATAAAAAAAATGAGCCATCAGTACAGAGCACAGGATGCCATCACATCACATATTAAAAAGAAATGCAGAAGTTTAGTCATTTCATGTGCATTGTGTCAACATACAAATATTACAATGGGATGGAGGGAAGGGGGGGGGGGGGTTACAGAATACAAAGAGCAGCTCATCATTGCTATTTAAGTATACAACCAGCACAACTAATAGCACAAGTATACAACCATACATTTAGTTTTGATTTGGAGTAAACAAACGACAATTTATTTATTTATTAAACGACTGATTATTTAAGCAATGCAATGCCAACACCAAATCACTACTATTACCACATTACACCGCATTGTCAAATAAACATATTTGATAATTCAGTCATCAACTTAATGAATACATCTACCATTTAATGAAAAATTGAAATAGTTACCAAGCGAGGTACAAACAATATTAGTAGCTTTGAATGACGCTATTCCCACAGCCCATACGACCGTAAAAATAAAGAGGCTGTAAATTAAAGCGTTCTTGTCGCCAAATCATAGCCTTAATCCTTTTAGCCCCTTTCAATTTATGCACACAAGTTTGGTCCAAAACTCCAGCAGGTAGCTTGTGCTACAGAAAGTTGCAAACATTCAGCTGAGAATTGATTGGAGGCCCCATATTTTTTTTGTTAATGGGCTGGGGGAAAAAAGAAAATCACAGCTCTAATTTATCCAGACTGCAACAGTGCATTTCAAACTATTACTTCATTGGCTATAAATCACACAAAACTACAATGACAATTCATGTGCTTAGCATGTCCAGGAAAACCAAGCAGTACAGCAAGCATTTACTATATATACACACACGTGACAAGAAATTAAACTAAACTAACTCAAGCCACAGCTTTGTGTTGATACTTTAATACAATACTTCATTTGCACTGGACAGAACAGAACCACTGAGAACCTGTTTTGATTTAAATCAGATATTAGAAATGACATGTAGATATCAAATATCTAATCATTCTTATCAACATCTTATCCAGGTGTTGAATTTCTCAATGAGGCTTACCTGGAAATTTGATGCCCAGCATACAAAAGTAGTGCAGTCAAAACATACAGATATAGCTGGACCAAGTGCTGCCTTGGCAAGGTTAGAAGAACGAGACTTATTATATAACCTGAAAGACAAAAAAAGAAATCCATTTAATGACATCAATAGTAGCACTATGGGGAAACAGTGAGGACATGCATTTTGGCAAGAGGAATTAAAACCATTATTTGAATGAAGAGATATTGCAAATGAATGGAGTACATATGAATCTGGTGTTTTTGTGCAGAAATCACTACGTCATTACATGTTAGCAGGCAGATGCAGCAAATAGTTAATGCAACAAATTACATATTAGCCTTTATTGCAAGAGGGTTGAAATTTTAAAATATGTTTTGTTGCACAGGGTTCGTTGGCGGGAAGAGGTGGTTGGTCGGAGGATGGGTCGCGGAGCGGTGGTCGGGTCGTCGAGAACAAGAAGGTACCTAGCAGGGAGGGGCCACTGAAAACATATTCCATGGGACTCCGAGTACTTCTATAACTTTGTCCATTGCGCCAGGTACATGGCGACTCTTTGTGTACTTTAAGTTTTGTTTGCAAAAAACAAATTTGATTATACCTAGGTACATATGGCAATAAAGTATCATTGAGGCCACTCTTTTGATTGATTTTCTTTAAGAAAGTAAACGCTGGTATTTGGAGGCGATTCACTAGACTAATTCCTATGATGAAAGCGCTGTCCTATTCTGAAAAGCCAATAATTAAAACTGTACTCTTTGGAGTTTACGAACGATGTGTAACCTGATTGAAACAGATCATCCAATGGAGATATGACAAGGTAGATGTTGAAATGTTTCCACTTGTGTGATTTAGGCTCTTTAAAAGATTTCCATATTATTAAAAAAAAACATTCAAACTAATCAAGTGCTCGAAACCGGGACAGGATATGCCTCAGGACACAACGTGCTGGAGGAACTCAGCAGGTCAGGCAGCATCTCTGCAGAACATTGTTAGGTCCTATTAAGTCATGGCCTGAAATGTCACCTCTCCGTGTTCTCCATAGATGCTGCCTGGCCTGAACGCTCGAGTAGGGGCATAGGAAAGGATGGACTGTAAAATATGCTGCTCCTTTTTTTCCCCACTTTAGTCTTTGTTGCTTTTATGCATATACAAATAAAATACAAACATAACAGCGAAACATACAATAGTGCAGCGGGGTGTTCAGTTTACAATTAATGATGCAGTATACCGAACAATTTTCTTATTAAAACATTTTTCAATAACTTGCATTATTGTCAATAAAATTATAGAGTGTTGATGTCTTTATTTCTATACCTAATCCATTTTCCCCATTTTCTGTTAAACTCGTCTTCTTTCACTCTTAGAGAATATGTCATATTCTCCATGACAAATATTTCCTGTACTATGTCTAACCATTGTCTAAGTCTGGGTGTGTCCGCTGGGTGTGTCGGTGGCGGCGCGACTCACGTTACAGCGGCCCTTACAGCCTGTCTGTCTTTTTAAAAAAATTTTTGTCTAGTTAAATGTAGTTGTTCGTGTTTTGTTATTTTTGTATTGTTTCTAACTGTGTATATGTGGGGGGTGGGGGAGGGAGGGGGAAACTTTTAAAATCTCTTTCCTGCACGGAAGACCCAACCTTTTCCCTGTCGGGTCTCCGTTGTCGTTGGGGCCTAGCACCGTGGAGCAGGACGACCTTGGAGTTCCAGTCACGGAGCCTGCGGACTCACCGTCGTGGGGCTGTCCGGCCTCGGAGCGTAGGAAGCGGTGGTGGCTCGCTGCTACGGCCCGCCTCCGGAGCTCCAGCTGCGGATTGTTGCCGGTGGACTGTCCGGATATCGGGAGCTCGCGAGTCCGGGTGGGAGACCGGTTTACCGGAGCTCCCGCAACACAACATCTCCCGCTCGTGTCGCGGGGTTGGACCGACCTGGAGCGGGGCCGTACATAGCCCGGCGCGGCCTCAATGGCCGCAGGACATTTCAGCGCCTGCCTGGGGCTTGGACAACGGGAGAGAAATGGTGCGGGGGAGAGAGAAGACTTTGCTTTCCATCACAGTGAGGAGGAGATTCACTGTGATGGGTGTTCGTGTAAATTAAATTGTTTGCATGTTTTGTAGGAATTTTTTTGTTTGTATGGCTGGAGAAATAGTTTCGTTTGAGCCTCTCTGGGGTTCAAATGACAAATAATAAAATCTAATCTAATCTAATGTAAGCCAGTTTCTTGTAATGGCTTTTCTGCCAGCTGTGAGTAGGATTTTAACCAAGTAATGATCTTCCTTCAGCACTACTGTAGTTATATTACCCAGGTATAAAATGGAACACTTCTTGGAGACTATATATCCTAATACTTCCTTTAATACTGAATTCACACTGTCCCAAAATGGTTCTATTTTTGGGAAACTCTAGAAGATATGTGCATCATTTACGTCTATTTGGCCACATTGCCTCCAGCATGTTTGCTGCCTTAGAATTTGCTTGCTTTTTATGTTAGGCGTAATAAAGAAATAAATCAAAATTTTCCAATTACATTCTCTCCATTTTTGTGAATTAGTGGATGTCTGTAGTGTTACACACATATGAAGCAATTCCTCTTCTGAGATTGTGATGTTCAATTCCTTTTCCCACTTAAATTTTACATAAAATGTAGTTTTAGCTTGACATTCCATTAAACTATGCTAAAGTTTAGAAATAATCGTTGATGTTTTTGATGATACGCATTAACTATCGCTTCTACCACTGAATTATTTTCTTCTAGAGCCTCCCTTTTTACTTTTTTTAAATTGTAATAATCTCTCAGTTGGAAGCATCTAAACAAGTCTTGGTTCCGAAGTGCAAATCTATCCTTCAAATCTTGAAAACATCTTAGGTCTCCATTTTCAGTAACAGTACAAAATGCAGTCATTCCTTTTTTCATCCACTCTTTAAATGTTGAGTCATACATCCCTGGTTTAAATTCATTATCCAAAGTTATCCATCTTAATACTTTTTGTCCTTCTTTGTGCTCCTAAGCCATTTAGGGCTTTATAGACAAGGAGGACTTTATGGTCTATCCTGGGTCTCACAGGGAGCCAATGAACGGAGTATAATACTGGGGTGATATGTTCCCTTTTCTTGGTATTTGTTAAAAGCCGGGCTGCAGCATTTTGAATGAGCTGTAACTTGTTGGTGGATTTTGAAGGCAGATCGGTAAATAAGGCATTACAGTAATCAAGTCTGCTTGATATGAAAGCATGTACGGGTTTTTTACAGTCATGTTGAGTTAAGAAAGGCCATTAGCAATATTTCTGATGTGATAGAAAGCACACTTTGTTACCTTATTCATGTGAGATTTAAAATTAAGATAATTGTCCATTTTTACCCCAGGCTTGTGATTTCTTGTTTGATATAGGCAGTCAAATTTCCCAATTTAGCGAGTAACCTCTCTTGGGTTTTGATCCAAGTAATAAAATTTCTGTCTTGTCAATGTTGAGTTTAGGAAAGTTAGCATTCCACCATTTTCTTATGGACAATAGGCAGGAGGTCAAAGAACTTAAGACATTTACATCAGTGGTTTCGACAGAGAGGTATAACTGAGTGTCATCGGCATAACTTAGAAAATTTGCATTATGCTGTCTGAGAACTCCTCTTAGCGGCAGCGTATACAAGGAAAAGAGTAACAGGCCAAGGTAGCTACCTTGTGTGCAACACCAAAGGGTATATCATGCAGCTGTGACATATAGTCCCCAAGCCTAACAAAGAACTTCCTTCCACTTATATATGATTGGAACGAACTTGGTACATGATCTGACAGGCCGACCCAGTTTTCTAGGCGATCTATAAGAATGCTGTGATCTATGGTGTCGAAAGCTGCTGTGAGGTCCAAGAGGATTAGCACTGAGACTTTGTCCTCGTCAGCGCTGACTCAAAGGTCACTGACTATTTTTATCAGGGCAGTCTCAGCGCTGTAATTTGTTCTGAAACCAGATTGAAGTTTCTCTAAAATGTCATTTTGATTTAGAAAGTGTTGTATTTGGTTGAATACCACTTTCTCCAGTACCTTGCTGAGAACAGGTAGATCTGATATGGGTCTGTATTTACTAAATTACTGTAATGTCTAAATTTGGTTTAAATAACAGAGGCTTTACGACAGCGGTTTTATAAGTTTAGTTTAGAGATACAGCGCGGAAACAGGCCCTTCGGCCCACTGTGTCCGCGCCGACCAGTGATCCCCGCACATTAACACTTTCCTACACCTACTGGGGACAATTTTTACATTTACCAAGCCAATTAACCTACAAACCTGTACGTCTTTGGAGTGTGTGAGGAAACCGAAGATCTCGGAAAAAATCCACGCAGGTCACGGGGAGAACATACAAACTCCGTACAGGCACCACCCGTAGTCGGGATTGAACCTGTGTCTCCGGCACTGCATTTGCTGTAAGGCAGCAACTCTACCGCTGTGCCATCGTGACTGCATCTGGGAAAATTCCAGTCTCAAGGGAGATGTTTATAATTGTAAGACCAAAACTGGATTAACTGTTAAAAACATTCTTTAAAAACTTTGTAGGAACCACGTCGAAATGACAGGTAGTGGATTTGCTCTCAGCCACAATTTTATCTGATGTAGAAATACAGTGCCCTCCATAAATGATTTGGTTTCACCATATATAAATTACAGCTGTGTTTATACATAGTCCCCCCATTTCAGGGCACCATAATGTTTGGGGCACATAGCTTCACAGGTGTTTGTAATTGCTCCGATGTGTTTAAATGCCTCCTCAATGCAGGTATAACACAGCTCGCAGCACCTAGTCTTTCCTCCAGCCTTTCCATCACTTTTGGAAACTTATATTGCTGTTTATCAACATGAGGACCAAAGTTGTAACTTCTATAAAGGTGATGGCAAGAGCAAAGTATTGGGGAGAGAAGGAACTGCCCAAGATCCAGAGCATACCACCTCATCTGTGAAACATGATGGTGGGGGTGTTATGGCCTGCACAGGTATGGCACTCTTATACAAGTTAATCTTCGTCTCATGTGTCCACAAGACCTTTTTCCAGAACCGTGGTTGCTCTTTTAAGTACTTCTTGGCAAACTGTAACCTGGCCATCCTTTTTTTGCGACTAACCAGTGGTTTGCACCTTGCAGTGTAGCCTCTGTATTTCTGTTCATGAAGTCTTCTGTGGACAGTGGTCATTGACAAATCCACACCCGACTCCTGAAGAATGTTTCTGATCTGTCGGACAGGTGTTTGGGATTTTTCTTTATTATGGAGAGAATTCTTCTGTCATCAGCTGTGGAGGTCTTCCTTGGTCTGCCAGTCCCTTTATGATTAGTAAGCTCATCAGTGCTCTCTTTCTTCTTAATGATGTTCCAAACAGTTGATTTTGGCAAGCCTAAGGTTTGGCTGATGTCTCGAACAGTTTTATTCTTGTTTCTCAGTCTCATAATGGCTTCTTTGACTTTCATTGACACAACTTTGGTCCTCATGTTAATAAACAGCAAAATAAGTTTCCAAAGGTGATGGAAAGGGTGCAGGAAAGACTAGGTGTTGCGAGCTCTCTTATACCTGCATTAAGGAGGCAATGAAACACACCTGAGCAATTACAAACTCCTTTGAAGTCATGTGTTCCAAGCATTATGGGGCCATGAAATGAGGGACTATGTATAAACACAGCCGCAATTTCTATACGGTGAAACCAAAATGTATAGAACCACATGTGATTGTTTCTATTACAAATCTCAAATTGTGGAGTACAGAGGTAAATAAAACATTATGGAGGGCACTTATGAAACTGCTAATTTTTGTAGAGGATAGTAGAATCTAAAGGCATACCAGCTTGGATAGTCTGAACCTTATCTTTAAAATAATCGGCAATCAGCTCACATTTTTCAGTTTCTTCACTTTCTTAAGCCAATTTCTTCAGCTTGGCTTAAGAAATAGTAAGATTAAACGAGAACTTACCAGTTTGAAGTTTGATCTTTATTTTATGAGGAGTTGCGATGAGGGATTTCGTGAAGAACCCGCCAGCACGCATGCGCGATATACTTCAAAGCCGCGGTGTGGAATCACAGAAAAACCAAGCCAAGAAATGACTTGTTATAGTAAGATTAAAGAGACTCTAGTTACCAGTTGACTTTATGATCGAGGGTTGGGAGCGGAGGGCACGAAATCCCTCATCGCAACTCCTCATAAAATAAAGATCAAACTTCAAACTGGTAAGTTCTCGTTTAATCTTACTATTTCATTTCGGAGTCACGTGAGTGACTTCGTGAAGACTTCAAAGCTTCTGTGATTTCACGCCCTGGACAACGTCCATGCTATCACACACGCTACTGAAAAGGTGGACAGCAGTAATCAATTTCCGTCACTGTTTCTCTGAAAAAATAATAATATTTATTAATAACAACAAGAAAGGACCCCTCACTGAGGGGGAACTGCATGTTCTCGGCCTGCATCCAGCACGGCTCCTGCGAACATTCCAGGTATGGTGACGGGTTTATTGTAAAACCGTTGAAAAGTGGCTTCACTGGCCCATCCCGCTGTGGCAAGTATCTGGTCCATGGGCACCTCCATGGCCTTTGCCGCCGATGTTGATGCTGCCCTGGTGGAATGGGATTTAAAAACATCAGTGTCAATACCTGCTTTGTTCAAGACGATCCTGAGCCATCGGGATATCGTCTGCACCGTCACTCTATGGTGAGGTTTTTTGTGACTGATGAACAGGTATTGCTCCATTCCCCTTATTTTCCTCGTCACTTTGATATAGTGGCGGATATGGGTGGCTATGCATAGCCTAGCATCAGCGGGGTATGCTGGAAACTCCAGCTGCAGCCCTGTGAATCCAGGTCTATGCTGCTTGAGCAATTCATCAATGAAGAAAGTGACCCGTTCAGGGGTAGAGATCATTCTGTCGATCTTGGCCTTGTGAAGCGTTTGCACCCTTTGTGCTGAAGTAAGTGCCATCAACATCACCACCTTCAGGGTGAGTTTGTCCAATTCGAGCCCCGTCATGGGTGACCATGTTCTCAGCAGGGTCAGCACTTTGCCAATATCCCATGTGACGTTGTAACGGGGCCTCGGCGGGTTGGAATTAAATATCCCCCGCATAAGTTTGGAGACCAATTTATTGGATCCTACCTCAATATTGAGGTAGGACGAGAGCGCACTCCTGGCGCTATTGATGGCACTATAGCTGAGATGTTGATCATGTTGTAGCCCCGCAAGAAATTCCAGCACATCTGTGATGGAGACGGAGTCATATGCAACGTCCATGCGGCCACAATAGGATTCCCATTTCCTGATGTACGATAAGTACTGCCGTCTTGAGGACTCCCTGCATGATGCTCCCATGGTATCCATTGTCCTTGAAGATAGACCATACTGAAGTAGTGGCCTGTTCAGATCCTGCAAGCCAATAGATTCAAATGACTATGGCAGGGGTGTGGTTCCCCTGTGGCAGGGTTCGTCACCAATTGTGGGCAACCCTCCAAGAGGACCCATGGTTGACTTATCATTCCAAGGACCACCGGATACCATGATTGCGTAGGCCAGTCGGGTATAATGAGGATGCCCTTGGCAGCATCGAGCTGGATTTTCCGCAATACCCGACTGATGAGGCAGAATGGAGGAAAGGCATAGAAGAACCATTTCCCCCAGTCTAGCGAGAATGCGTCCATCGCCATTGCCCCAGGATCTGGCTCCCATGATACGTATGTTGGTACCTGATGGTTCAACCGTGACGCAAAAAGGTCAATATCCGGTTTACCAAATTTGGCTGTAATTTTGGTGAATATTTGGGGGTTCAACATCCACTCGATGTTGTCATTGAACTTCCGTGACCTGGTGTCCGCCACTGTATTGAGCTCACCTGGCAAGTAGGTAGCTGAGATCCAAATATTCCGTTGAATACACCAGAGCCAAATTGTGTTTGCCAATTCATTGCATGAAATTGACCTGGTACCGCCCATATGATTCAGATAAGCCACCGCAGTGGTATTGTCTATTTGGAGACGGACATGAGTGTTAGTCATGTTTGAACAATAGGCTCTAAGTCCGTGGAATGCTCCTAGCATCTCCAAATAGTTTATCCCTTGTGCTAACAACAAAGTAGCTTCAAGTGAATCCCATCTACCTCCACAACTGTTATTGTTGTCTGTAGCTCCCCAGCCATGGGAGCTTGCATCTGTTTGCAAGTATACCTTTGGACGAGGCACAATGATGGGTTTAAATGAGTTATGGATATTGCCAATCCACCATAGTAACTCAAGTTTTGCCTTAACCGGCAACTGCATGGGTCTATCATAATGTCCAGCATTTAATTTTAATGCTGTTATTTTTGACCTTTGTAAATTCTGATAGTGTAAAGGTCCATATTGAGCAGCTGGAAATACTGCTACAATTTTGCCAATTACCCTGGCAGTTAATCTGATAGACGGTATACTGGCGCAGACCAGGTTCTTGCATGCTTGAAACACATCACCAACTTTGTTAGTTGGGATGGTGGTGATCATGCGATTGGAGTCTATTGTGAACCCCAAGTAGTCCATGATCTGTGCGGGGAGGAACTTTGATTTGTCTGGATGGATTATAAACCCCATTTGTTGAAAAATTTCCACTGTGGCTGAAACCGCCAACTCTGCGGATTCCAGAGTGTGCCCAATTATCAGAATGTCATCCAAATAGGCCATGACCGTATGATTTTGTCTCCGCAGTGTAGATAACACTGGCTTGAGTAGTTTGGTGAACAGTCTGGGGGCTGTAGTAAGCCCATTGGGCAATGCTTTGTATTGCCAAAGCTGATCCATCCAGGTAAACTTCAAGAACTTCCTATGATGTTTCCGAATGGATACTGAATAGTATGCATCTTTTAAATCAATGCATGCCATGAAGCAGCCCTCCGAAATCAAAGATTTGGCTGTTTCAAATGTGTCCATTTTGAAATGGGTGTATTTTACAAAGGTATTCAAGCGAGTTAAATCTATAATGACCCGGCATCCACCGTCTTTTTTAGTTTTAGTAAATATATTAGACACAAATTCAACTGGTTCATGTGTGGTTCGTTCTATCACACCTTTGTCTTGTAAACTCAAGATTTCAGCATAGCCTTCTGCCAATTCTTTTTTGGAAAGTGCAAATTTGCGATTCGGCATATGCTGGGGTGGAGGCAATTGGCCATGAATAAACTCAATTTCATAACCCTGAATACTTTGCAAGATAAACTCATCTGAAGTGATGGTTTCCCAAGCCTCCTTAAATCCCCGTAATCTGCCCCCAATTCGTGAGGTTAGACATGCAAGTGCATGGAACCCAGACCCCCTTACCTTCATGGTTATCGGCGGTCCCTGGGATTTTTGGTGGGACGTGGAGGCGCTGGGTTTCGTGGTTGGTGCGGAATCCGCATCTTCCATGCTGGCCGCTGAGGGCCTAGTCCTAAAAAAGGCCTGGGCTGATGAGGCTGTTGATATTGAGGAGGTGCCGGAACGTAGGTCCTTGTTGGCCTATCGGTCTGACCTCGTGGCCTGAAGTAAGGTGTCTTCTTGGCCGAAGGTCTGGCCACAAAATGTGGTCTCATCAGACCTATGGTTTTCGCATGGTCATCGAGCTCTTTGACCTGCTTTGGGAGGTCTTCCCCGAACAGCTGTCTAGGTGGGGGGGTAGGAGGTGCTCTGCATAGTCCCGCAAATTTGGGATTCAAGGAAGGTTTGATAATGCTCTTCCGGAAAGCGTTGATCTCATACTGCGTATTGCAGAGCAGAGCTAGAGCATCCTCCTGTTCGGTGCTTAGATCAACCCCATCTACCGACTTTGCAAAAGCGGTGATCCCAGACGTAAGCAGTTTTAAAATCCTCTGCAGTTTCACTTCCTGCGCTCTGATGCCCGGGCTGATATTACCCCAGATTGGCATGTTCACAATCGGCACGTGGAGTGAATTGCAGTTCCCTGGAGCCTTGTGTCTCTCCATGGCCTTCGCAAGGACCTCCTCCTGCAATTGATGGTTGGTAAGATAATCTATGGTTGCGGCCAGTTTGATGTTGAGGGGTTGTCCTGATGATACGGGTAACCCGAATTTGGCTGCCACATCCAGCAGATCTTCCTGAGGGACCTCAGGTGCTGCTGGGGCATGTACCAGGATATCCTCCTCATCTGGTCTTATGTTGTCCATAGATGGGGACGGGGATATATCCATGAGTCCCCTGGAGCTGTGTGTGTCCTGTTTCTGATTGAGTAGAACTTGCTCCAATATCCTCTCCATACGATCCAAGCGCCCTTCATCGGGCGGGTGTGGGAGGTAAGAGGCCTCGTGCCCGAAGGAACTCCTGAGGCTTCGATCATCAGTCCGTACCTCGTCGAGGTAATATCGGTACTGTGATGATGTGTCGCTACCAGCCGCCTCGGCGAAGCTGAGCGATTCCCGCGCGGACCTGCTCGAGCGCCTCCTCTTCGCTGAGCTGGACCCGGCTGCCTCAAAGGGCATGGGTGGGGAGAGGTCGGCACCTGACGCCGCAGCGTGGTGACCCGACGTCCGCACGGGCTTGCCGACTGTCCTAAATCTGGACCCAGACGGCGTACGGTCCCGACCTGCCCCCAGCGGGGGAAGCGGTGACCTAGGCGAGGCTCCACCCTTGTGACTCCTCCTGGTCCCTCTGGGTGGTGAGTCGACACTGGCCCTTCTTGGTCTGCCAGTGGACTCGGGCCTGCCTGATTCACCAGACCACTTCCTAGTGGCTCCTGGTGAGACCTCAACCCGCGAAGGGCTAGGTAGTGGAATTGTATCCCTGCCTCCTTCAAGAGGGCTCAGGGAGAAGGGCCGTGCATCAGCACGCGAATCCCTTTTACTTGTCTCTGCAAACGACCCAGTGGGTGAGAGAGAGATGGAGTCAGGATGCACCTGCTCCGGCGCTGTACCGACTGATTGTTCTGCAGGTACCCCGCTAGGGCATAGCTGCGTCGGTAAACCGGATCCTGTGAATACAGGGCTCCCCGGCTTGCGCGCCTTTTTCCCGGCCCGTCCTCCTGCCGTGGAGGGGGGCTCCGGGTTGGGTTGCCGACAACTCCTTGCAGAAGTTTTACGGCCTTTACTTTTCCTACTGTCCATGTCTCTGTGGAAGAAAACACAATTATTCACACAGAACAACCAACTCAAGGTTGTTAGTACTTACCTGAGTGGCCCTTATGAAGGGCTGGTGATGAGCCGCGCTCCTCTCCAGCCGTCGACTGCAATGCGAGCGACGATATGTCGCGCATGCGTGCTGGCGGGTTCTTCACGAAGTCACTCACGTGACTCCGAAATGAAATCAGGGGTTGAAGCAGAGTTTAGTAATCTGTCAATCTGACAAATCTTACTATTTCCACCACATTCTGCAATAATTTGCGAAAAATTGTTCCTCCTTGCAGATCTTACAGCATTTTTATAAGTAGCAATGGTTTCTTTATATGTGCCAAGATGTACTTCTAGTCCTGTTTTTCTCCACTTTCCTTTGGCTACTCTACATGATTTTTTAAACGTATGAACAGAGTTATTTAGAAACATAGAAACATAGAAATTAGGTGCAGGAGTAGGCCATTCGGCCCTTCGAGCCTGCACCGCCATTCAATACGATCACGGCTGATCATCCAACTCAGTATCCCGTACCTGCCTTCTCTCCATACCCTCTGATCCCCTTAGCCATAAGGGCCACATCTAACTCCCTCTTAAATATAGCTCTTAAATTTCCCTCTTAAAACTCCCTCTTAAATTTAACCATGGAGATGTTTTAACCCGTACTTTCCTTTTAATATTGAGAGGTGCAACTTTATTAAGTGTCGTAGCTAGGTTACTGTTAAAAGCTTTTCTCATTTTGTCAACAGAATCTCCCTGACTGAGTAGCGCATGTAATTACAAGCTCAGAAAAATGGAGTTCTGCTGCTGGATCTAAAAAGCGCCTTTTACATGTAGACTCCAAAGGGCGCCTAATCAACTTTAAAAACACCTCAAAAACACACACAGTAATGGTCAGAAACAGTCAAATCAGACACAAGGATGTTATCAATTTTTAACTTATGTTTTGAAAATGACACCAAAACCTGATAACACTGGTTTACTCTTTCAGTGTACCATTCCGAAACACTTGTACGGAATCTGATGCCCCTAGATATAGTAAACATGTGATAATCAAGTACTTTTGAACCATTGAGAACTGACTTGCTTGACAACACCCTGAAATCATGTGGTTTCCAAAACATACTTTCCCCACGGTAATTTCAATAACAATACATTGCTTAAGTAATTTATTCTTGATTCTGCCAAATGCAGCATGTAACAAAGTTTTCTACAAATACGTTCTTGGAATACAATACAAGGACGTTGCATGAAGCATAATTTAAGGAATTAGCAGCATGAATTATTCAAGATCAAATGACACCAATTACGGTTTCAACTATAAGAACTCGGTATCTTTTCACACTCGCTAATGGCTCAGACTACAAGAGATGGGATGTGCCTCCAGCACTTAGACTAAGTAGATTCCCTGTTTCACACTTCTAGCAAACACCATTTAAGGGGTACAACAATCATTGACAATTATGACCTATTTTTTACCGACAGTACCAAGTTTGTATTTCTTTTAAATTAAACAACAACGTTACTTAATACACTAAAGAAAAACAGAAAAAGCTGGAATAACTCAGCGGGACAGGCAGCATCTCTGGAGAGAAGGAATGGGTGACTTTTCGGGTCGAGACAAAGGGTCTGCCTGTTATTCCAGGTTTTTGTGTCCATCTTTGGTTTAAACCAGCATCTGCAGTTCCTTCTTACACATACTGAATAACGCCACCTCTTAACAATAAAAACGTCAGGTTAGTGACCACCGAGTATATTAGTTTAGTTTAGTTTAGAGAAACAGGCCCTTCGGCCTACGGAGTCTGTGCCGACCAGTGATCCCCACATACTAGCACTATTCTACTCATACTAGGGACAATTTCCAATTTTACCAAGCAAATTAACCTACAAACCTGTAGGTCTTGGGAGTATGGGAGTAAATCGGAAAAAACACAAGCAGGTCATGGGGAGAATGTACAAACTCCATACAGACAAGCACCCGTAGCCTGGATTGAACCGGGACTCTGGCCGTGTAAGGCATCAACTCTACCGCTGCGCAACCATGCCGTGCAAGAGATGTCCCATTCCTTGTGAACAGAAAAAGCAATTCCTTTCACCTTCAGAAATATGTAAATGAACCATAAGCACAAGATAGGTTCACCTAGCAACCAGATTTGGGAGGAATTTTTCTTAATGTCTCCCTGCTTGAAATCAACACTTTCACATAAGAAAATACCCCCTCTGGCACATTGCTTACGTGCCAAATCATTATTGAACATTTCCTTGCTTTTCTTAAAAAAAAATGGATTTACAGATCTCCTTCAACACCATAAACGAGCAGAAATCACAGTTACCTTCTATAAAAAGCATTTTCAAATTACTTTAACATCATGGAAACCATAAACAATATATATTCTTGTGAATGATCATGGCAGTCTTTTCATAGAAAATGTAATTGATGGGCAAAAACAATTGTCCCAGACATTGTTTCACCAAGGTCCATTGTTATTCCAATTGGATTTATTTAGACATATTCCAATCCATCTAAAATGAAGATAACAGGCTAATTCCTTCTTGTACCTGCATGTTTACACTGCCAAGCGATGAACCCTTTAAATGCCAAGAAATCCAGTACCTGAACCTGTTAAAATGTTGGGTTTTTTTAAATTTTGCCTACAAGGTAATTAAGGAGACAAGAGACTGCAGATGCTGGAAAGCTAATCTACTGGAGGAACTCAGTGCATCAAATTATTAAGACCACATTTTTTTACCAGTTATACTACCACACAGCAAAGAATTGGGCCATTAGGCTCTAATAGTCCATTCTTAGTCAACGACTCCACACAAAACAATTGCATTTACTCTCTAAAGTGCTGATCTAACTGAGCAGTTCAGGCAGTATCCCTGGAGAATGTGATGTTTTGAGTCTGGACCCTTCTTCAGTCTAAAGGATCTCGACCCTAAACGTGTTCGCCAGGTTGCTGCCTCACCGATGAATTACTCCAGCACTTGTATTTTTATCTGTAAACCAGTTCTTTGTTTCTACACATTCCTTTGCAGCTTCTTCGTACTTTCCTGGCAACTGCAAATAAATAAATTAGGCTTTGTGCAGGCAGCAAATAAAGCTGCATTTATTTACAGTCCCTCATCTTCATCACTTTGTACAGGCTGCAATAGCCATGGACCAACTATCAGCCCACTAAACCAAATTCTCTTCATATGTGTAGTGTTTTCTCAATCCACAAAGCCCAATTTCACTTTCAAACCTCGTTTTATGCACAAAGTGTCTGTTGGGTACCAACATTAGAATCCTCCACAGATTGAGGAGGTATCAGTAAAGTAATATAATACAGACCAACAATCCGCCAAATAATAAGCAGTATTCAATCACCTCAACAGTGTCCAGCACATATCAGCCCAAAGACTCTGAACAACATGCCCACAATTTCAACGTTCTTCTTAGTAAGAAGTGCCTTCAAACCTATAATGGAGAATTCAGAACATAGGACTCAGTCTGAAGAAGGGTTCTGACCCTACAGTTCACATCCATTCTCTCCAGAGATGTTGCCAGACCCAGTGAGTTACTCCAGCATTTTGTGTCTATCTTTGGACTCGCATAAAGTCAGTTAGGATAGCAGATATATTATTAGTATCAATAAGATGAATCCTGTACCAATCGCAATTTATCATCCTGGGTATACTGTCAACAGTATTCGGTCAAAGCATAAAAGCAACTCAGAGCCATGGGATTTTTTTCAAAAACTTTTTTAAATGTTGTCACACGGTTTAGATAAGTTTTTATTTAGAAATATTTATTTCTGAAAGATTCTGTTTCTAATTTTGCTCTGCGTAAAACAGGTAGTTGTACACATTATTCCAGCAGATGGTATTTTCCAAGCGCCCCTTTTCTCACAGGTCTCAGTTTAAAACGCAAACAGAAAGAATGACGGATTGGTGCTTTGCAAATCAAATATACCCTCTAAAGAAAAATAATTTCCTTTCATTGTTAAAATGTGTCAGCTTCTCCATACCTGCATTTTAAATATTGCAAATAAGATTTACAACATGAATGTAGAAATATATACACTTGAAATCTTGAGTGGGAACGACACCTGCAATTCATAGAAGCTGCTTTTTGCATAAAGTTCTTCATGAAGATTGTAAGCACACCCTTTGCATTCACCAAAAAACAATATAATTTTTTAAACACACACAAGAGCAATCCAAACCAATAGCAGAGAAAGTATTGCTGTTTCAATTGTTACAATAATTCTTGAAGCACCTGTATCTTTACTTGGGCACCTAATTTTCCAGGTTGATTGAGTGGACTTCCCTTATGTATCAACTTGGGTTAAAGTTACTTTAATTATTTTTAAAAACAAGTAGAAACAAGTTTAAAATGACAACCTTCACCATAATGACCCATTTTACTGAATCGGTTTTATCAATTTCCATCATGATCCACAAAGCTCTAATTAAAGATAGCAATTCAGCAGCAAATTTCAATGCACTACCACGAGAAACTTCACTGCTCTCCTGCAAAAAGAATTTTCCATGTCAACTAACAGCACGAGTGGAAAACAACACCAAATATCTCCAAAGTCAATCACAATTCAAGCATACAAAAGAGAATGAGAGAGAGATATTGCATACCTTTCCTTACAAGAGGTTGGACGTGCCACGTGAGTCCCAGCAGTCGGCAGAGGACGTGCCACTGTGAATAAGAGGGACCCGCCATAGGGGTCGAGGGTGGCCGCCAAGAACAAAGAGGGAAGTGTTACATTTCGATAAGACAAACCAGCGCAGGACTTGCACAGTAACTAGTACAGCCATTGTGTGTTGTAAAACAAAGAAACTCAAGGATACGGATACATAGTTCCATGAAGGTGTCGACACAGTATGGAGAAGAAGTCATTTGGCATGATTGCCTTCATGTACAGTTTCACAAGGCATTGGCGGGACCACTTTTAGAGTACTGTGTGTAGGTCTGATCATCCCTGTGGATAGCAAGGATTATTTTAAACTGCAACTCGTGTTAAAAAGATTTACGACAAGATTGACAGAAGGTTGAATTTTTTGGGAGAGGTTATGTCTTTATTCTCCAGAGAATAGGAGGCTTAGAGATTTATAAAATTAGGCAGAGATAAAATGAATGGCCAGTTTTTTCTTCCCTCCCCAAGTTAGAGAGCAACTTTTACAACATAGACAGTGGTGGATATATTGAATAAACTGCCAGAAGTGGAAGGTGTGTACAATTACAATGTTTAAAATGAAAGACTGGAACAGGTACATGGATAGGCACGGGTCAGAGGAATATAGGTCAAATTCAAGCAAATGGGAGTAGCTCGGTTAGGAAACTTGGTCGGCACGGACCAATTGGGCTGAAAGACTAATTTCCATGTTGTATAACTCTGGCTCTCAGGTGTCAACATATTGAGAATTTTAAACCATGACAGAAATTCTAAATTAATTTTCCATTTTATGCATGTTCTAAAATATTGCTCTTCAACAGCACAATTAAAATTGCAATCAACAGTTAATTTTATCGGCTCCGTCTATTATAAACCTACTGACTCCCACAGCTATCTCAACCACACTTCATTCCATCTCTGTCTATGCCACATCTGCGCTCAAGATGAGTTGTTCCATACCAGGTCGTTCCCCCCCCCCCCCCCCGGTTGAAAAAGAGACAGAGTCCCCCTAGTCCTCACTGCTCACCTTTTTACGCCATCAGCCGTTGCTTACAGCACATATTCCCCCGTCATTCACGCCACCCTCCAATGGGATCCCACCACTAGCAACATCCTCCCTTCTCCACCTGTTTCAACAGAGACCGTTCCCTCTTCAACTCCCTAGGAATCACCCCTCCCCAGGTACTTTCCCTTGCAACCGCAGGAGATGCTACTCCCTGTCCCTAAACCTCCTCCCTCGACTCCATCCAAAGACCCTGACAATCCTTTCTGGTGAGACAAATGCTCACTTGCACCTCCTCCAACCTCATCTACTGTATCTGCTGTTTCAGGTGTGGAATATATATCTCCTATATATCGTCGAGACCAAGTGTAGACTGGCCGAACATTTCGCTGAACACTTTTGCTGAGTCCTAGGCTTGCATGATGCCCAGTTGCTAAACACTTTGGCCCATATTTTACTAATTTTTTAAAACCCAACAGCAATAACTCTGCAATTTAGACTCGATGGCGGGTTTAAATCCCTGATATTTAGACTAAAGTCTAAGTTGTCTTTCTACTAATCACCAAAGCTTAGACTGACCTTAGACTAGAGTCTAACTTGCCGCACAATTTAGACTCAGCAGGGGGCAGGTTTAAGGAAGGTTTAAGCTCGCTACGGAGAGAAAAATGGCCGTTGAATTCTATAGTGTCTTGTGTCTTTTTTTATTTTATAGTGATATATGGTAATCAACATTTTCTCAGAAAAAATTACTTTTAATATCAGTTAAACAGAAGAAGGGATAGGAAATTTTTAAAAGAGAAATTCTTTCATTGTCTATGTAGGAACTTTCCAACTAATGCATGGTGATGATGAGGTTTATCACACCCATCTATGTCAGGAGGTGACATCCCACATAGCCCAATGGAGAAGAACCTATATCTCCTTCCCATCAACTCCTCAGCAAGTTCATGACACACAAAATGCTTTCTACCAGTATTGCCGCTTTCCTGTCGTGTTAGGGGCAATTGATGGCACACATGTCCCAATCAGAAGTCCAGGTGGGGACCTCGCTCAGATGTTTGTCAATCGGAAGGGCAGATATTATGTGAATGTACAGGTAAATGTAAAAAATATTTTATTTCGGAAAAATATTGAATGAAATCCTTTCAAAGATTTCTGAATTCATGGTTTTACATGAGAAAATGACATGGTTTTACATGAGAAAAGTTGTCCAAAACAATATAAATGTCAAAGCACCTTTTTTTCTCGATAATTGTAATTTTATCGGCTAGTAACACCAGGAGAAACACTTTCTCGCTGGCGTCCCAGTTTCCTTTCCGCTGTTTCTTTTTGTCAGCCATGTTGAAGTTGTCGTCTGCTCGTCTTCTGCTATTACATTGCACATGTGCAGTACAAGCAGACATCATCACCATGGCAACTAAAACACGGTCTAACTTTCGACTCGGTTAAAACCAAAGTCTAAAGTTAGACTCGCTTTAGACTTTAGGCTAACTAAACCTCGATGCCAGAATACAATTTTTTTTCTGAAACGAGCATCGGGTTTAGTTAGATTGAGCGGCAGGTTTAAGGTCAATTTAAGGAAAGTGTAACTTTGCAATTGGTAGAATACGGACCATTCACTCTCCCTCCCATTCTGATCTTTCTGTCCGGGGCTTCACCTACTGTCAGTGTGAGGCCAAACACAAATTGGAGGACCAGTACCTCATTTCGCTTGGGCAGCTGACACAAAAGACACAAAATGCTGCAGTAACTCAGCGGGACAGGCAGCATCTCTGGATAGAGGGACTGGGTGATGTTTCGGGTCGAGACCCTTCATCAGACTGAGAGTCAGGAGAAAGAGAAACAGCGATATGGAAGTGTAAGGATAGGAGGAATGGGTGATGTTTCGGGGTCCAGACACTTCTTTAGGCTGAGAGTCAGGAGAGAGGGAGACACAGATAAGGAAGTGTAAGGTGTGAAAACAAGACATCAAAGGGGAGCTCCCAGTTGCTAAACACATTAACTCCCTGTCCCACACTGACATTTCTGTCCTGGGCCTCTTCCACTGTCAAGAGTGGGACCCAGCACAAATTGGAGGAACAGCACCTCATATTTCACTTGGTCAGCTTACACCCCAGCAGTATGAATATTGATTTCTCTAACTTCAAGTAACCCTTGTATTTCCTCTCTCTCCGTCCCTCCTCACCCTAGTTCTCCAAGTAGTCCTCCTGATTAATGTTACTGTGTGTATGCCTCGCTGTCATCTTCCCCTCAGCCAACAATGAACCATTCTACATATCCTTGATAATCATCACTGAAGAAGGGTCTCGACCCGAAACGTTACTTATTCCTTCGCTCCATAGATGCTGCCTCACCTGCTGAGTTTCTCCAACATTTTTGTCTACCTTAGATTTTTCTTAAACATCTGCTCGACCTGTGGTTTTCACATCTTGCCAAGGCTCTCACTTAACTTTTTTCCCCTGTTGCCAGCCGGGCAACCTCGGCAGCTTTTTAGGTTGCCAAATTATAGTTTAGGTGGTCACTTAAGACGGCTTGCATGATACGTGCGACAATGTGCTCGAACAAAGTGTGTAGTTGCCAGTCCGAATTATGTTCAATGAAGCATTCACATATTATTTCTGCTTCAAATAAAGTCACAAACTAAACATATTCACCAATCAAGACATGATATAGACCTCAATGACATGCAGCAAAATGATAATACAGTATCTCATCTCCTTTTACACGTAGCACTGAATGCAATTTCTATTATTTCTTTCCACTTCCAAACACATTCTGGTTGGATTATTCAGCATGTGATCAACCTCAGTGAGACCAAGCGCAGGCTTGGCAATCGCTTCGCACACCACCTCCGCTTGGTTCGCAATAACCAACCTGATCTCCCGGTGGCTCAGCACGTCAACTCCTCCTCCCATTCCGAATTTGACTTTTCTGTCCTGGGCCTCCTCCATGGCCAGAGTGAGGCCCACCATAAATTGGAGGAGCAGCACCTCATATTTTGCTTGGGCAGTTTACACCCCAGCGGTATGCAAATTGACCTCCAATTTCAGGTAGTCCCTGCTTTCTCCTCCGCTTCCCAGCTCTCCCTCAGCCCACTGTCTCCGTCTCTTCCTTTCTTCTTCCCACCCCCTGCACCCTCACATCAGTTTAAAGAAACGTCGCCTATTTCCTTTGCTCCATAGATGCTGCCTCACCCGCTGAGTTTTCTCCATCATTTTTGTCTCCCCATTCACACAAGTTCTGTTATCCCACTTTCCTCACCCACTGCCTACACATTAGGGGTAATTTTACAGAGACAAGTTAACCTACAAAGCCAATGCATCTTTGGGATGTGGGAGGAAACCTACATGCTTGCAGGGAGAATGTACAAATTCAACACAGACAGTGCCCGAGGACAGGATCGAACACAGATCCCTGGCGTGTGAGGCAGCAAATCCACTATATTTTATTTTCCAACACACAAAAAATGATACGTTGATAACTTTGGTTACTAAAAATAAAGAAACTATCCATTTTCAATCTTAAATCTCCAAGTGATGCTATGTCCCCCTTCACAGCTACTGCATGTTTTAATTCAGTTCAAGACTATGGGACAGTGCATTGGCCATAAAGTTGCTGCCTAAAATTGCCAGAGACCCTAAATTGATCCTGAATATGGGTGCTGTCTGTATGGAGTTTGCTCCTTTTCCCTTTGATTGCATAGGTTTTTTCCAGGTGCTCTTGTTGCCTTCCATATTCCAAACGTGTGCAGGAACCTTTTTCAGACCCAACCCAAAACGTAATATTTTTCTTTTGTCCAGAGATTCTGTCTGACCTGTTGCGTTACTCCAGATTTTCGTGTCTATCTTCAGTTTAAACCAGCATCTGCAGTTTTTCCTACACACACGATACTATACGATAGAACTTTATTAATCCCAGGAGGGAAATTGTGTGTGTGTGTGTGTGTGTGTGTGTGTGTGTGTGTGTGTGTGTGTGTGTGTGTGTGTGTGTGTGTGTGTGTGTGTGTGTGTGTGTGTGTGTGTGTGTAGTTATACATTCATATATAAGTATACACTGTTTTGTTTTCTCGTTTATAACATTGTTTACATATTCTGTTGTGCTGTTGGGACGTGAGAGAATAAAACACTCTTGACTTGCGTCGCTAATGTGTGGGATAGAACTAATGTACGGGTGATCGATGGTCGGCATGGACTCGGTGGGCCGAAGGGCCTGTTTCAACGCTGTAGGTTCAAATTAAACTAAAACACTAAAACCAGAAGTGCAGTCAGTGACTTTGTTGAATGGTGTGGGCTGAATTACCTGCAGCTCAACATTGACTAGACTAAGGAGCTGGTAGTGGAATTTAGGAGGAGAGGAACACCTCTGTCCCCTGTCTCCATCAATGGCCTGGATGTGCAGTTTACCAGGGAGGACAAATACCTTGGAGTGTACCTGGACAGTAAATTGGACAGATCCAGGGATGCTGAGGCCCTGTACAAGAAGGGACAGAGCCGGCTGTATTTTTTTGAGAAGGCGCCGCTCCTTCAACATCTGCAGTAAGATGCTGTAGATGTTTCACAATCGGTGGTAGCCAGTGACATCTTCTTCGCTGCCGTGTGCTGGGGCAGCAGGGCGAAGGTCGCGGGTGCCAATAGGATTAACAAAGTCATCAAGAAGGCTGGCTCTGTCCTGGGGGTGGAGTTGGATTCACGGGAGGTGGTCTTAGAGGGGAGGATGCTCCTCAAACTACAGTGCACCTTGACAATACAGCTCACACCCTCCATGACACCCAGGTCAACCTGAGGAGCACCTTCAGCAACAGACTGGTTCCACCAAGATGCAGGACAGAACGCCACAGGAGATCCTTCTTCTCTGAGGCTATCAAAGTACAACTCCTCCCCCTTCTGTCGTGGGAAAGACCAACTCCCCTTCCCCCTCCCTAATCTTTGCACATCCCTAATCCTTTCCACTAGTCACTTTAATTTCATGTTTCATGTATTTTGTGTTTTATGACTGTTGGCAGATCAATTTCCCTCCTGGGATAAATAAAGTTCTATCATATCGTACGGTATGCAGCCCGTCCCGCTGAGCATTGTGTGTCTACCTTCGGTGTAAACCAGCATCTGCATCGACATAGTTAATTTTAAATTGTTTGACTGTAAGGTCCTGGCTTTCACTTTTACGACAGTAATCAAACAGCCCCAATGAAGCAAACTTCTCTGTATGCCTCTATAAAATCCAAAATATGCTGCCTGGGCAAGTGAACTAATATCAGTGCCTTCTCCTGAGCCAAGACTGTAACTACTTTCAATGAGCACTATTGTAGAGGTGGAAGCAACAACAAAGTGTTCAGGATGGCATTGAGAGTCTCAAATCGTTGTGATTAAAAGATGTCCATAAAAACAGGAGAACCACCCAATAGGCTGCCCCGTAAGCTATCCTTGCAGACCATGTCAGAAGCCACAGAACTGAAGAGGAAGCAATGTCTAAAAAGGATTGTCACGGCATTCTTCAGCATCCACAGGATGTGTAATCCACCAAAATGACCGTCATTGTTCAATTTGCACGTGCAATTTGCACATGATAAATTACAGACTGCGGCATAGCAATGAATAAATGATGCCCGTATATGGAGCTATATATTATATTCAAAGGAAATAAAATTTGCACGTGCTCTCATTCTAGCAATGGAGTCTACCAAGGGCAGAAAGATTGTTATGGGAATCGGCAACCTGGAGAATGGTTTTCGGCAACCTGGAGAATCACCAGGCCTTGGTGAACAGAGGGCAAGTGTTTGGCGAAATTGTCGCCTAGTCCACGTTTGATCTCACCGATACAAATGAAGCCACATTCGGAGCAGCAGGATTTGAAGAGGTGCACCTAACCTTTGTCTCCCCTAAAAGGGCTGCTGTTGTTCCTGGATGGAAGCGAGATCGTTGGTGCAGTGACAATGTTATATCTCCTGCAGTTGCTGGGGAAAGTACCAGGGGAGGGGCAAGTGAAGAAAGGAAATGTGGTGGGAGGCATATCTACAGAAAGGGATGGGGACAGTAAAATATGCCAAGCAGTAGAATCATGAAGGTGGTGAAACTGTTGAGGAATACGTGTTAGATGTGGAGGGCCGAAAGGCAAGCACCATGGCATCTCTATCGTTCCATCGGGGAGGCATAGAAGAGCGAGTGCCGAATTGCAGGACACAGAGGAAACACGGGTGTGGGTACCACCCACAAAAGTGGGTGGGTAAAAGTTTATCATAGAAAGAATACCCCTCGGATGTCCTAGAATGTAAAGCCTGGAGTGGAGACAGAAAAAGTGATAGTAAGAGATGACAACCTAACAAGAGGCAGGATGAGAGAAGATGTAGTCAATTGACTCGGGGAGTCAGGTGGTTTGTCAGAGTACTCATTTCGAACATAGTACATAGTCAGTCCCCTGCGATGGGGGCAGAGAGATCAAGAAAGGGTAGCGAGGTATCTGAGCCAATTAAATGATTTTTGCACAGTAAACCCCATTGTAAACAAGACATATCTACAATGATAACAAACATTACGTCTTCAGAATTTTCTTTGTACTTCATGGACTTATAAATTGTATTTATGGCATATTCTCTCTCATCATGGGCTCACACAAACCTAGCAATTGATTTAAAATGCCTGTGAAGAACACTAATAAAATTACATTCATAAGGTCTGCTTCACTTTTTATGATCAAGGAACAGAGGCATCTGATTTGATTAACAAAGTACAGTAACAAAAAGGCCCTTTACAATTATAGGTTTATCAGTGAAAGCGTATCAGCGGTTTATCAGCGAGCCGTCCCTCTCCTCTCCGATCCTTCAGCCTTCCTCCCATCAACCATCACCAACTATTTCAACACCAGACAACTATGAACTTTGCACACATACTTTGTCTTGCACTATTATGGTTTTACCGAGCATCAATGACAACTTATTGCGTTTTTTTGCTGTGCAGTTGCATGTGCATGCAAAGCTGCAGCATGTTGGAATTTCAGTTTGAATCCCCGTGTACATTCCATAGCTTACAACAAACAGTATGTGAACAACTGAACCGTGGCCATGAGGAGACAGGCAAGCCTGAACAATATTTATGTACTTCAGGTGAAGGTACAAAAACTCCTTTCCATGTTCCAACTTACACAACAATATAATCGCAAAAGCAAACCTCGAGTTTCAAGATTTGAATTCACCGCTAGACTTCCAATGTCAAAGAAAACCATGATAAATTAAATGAAATGCTGACATGATATTATCAAAAGTTTATGAATTGTAAACTAAGTTATGCAAACAAGATGTCCGGCTCTCAGGAAATTAAATATTCTGCTTGGTTGTCCAATTGCTATTCGCCCTGCAATTTCCATGATGCTACCTGTGGATCCCTCAAATTCTTTAATTCTCATAAATGGTAAGAAGATTAGTGTAATGGAGTTATATTTAATCATAGTTCCTGTATGCAATACTTGAAAGAATACTCACAAGAGTTCAATTTACATCGTCATATTCAGATGAAATTCAATACTAAGGAATTAAGAAGTAATGTTATAACCATCTGGTCAGACATGCTCGAGGTGCCACGTGGCGAAGGCCTTCCCCGAGGTGCCACGATCACAACACCCGCCTGAAGTCTCAGTTGGCGGGACCGGGAACACACCTGAAGGCTCGGCAGACGGCTGAACCAGGAGGGAGCTGGACAGGAGGAGCAAGGACTGGTAGAAGGGTGAACCAGGGAAATGCCTTCAGGTAGGCTGCAGGAGGTGACACCAGGTCACAAAGATGGCTGGTCAAGTCGAAGAGGGACGGCAGTTTGCGGAAACTGTTCTTGTACTTCAAGCGCGTGGGGTAACCAGGCTTTGAACTATGGCACCAAAAATGGCGGCGCCCGCATGTGTAATATACACAAAATGAATTTCACTATGCAGTTGCATATGTGACAAGTAAAGCACTATTAATTATTGAAAACTCATACAGCACAGAAACAGGCTTTTGGGTACAACTTGTCCATGCTGACCAACATGCTAGTCTAAGATAATCCCATTTGCCTACATTTAACCCATATTCCACTAAATCCTTCCCAATCACGTATCTGTCCAAATGTCTTTTAAATGTTCTTAATGTGCCTGGCTCAACCACTTTGTCTGGCTGCTCGTCCATACATGTACCACCCCATGGTTGCCCATTACTCCCTATTGCAGCTTTTCCTTCTCTCCCTGAACCCATGCCCTCCAGTGACCAAAACTAAACACAATACTCTGAATGCAGCCTCACCAGCATCTTGCACAACAGCTCCGAGATATCTTAACTTCAATACCCTTTCTGATGAACGGCTGGCTATGTGCCAAAGGTCTTTACCACCACCTTGCTTATTTGTGACACCGCTTGCAGGGAATTTTGTAGTATACTCCGTTCTACCATACTCCGTCGGGTCACTATTCACTGTGATACTCCTACCCATACCGCAACATCTCACACCTAACTGAATTTGCCATTCCTCGGATGATCAAGATCCTACAATATTTCTTCATTCTCCAATACCACCTATTTTACTGACATTTGCAAACTTCTAACTATGCCTTGTAGATTCAAATTGATTTTGTGGATGACAAACAATCATGGGCCCAGCATTGACCCAAGCTACATTAGTCACAGGCCTCAGTGGGAGAATCAACCTTTCCTCATTGCCCGTTTCGAACGACGTGATCTAACGTTCCAGCCCAGGCTACCATGTGGAACCTCGTCAAAGGCCTTCCTAAAATATTGAATCCGCCGGACTTCATCCCTTTTTCTATCCGTCAATTATGTCAATGTGCACAACTTTTCCCAGCAAGTAGTTTGGAGGTATTGACCTCGTTCAACTGTTTATATGTTCCATGCACACCTGCCATGTGGGCTTGAGTTTCTCCCTGCCCATGCAAAAAGCCCAGGGACCCTCAGGAATGAATGGAGTTCACTACAAAATTCTCAGGCCCCAAGAACATAATCCTTTCCTCTATCCACTTGATACTCTTTTACATCAACAGATTTCAGAATAGTGTGCCTGCTGTAGGAATCGGTTGCTGAGCACAGAATTGACGTGTCTTGCATAACGGAATATAATTAGTGCCTCAATGATGGGAATAAAGCTGGCATTAGATTGCATATATGCCAATGAATCTCAAGGAATTTTCAGACAATATTAAGCGGCTCGAAACGCTCGGGGTCCTTGAGGAATATAGAGGAAAGAACTCAAGCAGGCAATTAGATGGGGCAAAAGGGGGCAACGAAATAGCTTGGTGAGTCACCTTAAAGACAAGCTCAATGTTTTTTATTCCCAAATTAAAAACAAGAGGGTAACCAGGGAGAAGGTTGGACCACTCTAAGATAAAGGACGGAACTTGTGCTTTGAATCGGGGGATGTAAGAGAGGTACTAAAGGAGTATTTGCATCTGCTTTGAATAGAACAGTTGTCTGTGTAGCGAGGAACAGTGAAGAGCTTTTGCTATCCGGTCAAAGAAAATACTATGCATGATTACAATCAAACTGTCCACAGTGTACAGATATAGGATAACGGGTACAACATTTAGTGCAAGATAAAGTCCGATAAAATATAGTTCCAGGGTCTCCAATGAGGTAGATAAGAGGTCAGGACCACACTCCATCTGACGCGAGGGCCGCGTCACAGCAGGCAAGAAAATGTCCCTGAATCTGGAGGTGCGCATTTTCCAACTTTTGTACCTCTTGCCACAGGGGTGAGGGAAGAAGAGTACCAAGGTGAGACTGATCCTTGATTATGCTGGTGACTTTGCTGTGGCAGCACGAAGTGTAGATGGAGTCAATGGTAGTTGCATGATGATCTGGTCCGCAGCCACAACTCTCTGCAATTTCTTACGGTCTTGGATCTAGCTGTTCCTAAACCAGGCTATGATGCATCCCCATAAAAATGCTGTCCACGATGCATCTGTCAAAGTTGGCGAGGGACGGTGGGAACATGCCAAACTTCTTCAGCCTTCAAAGGAAGTAGAGGCATTGGTGTGCTTTCTTGGCCACAGCTGTGAAGTGGCTGGTGCAGGACAAATTGTTGGTGATATTTATTCTTGAAGTTTTCGACCATTTCTATTTTGGCACCAACTGCCTGAAAGTGGCAATACAAGTAGATAGAGTGGTGAATAAGTCATAGGGTATGCTTACCTTCATTTGGTAAGGCATTAAGTATAAGAATCAGGAAGTCACAATGCAACGGTGGCCTAACATTGGTTAGGCCACCTTTGGAATATTGCAAGCAGTTCTGGCCACCCCATTATAGGAAGAATATGGAGGCCTCCAAAAGTCAGAGGAGGTTATCAGAATGATGCCTGGTGCAATGACAATTTCAAACTTTTCCAATGTCCAACTTTCCGTTGCCATTACTCCACGGGTAGGTGGGAGTGATCGTACGCTAAAAAGCAAAAACGGATCACCCAGTCGTTATTTCCAGCTTAATTAGTTCTTTATCGAAGTAGTTGTACAGTTAAAGAAGTGAACATACCAGATTCTCTTTATTCTTATACAAATTGCAGCTTTCCGTTCTTACTATCAAATCTGGTAAGAACTGTATTCTCTCTCCCGTGCCTGCTCGTCTGATCTGGCCACACTCTCCCTGGCATGATATATGTAACGTTCATCTACGTATCAAAAGCATTCAAAATAATACTGCTAGCAATATCCAGACAAAATAACAATATGCTAACAGTAACTTGCCTTGGCATGAATGGTTTCAACACCTGGATATGGGGATATTGGCTACAGGGAAAGGTTGGACACACTTGGATTGTTTACTCTGGAACACTGGAAATTGTAGGGAGACCAGAGAGAAGGATATAAAATTACGAGTAGGATAGACAGTCAGACCTTTTTGTGAGGATGGAAAAATCTGCTACAAAAAGGCATTGTTGAAAAGAAATGTTTGGGGCAAGCTTCCTAAACACACACGCACACACTCACAAAACACTCACACAGACACAGAATATGTAAACATAGTGCACTGAAAACAATATAATAAATGATAGAAGAGTTCAGTATGTACGCGTTATCATACACGCACACTAATAGTGCAAAAAGATAAAACTAATGCCCCAAGTCGATGTAGTTCAAAGCTTATTTGGAGATTGTAATGTTTAATAGATGGCTGTGAGGAAGAAGCTGTTCCTGAAACTGGACGTTACAGTTTTCAGACTCCAGTACCTTCGTTCTGATGGCAGTGGTGAAATGTGTGCGTAGCCAGGGTGGTGTATGGTCTCTGATGATGCTGGGTGCCTTTTTGAGTGAACTACTCCTGTAAAATACCTTTGATGGTGGGGAGGTCAGAACCCATGATGGTTTTCATCCAGAAGCTGTCTTTGTAGATTGGTTGGAATTTTATGGGAAATGTAGAAATATACAACGGTAGGTACATACGAAAGTGACATTTAAGAGACTTTTGAACAGGAAAATGGATACACAGAGAATGGAGGGATATGGATGATGTGCAGGTAGTTAAGAGTTGGTCTTGTCAAAATTTTCAGCACAGTCATTGTGAGCCAAAGGGCCTGCTCCTGTGCTGTACTGTTCGATATAGAAAGTTAACCATTCACAAGGAGAAATCCTCCATAAACATTGAATGAAATAACAAAAATTTAAAAGGTAACCCAACAATGTATTCAGTCAATCTCTTTCACCAGTACATCAAAGTCGAAACTGCAATGGGGGACAGCAGATACACCTTCTCCGGGGACACCTGGCAAAAAAGCAGTCATTGCAGAGAGGCAACCTGGGTAAATGGACCCCTCAGCCTGCTATTGCCCGAACCCAGTAATGGTAGACTTTATGATGTGTCTACTGACACGCAGACCTCTGTGTTGTATCAGTATTTCAGATTCTTACCGTCAAGAAAAATATTTTCCAATCAATTGAATATCCTCATATTACCCCCCATAATACTTAATCAGCCCCGTTCAAATCCATTTTACATGCATCTGTGTCACCTCAGTGCATCCCAAAGGTCAGAAAGAACAATTCAAACTTTACACTTAATCTACTTGGTCATTAATTTTGACCAATAGTTGCTGAAGTTCAACATAGAAACATAGAAAATAGATGCAGGAGTAGGCCATTCGGCCCTTCGAGCCTGCGCCGCCATTCAATATGATCATGGCTGATCATCCAACTCAGTATCCTGTACCTGCCCTCTCTCCATACCCCATGATCCTTTTAACCACAAGGGCCACATCTAACTCCCTCTTAAATATAGCCAATGAACCGGCCTCAACTACCTTCTGTGGCAGAGAATTCCACAGATTCACCACTCTCTGTATGATTTTTTTTTTCTCATCTCAGTCCTAAAAGACCTCCCCCTTATCCTTAAACTGTGACCTTTTGTTCTGGATTTCCCCAACGTAGGGAATAATCTTCCTGCATCTAGCCTGTCCAACCCCTTAAGAATTTTGTAAATTTCTATAAGATCCCCCCTCAATCTTCTAAATTCTAGCGAGTACAAGCCGAGTTTATCCAGTCTTTCTTCATATGAAAGTCCTGCCATCCCACGAATCAGTCTGGTGAGCCTTCTCTGTACTCCCTCTATGGCAAGAATGTCTTTCTGTAGATTAGGAGACCAAAACTGTACGCAATACTCCAGGTGTGGTCTCACCAAGGCCCTTTACAACTGCAGTAGAACCTCCCTGCTCATATACTCAAATCCTTTTGCTATGAATGCTAACATACCATTCGCTTTCTTCACTGCCTGCTGCACTTGCATGCCTACTTTCAATGTCTGGTGTACCATGACACCCAGGTCTCGTTGCATCTCCCCTTTTCCTTATCGGCCTCCATTTAGATAATAGTCTACATTCCTGTTCTTCCCACCAAAGTGGATAACCTCACATTTATCCACATTATACTGCATCTGCCATGCATTTGCCCACTCACACAACCTATCCAAGTCACCTTGCAGCCTCCTAGCATCCTCATCACAGCTAACAATGCCCCCCAGCTTCGTGTCATCCGCAAACCTGGAGATGTTGCATTCAATTCCCTCGTCCAAATCATGTATACTGTAAATAGCTGGGGTCCCTGCACTGAGCCTTGTGGTACCCCACTCGTCACTGCCTGACATTCTGAAAAGGACCCGTTTACTCCTACTCTTTGCTTCCTGTCTGAACCCCCAATACCGTGTGCTTTAAGTTTGCATACTAATCTCTTATGTGGGACCTTGTCAAAAGCCTTCTGAAAGTCCAGATATAACACATCCACTGGTTCTCCCTTATCCACTCTACTAGTTACATCCTCGACATGATTTATCTTTCATAAATCCATACTGACTTTGCCCAATGATTTCACCACTTTCCAAATGTGCTGCTATCCCATCTTTAATAACTGACTCTAGCATTTCCCCCACTACCGATGATAGACTAACTGGTCTGTAATTCCCTGTTTTCTTTCTCCCTCCCTTTTAAAAAAGTGGGGTTACATTAGCTACCCTCCAATCCTCAGGAACGACTCTAGAATCTAAAGCGTTTTGAAAAATTATCACTAATGCATCCACTATTTCTGGGGCTACTTCCGTAAGCACTCTGGGATGCAGCCTATTTGGCCCTGGGGATTTATCGGCCTTTAATCCATTCAATTTACCTAACACCACTTCCCGACTAACCTGGATTTCACTCAGTTCCTCCACCTCATTTGTCCCCGGTCCCCTGCTATTTCCGGCATATTATTTGTCTTCCTTATGTCCTTCCTTTCTATTGCATTAATCTCCTCTCCAACCATCAACGCTACCCCACCTCCTTTTCCTTTCTGTCTATCCCTCCCGAATATTGAATATCACTGGATGTTCAGCACCCAGCCTTGGTTACCCTGGAACCATGTCTCTGTGATCCCAACTATATCATATTAATTAATAACTATCTGCACATTCAACTCATCCACCTTATTACGAATGCTCCTTGCATTGCGACACAAAGCCTTCAGGCTTGTTTTTACAAGCCTGAAGTGATCATGGTGTACCGCAAAGGCGGCAGTCGTAAATGAACTATTTCAGCTGTTTTAGTTTAGCTTCATATTTCAGTTTAGAGACAGCATGGAAACAAGCCCTTCGGCCCACAGGGTCCATGCTGAACATCGATCATCCTTTCACACAAATTCTATGTTATGATTTTCTGATCGACTCGCTACACACTTGGGGCCATTTGCAGAGCCCAATTAATCTACAAACCCACACATCTTTGGGGTGTGTGAGGCAATTAGAATACATGGAGGAAGTCCACGTGGTCACCGGAAGAATGTGCAAACTCCACACAATCAGTGTTTCCCCCCCCCCCCCCTCCTCCTCCTCACCGTGGTCTGGATTGAACCTGGTTAGACAGAAGCCCCAGCTTCCCCACTGTGCTGCCCTTTCTGCCCATGAACCAACCATCCCCAGATGTATTACCCTCCCAATCATACACCCCAATTTTCCTTAATTACATCTTATATGATATTTGAAAATCCACATTCATTTCATCCACTTGTTCTCCCTTTATCTGCTCTTCAAGTTGTAATACAAATTGCATGACACACTTGTCAACATTTGCCTTGTTCTGGTTCAAACATTTTCCCCTTCTATTAATATCTAATTAATTTGCCCATGTTACCTCCCGGTTTGTTGCCATCAAATTTGGCAGTGACGTATGAAATCAATATACTGACTACAGAGGTGGGTACTTGCTTTGTTTAAAAACCCCAAGGCCATCAGGGCCATAGGATTTGTCATATTTTAAATTTTACCAACTTATCCAGTATTGTTATATACATAAAATCCCAATTCTCATTAAATATTTGGTTATTATTATTTTTGGAACATACTTTTATTGGAGAAGCAATTACAAAGTTATAAGCCAATAAACCACTACCTCTGCCACTTTGCTGTTCCCCATTTTAATATTCCTCACACTCTACTTTTAAGGCACCAATGCTCACTTTTGCTAATCTATTCCTTTGTCATTAGAAATGGAAGCTTTTACACTTTTCTTTTATCTCCTACTTTACGCTCATTTGATAATATTGATAACACTAAATTCCACATAAAGTGGAGAAAAGTAGCAAAAAATATACCAGAAGATAAAGGATGTTCACTCTCCTTTTGACCATTTTTTCTCACCCGAAACCCTTGACCATTGCTGCAATTAAGATTCCAAAGGCACAAGTAACCCATTAATCCCTTGCTCAATGGGATCTTCAGAAACAAATTTCACCACAGTACCCAATCATGCAAACACTACTGCACCTAGTCTGCTGCCAAAGCCAAAATTAGTGCTCAGGAGTGGAAACTTGAAACGGCTTTCCCTCTAGGCAATGCAACTCAATTTCAATTAAGCCCAAAACCCAGCACACTCAGCTTACTTGCATAGTTTGGCTTCTTGCACGTAAATTCTCTAATTTACAGTGCACACCCTCGACTAAAAAAAAAATTAGACTTTGCTTTACCAAAGGCCTCAACTTTCTTCACTTCTCTCAATACTTAACTCCTGTTAACTTAAATCCCACTCATCGGTTGTGTCAAACTTTAATTCAACTGAAACACCACATTAGACTGCAGATGCTGAATCCGGAGCAATATCTGCTGCAGGAACACAGTAGGTCAAAGCAATAGGAAAAGGAATTTTCCTTATTTCAGATCAAAACACTGCCACAAGACAGATGCCCATGCTGACGCTTTTTCACAACACAAGTGTCTATTTTTGGACTTTCTCTTTTATAAAGGTTTGCTTAGTCTTCTACAAAACCACATTAGACAATGGGTGCAGGAGTAGGCCATTCGGCCTGTCGTGCCAGCACCGCCATTCAACATGATCATGGCTGATCATCCACAATCAGTACACGGTTCCTGCCTTCTTGCCATACCCCCTGAAACCACTATCTTTAGGAGCTCTATCTAACGCTCTCTTGAAAGCATTCAGAGAATTGGCCTCCACTGCCTTCTGAGGCAGAGAATTCCACAGATTCGCAACCCTCTGTGTGAAAAAGTTTTTCCTCATCTCCGTTCTAAATGGCGTACCCCTTATGCTTAAACTGTGGCCCCTTGTTCTGGACTCCTCCAACATTAAGAACATGTTTCCTGCCTCTAGTGTGTCCAATCTCTTAATAACCTTATATGCTTCAATAAGATCCTCTCTCATCCTTCTAAATTCCAGAGTTTACAAGCCCAAACGCTCCATTCTATCAACATAACAGTCCTGTCATCCCAGAAATTAATTTTGTGAAACTCCGCTGCACTCCCTCAATACCAAGAATGTCCTTCCTCAAATTTGGAGACCAAAACTGCACACAATACTCCAGGTGTGGTCTCACTAGGGCCCTGTACAACTGCAGAAGGACCTCTTTGCTCCTCTTGTTATGAAGGCCAACATGCCATTTGCTTCCGTCAATGCCTGCTGTACCTGCATGCTTACTTTAAGTGACTGATGAACAAGGAGCCCCAGATCCCATTGTACTTCCCCTTTTCCCAACTTGACACCATTCAGATAATAATCTGCCTTCCTGTTTTTGCCACCAACGTGGATAAATTCACATTTATCTACATTAAACTGATTCTGCCATGCATCTGCCCACTCACCCAACCTGCCCAAGTCACCCTGCATCCTCATAGCATCCACCTCACAGTTCATACAGCCACCCAGCTTTGTGGCATCTGCAAATTTGCTAATGTTACTTTTAATCCTGTCATCTAAATCATTAATGTATATTGTAAATAACTGCGGTCCCAGCACCGAGCCATGCGGTAACCCACTAGTCACTGCCTGCTTTTCTGAAAGGCACCCGTTTATCCCTACTCTTTGTTTCCTGCCTGTCAACCAATTTTCTATCCATGTCAGTACCCTACCCCAATTCCATGTGCTCTAATTTTGCCCACTAATCTCCGAAGTGGGACCTTACGAAAGGCTTTCTGAAAGTCCAGGTACACTATATCCACGGGCTCTCCATTGTTCATTTTCCTAGTTACATCCTCCAAAAATCCCTAAAGATTAGTAAAGCATGATTTCCCCTTCGTAAATCTCAGACCGATCCTGTTACTGCTATCCAAATGTACTGCTATTTCATCTTTTATAATTGACTCCAGCATCTTCCCCACCACCAATGTCAGGCTCATTGGTCTATAATTCCCTGTTTTCTCTCTCCCTCCTTAAAAAGCGGGATAACATTAGCTAGCCTCCAATCCTCAGGAACTGATCCTGAATCTGTAGAACATTGGAAAATTATTACCACTGCATCCATGATTTCTAGAGCCACTTCCTTAAGGGGATTTATCAGCCTTCAGTCCCATCAGTCTACTCAATACCATTTCCTGCCTATTGTGAATTTCCTTCAGTTCCTCCAGCACCCTAAATCCTCTAGCCACTAGTACATCAGGGAGATTGTTTGTGTCTTCCTTAGTGAAGACGGATCCAAAGTACCTGTTCAACTCGTCTGCCATTTCCTTGTTCCCCATAATAAAATCACTTGTTTCAGTCTTCAAAGATCCAACTTTGGTCTCAACTAATGTTTTCCTCTTCACATACCTAAAGAAGCTTTTACTATCCTCTTTTATATTCTTGGCTAGCTCACCTTCGTACCTCATCTTTTGTCCCCGTATTGGCTTTTTAGTTATTTTCTGTTGCTCTTTAAAAGTTTTCCATTCCTCTGGCTGCCTGCTCATCTTTGCTATGTTATACTCTTTCTCTTTTATTTTTATACTGTCCCGGACTTCCCTTGTCAGCTACAGTCATCCCTTACAATCTTTCTTCCTCTTTGGAATGAACTGATCCTGCTGCGCCTGTATTATTCCCAGAAATACCTGTATTGTTGTTCCACTGTAATCCCTGCTAGGGTATCTTTCCAATCAACTTTGGCCAGCTCCTCCCTCATGGTTCCATAGTCCCCTTTGTTCAATTGTAATACTGACTTTTCCTTCTCCCTCTTGAAATGTAGATTAAAACTTATCATATTATGGTTACTCCCTCCCAATGGCTTTTTCCTTGAGTTCCCTTATCAAATCCGTTTAATTACACAACACTAAATCCATAATTGCCTTCTCCCTGGGAAGCCCCAGTACAAATTGCTCGAAGAATCCATCACAGTAGTTAACAGATGATTATTTAGACATCTAACAAGGTTATTTCATTCCCAATTCAACACATTAGTTGTCCCTTTTGTTATACTTCAAAACTATGAACACAATACATTTCTAACATACCTTAAAATCTTGTTCACAGGTACGTCAGAAAACATGAAAATCTAGGTACACCAGTCTTTGAAGCTTAAAATAGCATTTTATAAATACGAAACCATTTCCTATTAATTTCAAAAATAAATATATGTGAGAACTCTCAATTTACAATGCTTGGAAGGGAATCAGTAAAGACAAACCTTGGCTGTTTTTATTTTATCATCTGAAGTGTCAGACCAGAGTTAACTGTGCTTGGAGGAACACCCATATTTAGGCAACCTCTATGAAGAATATCTCAGAACAAAGATGGATGGTGAATCTGTCAGAAGGTGGTGAATCTGTGGAATTCTTTGCCACAGAGTTTTGGAAAATATTCCTTAGAAATTAAAAAGTGTCCATATGGGGGGTCAAGTCAATTGGTATTGTTAAGGCAGAGATTGATAGATTCTTGATTAGTACGGGTGTCAAGGATTCTGGGGAGAATGGGGTTAGGAGGTAGAGACAGATCACCCATGATTTACTGGTGGGGTAGATTTAAAGGGTCGGATGGCCTAATTCCGTTCCTATCACTTATGGAGGGGGTGAAGATGGGCATCGTTTGCATGTCTATATAGTTCAGGGTCACCGAAATGTCACAATGCAAAAGCCAGTAAACATGAATAGCTAAGTGGTACTTGGATCCCGCTGTAAACCTGACCATGCCAGCCTGCGAAAATGAAGGGAGTGGGTGTGAACAGTTGGGGAGAGAAGGTGAGACTGGTGTGGGTGTGTACTTACCGACATAGTGGAGGTTGAGTGCCAGGTACTTGTACTGGAAGAGCAGGTTGTTGTGGTTGCGGGACTGGATCTGTTGGAAGAAGGAGCTCACGTCCCACCGGTACAGCATCTCCAGCACCATGATGCTGGGCACCCGCAGGGCCACGTTGAGAACCGCCTCCAGCTTCTCCCTCACGCCGACCATGATAGTGCCCAGGGCGGCCATGACGCGGGGCCCAGCCCGGCCCGGCCCGGCGCTCCGTCCCTCTCACCTCAACACCGAACAAAGGCCGGCGCCCCGCTCCCCGCCAACAACATCCTTCACACCTTCCCGATTCCCCGCTAAACGCCTTGCTCTGCTCTGCCCGCTTCAACGTCTCCGCTGCTCTCTCCACGGCGACAAACAAACAACGCACCAGAGTCTGGAGGGAGGGAGGGAGAGAGGGAGACCCGTCAAGCGGCCGCCATTATCCCGCCCGGGCGTCCGGCGCAGCGCGCACGCGCAGTACTGGCAGCGGCGGCGGCGGCGGCGGCGGGGGCGCGCACGGCGTGGATGCGCGTTCATGCGCCCGCCCTTCCCCCCTCCCCGCGGGAGCCCAGTCTGCCTGTCTGTCTGTCCCTCCCCCCCCCCCGCCTGTACCTCCCCCCCGCCGCCTGTACTACAGCCTGTCAGTCCCTCCCTCCCCCCCCCCCGCCTGTACCTCCCCCCCGCCGCCTGTACTACAGTCTGTCTGTCCCTCCCTCCCCCCTCCCCGCGGGAGCCCAATCTGCCTGTCTGTCCCTCCCAAAGCCCCGCCCCGCCGCCTGTACTACAGTCTGTCTGTCCCTCCCCCCCCCCCGCCGCCTGTACTACAGTCTGTCAGTCCCTCCCTCCCCCCCGCCGCCTGTACTACAGTCTGTCAGTCCCTCCCTCCCCCCCGCCGCCTGTACTACAGTCTGTCTGTCCCTCCCCCCCCCGCCGCCTGTACTACAGTCTGTATGTCCCTCCCTCCCCCCCCGCCGCCTGTACTACAGTCTGTCTGTCCCTCCCCCCCCGCCGCCTGTACTACAGTCTGTCAGTCCCTCCCTCCCCCCCGCCGCCTGTACTACAGTCTGTCTGTCCCTCCCCCCCCCGCCGCCTGTACTACAGTCTGTATGTCCCTCCCTCCCCCCCCACCGCCTGTACTACAGTCTGTCAGTCCCTCCCTCCCCCCCGCCGCCTGTACTACAGTCTGTCTGTCCCTCCCTCCCCCCCCGCCGCCTGTACTACAGTCTGTCTGTCCCTCCCTCCCCCCCCGCCGCCTGTACTACAGTCTGTCTGTCCCTCCCTCCCCCCCGCCGCCTGTACTACAGTCTGTCTGTCTGTCCCTCCCCCCCGCCCCGCCGCCTGTACTACAGTCTGTCTGTCCCTCCCCCCCCGCCGCCTGTACTACAGTCTGTCTGTCCCTCCCTCCCCCCCCGCCGCCTGTACTACAGTCTGTCTGTCGCTCCCTCCCCCCCCGCCGCCTGTACTACAGTCTGTCTGTCCCTCCCTCCCCCCCCGCCGCCTGTACTACAGTCTGTCTGTCTGTCCCTCCCCCCGCCCCGCCGCCTGTACTAGTCTGTCTGTCCCTCCCCCCCCCCGCCGCCTGTACTACAGTCTGTCTGTCCCTCCCCCCCCGCCCCGCCGCCTGTACTACAGTCTGTCTGTGCCTCCCCCCCCGCCTGTACTACAATCTGTCTGTCCCTCCCCCCCGCCCCGCCGCCTGTACTACAGTCTGTCTGTCCCTCCCTCCCTCCGCCGCCTGTACTACAGTCTGTCTGTCCCTCCCTCCCCGCCCCGCCGCCTGTACTACAGTCTGTCTGTCCCTCCCCCCCCCGCCTGTACTACAGTCTGTCTGTCCCTCCCTCCCCCCCCGCCGCCTGTACTACAGTCTGTCTGTCCCTCCCTCCCCTCCCGCCGCCTGTACTACAGTCTGTCTGTCCCTCCCCCCGCCGCCTGTACTACAGTCTGTCTGTCCCTCCCTCCCCCCCCGCCGCCTGTACTACAGTCTGTCTGCCCCTCCCCCCCCGCCTGTGCTACAGTCTGTCTGTCCCTCCCCCCGCCCCGCCGCCTGTACTACAGTCTGTCTGTCCCTCCCCCCCCCGCCGCCTGTACTACAGTCTGTCCGTCCCTCCCTCCCCCCCGCCGCCTGTACTACAGTCTGTCTGTCCCTCCCTCCCCCCGCCGCCTGTACTACAGTCTGTCTGTCCCTCCCTCCCCCCCGCCGCCTGTACTACAGTCTGTCTGTCCCTCCCTCCCCCCCGCCGCCTGTACTACAGTATGTCTGTCCCTCCCCCCCGCCGCCTGTACTACAGTCTGTCTGTCCCTCCCCGCCGCCTGTATTACAGTCTGTCTGTCCCTCCCTCCCCCCGCCACCTGTACTACAGTATGTCTGTCCCTTCCCCCGCCGCCTGTACTACAGTCTGTCTGTCCCTCCCCCCCGCCGCCTGTACTACAGTCTGTCTGTCCCTCCCCCGCCACCTGTACTACAGTCTGTCTGTCCCTCCCCGCCGCCTGTACTACAGTCTGTCTGTCTGTCCCTCCCCCCCGCCTGTACTCCGGTCTGTCTGTCCCTCCCCCCCACCTGCACTACAGTCTGGCTGTCCCTCCCCCCCCCCCGCCGCCTGTACTACAGTCTGTCTGTCCCTCCCCCCCGCCCCGCCGCCTGTACTACAGTCTGTCTGTGCCTCCCCCCCCGCCTGTACTACAATCTGTCTGTCCCTCCCCCCCGCCCCGCCGCCTGTACTACAGTCTGTCTGTCCCTCCCTCCCGCCGCCTGTACTACAGTCTGTCTGTCCCTCCCTCCCCGCCCCGCCCCGCCGCCTGTACTACAGTCTGCCTGTCCCTCCCCCCCGCCGCCTGTACTACAGTCTGTCTGTCCCTCCCCCCCCCGCCTGTACTACAGTCTGTCTGTCCCTCCCTCCCCCCCGCCGCCTGTACTACAGTCTGTCTGTCCCTCCCTCCCCCCCCGCCGCCTGTACTACAGTCTGTCTGTCCCTCCCCCCCGCCGCCTGTACTACAGTCTGTCTGTCCCTCCCTCCCCCCCCGCCGCCTGTACTACAGTCTGTCTGCCCCTCCCCCCCGCCTGTGCTACAGTCTGTCTGTCCCTCCCCCCGCCCCGCCGCCTGTACTACAGTCTGTCTGTCCCTCCCCCCCGCCGCCTGTACTACAGTCTGTCCATCCCTCCCTCCCCCCCGCCGCCTGTACTACAGTCTGTCTGTCCCTCCCTCCCCCCCGCCGCCTGTACTACAGTCTGTCTGTCCCTCCCTCCCCTCTGCCGCCTGTACTACAGTCTGTCTGTCCCTCCCTCCCCCCCCGCCGCCTGTACTACAGTATGTCTGTCCCTCCCCCCCGCCGCCTGTACTACAGTCTGTCTGTCCCACCCCGCCGCCTGTATTACAGTCTGTCTGTCCCTCCCTCCCCCCGCCGCCTGTACTACAGTATGTCTGTCCCTCCCCCCCGCCGCCTGTACTACAGTCTGTCTGTCCCTCCCCCCCGCCGCCTCAACTACAGTCTGTCTGTCCCTCCCCCGCCACCTGTACTACAGTCTGTCTGTCCCTCCCCGCCGCCTGTACTACAGTCTGTCTGTCTGTCCCTCCCCCCCGCCTGTACTCCGGTCTGTCTGTCCCTCCCCCCCCACCTGCACTACAGTCTGGCTGTCCCTCCCTCCCAGCCACCTGACTACAGTCTGTCTGTCCCTCCCCCACCACCTGTACTACAGTCTGTCTGTCCCTCCCTCCCCCCCTGCCGCCTGTACTACAGTCTGTCCCTCCCCACCGCCTGTACTACAGTCTGTCCCCCCCCGCCTGCACTACCGTCTGTCACCCCCGCCACCTGTACTACCGTCTGTCCCGCCGCCAGTACTACAGTCTGTCTCCCCGCCGCCTGTACTACCGTCTGTCCCGCCGCCTGTACTACCGTCTGTCCCGCCGCCTGTACTACTGTCTGTCCCACTGTCTGTACTACTGTCTACCCACTGTCTGTACTACTGTCTACCCTGCCGCCTGTACTACAGTCTGTCCCGCCACCTGTACTACTGTCTGTCTGTCCCTCCCCCCGCCTGCAATACAGTCTGTCTGTCCCTCCCACCCAGCCACCTGACTACAGTCTGTCTGTCTGTCCCTTCCCCACCACCTGTACTACAGTCTGTCTGTCCCTCCCCCCTGCCGCCTGTACTACAGTCTCTGTCCGTCCCCCACCGCCTGTACTACAGTCTGTCCCCCGGCCGCCTGCACTACCGTCTGTCACTCCCGCCACCTGCACTACCGTCTGTCCCGCCGCCAGTACTACCGTCTGTCCCCCCGCCGCCTGTACTACTGTCTGTCCCACCGCCTGTACTACCGTCCGTCCCGCCACCTGTACTACTGTCTGTCCCACCGCCTGTACTACTGTCTGTCCCGCCGTCTGTGCTACTGTCCGTCCCGCCGTCTGTGCTACTGTCCGTCCCGCCGCCTGTACTACCGTCTGTCCTGCCGCCTGTACTACTGTCTGTCCCGCCGCCTGTACTACAGTCTGTCTGTCCCTCCCCCCGCCACCTGTACTACAGTCTGTCTGTCCCCGCCACCTGTACTACAGTCTGTCTGTCCCTCCCCCCTGCCGCCTGTACTACAGTCTCTGTCCCTCCCCCACCGCCTGTACTACAGTCTGTCCCCCCGCCGCCTGCACTACCGTCTGTCACTCCCGCCACCTGCACTACCGTCTGTCCCGCCGCCAGTACTACCGTCTGTCCCCCCACTGCCTGTACTACTGTCTGTCCCACCACCTGTACTACCGTCCGTCCCGCCACCTGTACTACTGTCTGTCCCACCACCTGTACTACCGTCTGTCCCACCGCCTGTACTACCGTCTGTCCCGCCGCCTGTGCTACCGTCCGTCCCGCCGCCTGTACTACTATCTCTCCCGCCGCCTGTACTACCGTCTGTCACCCCCGCCGCCTGTGCTACCGTCCGTCCCGCCGTTTCTGCTACTGTCCGTCCCGCCGCCTGTACTACCGTCTGTCACCCCCGCCACCTGTACTACAGTCTGTCCCCCCGCCGCCTGTACTACAGTCTGTCCCCCGCTGCCTGTACTACAGTCTTTCCCCAGCCGCCTGTACTACAGTCTGTCCCCCCCACCGCCTGTACTACAGTCTGTCCCCCTGCCACCTGTACTACAGTCTGTCCCCCCGCCGCCTGTACTACAGTCTGTCACCCCCGCCGCCTGTACTATAGTCTGTCCCCCCGCCGCCTGTACTACAGTCTGTCCCCCCGCCACCTGTACTACAGTCTGTCACCCCCGCCACCTGTACTACAGTCTGTCCCCCCACCGCCTGTACTACAGTCTGTCACCACCGCCGCCTGTACTACAGTCTGTCCCCCCACCGCCTGTACTACAGTCTGTCACCCCCGCCGCCTGTACTACAGTCTGTCCCCCCACCGCCTGTACTACCGTCCGTCACCCCCGCCGCCTGTACTACAGTCTGTCACCCCACCGCCTGTACTACCGTCTGTCCCGCTGCCTGTACTACCATCTTTCCACCCCGCCATCTGTACTACTGTCTACCCCGTCGCCTGTACTGTATGTCCCTCCCCCCCGCCTGTACTACAGTCTGTCTGTCCCTCACCCCTGCCTGTACTACAGTCTGTCTGTCCCTCCCCCTCGCCTGTACTACAGTCTGCCTCCCCCTCCCTCCCCCATGCCTGTACTACAATCTGTCCCTCCTCCTCGCCTGTACTACTGTCTGTCTGTCCCGCCGCCTGTACTACTGTCTGTCCCCCCGCCTGTACTACTGTCTGTCCCCGCCGCCTGAACTTCTGTCTGTCCCCGCCGCCTGAACTTCTGTCTGTCCCCGCCGCCTGTACTACTGTCTGTCCCCCACCGCCTGTACTACTGTCTGTCCCCCCACCGCCTGTACTACAGTCTGTCACCCCGCCGCCTGTACTACAGTCTGTCACCCCCGCCACCTGTACTACAGTCTGTCCCCCCACCGCCTGTACTACCGTCCGTCACCCCCGCCGCCTGTACTACAGTCTGTCATCCCACCGCCTGTACTACCGTCTGTCCCGCTGCCTGTACTACCATCTTTCCACCCCGCCATCTGTACTACTGTCTACCCCGTCGCCTGTATTGTATGTCCCTCCCCCCCGCCTGTACTACAGTCTGTCTGTCCCTCCCCCCTGCCTGTACTAGTCTGTCTGTCCCCGCCGCCTGAACTACTGTCTGTCCCCGCCGCCTGTACTACTGTCTGTCCCCCCACCGCCTGTACTACAGTCTGTCCCGCCACCTGTACTACTGTCCGTCCCGCCGAGTGTACTACTGTCTACCCACTGTCTGTACTACTGTCTACCCCGCCACCTGTACTACTGTCTGTCCCCCCGCCTGTACTACTGGCTGTCCTGCCACCTGTACTACCGTCTGTCCCCGCCGCCTGTACTACCGTCTGTCCCCGCCGCCTATACTACCGTCTTTCCCGCCGCCAGTACTACCGTCTGTCCCCCCGCCGCCTGTACTATCGTCTGTCCCGCCGACTGTACTACTGTCTGTCCCGCCGACTGTACTACTGTCTGTCCCGCCGCCTGTACTACTGTCTGTCCCGCCGCCTGTGCTACCGTCCGTCCCGCCGTCTGTGCTACTGTCCGTCCCGCCGCCTGTACTACCGTCTGTCCCGCCGCCTGTACTACTGTCTGTCCCACCGCCTGTACTACTCTCTGTCCCGCCGCCTGTGCTATCCGTCTGTCCCGCCGCCTGTACTACTATCTCTCCCGCCGCCTGTACTACCGTCTGTCACCCCCGCCGCCTGTACTACTGTCTGTCCCACCGCCTGTACTACTCTCTGTCCCGCCGCCTGTGCTATCCGTCCGTCCCGCCGCCTGTACTACTATCTCTCCCGCCGCCTGTACTACCGTCTGTCACCCCCGCCGCCTGTGCTACCGTCCGTCCCGCCGTCTGTGCTACTGTCCGTCCCGCCGCCTGTACTACCGTCTGTCCCCCCGCCAACTGTACTACCGTCTGTCCCCCGCCACCTGTACTACACTCTCCCCCCGCCGCCTGTACTACTGTCTGTCCCGCCGCCTGTACTACAGTCTGTCCCCCCGCCACCTGTACTACAGTCTGTCCCCCCGCTGCCTGCATTACAGTCTGTCCCCCCGCCGCCTGTACTACAGTCTGTCCCCCCGCCGCCTGTACTACCGTCTGTCACCCCCGCCGCCTGTACTACAGTCTGTCCCCCCACCACCTGTACTACAGTCTGTCCCCCCGCCATCGGTACGTCAGTCTGTCCCCCACCACCTGTACTACAGTCTGTCCCCCCACCGCCTGTACTACAGTCTGTCACCCCGCCGCCTGTACTACAGTCTGTCCCCACCGCCACCTGTACTACAGTCTGTCCCCCCACCGCCTGTACTACAGTCTGTCACCCTGGCCACCTGTACTACAGTCTGTCACCCCCGCCACCTGTACTACAGTCTGTCACCCCCGCCGCCTGTACTACAGTCTGTCACCCCCGCCACCTGTACTACAGTCTGTCCCCCCACCGCCTGTACTACAGTCTGTCACCCCCGCTGCCTGTACTACAGTCTGTCCCCACTGCCGCCTGTACTACAGTCTGTCCCCCGTGCCGCCTGTACTACCGTCCGTTACCCCGCCGCCTGTACTACAGTCTGTCACCCCACCGCCTGTACTACCGTCTGTCCCACTGCCTGTACTACCATCTTTCCACCCCGCCATCTGTACTACTGTCTACCCCGCCGCCTGTACTACTGTCTGTCCCTGCCGCCTGTACTGTATCCCTCCCCCCCGCCTGTACTACAGTCTGTCTGTCCCTCCCCCCTGCCTGTACTACAGTCTGTCTGTCCCTCCCCCCCGCCTGTACTACAGTCTGCCTGTCCCTCCCTCCCCCAAGCCTGTACTACAGTCTGTCCCTCCTCCTCGCCAGTACTACAGTTTGTCTGTCCCCCCACCTGTACTACTGTCTGTCCCCCCGCCTGTACTACTGTCTGTCCCCGCCACCTGTACTACTGTCTGTCCCCGCCGCCTGTACTACTGTCTGTCCCCGCCGCCTGTACTCTTGTCTGTCCCCCCCGCCGCCTGTACTACTGTCTGTCCCCCCGCCGCCTGTACTACTGTCTGTCCCCCAAGCGGCCTGTACTACTGTCTGTCCCCGCCGCCTGTACTACTGTCTGTCCCCGCCGCCTGTACTACTGTCTACCCCGTCGCCTGTACTACTGTCTGTCCCCGCCGCCTGTACTGTATGTCCCTCCCCCCGCCTGTACTACAGTCTGTCTGTCCCTCCCCCCTGCCTAAACTACAGTCTGTCCCTCCCCCCCGCCTGTACTACAGTCTGCCTGTCCCTCCCTCCCCCATGCCTGTACTACAGTCTGTCCCTCCTCCTCACCAGTACTACAGTTTGTCTGTCCCGCCGCCTGTACTACTGTCTGTCCCGCTGCCTGTACTACTGTCTACCCCGTCGCCTGTACTACTGTCTGGCCCCGCCGCCTGTACTGTATGTCCCTCCCCCCGCCTGTACTACAGTCTGTCTGTCCCTCCCCCCTGCCTGTACTACAGTCTGTCTGTCCCTCCCCCCGCCTGTACTACAGTCTGCCTGTCCCTCCCTCCCCCATGCCTGTACTACAGTCTGTCCCTCCTCCTCACCAGTACTACAGTTTGTCTGTCCCGCCGCCTGTACTACTGTCTGTCCCACCGCCTGTACTACTGTCTGTCCCGCCGCCTGTACTAGTGTCTGTCCCGCCGCCTGTACTAGTGTCTGCCCCGCCGCCTGTACTAGTGTCTGCCCCGCCGCCTGTACTAGTGTCTGCCCCGCCGCCTGTACTAGTGTCTGTCCCGCCGCCTGTACTAGTGTCTGTCCCGCCGCCTGTACTAGTGTCTGTCCCGCCGCCTGTACTAGTGTCTGTCCCGCCGCCTGTACTAGTGTCTGTCCCGCCGCCTGTACTAGTGTCTGTCCCGCCGCCTGTACTAGTGTCTGTCCCGCCGCCTGTACTAGTGTCTGTCCCGCCGCCTGTACTAGTGTCTGTCCCGCCGCCTGTACTACTGTCTGTCCCGCCGCCTGTACTACTGTCTGTCCCACCGCCTGTACTACTGTCTGTCCCGCCGCCTGTACTACTGTCTGTCCCGCCGCCTGTACTACAGTCTGTCCCGCCGCCTGTACTACAGTCTGTCCCGCCGCCTGTACTACAGTCTGTCCCGCCGCCTGTACTACTGTCTGCTCCGCCGCCTGTACTACTGTCTGTCCCGCCGCCTGTACTACAGTCTGTCCCCGCCGCCTGTACTACAGTCTGTCCCCGCCGCCTGTACTACAGTCTGTCCCACCGCCTGTACTACAGTCTGTCCCGCCGCCTGTACTACAGTCTGTCCCCGCCGCCTGTACTACAGTCTGTCCCGCCGCCTGTACTACTGTCTGTCCCACTGTCTGTACTACTGTCTGTCCCGCCACCTGTACTACTGTCTGTCCCGCCACCTGTACTACTGTCTGTCCCGCCACCTGTACTACTGTCTGTCCCGCCACCTGTACTACTGTCTACCCACTGTCTGTACTACTGTCTACCCCACCGTCTACTACTGTCTGTCCCGCCGCCTGTACTACTGTCTGTCCCACTGTCTGTACTACTGTCTACCCACTGTCTGTACTACAGTCTGTCCCCGCCGTCTGTACTACAGTCTGTCCCCGCCGCCTGTACTACAGTCTGTCCCGCCGCCTGTACTACTGTCTGTCCCGCCACCTGTACTACTGTCTACCCACTGTCTGTACTACTGTCTACCCCACCGTCTACTACTGTCTAGCCCACCGTCTGTACTACTCTGTCCTGCCGCTTGAACTACTGTCTACCCACTGTCTGTACTACTGTCTGTCCCGCCGCCTGTACTACTGTCTGTCCCGCCGCCTGTACTACTGTCTGTCCCGCCGCCTGTACTACTGTCTGTCCCACTGTCTGTACTACTGTCTGTCCCGCCACCTGTACTACTGTCTGTCCCGCCACCTGTACTACTGTCTGTCCCGCCACCTGTACTACTGTCTGTCCCGCCACCTGTACTACTGTCTACCCACTGTCTGTACTACTGTCTACCCCACCGTCTACTACTGTCTGTCCCGCCGCCTGTACTACTGTCTGTCCCACTGTCTGTACTACTGTCTACCCACTGTCTGTACTACAGTCTGTCCCCGCCGTCTGTACTACAGTCTGTCCCCGCCACCTGTACTACAGTCTGTCCCGCCGCCTGTACTACTGTCTGTCCCGCCACCTGTACTACTGTCTACCCACTGTCTGTACTACTGTCTACCCCACCGTCTACTACTGTCTAGCCCACCGTCTGTACTACTGTCTGTCCTGCCGCTTGAACTACTGTCTACCCACTGTCTGTACTACTGTCTGTCCCGCCGCCTGTACTACTGTCTGTCCTGCCGCCTGTACTACTCTGTCCCGCCGCCTGTACTACAGTCTGTCCCCGCCGCCTGTACTACTGTCTGTCCCCGCCGCCTGTACTACTGTCTGTCCCCCCGCCGCCTGTACTACTGTCTGTCCCCCCGCCGCCTGTACTACTGTCTGTCCCCCAAGCGGCCTGTACTACTGTCTGTCCCGCCACCTGTACTACTGTCTACCCACTGTCTGTACTACTGTCTACCCCACCGTCTACTACTGTCTGTCCCGCCGCCTGTACTACTGTCTGTCCCACTGTCTGTACTACTGTCTACCCACTGTCTGTACTACAGTCTGTCCCCGCCGCCTGTACTACAGTCTGTCCCCGCCGCCTGTACTACAGTCTGTCCCGCCACCTGTACTACTGTCTGTCCCGCCACCTGTACTACTGTCTGTCCTGCCGCCTGTACTACTGTCTGTCCCGCCGCCTGTACTACAGTCTGTCCCACCGCCTGTACTACTGTCTGTCCCGCCGCCTGTACTACAGTCTGTCCCCGCCGCCTGTACTACTGTCTGTCCCGCCGCCTGTACTACTGTCTGTCCCACTGTCTGTACTACTGTCTGTCCCACTGTCTGTACTACTGTCTACCCACTGTCTGTACTACTGTCTACCCTGCCGCCTGTACTACAGTCTGTCCCGCCACCTGTACTACTGTCTGTCCCGCCACCTGTACTACTGTCCGTCCCGCCACCTGTACTACTGTCTACCCACTGTCTGTACTACTGTCTACCCCACCGTCTACTACTGTCTGTCCCGCCGCCTGTACTACAGTCTGTCCCCGCCGTCTGTACTACAGTCTGTCCCCGCCACCTGTACTACAGTCTGTCCCGCCGCCTGTACTACTGTCTGTCCCGCCACCTGTACTACTGTCTACCCACTGTCTGTACTACTGTCTACCCCACCGTCTACTACTGTCTAGCCCACCGTCTGTACTACTGTCTGTCCTGCCGCTTGAACTACTGTCTACCCACTGTCTGTACTACTGTCTGTCCCGCCGCCTGTACTACTGTCTGTCCTGCCGCCTGTACTACTCTGTCCCGCCGCCTGTACTACAGTCTGTCCCCGCCGCCTGTACTACTGTCTGTCCCCGCCGCCTGTACTACTGTCTGTCCCCCCGCCGCCTGTACTACTGTCTGTCCCCCCGCCGCCTGTACTACTGTCTGTCCCCCAAGCGGCCTGTACTACTGTCTGTCCCGCCACCTGTACTACTGTCTACCCACTGTCTGTACTACTGTCTACCCCACCGTCTACTACTGTCTGTCCCGCCGCCTGTACTACTGTCTGTCCCACTGTCTGTACTACTGTCTACCCACTGTCTGTACTACAGTCTGTCCCCGCCGCCTGTACTACAGTCTGTCCCCGCCGCCTGTACTACAGTCTGTCCCGCCACCTGTACTACTGTCTGTCCCGCCACCTGTACTACTGTCTGTCCTGCCGCCTGTACTACTGTCTGTCCCGCCGCCTGTACTACAGTCTGTCCCACCGCCTGTACTACTGTCTGTCCCGCCGCCTGTACTACAGTCTGTCCCCGCCGCCTGTACTACTGTCTGTCCCGCCGCCTGTACTACTGTCTGTCCCACTGTCTGTACTACTGTCTGTCCCACTGTCTGTACTACTGTCTACCCACTGTCTGTACTACTGTCTACCCTGCCGCCTGTACTACAGTCTGTCCCGCCACCTGTACTACTGTCTGTCCCGCCACCTGTACTACTGTCCGTCCCGCCACCTGTACTACTGTCTACCCACTGTCTGTACTACTGTCTACCCCACCGTCTACTACTGTCTAGCCCACCGTCTGTATTACTGTCTGTCCTGCCGCTTGAACTACTGTCTACCCACTGTCTGTACTACTGTCTGTCCCGCCGCCTGTACTACTGTCTGTCCTGCCGCCTGTACTACTGTCTGTCCCGCCGCCTTTACTACTGTCTGTCCTGCCGCCTGTACTACTGTCTGCTCCACCGCCTGTACTACTGTCTGTCCCGCCGCCTGTACTACTGTCTGTCCCACCGCCTGTACTACTGTCTGCTCCACCGATTGTACTACGGTCTGTCACGCCGCCTGTACTACTGTCTGCTCCACCGCCCGTCCCGGGAGCCGCTTGGTGCAGGTTGGACGGCAACGCTTTATGTTGCAGCTTGCAACCCCTCGAGGCTTGGAACTTCCTCTGTTCACCTGACTTTCTCTGATTCACTCTTAGTCATTCCAGTCATTTAGATTAAATACTTTTATCTAAGGGGAAAGTCACAGTGAGACCTTTTGTTTTACATTCCTAGGCATACAAACAAAATGTTTTTTGCTGTGACTCGATACATGGGACAATGATAAACCAATGCTGCTCAGTGTTCAAGAATAATCTTTCAATGGAAAAGTGATTTGTCAGCACCTGCAGCTTCCCCACACTGCACTCACCATTCTCCACAATGTCTTTAATGGTGGCCAATTAGGAAAAGGGGAGATGCAACGAGACCTGGGTGTCATGGTACACCAGTCATTGAAAGTAGGCATGCAGGTGCAGCAGGCTGTGAAGAAAGCGAATGGTATGTTGACATTCATAGCAAAAGGATTTGAGTACAAGAGCAAGGAGGTTCTACTGCAGTTGTACAGGGTCTTGGTGAGGCCACACCTGGAGTATTGCGTACAGTTTTGGTCTCCTAATCTGAGGAAAGACATTCTTGCCATAGAGGGAGTACAGAGAAGGTTCACCAGACTGATTCCTGGGATGGCAGGACTTCCATATGAAGAAAGACTGGATAGACTCGGCTTGTACTCGCTGGAATTTAGGAGATTGAGCGGAGATCTTATAGAGACTTACAAAATTCTTAAGGGGTTGGACAGGCTAGATGCAGGAAGATTGTTCCCGATGTTGGGGAACTCCAGAACAAGGGGTCACAGTTTAAGGATAAGAGGGAAGTCTTTTAGGACCGATATGAGAAGATCTTTTTTCACACAGAGAGTGGTGAGTCTGTGGAATTCACTGCCACAGAAGGTAGTTGAGGCCAGTTTATTGGCTATATTTAAGAGGGAGCTAGATGTGGCCCTTGTGGCTAAAGGGATCAGGGGGTATGGAGAGAAGGCAGGTACAGGATACTGAGTTGGATGATCAGCCATGATCATATTGAATGGCGGTGCAGGCTCGAAGGGCCGAATGGCCTACTCCTGTGCATATTTTCTATGATTATGATTTAATCTAATGAAACACTTCTCATTTGCAGTCTTCTTTCCTTATTTCTAACATATGTCACCTATGCATATGTTTTTCATTAATAATCATATCATTCCATTCGCTCCCTCTCAGTTTGGATGGTATGAAGAAGGGTTCCGATCCAAAGCCTCACTTATCCATGACTTCCAGAGATGCTGCCTGATCTGCGGAGTTAACTCTCATCTGATGTTGCCCCAGCTCTAGCCTTGATTTGCATCTTTCTCTAGTTTTTCTCCAATTTTCTTTTTGCCACACCAAAGATTTTCATCACAAATCCCATCTCCTGGACACAGAATTATATTCCCACTTAATCCTATCCACCCAACACCCCCTTATAGATCCCAAGTTAACTGTAATTGTGCATGGTTTCATTCCTTGTTCTCTCTCTCTCTCTCTCTCTCTCTCTCTCTCTCTCTCTCTCTCTCTCCATATCTCCATCTATTCTATTCAACTATTCCTTCCACTATTCTAAAAGAAATGTCTGACCTCAACATAATTGTGAAAACTACCCTATATCCAAACTCCCACCTTCTCTCCACTGTGCTTGAATATGATAATCCCCCCCCCCCATTTCTTATTGCTATTTTCAATTGTCCTACCCATGTCATAGTACAAAGCCAAGCTTAGCTAAATTGCAGGACATCGTGAGTGGTTAGTCTATCCCCACCATCCTCCCGTTTGCTAGTGTTAAATTCCATTTGCCACAATTTGTGATAAACGTTCTTTCCTTTTTAATTGTGCCAAGTAAATGTTATACTTCCATCTCCACTGACTTTGCTTTCTGCTATTTAGATATGCAGCTTTCTATTCTATCACTAAAATCTTTAATTAATGCAGTGAGCAGTTGGCCCCTTGCTCAGATTCCTGCAGAATATCACTCGTCACATTATGCCAATTAGAGAACATATTCACTATCTCTACTCTCCAGTGCTAACATTATTTCCTGACGAAATCAATAAATTGCCTTCAATTGGATGAGTTTAAACTTTTTATTGAAAGGTTCAAGGTGACATAATCAAATGGCCGGAGAAAATTCAATAAAATAGCATTTCTGTTTTGGCCCACCACTTAAATCACCCCTTCAAGCAAAAAATCTCAAATTCAATAAGCACTATGCGCCCTTCATAAACACTGGCCCACTGACCAATGGTATTCAGTTATAGATTACTTCTAATTTCTAAACTGCAGCTATCTGAAGAAAGTTTTGGAGGTGATATACTCTTTCGATCATTTATTGTAGGCCACTGCACTCGACAAATGAACTCAAAGCTCCGAATCCCATTGGAATGTTTTTTTCTCTATTTTGAGCAGTCATGGGTGAGAGATTCCGAAGATTGAATAGGGATGATACACTCTTTCAGAGAGAACTTTTTTTCAACAGCAGAGTACATGCAGAATTTTCCAATCTAAAGGAATGATTTGAGAAATGCAGCAGAGTTTGGAAGATTATATTGGACATAAATCAATTAGCATTTCTGTTTCAAAATATCTTCTGCTGACATTTTATGTTTTGCACTTTATGTGAGCATAGGACTTGCTGACATTCAATGTCCTGTTCCAAAGCCTAACCAAGCATCACTTTGTTAAACGATGCATAGGAGAAGTCAAAAGCCTGTTGTCAGTGACTGAGGGTGCAATTTGTATGGAATGATGAATAGAATCTCAAACGTGACTAAATGATACTTGACCATCTTCCAATATCACATGAAAACACGGGATTTAATATTTTTGTCATGGCTGCCTGTAATTTTGTTTAATGCGGAAGAGGAGTCAATTCCTTGAGGCAAGATGAGAAAATATGTGGAGGAAATGAACAAGCAAAAAATAAAGCAGCATTTGTGCAAAACAAGCCTAAAGTTAGCACATGACTTTGGTTTTCAACTGAAAAGATTAAATGCTCAATTTAGAACTATCAATGAGGGAAGGAAATAATTCCATTTATATTGTCTGTTCAGTTTTTGGTCAATAACGTACATATGAGGTTTTGGTGATGTCGCGATGGAAGAAACACAATAGTCAAATTCCGGCACACTGAACATTATTGTTTGAAGCACAATCTGCCACAGGCAATGATGGTCCAATTCTACACAGCCATCGTAGAGTCTGTTCTCACCGTCTCCATCATGGTCTGGTTTGGCTCAGCCACCAAGCACGACACCCGGAGGCTGCAGCGAATCGTCCGATCAGCAGAGAAGGTTATTGGCTGCAACCTTCCCTCCATTGATGAACTGTACACTGCAAGGGCCAGGAAGCGAGCGGGCAAGATCATCTCTGACCCCTCTGACCCTGGCCACAAACTCTTTGAATCACTTCCCTCTGGAAGGCGACTCCGGACTGTCAAGGCTGCCACAGCCAGACATAAAAACTGTTGCTCTACTCAACAGCCAAAAATCTGTAGCCTCCCTTTGATCTGGTATTTTGTTGGTTCACATGCTTGATCAATTGTGTTTTATCATAAATGTCTTATTATTATTAATGTTTAGTGTAGAGTCATTCGTAACTGTCACTGTATCTCATGTTGTTACTTGTGGGTGGAGCACCAAGGCAAATTCCTTGTATGTGAATACTTGGCCAATAAACTTACTTACTTAAATACTGGCTGGATCCATTATTTGACAGTCAGATATAATGCACTGATATAATCATAACAAGAGTAATACCTGCTATATCAGATACTTTAGTGAGACTGGCCAAGACCATAGATTAAATTTATGCATTTGTCCAGGACAAAGAAGTGAATTCCAATATTTCAAATGTGAATTATGTGCAAATGACATGAAAAGGACAACGAGAAGAGTAAAATCAAACCAATTAAAACATACATGCTTGGACAAAGATTCAGGGGTGATATAAATCTTGTATAATGAATGTACATAGAAACATAGAAAAATAGTGGCAGGAGTAGGCCATTCGGCCCTTCGAGCCTGCACCGCCATTCAATGTGATCATGGCTGATCATCCAACTCAGTATCCCGTACCTGCCTTCTCTCCATACCCCCTGATCCCTTTAGCCACAGGTGCCACATCTAACGCCCTCTTGAATATAGCCAATGAACTGGCCTCAACTACCTTCTGTGGCAGAGAATTCCAGAGACTCACCACTCTCTGTGTAAAGAATGTTTTCCTCATCTCGGTCCTAAAGGAATTCCCCCTTATCCTTAGACTGTGACCCCTTGTTCTGGACTCCCCCAACATCGGGAAGTTGAAAGGAGCTTGTATGCACTGAATTGGAATTCTATCTACTGGTTATTCCAGAGGGACTAACCATGGCATGAATTTCATCGAGGGTTCTCACACATTTTTGCTTAAATGCTGATGTGAAGTCCATAGTATCCCAATGCTGTCGTACCTCATGCTCTGGTGTGTCAATATTGTATGCTTTGCCAGTGTTGTATGCTTGACTCTCTGGGTACTGTGACAATGAATCCATCAGTTTTGTACCAGATGCTCTTGGACTTCTCCAGTTGCTGAAGTTGAACTACCAGAACTTCTCCAGTTGCTGAAGTTGCATCAGTCCAGTCAGATTGAGAGTATTCCGACATGGAATTTGACTTGCGTAGAGACTTTAGATAGTTTGCAGGTGATCTACGATGTGTAAAATTTCCATTCACAGAGACACCACGAATGAAGCACCTGATGAAGTCACCGGGCACGTTCTATCATCTGTTTTTCCAGACTATTCTAAGCATCCCCACAATAGCAGAATACGAGTCTACAAAAACTGCTGCAGCTGTCAGACCCACTTGGATTATTGTGTAAAGTGCTACTCAGCAACCTCTAACAGGGGTGAGGAAAGAGTTGAAATGGGGCAGTGCAAAATAATTTTTCAGATTCACAGTGTTTATAAAAGAAATCCTCAGCCTCCAATAAAGATGTGATTGGGGTAAATCTGGAAAAGCACATGAAAGAAAAATGGAATGGTGATCAAATAACCAGTTGTGAATAATGATTGCATTTTCAATAGACAATAGGTGCAGGAGTAGGCCATTCGGCCCTTCGAGCCAGCACCGCCATGCATTTTGATCATGGCTGATCATCCACGATCAGTACCCCATTCCTGCCTTCTCCCCTTATCCCTTCGCTATCTTTAAGAGCTCTATCTAGCTCTCTCTTGAAAGCATCCAGAGAATTGACCTTCACTGCCTTCTGAGGCAGAGAATTCCACAGATTCACACTCTCTGGGTGAAAATGTATTTCCTCATATCCGTTCTAAATGACCTACCTGTTATTCTTAAACTGTGGCCTATGGATCTGGACTCCCCCAACATCAGGAACATGTTTCCTGTCGCCAGCATACCAATCCCTTAATCTATATTACTAAAAGTCTGATCTTGACCACTTCCTATTGTTCTGTATATTGATTTTAGAAAAGACGCTGCCACTTATGGCTGTGATTTTTGGCCATCTTACTCAGAGTCTCCCTCTAAGTAAGGACATGAGGATTTTTCCCATCGATGAAAAATAAAAGAGTATTAGTGTTTAAAAAATGTTGAGATTCTCTCTCTTGAAAGCCACGCCCCTTCCGGAGGGACTATAAAACCCGGAAGTGTTGAGTGCCTCAGTCAGTATCTGCAGATAGGGGAGCGAGAGGGTCACGTCTCTCAATCTGAGCTGTGAATAACACTGAACACACGTCTACTAAACTGTGAGTGGTTTTACTGTCAGTGCCCTTAATGTGGTTTAAAAATATAGTTTGGAAATGCTAAAGCTGTGTTGCCTTTGGTTTGGAAATGCTAAAGCTGTGCTGCCTTTGGTTTGGAAATGCTAAAGCTGTATTGCCTAATTAAAGTTGCCTTGCCTATTTAAAGTTGCCTTGCCTAATTAAAGTTGCCTTGCCCAATTAAAGTTGCCTTGCCTAATTAAAGTTGCTTTACCTTCTATATAATTAAAAGTCTAATCTTGACCACTTCCTGTTTTAGAAAAAACGCTACAACATACGGCTGTGATTTTTGGCCATCTTACTCGGAGTCCACCTTTGGTCATCAGGTGCCGAGGATGTGTCCCATCGATGAAAAATAAAAGAGTTATTAGTGTTTTAAAAATGTTGAGATTCTCTCTCCTGTCAATCATGCCATGAAGGCCATGCCCCTTCTGGTGGGAGGGGGGAGGGACTATAAAAGTGTGGGCGTGGCTCAGTCTCTGCAAAATGGAGGAGGTAGAGGTCACGCCTAGCTGTCTTGCACCCTGCTTGAAATGGTATGAAACTGCACTTGAATTTGGTGGCCTTGCACCCTGCTTGAAGTGGTAAGAAAGTGCACTTGAATTTGGTGGCCTTGCACCCTGCTTGAAATGGAATTTCAAGGAATAGCCGTAAGTCAACTGTCAGCCCACCAGCCGTGAGTGAGCACCAGCACAACAGGCTTGAGTGACTGAGCCACCAGCTCAAGAATCCATTTGGCCCATAATGTCTATACTATCCCTCTGGAAGCCAGTCCCTTCAGCCCACAACACCCATACTAGCACTCCAGAAAGCCCCCCCACCCCACTGGCCACCAATATTGGAATTGGTGGAGAGGTGAAATATTGCGTTAAGAGACCAGCCCTCCCGTGTGATGCTGGGACCCAGCGGGTCCCACTTAGTCTAGTAATCTTATATGTTTTAATAAGATCCCCTCTTGTCAGTTACTCCATTCTTTCAACATATAACAGTCCCGCCATCCTGAGAATTAACCTCGTGAATCTACGCTGCACTCCCTCAATAGCAAGAATGTCCTTCCTCAAATTACGAGACCAAAACTGCACACAATACTCCAGGTGTGGTCTCACTCGGGCCCTGTAAAACTGCAGAAGGACCTCTTTGCTCCTATACTCGACTCCTCTTGTTGTACTCAACCTGTTAAATTAATAGGTTGTAGGCAAACTCTACTCACAAATCTGAGAAAGGCAAAGTAGGTTGACACTTTAATGCAGTGTCCAGAGATTGCGATGCTGTCATATTGCTGTTTTTGAAAGTGATATTAAACCAAAATCTTGTCTGCCCTCTTAGATGAACAAAGAAATACTGCAATATAATGTTAGAGAGGTTGGAATGGGATGGCATGGAATACATTATTGTCACGTGTGACTAGGCACAGTGAGATTCTTTGCTTGCTTACTCAATGTATACAACAGCAGCCACCTACGGTGCTGACAACGTTACAATGTTACAAAGTTCTTCCTGGTGTTCCAGCGAATATTTATCCCTCAACAAGATAATTAATTTTCATGCTTAGGAACTAGCAGACTGGTCAAATATCAGAAATATTTTTTTCACACAAAGGTGACAGAGAGTTTGGTAAATTGGATATTATGAATGCAGTTCTTGGAATCAAATACAGCATGGCTGGTGGTGATTCGTGGAGAACTGGGATTTGTACATCAATTGACCTTTTTCTCCTCATGAACGCTTATATACTTTTATCATAATAAAAAAATACAAAATTTAGAAACTGCTTTTCCTCTCAGCTCCACTGAAGCGATTGACTATATGCTGGGGTATGCTTGAAAGGTCGAGACTGCTTCCATATATCTAACCCGGGGTCATTATTCTTGTGGACACAGCTTGGGCAGTTTGGGCTGAATTTTATTTTCAGCTTTTACATGGACAAGGGGCTTTCGACAGTCATAATAACCCTAGTATTTTATTTTTCTAAATCCAGGTTATTTATTAATTCACAACACACTTCTGCCATGTCTGTCACCAGCAAACAGGAGCCCCCTTGATAACCCCAGGAATTCATATGGAGCAACAGTAAGATCATTACTTCAGCCTGACATAATGAAAGCAGTCACAGAGGATGAAAGGATTTTCCACTGAAGACCTTAGGTGACTGCTGGGCAAGGAGGAGAACATAAATTACAAGTTAATTTTGGCAAAGGTCGATGAAAAAAAGGTTTTACTGAAGCTGTCCAACTTAAATTATCGAATTGCTTTCTCATTCATTGAAATGCTGAGGAAGTAATTTGTGTACTAAAACCTGTCAAATCATTCCTTGAAAATGAATAAAATCTTAGTCATTCTAAGTCCGTGACATTAGAGTGTCCTTTTAAGTGTAGCACAAGAGGTCAAAACTAACAAAGGTTCAACTTCTTGATAACATATTCTTGTCAGGCTTTATCAGAGTCCATGCAGTAATTGTGATAAGACTTTTGAAACATCAAAATACAGAAAATTAAAAAGTGTGAGGAAACACTGAGCAAGATACAGAGGCGGGTAAGCTTAACTTTCAAAAGCAGATAGGTTTGCGAACAAAACAACTATTGATGTTTGAAATACCCAGCAAGTCAGGCAGCAGTGAGTCATAGATTGATTAAGTGTGGACACAGGCTCTTCGGGCCTAACTCTCCCACACCAGCCAACAATGTCCCCGCTACCCTAGTCCCACTTGCCTGTGCTTGGTCCATAATCCTCCAAACCTGTCCTATCCATGTACAGGTCCAACTGTTTCTTAAACGATGGGATAGTCCCAGCCTCAACTAGCTCCTCTGGCAGCTTGTTCCATACACCCACCACCCTCTGTGTGAAAAAATTACCCCTTGGATTCCTATTAAATCTTTTCCCCTTCACCTTGAACCTATGTCCTCTGGTCCTCGATTCCGCTACTCTGGACAAAAGAGTCGCCGATCATCTACCTGATCTATTCCTCTCATAATTTTGTAATCTCCCCTCATCCTCCTACGCTCCATGGAATAGAGACCCAGCCTACTCAACCTCTCCCTATAGCTCACACCCTCTAGTCCTGGCAACATCCTCGTAAATCTTTTCTGAACCCTTTCAAGCTTGACAATATCTTTCCTATAACATGGTGCCCAGAACTGAACGCAATATTCTAAATGTGGTCTCACCAATGTCTTATACAACTGCAACATGACCTCCCAACTTCTATACTCAATACTCTGACTGATGAAGGCCAAAATGCCAAAAGCCTTTTTAACTGCCTTATCTACCTGTGACTCGACCTTCATGGAACCATGCACTTGTACACCTAGCAGGCCCGTACGAAGCTTTTCAAAAAAGGGGGCGGCATGACAGGATTACAAACATTTTAACGTGAAATAGCGTGAAGTCCCTCAATGCCGGGAGCTTAAGCGGGCCCTGGAAGCTCAGGGGTTTCCTGCAGGACCGGCCACAGCATGTGGAGGTAAATGGTTTTAAATCCAAGAACATGATTTTAAACACTGGTGTCCCCCAGGGTTGTGTTTTATCACCGATTTTATTTTCCATCTACACGAACAATGTAACAAACAATAACAGTGACATTCCCCTTTTTAAGTATGCAGACGATATGGCCCTGGTGGGCCACATCAAGGATCACACTTCTCTGGCTGCCTACTATCAGCAGGTCAACATCTTGATGCTGTGGATCAAAGAGAGCTCTCTGGAGCTTAACATCTCCAAGACCAAGGAGCTGTGTTGTGGGGGAAGGCGAACATCTTCCCCCCAACCTCTCTTTGAACCTCTGAGGCTGAATGGGCAGACAGTCGGGCAGGTAGAGGCCTTTAGATACCTGGGCACAGAGATTGACACCCGCCTGTCCTTCTCCCAGCACACAGACTCTGTGTACAAGAAGGCACAGCAACGCCTGTTCCTGATGAGGAAACTCAGGAGCTTTGATGTCAGACAGGACATTTTAACAGCTGTATATAAATCACTTATAGAATCTGTACTCACCTTTAACATCACATCCTGGTTCACCCTTACCTCTGTCAAAGACAAATCAAAGCTTTCCCGGATCATCAATCAAGCAAGCAAAATAACTGGCAAAACTCAAATTCAACTCAATACTCTCCAGTAACTTACCAAGCTCACTGGCCTATAGTTCCCAGCATTTTCCCTGTTGCCCTTCTTGAAAAGAGGCACAACATTTGCCATCCTCCAATCATATAACCATATAATAACCATATAACAATTACAGAACGGAAACAGGCCTTCTTGGCCCTTCCAGTCCGTGCCGACCATTTATTTTCCCCTAGTCCCATCTACCTGCACTCAGACCATACCCCTCCATTCCCTTCCCGTCCATATACCTATCCACTTTACTTTTAAATGTTAAAATCGATCCTGCCTCCACCACTTCTGCTGGAAGCTCATTCCACACAGCCACCACTCTCTGAGTAAAGAAGTTCCCCCTTATGTTACCCCTAAACTTCTGTCCCTTAATTCTCATGTCATGCCCTCGTGTTTGAATCTTCCCTACCCTCAATGGGAAAAGCTTATCCACGTCAACTCTGTCTATCCCTTTCATCATTTTAAAGACCTCAAATCAAGTCCCCCCTTAACCTTCTGCACTCCAAAGAATAAAGACCTAACTTGTTCAACCTTTCTCTGTAACTTAGTTGCTGGAACCCAGGCAACATTCTAGTAAATCTCCTCTGTACTCTCTCTATTTTGTTGACATCCTTCCTATAATCAGGCGACCAAAATTGCACACCACACTCCAGAATTGGTCCCACCAATTCTCTGGCACCTCTCCTGTATTTAAGGACGACTCATAAATTTCAATCAGGGCTCTCACAATTTCCTCTCTAGATTCCCGCAATGTCCTTGGATATATCTGATCATGCCACGGAGATTTATCTACCTTCAAACACAACAGTGCCTTCAGTGCTTCCTCAACGGTAACCTTGAGTACTCTCATGACACCCCCAGTGACTGCTCCAATTTCCTCTGTCCTACTGACTTTCTCCTTGGTAAATACAGAGGAGAAATACTCATTGAGGATCTTGGCCATCTCCTGTGGCTCCACACAGAGGTGACCGCTTTTATTCCGCAGAGGTCCCACTCTCTCCCTAGTTACCCTTTTCCCCCTAATGTATTTATAACATATTTTGGGATTATCCTTAATACTACCCGCCAGAGCTATCTCCTGGCCCCTTTTTGTCCTTCTGTGGAAAGAGTACAGAATTATTGTTTCAGGTACGAGAGGTAACTCTGGTTCCCTCTCTACACGTGCTGTCTGAGCTGCTGAAGATAGACACAAAAAGCTGGAGTAAATCAGCGGGTCAGACAGCTTCTCTGGAGAAAAGGAATAGGTGACGATTTGGGTTGAGACCCTTCTTCAGAGTGACCTGCCGAGTTCTTCCCAGATTTTCTGTTTGTATTTCAGATGGTTTTAGGATATGTAAAGAAGTAAAAAACCAAATGGTTAAAAAAAAAGTCTGCTTTGATTTAAAGCCCTGCCTCACGGTGCGAGTCCACCCACGAGTGACGCCAAGTGAAAGAAAAAAACAGACTCGTGGTTATGTACGAGATTCCAAGTTTATGTTCAAGTGTTTAACCGAGTTCCCACGGGTATGTCATTTCTGCGATATTCCAAGTTCCTCTCCCGTTACTCTTGAGCCAACCGTGAATGAAGGCAAGTGTGTGAGGGTGTGAGAAGTCCATGCCGGGTGGCAGCCGGCCGGCCGCAGCCGCTGTTCTTTCACATCAGTTGCACATCAGATTGTTGGGAGACGGAGCTCAGGGTTCGCCTCCTGGGCTGCTTTGGTGCCCAGGCGTAAAGTGAGCTGTTGGGGGGGGTGGGGTGCACGGGCCTCATTAATCAGTCTGGGGTGACAAGGCCCTTGGGTTAGGCTGGGATCATTCTCTGCGGGATGATCTTAATGTGGGAGACAAGTGTAGGAGAGGTGTACTGACTGTATGGGCAGACACTTTGGTAGTGATTGCCCACCTGTCTCAAAAGCCGCTGTGTCTCCCTGTCCCTGGGATAGCAGGGGGTGATCAAACAGCACAATACCCCCCTCCCCCTCCACGCCAACACAAAGGGCAACGATCCCAAGGCTTTAGGGTCAGAAACAGCGGGCAGGCGACAATCACTCGCCATAACGCGAGAGAGATCATGCGCTATTGTAGGTCTCCTTTGCACGTCGGTGTTTCTGTCTTTCTCCATCTCATTGTTGGCCCTGTCTGTCGCCACCCCCACACCCACCCCTCTGCTTCCCGGCCATGTGTGTGACCCCTTCCCTCCCCTCTCCAGCTCCCCGCCCATTGCACCGGGCGCGGGGGCTTCGCACCGTCTTCACGTCGGCGACGATCCCAAGGCTTTAGACGGAAGGCAGACGCAACAAGCTGGAGTAACAACGCGGGCCAGGTAACATCTCTGGAGAACGTGAATAGGTGACGTTTCGGATAAGGGCTCGTCTTCTGAAGAAGGATCTCGACCCGAAAAGTCACCTATTCCTTCTCTCCAGAGTTGCTGCCTGACCCGCCAAGTTACTCCAGCATTTTGTGTTGGGCATCAAACAAACCCTCGTCCAGTTGTTCTGCTCGTTTTCCAGATCGGCTAATTATACATTTGTTCCCCTGATTACCCCACCCCTCTCCTCACTTTTACCGCAGTTGCACGCACATAACTGTAGCTTTGACTTAATAATTACTGTACTGACTAATCTATTTATTTTAAATGCCAAGCAACATATTTCCTACAGCTTCCCCTAATTCCTATTCCTCGAGAAAGGTTTGAAGCTTTTAACTTATCACAAAAGGTCACAAAATGTTGGAGTAACTCTACGGGTCAGGCAGCATCTCTGGAGAAAATGGATAGTTGACGTTTCGGGTCGGGACTCTTCTTCAGGGCCTATCGTTTAGTTTAGATACAGTGTGGAAACAGGCCCTTCGGCCCACCGAGCCCATGCTGACCACAATCACCCGGACACTAGTTCCATCCTACACACTGCGGGGCAATTTACGGACGACAATCAACATACAAACCTGCACGTCTTTGGAATGTGGGAGGAAACTGGAGCACCCGGAAAAAGTCTACGTGGTCACTGGGAGAACGTGCAAACTCCGTACGGACAGCACCAGTCGTCAGGATTGAACTCGGGTCTCTGGCGCTGTGAGGCAGCAACTCTACTGCTGCGCCGCCAATGTGACATTCCAAGTTTTAGAATGAAGTTAGCCGCTTACAAATCCCACTCTCTGCCCAGCGTGGAGAATCATGAATTGCCAAGACACAAGGCACTGTAGATGTTGGTTCCTTTAAAAAAATCACAAATTCAAAGTTATCTATTCAAGAATAATGTAGTGTGGTTCGTTGGATTTGTCCATACTCAACTTAAAATTGTCCATAATCTAGAACTTAAAGTTTTTTTAAAGCATTTAGTGAAACACTATCCCCCCCCCCCCCCCACCTTTCCCTCCCAACTCCAGTCCCGTCCCGACCCCCTGAGAAACAGAAGGGAGCGACAATCAACTGCCACGGATACAAATAATGTCATACACAAGAAAGGGCAGATGCTGGTTGACAAAAAGTGAACATATGGGGATGGAGAAATTTGGAAACGTCATCCCGTCACCCATTCCTTCTCTCCAAAGATGTTGCCTGCCCGCTGAGTTAAAGAGTTTCCACGGTAGACTCACGAATCACTAAGGTAAACGCACGGGCCACTGCATTATTACAACGAGTTTCAATGTTTCAATTTTAAACTTTAAATTTGACTCGTGGAAAACCTCAAACATGTTTGAATTTTTTCACGCGTTAACAAGTTTCACGGGTACCTGCCATTAGCACCACGAGTCGGTAAGTTGCTCGCGCACATTCCCACTACGTTAATTGTACGTGATTACCGCGAGTGCAAACTCGGAGTCACTCGTGGGTCAACTTGCACCATGAGACAGGGGTTTTACTAATGAATTACTTTTATGATGAATGGAATCTTACAACCTCACACTTACGTTCCATATCCTCCCTTCTGTGTGACCAACACCAGATAAGCTCCAGAAACTATAACCATATAATAACCATATAACAATTACAGCACGGAAACAGGCCCTCTCGGCCCTTCCAGTCCGTGCCGACCATTTATTTTCCCCTAGTCCCATCTACCTGCCCTCAGACCATACCCCTCCATTCCCTTCCCATCCATATACCTATCCACTTTACTTTTAAATGTTAAAATCGATCCTGCCTCCACCACTTCTGCAGGAAGATCATTCCACACAGCCACCACTCTCTGAGTAAAGAAGTTCCCCCTCATGTTACCCCTAAACTTCTGTCCTTTAATTCTCATGTCATGCCCTCTTGTTTGAATCTTCCCTACCCTCAATGGGAAAAGCTTATCCACGTCAACGCTGTCTATCCCTTTCATCATTTTAAAGACCTCAATCAAGTCCCCCCTTAACCTTCTGCGCTCCAAAGAATAAAGACCTAACTTGTTCAACTATAACAATGAAAGTTTCTCTAGTTCCATGTGTACATTTCAATGACTAACAGATCAAAACTGATTTCCAGTCAATAGTCAAAAAATACCAGAGTGACTCAACCGGACAGGCAGAGTGGGTGGAGGATTGTTGACATTGCAATTTATATTCCACTACATCAAGTGGCCTGAGGCAGATTTGCCATTGTCCTCTGCAGGCAAAGTCCATTTAACTAACATATCACTTGTACAGGTGGCCTGTTGAGCAAAGGTTTCATCCCTCTGGGTTCTTTCTGTAAATATTTTGTACACTGCAACATCTGGAATGCACAAGCAAAAAATCGGAAAATGCTGGAAACACTCAGCGGGTAATGCAGCATCTGTAGGAGGACATGTTCCCAGTCAAAGATTGTCCCCATTCCTTTCAAATCCCACTACAGGTGTTATGTGCTGAGTTATGGATTACATGTTGTATTCTAGGAAATTAGCATTTTTTGTAACATGAAGCTGTGTTATCTGCACCAGTCATGAAAGGTGAGTTCAAAAAAAAAATTTGTTGTTGATTTATTTATATATTCACAAAAATTAAATATGAATTTTATTCTGTATCTCAAATTGCTGGGTCGTGATCTGTGAATTCTGTAAGAGCAGATTTCCATAACCCAGATGAGCACAATATGGCGACCACGTGTATGCCAAATAATGTTCTTCAGATTGGTAAATTAAAAGGTTGTGAATAAGGATTATCATGCTCCGTTTCATAATTTGTCCGCAACAGTTCTCTTTTCCTTGGCAATTTTAAAACTCTCCACTAAATTCAAGTCTATCCAAGATATGAATCCTGCTGATAGAAGGAACTGCAGATGCTGGTTTAAAAAAGAAAAAAACAAAATGCCTGTGTAACTCACCGTGTCAGGCAGCATCACGGAAGCACACGAATAGGTGACGTTTCAGGTCTGACGAAGGGTTCTGACCCAAAATGTCCAAAGATGCTGCCTGACCCATTGAGTATTCCAGTCTTTTTCCTTGATCTTTTTTTTAATATGAATCCAGCCACTAGGTGAGTCAATCGCAAATGGGAACAATCACCTCCTCTCCGATGCTATATATTTTTTAGCTTCACCTGAACCCATTTGGTCAAGGTCCACAAAGTAATACAACTGAATGTTAATTTTAATATTTGATTGTATCTTCAACCACCGTACAAACACTAATATTCTAACTTCTCAAACACACAATTCTCTTTAACTTTGAACATACTCACACACATAAGAAAGAGAAGCATGAGGAGACATTTTTGGCTCCTTGTTCCTGCTCCACAATTCTGTAAACTAATGACTGATCTCTTACCTCAGAGCAATTTTCCTGCATTAACCCGTTTCCCTTAATTCTCTTAATATCTAAAAATCTCTGTCTTAAATATACTGAATGACTGATTTTAAAATTTTTTGAAGATTCACTGGGTGAATAAATTTCCTCTCACCTCTCTCTAAAATGGCTAACCCTTCTCCCAATTCAAGACTTTACAGTCCGGGGAAACATGAAGTCGACAATTTCCCTTTAAGCTCGTTGAGACTTTTTGCATATTTCAAAAGAATGCCTAACATTCTTCAAACCTCAAGGGAGCATAGAATGTGTCTGCTTAGTCTCTCCTCATGCAATGAAACTAACATCCCAAGAATGAATCTGGTGAACTTTCACTGCACTCCTCCTATCGACGTTCCAAATAAGGTCTCATCAGGTCTCATAATTGGAGAAAGATTTCCCTTTATCTTGCGCTTACATCCTCTTGCACTAAAATCTGACATACTTGTTTTCTTTCCGACATGCTTGCAGTAACTGCAGATTAACTTTCAGTAATGTGTGTACAAGAACACCCATGTCTCTCTGAACACTAGCACCTTTCAATCTCTCACCAAGTTATTTTTTTTTCTCTACAAAAGCAGATGGCCTTACATTTGTCCACATTATTTTCCATTACAACCTCACACGTTAGTTTCATCTGTCTATGTCACTCAAAGGCTCTTTGCATTGCACACGTTGCCAGTTTTCATTTCTTATCAGCCAAACGTGGATATATTGGAACATGCAGTCCTTTGACTTGTGTTTGATATTGAACATTTTATCCTGTTCTTGCATGCTCGGATGATCAGTCCGGTCCACAATTCCCTTGATAAAGTTTGCCCCGAACAACATACATTATAAAAGTCACATGCCAACATCTCCATCGTATGACTGTGGCTTTTCTGTTCATTAGACTTAATGTTTTAAGTATAAAATTATTCCTTATCACTCCCAGATCATTGCCCTCAAGACCATACTATTATATTTGATATTTTGACAATTTGGTGTTTTGACAATATGGCGGCACAGTGGCGTAGGGGTAGAGCTACTGCCTTAAGGGCCTGTCCCACTTGGCATATTTTTCGGCAACTGCCGGCATCATTGACTGACATATCAGGTCGCCGAAAAAGTAGTAGCGTGATGCGGCGTGACGCGGCATGATGCGTCGTGACGCGGCGTAACGCAGTGGTGACGCGGCATGATGCGGCATGATGCGGCGGTGACACGGCATGATGCGTCGTGACACGACGTGATGCAGTGGTGACGCAGCATGATGCGGCATAAGCGCGCGACGTGGCGTGATGCGGAGTAACGCGGCATGAGGTGGCATGATAACGTATTGACGCATGGTGTTTCCTCAAGTGCCGCAAAAATTTTTTTGGCGCCGCTGGATTTTGAAATATTCAAAATTTTTTGGCGACCCTGATATGATATGGGCAGTCGCCGAAAAAAATCGGCAGTGGGACAGGCCCTTTACAGGGCCAGAGATCTGGGTTCGATCCTGACTATGGGTGCAGTCTGTATGGAGTTTGTATGTTCTCCTCATGACTTGCGTGGGTTTTCTCTGAGATCTTTGGTTTCCTCCCACACGGCAAAGACGTACAGGTTTGTAGGTTAATTGGCTTGGTATAAATGTGAATTGTTCCTAGTGGGTATTGGATAGTGTCAATGTGCGGGGATCACTGGTCAGTGTAGACTCAGTGGGCCGAAGGGCCTCTTTCCGTGCTGTATCTCTACACTGAACTAAATTAGCACACATTTTACTGACAAAATAATCTAAATTTAGTAGCATTTTGAAGGTCTGAAAATGGGATTTCACCCCAACTGTGCTTCTGGGATGTCCAGATTTGATGGAATCATAGTTGTTATTTTTCTGTGATTTAAGTCAGGGTACAAGAATTGAAATGAATATATAATTGTGTGGTCTGGATTCATTTCCCAGAGTTAGTAAACAGAAAAAGTCTCAACGTTGAAGTGAATATGATGCCAATGGATAAGATGGAACAAGGAAAGGTGGGAGGTGCCTTTGAAATCTCTTCCTTCTTCCTAAACCATGGCTTCAACTATCATTGTTAGTAAGACCTTTGACAACATCTTATCCATTTCCAGTTCCTCATCTCTCACCCACACTCCTTCACAACAGGACAAGGATAGACTCCCCTGATCCTCACCATACGCCCCATCAGCCACCTGGATTTATGCCCTTTCAGATTCCACCACCACTACCCTCTCTCCACCCCTTGCAACATTGTTTTTAATTTTTTTTAAAATATTTTTTATTAGAAGCAATGTACATACATAATAATCATGGTATATAACATGATACATTTCATGTACAACTTTCTTTTTTTTTGGATAGAAAAGAAAGAAAGAAAAAATAGAAGCTTGAGGATAGTGGTGATGTGTAGGGTGCAATAATTAACGGTTAATGATTGATTATTAGATAAATAGACTGCGTCCTTAGAAGTGTAAAAAAAAGGCCCCGAAAATAAATGGGCCTTAAGAAAAGAAGAAGAAAATGCAAAAAAGATAGGACTAAACAGAAAAGAAAGGGAATGTGCCTAATTCGTAACGATGCACACCCCTCACCGAGTTCTAAAACGGTTACTTTCCAGGGTTATGTTGCACCATATTACACTTGTAATAAGTCAACGAATGACGACCATATCTTAAAGAATTGGTTTGGTTTTCCTGCTAGAACAAGTCTCAACATTTTGAAGGGACTGTTCCCTTTGCAACTCCCCTGAACCACTCTTCCATTCCTACCAAATGCCCCATTTCTTACTGTACTTTCCCTTGCAACGACAGGTGATGCAACACTTATCCTTTCACCTCTTTCTTTCCAACCATCCAAGGATCCAAATAGTCTTTCCGGGTGAAGTAGTGATTCCTTGCACTTCTTGATATCGGCACCACGGCTACATTGGAGGAACCAAAGACAGATTAGCTGTCAACTTTGCAGAAAACATGAGTCCAGTCCGTATGGCCAACCCCAAGCCTCTCTAATTCTCCATCCCATTCCCATTCTGACCTCTTGGCCTGTGGCCTCCAGTACAATCACAATGAGGCCCAACACAGGCTTCAGGAACAGCAACTCATCTTCCATTTGGGTACATTACAGCCTCTTTGACTCGGTATTGAAATCTACAACTCGGGTAACTCAGCCTGGTACATTTTACTCCCTTTTATTTCTCGGAGTGAAGAGCATGGTCAGTCTAACTGACTGGACATGTCATCCTGTTCTGCACTTCATACTCCTCCATTCTTTAGTCGAGTTCTCACTCTTTCGTTCACTCAATGCCCAACTAACCATGCTTACTCCTTATTCCCATGGTCACCCTAGCTTATACATCACAGAGACGATACCCTCCACTGCAGCTTAAAGGGCCTGTCCCACCAGCATGCAACTCTATACGATGAACGCGATCAAACCGGCAGCGGGGGCCGCGCGGAGGTCGGGTGATCCCCTGTACAGGGCCGTTCCCACCAGCATGCGTCTGCATGCGGCAAGCGCGACCAAACCGGCAGCGAGGGCCGCGCGGAGGTCGTGTGAGTGGCGCAACGCGGCGCAAAGTGAGGCGAACTTGGAGCAAGTCCAAGGTAAGTTCGCCAGGACAGAGAGGGACACACAGAGAGGGGCACCAAGGCACACACACACACAGGGCCACGGAGCCACACACATAGAGGGTCATGGAGGCACTTACAAATAGGTTCACGGAGGCACGATGTCGGGGCGGTGTGTAAATGTCGCGGCGACTGCGAGCCGACAAGCCGTTGCCGTGCGGAATTTTTGGACATAGTCGGTTTTTCGGAGCCCCGCGCGGTGTCGGGACGAACTCCGCACAATTCCGCACGGCTCCGGCGATCGAAGTGGGACCGGCCCTGCGACGCCGGACGGCAGGTCGCGCTCATCGCATAGAGTTGCATGCTGGTGGGACAGGCCCTTAAGTTTCTTTTCTTTCCTTCCCAGTTCCAATGAAGGATCTTCGACCTATATTTCAAACTCTCTTTCTTGTCTCACAGATGCAATCTGACCCGCGGAATGTTTCCAGCATTTTCTGTTTAAATAAAGCCATTTTAGAATTCTTCTCTGGTTTCAGATAGTCCTCGCTTTCCCTCCCTCCCTTCCCCCTCCCCAGCTCTCCCACAGCCTACTGTCTACGCCTCTTCCTTTATTTTTCCCCCCCCCCCTCTCCTGACGTCAAAGTCAAAGTCAAAAGAGTTTATTGTCATGTGTCCCTGACAGGACAATGAAAATCTTTCTTTGCATAGCACAACAGAACATAGAAGGCATTGACTACAATTCTATATGTAAATACACACATGAATTAATAAATTAATAAAGTGCAAATAACAGATGGAGGGATGTTAATGTTCAGAGTTCCGAGCCAGGTTTAATAGCCTGATGGCTGTGGGGAAGTAGCTATTCCTAAACCGGGTTGTTGCAGTCTTCCGGCTCCTGTACCTTCTACCCGAAGTTAGCAGGGAGATGAGTGTGTGGCCAGGGTGGTGTGGGTCCTTGATGATGCTGCCAGCCTTTTTCAGGCAGCGACTGTGATAAATCCCCTCGATGGAAGGAAGGTCAGAGCCGATGATGGACTGGGCAGTGTTTACTACTTTTTGTAGTCTTTTCCTCTCCAGGACGCTCAAGTTGCCGAACCAAGCCACGATGCAACCAGTCAGCAAGCTCTCTACTGTACACCTGTAGAAGTTAGAGAGAGTCCTCCTTGACAGACCAACTCTCCGTAATCTTCTCAGGAAGTAGAGGTGCTGATGAGCTTTCTTAATAATTGCATCTGTGTTCTCGGACCAGGAAAGATCTTCACAGATGTGCACGCCCAGGAATTTGAAGCTCTTGACCCTTTCAACCATCGACCCATTGATATAAACAGGTCTGTGGGTCCCCATCCTACTCCTTCCAAAGTCCATAATCAGTTCCTTGGTTTTGCTGGTGTTGAGGGCCAGATTGTTGTGCTGGCACCATATGGACAGTTGCTCCATCTCTCTTCTATACTCGGACTCATCCCCATCAGTGATACGTCCCACAACAGTGGCGTCGTCAGCGAACTTGATGATGGAGTTCGCGCTATGACCGGCTACGCAGTCATGAGTATAGAGTGAGTACAGCAGGGGGCTGAGCACACAGCCCTGAGGTGCTCCCGTGCTGATTGTTATCGAGTCTGACACATTTCCACCAATACGAACAGACTGTGGTCTGTGGATGAGGAAGTCGAGGATCCAATTGCAGAGGGATGCGCAAAGACCCAGTTCTGCGAGTTTGGTAACCAGCTTGGAGGGGATGATTGTGTTAAATGCCGAGCTGTAATCAATGAATAACAGCCTGACATATGAGTTTTTGTTGTCCAGAGCGGAGTGGAAAGCCAGCGAGATCCCGTCCACCGTTGATCAGTTGTGGCGGTAAGCGAACTGCAGTGGGTCCAGGTTTTTGTCGAGGTAGGAGTTGATTTGTGCCATGATCAACCTCTCGAAGCACTTCATCACCACAGGCGTTAGTGCCACAGGTCGATAGTCATTGAGGCACGTCACCTTGCTCTTCTTGGGCACCGGTATTATTGATGCCCTTTTGAAGCAGGTGGGAACCTCAGACCTAAGAAGTGACAAATTGAAAATGTCCGTAAAAACTCCAGCCAGTTGGTCCGCACAGGTTTTTAGGACACGACCAGGTATTCTATCAGGTCCAGATGCTTTTCGAGGGTTCACCCCTCTGAAGGATTTCCTGACGTCGGCCTCTGTAACTGAGACTGAAATACCATCACAGCGAATAGGGGCTCGGGAAGGCACATCGGTGTTCTCCCTATCAAAGCGTGCGTAAAATGCATTGAGCTCATCAGGGAGTGATGTATCGCCGACATCCGAGCTGCCTCCTGGTTTCGCCTTGTAAGAGGTGATTGCATTCAGTCCCCGCCACAGCTGCCGAACATCTGTCTCATCCTCCAGCCTGGAGCAGAAATCCCTTTTGGCCTTTTTGATGGCCTTACCAAGGTCGTATCTGGACTTCTTATAGACCACTGTGTCATCAGACATGAATGCCCGGTGTCTGGTCTTCAGAAGAGTGCGGATCTCAAAGTTCATCCAAGGTTTCTGATTTGGAAACACTCGGAAGGTTTTTGTAGGGATGCAGACCTCCACACATTTCTTTATGAAGTCTGTAACGACTGTGACGTATTCAATCAAGTCAGTTGCCGAGTCCTTGAACATAGCCGTCTACAGACTCCAAACAGTCTTGTAGTTGTTCTTCTGCCCCCACCAACCAGCTCTGTACTGTCCTCACCTCTGGGGGTGCACTCTTTAATTGCTGCCTGTAGGCAGGAAGAAGCAGCACCGCGGTATGGTCGGATTTACCGAAGTGAGGGGAGGGATAAAGCGGTAGGCATCCTTGATGGTGGTGTAGCAGTGGTCGAGGGTGTTTGGTCCTCTAGTGCAGCAGGAGGCATGTTGGTGGAAGTTGGGGAGTGATTTCTTTAGGTTTGCCTTATTGAAGTCCCCAGCAATGGTGGTAAATGCCTCGGGGTAAGACGTCTGGTGTTTGTTGACCACGGCGTGCAGCTCCTCCAGTCCCAGACGGACGTCTGCCTGGGGTGGGATGTAGGCCGCGGTCAGGATGATGGAAGTGAATTCCCTCGGAAGGTAAAAGGGACGGCACTTCACCGCCAGATGTTCGAAGTGTGGAGAGCAGGAGTTGGACAGGACTACCACGTCTGAGCACCACGCAGAGTTGACCATGAGGCAGACACCCCCTCCTCTCCCTTTCCCCGATGCCAGTGTATGGTCCATACGGTGGATGGAGAACCCTTCAGGCTGGACTGCTGAGTCTGGGGAGCTGGGGGTGAGCCATGTCTCTGTGAAACAGAACACAGAGCATTCCCTCAGCTCCCTTTGATAAAGCAGCCTTGCCCTTAAGTCCTCCACTTTATTTTCAAGGGACTGTACATTGGCCAGTAGGATAGGAGGGAGCGGGGGCCGAAGTCCCCTGCGCTTCAGTCTGACCTGAAGTCCTGCCCGTCGGCCATGTTTCCGGACACAATGGAGGCTTCCCCTTTGTTTCCAGGTACTGTGCTTCCTGTACCTGCTGTTTCTGCGGACCAGCGCTGGAACGGGAATTCCCTCACAGACGGCAGCTCCAGCTCCGTAATGAACGGGGGTTCCCTCAGAGTCAGCAGCTCCAGCTTCATTTCTTCTGGGATATCCAACCCGTCGGCTCTGGAGATCATCCCGGGGTTTCCAGGTGCCGTACCTGGGTTCTTCAGTCGGGTCGGGAGTTTCACAGCCAGCGTGGGAAAATTTAAAGTCCGGGGCTCCCGCAGCTGCGGGAGATCGCAAAATTGCCAGCGCTTTCAGCTGCACAAGCAGCCTGTCAGAAACGGCACCGATTACTGCCGTTTCCCTGATGCAGGTAAGTTGATAGAAGTTGTAGTTAAATCTTTTCTGTTCTGGTGCTCCGCAAAAGTCGCCGCAGGCAGGCGCCATCTTGAGCACTACATCAATCTCTCCATAGATGCTGCCTCACCCGCATAGAATTCTTGATTGTTTTCCATGTCGTGGCATGCTGTGATTTCAAACCTGGTTTTTGAAGATCACAAAACTGCCTTCACAGGTTATCTGCCTGATTCTTTTTGACACCTGGTTTCTGTTTCGTACATCTCAGTGGTAGAAGTCAGGTCTGCTTTCACAAGGATAAACTCTTGGGTAGGGGCACTGGACAGGTTCTGAAATTGTGCGCCAATCAACTTGCCAAGGTCTTTGCCAACATATTCAACCTCTCACTTCAATCTACTGTCCCCATCTGTTGCAAGGAAACTACCATCATTCCAGTCTCCAAGGAAAGTAAAGAGACCTTCTCAAATACTAGCATTCGGTAGCTCCAACATTGACCATAATTAAGTGCTTTGAACGATCAGTGATAGCCTACATTTGCATCCGTTTTTTTGATTCCTTAGTTTCCATTCGAGAAAAAATAGGTCTACAGAGGACACCATCTCCCTTGCACTACATTCAGTTTTAGATCACTTTGACAATAATAAAATCTATGTCAGGATACTAGTCTGAAGAAGGATCTCAACCCGAAGCATCACCCATTTCTTCCCTCCAGAGATGCTGCCTGATCCGCTGAGTTACTCCAGCATTTTGAGTCTACTAGTCATTGACTACAGCTCAGCCTCCAACACCATAATACTGAATGTTAATCTCTAAACTTCTGGGCCTTGGCCATGGGGCCTCCATCTGCAATTGGCTTCTTGACTTCCTGGCGGGCACATCTCAGTCAATTAGAATCAATAAGCTGGGGAGGGGGGGTAAGCAGAGGTGAACACAACCATGTGCTCACCACGATTATAAGGGACTGCAGATGCTGGAATCTTGTGCAGAACACAAAGTGATTGAGGAACAGCATAACGGGGAGCATCTCTAGAGGATATGGATATGAAGAAGAGTCCCGATCTGAAACGTCACTTGTCCATTCCCTCCAGAGATACTGCCTGACACGGTGAGATGCTCCAGTACTGTTGCTGCTATAGAAATGGTCAACAGCTTCAAGTTCCTCGACATCCATATCACCAGCAACCTAACCTGGTCCCTTCACACTGATGCATTGATTCAGAAAGCACATTAGCATATTTACTTTCTTTGGCTTGGAGAAGATTCAGCATGTCCATGAGGATTCCTTTGATCTTCTACAGATGCACTATAGACAGTTGTCTAACAGCCTGGCATAAAAACTGATCTGCTCTTGAACACCTGAACCTGCAGAGAATGGTAAACATAGCCTAGTCCATGACAGGTTCAACATTTCCTTCAATTCTGTCCATCTTCACACCGTATTGAATCCAGAAGGCTGGACATATTGTTAAAGAAGGAACTGCAGATGCTGGAGAATCGACTGAAGACTGAAGAAGGGTCTCGACCCGAAACGTCGACTATCTCCTTCGCTCCTTAGATGCTGCTGCACCCGCTGAGTAGGCTGGACATATTGTCAAGGATGCCTGCTGCCCTAGCCAGTGTCTTTTCTCTCCTCTACCTTCTGGGGGAAGATACAGGAGTTTGAAAGCCCTGGTGTCCAGACTGAAGAACAACATCTACCCCAATGCTTTCAGACTCCTGAACCAATCCCCTTTCATATCCCCCCCTCCCCCAGAGATGCTGCCACAGATTATTACCCTTAACACTGTGAATGCCATCAGAATGAGGATGAATATTTAAATAAGCTTGCTTTCATCTATTCCTTTATTCAAAACAATAATTATTGTAGTGTATATGTAATTGGGGATATGAATGCAGATATCTCAGACAGGAACTCATTATTTGCCAATCATTTGGCACAGTCAATATAATAATTTAATATTGTCAAGCAACATGCTTTTACCTACAGATAGTTATACTTATATTACATAGAAACAAGAAATTAGGTGCAGGAGTAGGCCATTCGGCCCTTCAAGCCTGCACCACCATTCAATATGATCATGGCTGATCATCCAACTCAGTATCCTGTACCTGCCTTCTCTCCATACCCCCTGATCCCTTTAGCCACAAGAGCCACGTCCAACTCCCTCTTGAATATAGCCAATGAACTGGCCTCAACTATCCTCTGTGGCAGAGAGTTCCAGAGACCCACCACTCTCTGTGTGAAAAAAGTCCTTCTCATCTCGGTCCTAAAGGATTTCCCCCTTATCCTTAAGCTGTGACCCACTTGTCCTGGACCTCCCCAACATCGGGAACAATCTTCCTGCATCTAGCCTGTAGAACCCCTTAAGAATTTTGTAAGTTTCTATAAGATCCCCTCTCAATCTCCTAAATTCTAGAGAGTATAAACCGAGTCTATTTGTGAGGTATATTAGTGAGGCCTGGCACACTATGTCATGGCTGGACCACTGTATTAGTACAGCTGATGCAGATGGCTCATTGGGGTGTTATCAGCATTTTGCATGGGGCAGCAATGAATGACCTGTTGCTATGACAATAAATGTTGAACACATACCTGTGGAATCCAGCGATAGAAATATATAGAAAAACTGGACTGGTCAACCCTCACAAAGGAAGACATCTTAGCCGATTATGCCCATACAGATAAATCCTTAAGCAATATTCATCTACGTTAAAAAAAAAATATATATATATATATATATATTACCTAAAGATGTAATAATGTGTAGTAATGTTAATTGTAAGGCTATGAAGCAAAGGAGAGATATCTGACATGTATAACAATATAGTAAGTGCTTTATATGTAGGCACTAAAAATAAGACACATAACATCAGGCCTGGCTGGAATAAATATGTAGCTGAGTAGCATGCTGAAGCCCGTGAAGCCACTAAATCATGGGCTGCGGCAGGTAGACCCAGACAGGGGCCTGTGTTGGAGTACAAGAAGCTCACTAATGCAAGATATAAGTATGCTGTTCACTTCATCTGTAAAAATGAGCAAACAAATGAGGGCTGATTCCATGGCTAAAAAGCTGCTAAGTAACAATGATACTGATTTTTGGAACAAAGTGAGAGCTCTTAAAAGGGCTGTCCCACTGCGGCGACCTAATCCGCGAGTTAAGAAGAGTGTCTTCGATCTTCAAGGGCACTCGCCTGGAAAACCTTGAGCTGGATTAACCATGAGCGTTGAAACAGCGAGCTGGATTGACCAACCGCGCGCACACACACACACACACACACACAAACACATCACAAAGGCAGGGGCCAGGGAAAGTGGGGGAGCGCTGTCTGAAATTCACACCCGCGATGAAGAGGAAGGTAAAAGATAGCTGCATAGTGTACGGTAAGTCCTTTAGAGAGCACGGGGGGGTGGGGGGATGGGGGGAGAAGGGGAGAGATGGGGAGGGAAGGAGAGAGAACGGGAGAGAAGGGGAGCGAGGGGGGAGGGGAGAAGGAGTGGAGACACTTTTCAGAAGTATAATAAAGCTTAGCGGGCATTTTACCGGTCGGTTTTCCTTGCTCCAGAAAACTCCAATGAGCCAATCAAAATGCCCGGTCAGCGAAGGAGATTGCCTACGGCTGCCCTCGACTGCCTGTAACTAAATAGCGACCCCACTCCACTGCACTACACGTTAAAAAGAACCATGCTGACCAAATTTTACTCACGGAAAGTTTTTCAACATGCTGAAAATTTTTCCGTGACCTTGCTGAGGCCGCGAGTATGCAGGGACTTCCCTCAAGCATGAAGGAGAGTTCCAGTGACCTCATAGGACAGAGGGGGGGGGGGGGAGAGAGAAGAGCGGGGGAGAGAGGGGGGGGGAAGGGGGGAGAGAGATGAGGGGGAGAGCGGGGGGAGGGAGAGAGAAAGGGGAGAGAGGGAGGTAGAGGGGGGAGGGCAGGGGGAGAGAGAGTTGAGGGGAGAGAGGAGGGGGAGAGAGGATGGGGAGAGACAAGTGAGGGAGAGGAGGGGTAGAGCGGACGGGGAGAGAGGAGAAGTGAGGGGGACAGAGGAGGAGGGAGGAGAGTGGGAGGAGAGGAGAGGGGAAGGAGAGAGGGTGAGAGGAGGGGGGCTGGGGAGAGGAGGGCTGGAGAGGAGGGCGGGTGAGGAGGAGGGGGGACAGGAGGAGGGGGGGAGCCGGGTGGGCGAGCGGGCTGCGGGGCACACAGTGAGCGGGCGGCGGAGACTTGAGGGAGGCCACGGGCGGGCACGATCTGAGGATGGTCGAAACCAGCGGAGGGCCGGCCGATAGTGGCTTCTGCGAGGGGAAGCCCACCCACCCTCGTGACAGACGATCGTCCCCCATGACGGCCAGAGAACGCCAGGTGGGATCGGGATCACTAGCGAGGAAAAGGCGTCACGATTCCCCGAGTCCCTGCCATCGATGGAAGAATCGCAGATCTCCATAGACGGCCTCTCCCAGAAGGAGTAATGGCCGCCCGGGCTACCTTCCCACTATGCTGCCCCGTGCCCGCGCAGTGATAACAACCGCTGCCGCAATGTTCTAGAACTTCAAGGAGCCCAGCGGAGCGCGCAGCACGACCTGAGCAACAGTTGAAAAACGCTAAGTGACAAATTTAAAGAAGTGCAAGTTAAGAAGCCAAGACGTACAGAAGACAAAACAGGGGTGACGTCACTCGCAGCGTGAGCAGAGGCAGGCAGGCAGATCCATTGTGACGTCATCAGCGAGACCATCTAAGTTATTTGAGATTTGTGAACATTTTCATAAATAACTCGAGAAATAATGCATGAAATTTTCAGATAAGGAGTTTTATAAGTATAGCGATGGCTTGTAACAGCCAGCATATTGTCAACAATCTTAGAAAGAGTTCTGCTGGATAGAGTAAATGAGTTTGTTAACTCCACAGATAACCAGTTTGGCTTCAAAGCTAAACATGGCACTGACTTGTGCACATATGCCCTAAAGGAGATTGTAAACAAATATAGAGGCAAAAACTCTTCAATTCTTATGTGCTTTATTGATACTTCCAAAGCCTTTTATCGTGCTAATCATAGAAAGCTGTTTGTTAAAATGAGTCAAAGAGGGGTGCCTAAATACATTGTGAGAATTCTGGCTTACTGGTATGCCCACCAGACTATGCAAATAAAATGGGGCAATAGGGTCTCAGCCCCATTTTGGGTTAATAATGGTGTTAGACAAGGGGGGATGTTGTCCCCAGTACTTTTTAATCTTTATATTGATGATCTGTCCAAGCAATTGAAAGCATGTAATACTGGGTGCATGATTGGTAATATTTTAGTGAACCATGTTATGGATGTGGATGATCTTGTGGTCTTTAGTCCATCTAGTGCTGGTCTCCAGCAGCTCCTTACTATATGTTCTGTGTATGGTGTGGAACATGATATTAAATATAATGCTTGTAAGAGTGCTGCTATAATCTGTAGGACCAAAGAGGATAAATGTCTACAATTTCTTGATTTTAAATTGTCTGACAATAATCTTAGTGTCTGTAATAAGGTAAAATATCCTGGGCTTTTTATTACAGAACAAATAACAGATGATGAGGATATTTATAGGCAACAAAGTATGCTGTATGTACAGGCGAATATTCTCTTGCGTAAGTTTGGTGCGTATACAGATGTGGTGAAGATGTCTCTGTTTAGAGCATATTGCACACCACTCTATACTGCACACCTGTGGTTAAACTATGGAAAGACAAGTTTGCAGAGACTAAAGGTGGCCTATAATGATGCCATGTGAACACTGCTAAGGAAACCTAGATGGTGCAGTGCTAGTAACATGTTTGTGGCTGCAGGAGTCAGTACTTTAGAAGCTATCCTAAGAAATCATATGTATAAATTAATCTGCAGGATAAATGACTAAAAATGTAATTATCGTGGCTTTGTCAAACATAACGTTTAGCACTACACGCTACGAATCCCAGTTGTGGAGACACTGGTATCACTGTCTCATTGTAGGACATAGATCTTTTTTTTAAATTCTGGATTTACAATCATGTATTGTATTTTTTGTATATAATATATGATGATTTTATGTGATATACTAAGATTTTATATGTATTTTATGGTGTTTTTATATGCAATGTATTTTTATGTAATGTTGTTCCTTGTCTGGACCTTGAGTCCAAAATAAAGTTTTTTATTATTTATTGGGTTATTTTGGTATTACACTGAGGTTGTTTTCTGCCACTTCAGATTTCATTATATTCCTGGCACCATTCTGCTGTTTATGATTTATTGTCATATTTGTTGTATCTATCATTACCATGCATACTGTTTACACCATGCGCCTCATATGAACAAGGAATTTTATTGCATCCTGATGCATCTGGTAATAAATTAATCTGAATATAAATCTGAATAAGATTGTGGATGATCTGATGTCGGCTTCTGCTCCACTTTGCAGTCTGAGTCTCATAACCTTCGTTCCCTCACAGTCCAAACATCGGTATTTCATGATTATAATTAGAGCAAGGATGTTTAGGCGCTAAAAAACTCCAGGCAAAAAGGTATAATGAAATTACAAAAAAGGCACCAAAGAGGCAATTGACAAAAAAAGGCATAAAAAGGTATGTATTTCCACGACTAAAATATGGGTACAAATAATAATATGAAGGCATACTGCATTAAATGACCAAAGTTGCCTGGTTGCACATAATTACTAGCATATTTTTCAAATTATCTGGTATTAAACTATGCCTTCAGTCAACAGAATGTGCTTCAGTTGTGCAAAACTTCTTTCTGCCTCAGTTGAGGTCACCGGTGCATACCCAAAACAAGCTACAGGCTCTAGTTTCATGTCGATATCTTGTGTATTACAACTACCTTTGTGAACTTTAGCTATGTTTTGTATTTCTTCAAGATCTTGTTATCTAAAATCACGCTCCCACATTTTCCTTGTATGTCTTTACCTACATCACCAGGAACTTCACAAATATCGTCAGTTACTTTGTTGAAAACCTGCAAGTTATTCACTAACGTTTCACCACGTTTCTCAAGGGAAGTGATAGCTTGTGGGAAGTTTGCAAAATTGGAAGCAATAAACACAAGATCGCGGTGGAGGGACTTTTTCTGCATGATTTCACTGACGATCCTGACTGCAGCAGATTCTTCTTCTTCAAAACAGTTGATGATTTATTTTATCTTTTCAAAATTTGCAGCATAGTAGAATACAGCAGAGAGCCATATACCCCACCTAGTCAAAACGGGCTGAGGATGTAGCAGAATCTCGGGTGCCATTTCCTTGAACAACTGCACACATGATGGTGCTTTGAAGAAGATTTTCTTGACATTGGAAACTATGCGATCGACATTTGGAAACAAGCTACGTATATGCTTGGCATATGAAGTCCTTGAGCTAAGCATGTCAAATGTAACATTTTGGGGAATAAAACTTTAAGAGTACAAGCAGCTTTTTTCATGTACGGAGCTGCATCGGTTACAAACAAAAGTACATTCTCGTGTTTTATACCTTCTGGCCAAAGTACAGCAAGTGAAGATGTAAACAACTGAGAAATAGTTGAGCTGTTTGACTTCTCCAATATTTCCGATGTCAACAAATACTCCTTTGATGGTTGACCTGTCTCCAATGTACCGATGACCACACTGGCACCAGATCTCCCCACAGCATCGGTTGTCTCGTCTATTGAGATCCATATTTTGTTGCATGCAACTTGATCTCTGATTTTCTGCACAACAATGTTGAAGTTGCTGTCAACATAATTTTTCCGTAATGATGACTCACTTGGTATATGTTCCTCTGTGTCTTTCTCTAAAATACCTCTGAGAGATTTGTTTTCCAATTTCCACAGTGGAATTCCACAGCATCAATGAATGCCTTGCACAGATCACTCGAAAACTCAGATTTACGACTTGAGCCAGCAGTAAATGAAGTGAGGAGACAAGCTTGCATATTTCCCTTGGGTAGTCTATACCCCAGCAGTATCAACATTGACTTCTCTAATTTTAGATAGCCTTTTTCTTCTCCCTCCTCCCCCTCCCCCTCCCCAGCTCTCCTTCTTGTCCTACTGTCTCCGCCTCTTCCGTTCTTTCTCCCACCTCCCCCCCAACATTAGCCTGAAGAAGGGTCTCGGCCCGAAACATTGCCTATTAATTCTCTCCATTGATGCTGCCTCACCCGCTGAGTTTCTCCAGCATTTTATGTCTACCTTCGATTTGCAGTTCTTTCTTAAATAGATCTTGGAGAAGACTGAACCAGCGGGCAGCGGCACGAAGGAATGAACGACTGACAGTGGCGCCCCCACTTTCGGCCCGGTTATGGAAATTTTCTTTTAAGATACTATGTTAACGTGTTAATAATAACATTAATATTAACGTGTTCACATAGAAAACATCATTGTAATCACAGTACAACTAGAGAAAATAGCATAACCTTTTAGCAAAATGGCAAAAAAAGGCTGATTTAGGCACTCCGTGAAAAAGGCACATGGCATTTATGCAAAAATCCTGGCTCTAATTATAATTAATGACTTGGCATCCACAGCTCTCTGGGGTAGACCATTCCACGATACAAAAGCCTCTGAGTAAAAAAATATCCTCCTTTTCTGAGAACAACTTTATCAATATTTTACTTGACCTGACTTCTTTGTTCAGTTCCACTGAGATTCCTCCCATCACAGAGAGCTGGTTGGAATTCAGAAGCTTTATGTTCTTCTTGACATTTTCTACCGATGGAAGAAAGTTAACATCTTTTCTGATGGGTATTTTGGATGATTTGGATAAGTCCTGTGCTACGCAGCTAACTCCGGTGCTCACTACAATATTCAACCTCTCCCTGGACAAGTCCGTAGTCCCTGCCTGCTTCAAAAGATCCATCATTGTACCAGTACCTAAAAATGCCTCCCCAGCCTGTCTGAATGACTACCGTCCGGTGGCCCTCACCTCGGTAGTCATGAAATGCTTTGAGAGGCTGGTGAAGAAACACATCTGCCCCTTCCTCCCTCGCAACATGAACACGCTACAATTCGCATGCCGGCCGAACAGATCCACGGACGATGCTGTCTCCCAGGTTTTGCACACCGCTCTCTCCCATCTTGACAGCCAGAAGGGGGGGCTACGTGAGGATGCTGTTCATAGACTTCAGTTCAGCCTTCAGCACGATAGTCCCCACCAGACTGGACGAGAAGCTACTGGATTTAGGGCTCAACACCCCCCCTGTGTGCCTGGGTCCTGGACTTTCTCACCGCCAGGCCCCAGGTAGTCAAGATGGGAGGGATTACATCGAAGTCCCTCACCCTGAGCACAGGATCCCCCCAGGGTTGCATCCTCAGCCCCCTACTGTACTCCCTGTACACACATGACTGTGTGGCTAGGTTCAGCTCCAACTCGATAATCAAGTTTGCTGATGACACCGTGGTGGTAGGCCTGATCTCAGACAACGATGAGAAGGCCTACCGGGAGGAGGTAGCTGATCTGGCACTATGGTGTCAGGACAACAGCCTCCTCTTGAACATCAAAAAAATGAAGGAGCTGATCGTGGACTTTAGGAGGGCACATCATCCGAGGACGTACACACCATTGAGGATAAATGGGGATACTGTGGATAGGGTGAGCTGATTTAAATACCTGGGAGTCCACATCTCTGAGGATATGACATGAACATCGCACGCTGCAGCACTCGTGAGTAAGGCAAGGCAGCGCCTTTACCACTTCAGGCAATTGAGGAAATTCAGAGTGTCTCCGAGGATCCTCCGGTGCTTCTACTCTGCGGCTGTGGAAAGCATCTTGTCCGGAAACATCACAATCTGGTTTGGGAATTGCTCTGCCCAGGACAAGAAGGCTCTGCAGAGAGTAGTGCGTTCGGCCGAACGCACTATGGGAACTTCTCTCGCCCCTCTGCAGGAACTATACATCAGGAGGTGCAACTCCAGAGCCAATAAGATAATGGGAGACCCCTTCCACCCCTACAACGGACTGTTCCAGCTGCTACGGTCAGGCAAACGCCTCCGTTGCCGCGCTGTGAGAACGGAGAGGATGAGAAGGAGTTCCTTCCCAGAGGCCATTCGGCCCGTAAACTCCTATCCCACCAGGGACTAACTCTACTACAGTTACTGGACCATTCTACCGTTTCTTTTTTAAATTGCTGTTTTTTTCCTTTTTCTTTCCTCCCACAAATATGCAATATGTGAATATGTGAATATATGATTCTGTTCCATTCTGTTTGTAGTTTGTTTGTTGCTTGTATGTTTTATTGCACAAAGTCCACGAGCATTGACCACTTTTCATTTCACTGCACATCTCGTATGTGTATGTGACGAATAAACTTGACTTGACTTGTATCAATATCTGCTGCTAATCTGTCCATCCGGCATCTTGTGCACGCTGACAAATGTGATATTGCTGATGTGCTTTGTTTTGTAGGACGATTGGTGGCTGATCTGTCCAGACAGCATTCTGTGCAATCTGAAGGGCCTGTCCTACCAGCATCCGACTCCATGCGATGAGTGCGATCAAACTAGAAGCGGGGGCCGCGCGGAGGTCGGGTGATCCCCTGTACAGGGCCGTTCCCACCAGCATGCGCCTGCATGCGGCAAGCGCGACCAAACCGGCAGCGAGGGCCGTGCGGAGGTCGGGTGAGTGGCGCAAAGCGGCGCAAAGTGAGGCGAACTTGGAGCGAAGTCTTAAAGGTAAGTTCGCCAGGACAGAGAGGGGCACACAGAGAGGGGCACAGAGGCACACACACAGAGGGCCACGGAGCCACACACATAGAGGGTCACCGAGGCACCTACAGAGAGGGTCACGGAGGCACGACGTCGAGACGATGTGTAATGCGTTGAGGCGACTCCGAGCCGACAAGCCGTTGCCAAGCGGAATTTTTGAACACGGTCAGTTTTTCGGAGTCCCGCGTGATGTCGGGATGAACTCCGCACACTTCCGCACGGCTCCGGCGATCGAAGTGGGACCGGCCCCGCGACGCCGGACGGCTCAAGCGACCACGTTAGGTCGTGTTCATTGCATAGAGTTGCATGCCAGGCCCTTAACAGTTGTGATATCCCTGTTGTCTGACTAAACAAGACTGAATGGGACCGTAAATTATGAGGAGGTTGCAATGGTGATGTAGCTAAGTGGATAAACAAACGACCAAGTAGTATTGTGTGACTAAGTGAAGTTATCTACTTCAGTGAAAAAAGAGGGCAGAGTATTATTTAAACAGTGATAAACTGGTTGATGAACAAAGAGATCTGCGTGTCCTCGTGCATAAGTTACTGAAGATAAGATAAACATGCAGTTGTAAAGGTAAATGCCATATTGGGCTCCTCTGAAATATGATTTGAGTCCAGCAGCAAAAACATTTTAGTATAATTATAAAGAGTTGTGGTGTGACTATATTTAGATTATAGTGTGCAGTTTTTGTCTCCTCAGAAAGGATAGATTTGCGAAAGAGTGTGCAATGAATGTTCAGCGCAACGGGTCAGCTAGCATTTGTGGAAAGAGAAACCATATGAACATTTCAGGTCAAAGGCTCTGCATTAAAACTGGGAATGAGAGGAAGCAAGTTAGAGGACTGGGAAGGGATGGATAGTACAAAAAGTAATTTTGTGATAGAGTGGAGCTAGTATTATCATGATGATTAACTGTTGATGAATTGATAAAGAGACGTCAGGAGGTTAATGTAGAAGAGAAAGTCGTCCTGTAGATCCATCTTAGTGGATCCTTTCTTTGTTCTCAACTGCCCTGGGCGTGAGGATATTTGGTCACGTCTAATTTAATGTGGAACCTTTACAGTCTGTCATATCTCATTTAGTGTTGCCATGTCATTATTGTTCGCAATAAATATCTGCTGATATTTCATCCTTCGCACTCCACCCATTTGCACAACATTGTGGATATTCTCTGCTCCCAGGCTGAGCTTTATTTCATTATCCTTTTATGGCCAGTCTCATGGTGTTTTGCAAGCTGCAGTAATAAAAGCAGATACTTGTTTGGGGTCTGGCAATATTTAGGAAACCCCTTAATGTCCCCTCCTATGAAAAGGAAAACAACATGATGGATGTATGGAACAAGCTGCCAGAGGAAAGAGTTAAGGCAGGGACCATCCCAACATTTAAGAAGCAGTCAGACAGGTACATGGACAGAACAGGTTTGGAGGGATATGGATCAGATGTGGGCGGGTGGGACCAGTGTAGCTGGGAGATGTTGGCTGGTGTGGGCAAGTTGGGGGAAAAGGGCCTGTTTCCACACTGTATCATTCTCTGACTCCATAACATTATCTAGAAAAGGTTGTTCAGTCACCTGGAATACTAACAACTAAAAATACATTCTCTATTGCCCAAGAAATATTAAAAAAAAGAATGATCACTGCTCTACGATCATGGGTCGGGTTGTGAGCATTGCTGCCACCCTTCACCTCTGCTTCCTGTAGGGCTGGATAACTGACATCTATTGGAAAAAGAAACCTGTGCAGGAAAGTTTCTTTAAAGAGGGAAAGCTTTTGAACATGGGCAGTGGCGAACTCTTGAGCATGGAACCCTAGTTCAAGTAGCACGATGAACCATAATAGCAGGTGTAGGAAGGAACTGCAGATGCTGGTTTACGCTGGATATAGACGCATAGTGCTGGAGTAACTCAGCAGGACAGGCAGCATCTCTGGAGAGAAGGAACGGGTGATGTTTCGGTCGAGACTTTGATCAGCACGGGTGTCAGGGGTTACGGGGAGAAGGCAGGAGAATAGGGTTAGGAGGAAGAGATATATCAGCCATGATTGAATGGCAGAGTAGACTTGATGGCCTGAATGCCCTAACTCTCCTCCTGTAATTTAGGACCTTAGGACCTTCTTCAGAGAGCAGGAGTTTTCGTTCACTTTACTGGATGACCATAACATTTCTCGTGCCTTGTCAGGCTCTCTGTACGTCGTACTGCTGAAAGGACTACATGGCCATGGGTTAAGTTGAATCCTCTACCCAGTCTGCCTGTACAGTTTCAGTTGCAAGACAGTTTCCTGACTTCACCCCTTTAGAACAACTAATTGACAACTCTCATCTTTCTTATCTTCCTGCTGATCAAATGTGTTTCCTTCAGATGGGGCTCGTGACGATGCAAATAGCTTCTTGCAGCCACAGATGTGAACTACACATGGAGAACAGCCTGAAGAGAGGTCTCGACCCGAAATGTCACCCATTCCTTCTCTCCAGAGATGCTGCCTGTCCCGTTGAGTTACTCCAGCATTTTGTTTCTATCTTCTTTTTGAGAGCAAATCATGAGTTATTCCAAGAATGCTTTCTTCTCTGTGTAACTGGCTACTGGACTTCCTCACTGACAGACCCCAGTCTGTGTGGGTTGGAAATAACACCTCTAACACCATCTCTCTGAGCACCGGCTCCCCTCAGGGCTGTGTCCTGAGTCCACTGCTGTTTACCCTGATGATCCACGGCTGTTGTGCCAGGTTTAGTACAAACCACATCATGAAGTACGTAGATGACACAACGGTGGTGGGCCTCATCAGGGACGACAATGAGCTGGCTTACAGGGAAGAGGTGAAACAACTGGTGGACTGGTGCAATACAAACAACCTGATCCTGAATGTCGAAAAAACAAAGGAGGTCATCGTCAACTTCAGGAAAAACCAGCACAGTCCCACACCACTTCACATCAATGACAACGATGTGGAGGTGGTCAGTAGCACAAAGTTCCCGGGGGTGCAGATCACTAACAGTCTGACCTGGTCGAATAACATCTCATCAACAGTTAAGAGAGCGCAGCAGCAGTTGCACTTTCTGCGCCGGATGAGAAGAGCTCACCTCCCCCATCCCATCCTCACCCCTTTCTACAGGGGCACCATAGAGAGTATTTTGACCAGGAGTATCTCTGTCTGGTTTGGGGACTGTAAAGCCTCTGACTGGAAGTCCGTGCAGAGAGTGGTGAGGACAGCGGAAAAAATCATCGGGATCTCTCTCCCCTCAATCGGGGATATTGCAACCAAACGTTGCGTGTCTAAGGCCAGCAGTATTATAAAAGACCCCACACATCTCCATCACGGACTGTTCACTCTGCTGCCCTCGGGCAAAAGATATCGTAGCATAAGGAGCAGAACATCAAGGTTCTGCAACAGCTTCTTCCCACGAACCATCAGACTCCTGAATGCCATGTAATGGGCTGCCACCATTGTCTATTTATCCTTTTTATCCATTTTATCCATGTTTATCCGTCTGTTAATTATCGTGTTGCACAGGGAGCCAAATGCAACGGAATTTCGTTTGGAACTACATATATCAATGTATTTCTAAATGACAATAAAGTTTGTTTGACTTGACTTTGACTTGACTTTGACTTTCTCCCTCAGAGGTGCTGCTCTTGATTTCAACTCAAAACACCCAATGGAGTGTGTGCATTTGTTGAATTAATATAAAATTGATCTCAGCTATGATGGCTGACATACTCAGGAAGCTAGGGTGTGACTTGTTTAATGGGCTCATACATGAAGATAGGTCAAGTTCCAAAGACCAGCTGGTTTCACAGAATCATAACCCAGCATGCCAATGATTTCAGAATTAAAATGAAAATGAAAGAATCAAAACAACTAGTATACGAGCAGGTCCAAATAATTAAATTAGGTCCAATATTGAAATAGGCTCATCTACTGCTCAAATAAGTTTACAGTTAGTTAAAACCCCATATAAATTTACAGTGAAACATGTGAATAAAAGGCATGCAGTTGGATTGTACCTTTTCATGTTCCTTGGAAAAGCTTCACAGCTTCAGGTGAATTAGAATGAAGAATAATAGTGAGATTAAATGAGAACTTACTAGTTTGAAGTTTGATCTTTATTTTATGAGGAGTTACGATGAGCGATTACGTGAAGACGAACCCCGCCAGTCCGCATGCGCGTCAATCTTCAAAGCAGCGGAGTGAAATCACAGATAACAGTAACTGAGGTAACATAGTAAGATTATAAACTAGACCTTCCAGTTGACCTTTAACATTTTGAGGGCCGGGAGCAGTGGGCACGTAATCGATCATCGTAACTCCTCATAAAATAAAGATCAAACTTCAAACTGGTCAGTTCTCGTTTAATCTTACTATTTTACTTCGGAGTCACGTGAGTGATTCCGTGAAGATTTCAAAGCTCTGTGATTTCACGCCGATCCATATCCAGGCGTCTCACACTGCATCAGTTGACTCAGGAGGAGTGAATAATGAGCAATACATTGAAACATGGTACAGATTAGCATGTTGATGCTTTCATTCGCAAAATAAACAAAAGAACACAATAGTGACTCCTCTCTTCCAGGGAGAAGCTATGAAACTGAACTTAAAACGGAATGGGCGAACACCCCGGGTTCAATAAGTGGTTTATTATAAAACCTCTGAAAAGTCAATTTATTTGACCATCCTGAAGCCGCGAGAATATGATTTAGAGGGACGTCCATTGCCCTCGCTGCTGACGTTGATGCCGCCCTGGTGGAATGAGATTTAAAATTGTCATTATTAACTCCTGCACAACCCAGCACTTGTTTCAGCCATCATGAAATGGTCTGAACGCACACTTTCATGTGTGGCTTTTTGTGGCTAATAAACAATGCTACCTCGGAGCCTCTGAGGCTCTTCATGACCTCGATATAGCGTCTCAAGTGCACCACTACACACAGCCGTAAATCTGTGGGATATGCTGACAGTGCAAGCTTGAATCCTGACACTGCTGGTCTGCTTTGTTTAATTAGGTCATAGATGTAAAAATTAACGTCATTCCCTGATGACCCCATCCTGTCCAGACGCAGTTTGTGCAAAGTCTGAACCCTTTGCGCTGATACCAGTGCCATGAGCATAACCAACTTTAGGGTAATCTTTGGCAAGGACAAGGAGGTGGCTGTACCCCACTGATGAAGCAGCGTCGGTATCATGCTCACATCCCAGATTTCAGAGTACCTAGCCCTGGGGGGGATTAGAATTAAAAACACCCTTCATAAATCTGGATATTAACGGATGAGCTCCTACAGATTGAAGTTCTGACCCCCGGCATAGGTACAATGACAGGGCACTCCTGGCACTGTTGATGGCTCAACCTTTCATCGAAATGTAACTTGGACAGAAATTCGAGCACATCTGGGATGGCGGCTGTGTGGTATGTAATGTTCCCATGTAAACAAAATTCCTCCCATTTCCTGACATGAGAGATGTACTGGTTTTTCGTACTATCCCTCCAGGACGATGTGATCACATCCACGGTCCGATTGGATAGTCCCAGACCCAGGTGTAGCCTTCTTAAAATCTGCAAATTAATAAATTAACACGATCATGCAATGGCTGTTGATCTCCCGTCACAGGGTGGCCCAATAGATGATGACGTTTTGGAACCAACATAATAGGCTGTGTAATAATGTCCAAAATGAGAGGGAACCATGGCTGTGAAGGCCAGTCGGGTACCACCAAAACTCCTGAAGCGGAGTCCTGCTTGATCTTGGTCAAGCACCGACTGATGAGGCAGAAGGGGGGAAATGCATATAAAAACATTCCGCCCCAGTGAAGCGAGAACGCATCCATCGCGACTGCCCCTGGATCTGGTCCCCATGAAACATATTTCGGTACCTGGTGATTGAGTCTGGATGCAAACAAATCGATATCTGGCATCCCATACCGAAGAACGATTTCATTAAATACATCATGATTCAACATCCACTCTGTGTTGTCGTTGAATTTGCGTGACCTGGTGTCTGCCACCATATTGAATCTGCCTGGCAAGTAGACAGCTGAAATCCAAATGTTCTTTTTAATGCACCAGTGCCAAATAAGGTTAGCCAATCCGTCACAAGATTTCGACTTGATTCCACCCATGTGATAAACATACGCCACTGCCGTGGTGTTGTCAATCTGAAGCTGAACATGTAAGTGATACTTAGTGCAGTAAGCCTTGAGTCCGTAAAATGCTCCTAAAAGCTCTAAATAATTAATGCCATGTGATTGGAATATGCATGCATATTCCATCTGCCTCCACAGCTAGACCTGGTATCAGTAGCACCCCAACCTAGGGCACTTACATCAGTCTGCAAAACAACTGAAGGTGTTTCCATCAGAATTTTGCTAGAACAATTTGAAATGTTTCTAATCCACCACTGTACTTCCGCAATGGCTTCAGATGGTAATTGCATGGGCCGGTTGAAATGACCTGCATGTATTCTGAGTGCCTGCACCTTTGCCCTCTGTAAATGTTGGTAATGCAAAGGTCCATATTGCACAGCTGGAAAGGCAGCTACCAATTTGCCAATTAAGCTGGCCACCTGTTTAATTGAAGGCAATTGCTCCCCCAAGAGCTTGATGTAGCCTTCAATTAAATCTAATCTCTTGCCCTTGGGCAGATCACAGACATGTGAGTTGAATTAACTGTGAATCCCAAATAGTTAATTATGTTAACCGGCACCAATTTCGATTTAGCTGGGTGGATAATGAGCCCCAACCTCTCAACCATGAGTCTAACAGCTGAAACTGATAACTCAGCTGCCACAAGGGTTTTTTCAATTATTAAGATGTCATCCAAATAAGCCATTACAACATGGCCCTGTGCCCGGAGTAACCCCAGTACTGGTTTTAGCAGCTTTGTAAATAATCTAGGGGCTGAGGTTAACCCATTAGGCAGTGCTCTAAATGGCCATAATTGGCCCATCCAGCTAAATTTCAAATATCTCCGATACTCTTTATGAACAGGCACTGAGTAATGTGCATCCTGAAAATCTATACATGCCATATAACACCCTCTGGAAATCAATTGCTTGGCAGTAGCAAATGTTTCCATTTTTAAATGATTATACTGCGCAAATGGATCCTGTCAGGTCCAAAATAATCCAACTCCCACCATCTTTCTTTGGTCTAGGAAAAATATTAGATACGAATTGAGGAGTTTGATAAACTGTCTTCTCAATTACACCTTTAAAATATAATTTTCCAATTTCAGCTTGAATCTCCAAATTCTCTTTTTGTGAGAAAATGAGTGCACGCTCTGGCATGTGCTGGGTGGGTGGACACAGGTTGGGAATAAATTCAATTTGAAACCCTTGTATACTCTGCAGTATAAACAGTTTGATGTTATTTCATACCATTCTTTCAGAAAGCTGTGTAACCTCCCCCCAACTGGTAGGTAATTCTCACTCAATATGTTTTGACAAGAACCAGACCCACCTTCCTCCATGGTTACCGGTGGACTTCTTTGTCCCCTGGTTCTGGAAGGAAAATACATGTTTTCCCGTACTCCTGCTGGAGTGCGCCAGCAAGGCACATTGAATGGCCGGCTTTCAGCAAACCGCTTGTAGGGGTACTGCCTCCGAAGGGTTCTGCTGGTCACTGGCACCTTGATGAGCCCAACAGTTTTTGCCTCGTCGTCTAGCTCCTTCACCCGCTTTGCGAGGTCCTCCCCGAACAGTAGGTTCGGTAGCTGGATGTTACTGGCTTACACAGGGCAGTGAACCTCGGGTTAATGGTAGGGCGGATGGCGCTCTTCCGAAGGCAGTTTATCTCAAAGTGCACATTGCACATGAGAGCCAGGGCATCCTGCTGAACTTCAGTCAGGTGCCCACCATCCACCGACAGCTGTAATGCCGGATGCAAGCAGCTTCAGCACCCTTTGCAGCTTTATCTCCTGCGCCCTGATGCCTACTCCCATATGGCCCCAGATAACATTGTTTACGGCCGGTACTTTAAGCAGGATACAATTCGCTGGGGTTTCATACTTTTTGGCCGTTGTATCCATGGCCAGCTCCTGAAGCTGGTGCGAGGCCAAGTAATTTATACTGGCAGCCAGCTCTTCCCCCAGCGCCTCTTCAGAGTCTATTGGGACGGCAAACCTAGCCGCCAGGAATGGGACCTCTGGCTTGTGCCCTTCGTCCCGTGGGGCAGCCTCCAATGCTAAGCCCACAGATTCGGCGTCAGAATCGTACTGACCCATTATACTCTCCTCCTCTAGACACTAGGCAGCCCTGTAGGTGCTGCTGGCGCGGGCTCTTGAAGAGGCCGGCGCTCTTGATGGAGCATCCTCTCCAATAGGAGCTCCATCCTGGATATCCGTGCTATGGTGTCCATTCTCGAGGGAGAATCCCCCCGACCGGACTCGTCCGAGTCTATCGGCCAGACAGACTTTCTGGTGGCCTCACGCCCCTCCGGCGCAGCCACGGTGCCCTCAGACACCAAGTCTGTAGTCGCTGGTCTCGTTACTGGCGATTCAGTAGATCAGCTAGGCGGCCGCCCGCTACCCGCACTCCCGCGGTCCTTGGTTAGTTTTGCAATGGCTCGCCTTGCTCTTAACGATTTCTCCATGCTTGGACTTGTCCTCCTGTAACAAGATTTAACAAGCGCAGAAACGACCTCCAACAACTTACCTGAGGCTTTTTAAAACTTACCGCTCGAGAAGCGCTGCTCCTCCCAGTGTCGGATGTAATGATGCGCATGCGGACTGGCGGGGTTCATCTTCACGGAATCACTCGCGTGACTCCGAAGTAAAATATTTACTGAAGATTATCAATAATACTTCTTGAATCGAGAATAATATTGGCCTGGTTCAGCAACTCAAATGCCCAGAAGGAAGGAGATTACAAAGAATGGTGGAGATTACCCGTCCATCATGGTTACTGACCTCCCTACCATCGAAGGGACCTGTTGGAGGCACTGCTTCAAAAAGACAACCAGCATCATCAAGGTCCTACACCACCTGGCCACACTCTCACTTCACTCCTGCCATCAGCAAGAAGGGAAAGGAAACTGAAAACCATAACCTGACTACAGAGAAGGTTCACCAGACGGATTCCTGGGATGGCAGGACTTTCATAAGAAGAAAGACTGGATAGACTCGGCTTGTACTCGCTAGAATTTAGAAGATTGAGGGGGCGATCATATAGAAACTTACAAAATTCTTAAGGGTTGCCTAAATTTTGGATAGGCTAGATGCAGGAAGATTGTTCCCTGTGTTGGGGAAGTCTAGGACATTGGGGTTACAGTTTAAGGATAAGGGGGAAAAGAAAAACATTTTTCACACAGAGAGTGGTGAATCTCCGGAATTCTCTGCCACAGAAGGTAGTTGAGGCCAGTTCATTGGTTATTTTTAAGAGGGAGTTAGATGTGGCACTTGTGGCTAAGGGGATCAGGGGGTATGGAGAGAAGGCAGGTACGGGATACTGAGTTGGATGATCAGCTAGGATCACATTGAATGGTGGTGCAGGCTCGAAGGGCCGAATGGCCTACTCCTGCACCTATTTTCTATGTTTCTACGTTTCTATGTTTCTACCTTCAGGTTCAGAAACAGCTTCTTCCCAACAACCATCAGGTTATTGAACATTACAAACACAAACTAAACTTCAAACTACGAACTATCTTGGCTGCACGAGGGACTTCGGACTTTTGTTTTGTTTTGCACTAAATTGGGTTTTTTTATTTATTGGATTTTTTTTGGTGTTTGTTTATTAATGTTAACTATTGAGTACTGCGTTAACAAACCTGGTGCACTGCTGCAAGTAGAATGTTCTTGCAATGTTTCGGTAAATATAACAATTAAACACCCTTGACCAGATGAATCCTAAAGTGACTCCATAATTAATCCTAAGAAACAGTTCCTTGCTCAGTCTGGAGACTTTCCATTTGGCTGCTAGCTAGGGTTTCTTTCTATTTGCACCCGCTGAGTTTCTCCAGCTTTTTGTGTAACCTTCTTTCTATTTCCTTCCTTTATCTTCTCTTTTCTGGTTTAAAGCAGGGCATGCTTCCATTTGTCGGAAGCTTCAGAACCACACATTCAGTTGGTAGCCAGTTTCTTGGAATGCCTTTAGTTTTCTTTTGTCAGTGAACCTCGGCTGTTTTTCGGTCTTTGTGTGCTGTCAGCCTTCAGGAATGCTCAATAATCTGTCAACAAAGCAACATTTTGAAATTTGAAATCGGGTCACGTAGCGCTGTTGATGATTGATTTGTGATGGAATTCCAAGGTCTTTGCAAGTAATTTATAAACCGTAAGCCAACCTGTGAAAATTATAATTGGTGCATGCAACTTTGGAGGCTGGATTTGATTTTAACCTCTTGAAGTTATAGTATGGAAACGGGCCCTTCGACCTAATTTGTCCACACCAGCCAACATGTCCCAGTTACACTAGTCCCGCCTGCCTGCATTTGGCCCATATCCCGCCAAACCTGTCCTATCCACGTACCTGCCTAACTGTTTCTAAAATGTTGGGATAGTCCCCGCCTCAACTACCTCCTCTGGCCGCTTGTTCCATATCTCCACGACTCCTTGTGTGAAGATGTCCTTCGTATTAAATATTTTAGATGGGGTGTGCTGCGATTTCTACAGATTACCATTGATCTTTCTGTGATGATTTTCGTGGGTATGCTGGAAAGCTGGAGCATGGACACTAGAGGCAGGGCATATGAACTCAGACATTCCAATGGAGAGGATGTGGCTGAGAACACACTAGTAACCTCTATCCCTCAACTATGTGCTGGAAGACATGCTCTAATCTTCAGCACTCTGAAACGAAAATTATAAGTGTTTAAGCCAATGATGAAATAAGTTTCTGTTCCTCTTCAGGAAGAGTTATAGCCATGCATCTGTGCCGTGGCATCTCCGAAAACAGAAGATATTACCATCACACGTTGCATGCTTTTGTGGAACAAAGGTAAGGTGGAGAAGAATTCTGTGAGTGTCTGAATCTGAGCAATATGTTCCACAATCCCCCCCCCCTTATTGGTAAAGTTGACGGCTTTAATGAGGTTGAAGAAATCCATGTATAATGGACGATTCAGCCAGCTGCAATTTTAATATTATCATGAGGTAAAGATAATTTCATAAAAACATAGAAACAAAATAGGTGCAGGAGTAGGCCATTCGAGCCAGCAATGCCATTCAATATGATCATGGCTGATCATCCAGAATCAGTACCCTGTTCCTGCTTTCTCCCCATATCCCTTGATTCCATGAACCCAATGAGCTATATCAAACTCTCTCTTGAAACTTCAAGTGAATTGACCTCCACTGCCTTCTGTGGTAGAGAATTCCACAGATTCACAACTTTCTAGCTGAAAAAGACTTTCCTCATCTCAGTCCTAAATGGCCTACCCCTTGTTCTTAAACGGTGACCCCTGATTCTGGAATCCCCCAACATTGGGAACATTTTTCCTGCCTCTAGCCTGTCCAATCCCTTAAGATCCCTCAAGAATATCGACTGCACTTCTTCATGGACAGAACCTCCACTATGGTTCAGGGAGCAGCAACTCTTTGAGGTGCGGTTATTGAGGAAGTCCCTTCTGTAGTTACCACAGTCAAACCTTCTCACCAAGGCTATATTATTGTCCAACACTTCTCTCAAAGTAGCAGAGCAAGTTATTCAAGATTGTGCTCAAAACTTTCCTGAATAAGTGCAACATCCCCATTTTCTCCAGTGAATCTCAATCTCAGGAAGAGGATTTAGCATGGTATTGGGAACCCTGAGTCTATCTATTAGCAGCATATTGAAGCCCAGGGTAAACAGGTGAAGGAGAACACCACCAAGCAAACCTTCCACACCACTCCATCATCCCACCCTTAACGGCAGCTTCCTTCTGCTCCATCATTGGAAGAGTCTGTGGTTCCCACATTGGCCACATTCACAACTCACAAATGTAGAGTGGAAGGAAGCCATTCTTGGTCCTAAGCGATTGCCAAAGAAGAAGTAAGGAGACCTCTGTATCATTCCAGGCGGCAGCATCTACTCTGCGCCATATTTCTCAGTGTGCTGCCCCTGTAATATTAGATTGGATTCAGGAGTGTCCTTTGTCAAGGGATAAGAACAGCACGGGTATGTTTATCTGGTGAGGACTCAAGTTGATCAGAGAATGATAGCCTACATTTCAAAACCTAGAGCTCTGTATGAACAGCAAGAGCAATCCCTTCCAAGAAATGCAACTCGCAGCCATGGACCTTGCCAGCCATATTTCTGCTCCACATAAAGGGTTGGACAATAAAGGCCACCCCACCTTTCTTGATTTCTGACTCCCGTCTATGCACCAGCCGGTGTGGTTGAGTGTCATGTTTAGAATTCCACTGGATCTACCAAGAACCTTGAAGGGCATGCACCTCACAATGCGTTACCATTGTTTCACCACTTTGGAACCTGCAAGGGGTTTAGAAATGGGGATGAGATGGATCATTCTCACATTTACTGGCCTGGGTATTCAATTAGCAATGCCCACACTGATAGTTTACTGTCTAACTTACATTCTGTAATTCCTTTGCAACAGACGCTTATCTACAGCCACTTCTGAAAACCTTCACCTTACCCACAGAGAAACTGTCAACAAACTTACAGAAAACCGAAAGTACAAAATGGTATTGGTATTCTTCGTTTTATAATTGATGCGTCCATTGAGATGTCATGAAAAACTTTGTTTTCGAGCTATCCTGTCAAATCCTACTCCACATGAGTACTATAAAATGATACACATGTACAACAGGTGGTGCAAAGAGATAAATACTGGAAGGTTACACAAAAAGCTGGAGAAACTCAGCGGGTGCAGCAGCATCTAAGGAGCGAAGGAGATAGGCGACGTTTCGGGTCGAGACCCTTCTTCAGACTGGTCAGGGATCTGGGAAACGAGAGATATAAACAGTGATGTGGAGAGATAAAGAACAATGAATGAAAGATATGCAAAAAAGTATTGAAGATAAAGGAGACAGGCCATTGTAAGCTGTTTGTATATATACTGGAATACTGGAATGCAGAATGTAATGTTACAGCATTATAGCGTTACAGCTGCAGTGAAAAGGATTTTTTTTTTTAAAGTGCAAGGGCTACAATGAGGTTGGTTGGGAGATTGGGGCTAAAGCTTTAGCTTATCAGAGGACCATTCACTGACTAGCCTTTACTTTAGAAAACAATGCATCACTTGGATGCTCGGCAGCAGTGATTGAGTGAGATGTAGGCAATAAAAAAATATCTGCTTTTAACAGTGAGTCCTTAAGATTAAGCTATCGCTCTAGTGGCTCAAAGTGACCAGAAATCATTGTTGATGAAATTATCCAAAATTATCCACTCGGTCCGCAATAACCAACCCGACCTCCCGGTGGCTCAGCACTTCAACTCCCCCTCCCATTCCGTATCCGACCTCTCGGTCCTGGGCCTCCTCCACGGCCAGAGTGAGCAACACCGCAAGTTGGAGGAACAGCACCTCATATTCCGCTTGGGGAGTCTGCATCCTCTGGGCTTAAACATTGAATTTTCTCAATTCTGTTAACCCTTGCTGCCTCCTCCCTTTCCCACCTCTCCCTCAGCCCTCAGGCCCTGGCATTCCCTCACTCTCTATCTCTCCCCCACCCAAGTCGCACTAGCTTATCATTTTCACACCACAAACAGCTTACAATGGCCTGTTTCCTTTATCATCGATACTTTTTTGCATATCTTTCATTCATTGTTCTTTATCTCTCCACATCACCGTCTATATCTCTCGTTTCCCTGATCCCTAACCAGTCTGAAGAAGGGTCTCGACCTGAAACGTCGCCTATCTCCTTCGCTCCTTAGATGCTGCTGCACCCGCTGAGTTTCTCCAGCCTTTTGTGTACTACCAATTTTCATTGTGGATCTATACAAATAGATTGCCTGAATTCTGACTTTTCACCCAAAATAAAAATTTAGCATTCAATATTGGGCAAGCCTCCTGTGACTACCTTGGCATAATTACAACAAATTCAACAGCTATGTTGCTTTATTATTGGACCAGCTACTCAGTGCAGCATGAAGTCCAGAAGAATCTCGTCTCTGAGAGATGTGAGTTTTGACATTTTGTGCCAATGATTGACTTTGTAAAATCAATACTGTCACATTGAGCACTATTGAGCAAGGATTGTCCAAGACAGAACAGGTAGCCAAAACCTTGGCTTCCATCTGTGACAAACACTACTCAGAGACTAAAGCGTGGAAACAAGAGATGCTTTATTTGCGAGTCTGCAGAATCGGGCGCCTCTCCAAGTTGAGACACACCAAAGTCAGTAAAGTAAAGCCCCTTTATACACACAATTCTGCTGGCATAACCTCCCCTTCTGGCACTTCCCAATCAGAGCATTGAGGTGCACAGTCTATAGGTACATCCCCCAGTACCTCCCACATCATACATAGCATATTCATGGTAATGAGCAATTTCTCGACTAGGGGTGTGTAAGTAATATTCATTTATTTCATTAAGCATGCCCAGTTGCAATTGACCTGGCCTAGTTTTCTTACCTCCAACTGACCCGTCTCAGTTTTTTTATATCTGAACTAAAGCTATTCTCTACTGACAAGGATCCCATTCATCCCTAGTCCCTACTGACAAGGGTCCCATCCATCACTCTCCTTCTACCGCTATACAATGCCATCCATCCTCACTCAAGGAGAGTTCTGATAACCTCATTCCCAGCTATGTCAGCATCCTCTCCCTGGCCTCTATCGGTTAGAATCCTGTTTACAAGTTAGAATCCTCTCCTGAATCCTTACAATAGTGGGGTTTAATCACTTTATCCCTCACACATCTGCAAATAATATTTAATGTAAACTGGAATGCGTTGGAATCCTGAGCCATCGTTGCCGTTAACATTTTGCATGCAAGGTAGTGAGTACAAGTTAATGGATCTGCATCGATACATTGTAAAGCTTTGCCATCAGATCCAAATTCAAAGGCTGCACAGTTTACTCACACAAGATCACCTGCAGTAAATTGACTTTTGAAACCCAAAATGAAGAATTAACCTTTGATTGGGAAAGAAATATCAAGATGTACATCCAAAATTAGAAGAGCAATTATATTAGCATTCCCTTCATGGGGCTTTAATTCTCTGTAATAGTGAAGGCTGCTTGCATTGCCTCCAGAATGTATTTGTTTAGTTTATTGTCATGTGTGCACTGAAATGCATTTTTGTTGCGTGCTATCTAGTCAGCGGAAAGACTCTGCATGATAACAATCAAGCCGTCTGCAGTGTACAGATACAGCATAAAGGGATGTGTAGGAAGGAATTGCACATGTTGGTTTACACTGAAGATAGAAACAAAAATGCTGGAGTAACTCAGCGAGACAGGCAGCAACTCTGGATAGAAGGAATGGGTGACGTTTTGGGTTGAGGTCTGAAGAGAGAGTCTCAATCTGAAATGTCACCCATTCCTGCTATCCAGAGATGCTGTCTGTCCCGCTGATTTACTCCAGCATTTTGTGTCTACAGGATAAAGGGACTAATGTTTAGTGCAAGATAAAGCCCAGTAAAGTCCAATTAAAGATCGTCCAAAGGTCCTTGATTATGCTACTGGCCTAGCTGAGCCAGCGTGAAATGTAGGCGGGGTCATCTGCATGGAGGTAAGTCTGCATGATGGTCTGGGCTGTGTCCAAAATTCCCTGCAATTTCTTGCGGTTTTGGATGGAGCTGTTCCCAAACCATGCTGTGATGCACCATGATAAAATGCCTTCTCCGACACATCTGACACAGTTGTTGGAGACATGCCAAACTTCCTAGGCCTTCCATGGAAGTAGAGGTGTTGGTGTGCTTTCTCGGCCATTGCTTCATTATAGCTGGTCCAGGACAAGTTGCTGGTAATATTTACTCCTTGGTACTTGAAGCTTTCAACCATCTCTACTTTGGCGCTGTCAATGTAACCAGGACATGTGTACTACTTTGCCTTCTGAAGCTGATCACAATCTCCTTTGTCTTGCTGACGTTGAGGGAAAGGTTGGTGTGCTGGCACCAGGTTACGAGGTTCTCAGTAGAGAGCATGCTGACCGGTTGCATCGTGGCTTGGTTCGGCAACTTGAACGCCCAGGAGCGGAAAAGGCTGCAAAAAGTAGTAAACACTGCCCAGTCCATCATTGGCTCTGACCTCCCTACCATCGAGGGGATCTATCGCAGTCGCTGCCTCAAAAAGGCTGCCAGCATCATCAAGGACCCACACCACCCTGGCCACACACTGCTACCTTCTGGTAGAAGGTACAGGAGCCCGAAGACTGTAATGACCAGGTTCAGGAATAGCTACTTCCCCACAGCCATCAGGCTATTAAACTCAACTCATACAAAACTCTGAACATGAACAGCCCATTGCACTTTATCTGATTATTTATGTGTGTATATATATATATTCATTGGTATATGGACACACTGATCTGTTCTGTATTATTTATGCCTACTATATTCTGTTGTGCTGAAGCAAAGCAAGAATTTCATTGTCCTATCTGGGACACATGACAATAAACTCTCTTGAATCTTGAATCCTGAATCTCCTTCCCAGACTCCTTCTCGTCATTATTTGATATCCCTCCTAAATTGAGTTGGATTTGTATTTGGCTGCACAGTCGTGGGTGTATAAGGAATAAAGAAGGGGGCTGAGAATGCAATCTTGCAGGGATTTCTTCTCCATGCAATTATTGTCAACGTGGAGCTTTCTATTAAAGCCTCACGAGTGCATCAGGTCCAAGAGAAGACTATCCAGCATGGATTTGTTTAATGCGGCATGAGGGAATCAGCTACTCACAGAATAAAGGTCATGTAGAAATTATGTAATGAAAAGGAACTGCAGATGCTGGTTCACAAAGAAATTACATCAACTTGGAAAACGTAATGCTTCCGGAAACTTCCAGTGATTAATCTTCACAGCATTAGCAATTGTGCTCACGAGCCGGAAAGCAATTTATTATTTTTTTTCCTTTGAGGTGCAGCCACACTGACCTTCTCCATCCCTCTGGTTCAACTGCAGCCCACTCGCGCCTGGCTTAACTCTATGCGAAACCCATAGCCCATCAAGCCTGTTCAACCATCACAAGGTCAGTAAGTGAGTTACTGATTTGCAACGTCGGGTACAAGAATACAGAGTTCTTTCCCTTTTGGAAGTTGTGTTCTTAAGCAGAGGTTCAGGCAGAAGTGTGGGGAACAGTTTTAAGCTTTCTGAGCCTGATCCCATGGACTGTCCAAACAGTCACCCTATCTGGATGAGTCTTTGCCTTGGGGTTTGAAAGACTTTCTGCATCCAAATAATTGCACTCAGCCCATGTTGTGAGCCACTATAGTCCAGTGGATAATGGAAAAGTTAATTTATTTTTAAATCTTTTTATTAATTTAAAATAAAAATAAAAATAATGATAAACATAACAGTGATATTGATACATAGCGATCCGGATTGCATTAACAACAAATGACAAATGACCTAAATATATATCCAGTGTCAAAATACACATTGGGTATAGACCTCCCAGTCTCTATGTAAATATAGATAAATGGTTAAAAGAGAACTTGTATATATAAAAACAAAAAGATAATAAGAGAGAAAAAAAAGAAAGAAAAAACAAACCCCCCTAAACTAAAAGAAGCAAAACAAAACAAAACAGAAGGTGGACAAAAGTGCTGGAGAAACTCAGCGGGTGCAGCAGCATCTATGGAGCGAAGGAAATAGGCAACGTTTCGGGCCAAAACCCTTCTTCAGACTGATAGGGGGGTGGGGGGAGGCGGAGAGGATCTGCAAAACAAAACAGAATTTGGGCTGCAAAAAATGTCAACAGTTTAGACCCCTGTTGGTCGTCAAAACTGTTGAGAAAGTTAATTTCTAATGAGTCATGCATCAATAATTGATTTCAGTTTCAATTGTGAGACAAACGGATAGTCGATATTTTGGGTCATAATTCTACATTGAGAACATTAACAGATACCCACTGTACAGAGCAGATGGAAGGGGTAAGACAAGGGCTGGTAGGTGATCCGTGGTGTGGGTGAGGTGGGGGACGATGGGCAAATGGACATAGGTGGGGTGCGGGGGAAGTTAACGAAGGGTGGTGTGTGAAAACAGATAAGAAAAAACAAACAATCTCAATACTCAGATAGAGCCAAATGGTGGGAAGGGAAAGGGAAAGGTGAGAGGAGGCTTGAAGAGGAACCAGATATGGGAGGCATGATAGGCAGAAGGAACCAGATGGAGAAGGTGACAATGAGGGTCGGCCAGAAGGAAGCATCCCAGGTGGATAGTTTTGTGGGCAGATGGTAAAGGGGAAGGTGAACCTTGGCAGGCCGGCATGAGTGGAATAGGAGCAGAGAGAGAGAGGGTTATCTGCAGTTGCAAAAAATCAATGGGATGTAGGTTACCTTGCTGGAATAAGAGGTGCTGCTCTAGTTTGTATTTAGCTTGTCTATGGTACAGGAGAAGGCCGAGTACAGACATTTGGTGTGGGAATGGGAAGGTGAGTTGCAGTAACATGCAACTGGAAGCTCAGGGTGGCCTTGCAGATAGAGTGCTGACCTCCACAAGATGTCCACCTATGCTAATGTAGACACATCAAGAGCATCAAATACAGTGGAACAGGATGGAGGAGATGCGTATGAATCTCTGCAAGGGCTGTTGAGGTCTGTGGATGGTGGTGAAGAAGGATGTGTAGGAGCAGGAGTTGCATCTCCTAATGTTGCAGGGGAACATGCCAGGTGACTGGGAGGGGTGGATGGGGAGGAATCAGCGGACCAGGCAATCATGGCGAGAGTGGTACGTAGAAAACAGGAAGGGGGTAGAGGTGAATATGTAACTGGCCGTGGAATTCCTTTGCCTGGTGGAAACGGCAAAGAATGATATATAGTCAGCAAAGGGAGTGGGATGCAGGATCACAATACTGAACATTAACTGAAGTTTAACCCACTGAGTTCCTCCAGCAGTTTGTTTTTGTTCCACTTCCAGTATCTGCAGTCTCTCATGTCCCTGCTGCAATGTTATGGATGTCAAAGTTGAACTACGACTGTTTGTATGAAATGACGGTGTGAAATTCTGAAGAAGGGAAGGTGTGAGAAGAGTTGAGCAATGTGGGGAGCATATGGGAGGTATATTCCAATATGTCAGGGTCATTTGATACACCTTGTAAGATCAGGAGATCCAATGCAATTCCAAGCGGCTTACTTCATCTCCAGAGCCACCTCATGTCATTAGAACTTAATTTGACAGCACACCCTGGAATTTCTGCACAGATAACATCACATTTCCACTCAAGTTCATCGATGTTGAGGCCAGAACCTGATAAATGCAAAGTATGCTTGAAAGACCAAGAATGGACAGTTATGGGAAATGGCACAGAAAGCAAAATGGATCAGCCATGATCATATAGCATGGCGGAGCAGTTTTAAGGGGCTTGGTGACTTGGTGTTACCCCTATTTTCTAGTGTTTGTGTGTTCTCTTTCCAGGCCTCTTTTGGAGTGATATTAGTACTAAATAATGTTTTTCCTGTTGTTTAGTTTAGTTTAGAGATACAGCGCGGAAACATGCCCTTCGGCCCACCGGGTCCGCGCCGACCAGCGATCCCCGCACATTAACACCATCCAACACCAACAAGGGAAAATGTTTACATTTACCAAGCCAATTAGCCTACAAACCTGTATGTCTTTGGAGTGTGGGAAGAAACCAAAGATCTCGTAGAAAACCCATGCAGGTCACGGGGAGAACGTACAAACTCCGTACAGACAGCACCCGTAGTCAGGATCGAACCCGGGTCTCCGGCGCTGCATTCGCTGTAAGGCAGCAACTCAGCCGCTGCGTCACTGTTTTCACCCACGGCTGTGCTACAGCATGGTTGTGCTGTAGCATTTTGGAGAATGCAGTATAAGGCCTGAAAATCTATTATAATATAATACAATATAGGCTGTTAGTAGCCTGGTATTGAAATATTATTGATCAGGACCAGTGCATTTAGAGTTTAACGGCAGAGTAACAAATCAGGAGTTTAAATTGGCATGTCAGGACTGTCTTATGAACAAAGACTGTATAGACTCGGTTTATACTCTCTAGAATTTAGGAGATTGAGAGGGGATCTTATAGAAACTTACAAAATTCTTAAGGGGTTGGACAGGCCAGATGCAGGAAGATTGTTCCCGATGTTGGGGAGGTCCAGGACAAGGGGTCACAGCTTAAGGATAAGGGGGAAATCCTTTAGGACCGAGATGAGAAGGACTTTTTTCACACAGAGAGTGGTGGGTCTCTGGAACTCTCTGCCACAGAGGGTAGTTGAGGCCAGTTCATTGGCTATATTTAAGAGGGAGTTAGATGTGGCCCTTGTGGCTAAGGGGATCAGAGGGTATGGAGAGAAGGCAGGTACGGGATACTGAGTTGGATGATCAGCCATGATCACATTGAATGGCGGTGCAGGCTCAAAGGGCCGAATGGCCTACTCCTGCACCTAATTTCTATGTTTCTATAATAAGAGAGTAAAAAAAAGAAAGAAAAAACAAACCCCCCTAAACTAAAATAAGCAAAATAAAACAAACCAGAAGGTAGACAAAAGTGCTGGAGAAACTCAGCGGGTACAGCAGCATCTATGGAGCGAAGGAAATAGGCAACGTTTCGGGCCAAAACCCTTCTTCAGACTGATAGGGGGTGGGGGGAGGCAGAGAGGATCTGCAAAACAAAACAGAATCTGGGCTGCAAAAAATGTCAACAGTTTAGACCCCTGTTGGTCGTCAAAACTGTTGAGAAAGTTAATTTCTAATGAGTCATGCATCAATAATTGATTTCAGTCTCAATTGTAAGACAAATGGATAGTCGATATTTTGGGTCATAATTCTACATTGAGAACATTAACAGATACCCACTGTACAGAGCAGATGGAAGGGGTAAGACAAGGGCTGGTAGGTGATCCGTGGTGTGGGTGAGGTGGGGGACGATGGGCAAATGGACATAAGGTGGGGTGCGGGGGCAGTTAACGAAGGGTGGTGTGTGAAAACTGATAAGAAAAAAACAAACAAAAGCAATACACAGATAGAGCCAAATGGTGGGAAGGGAAAGGTGAGAGGAGGCTTGAAGAGGAACCAGATATGGGAGGCATGATAGGCAGAAGGAACCAGATGGGGAAGGTGACAATGAGGGTCGGCCAGAAGGAAGCATCCCAGGTGGATAGCTTTGTGGGTGGTGGGCAGATGGTAAAGAGGAAGGTGAACCTTGGCAGGCCGGCATGAGTGGAATAGGAGCAGAGAGAGAGAGGGTTATCTGCAGTTGCAAAAAATCAATGGGATGGAGGTTACCTTGCTGGAATAAGAGGAGCTGCTCTAGTTTGTATTTAGCTTGTCTATGGTACAGGAGAAGGCCGAGTACAGACATTTGGTGTGGGAATGGTAAGGTGAGTTGCAGTAACATGCAACTGGAAGCTCAGGGTGGCCTTGCAGATAGAGTGCTGACCTCCACAAGATGTTCACCTATGCAAATGTAGACACATCAAGAGCATCAAATACAGTGGAACAGGATGGAGGAGATGCGTATGAATCTCTGCAAGGGCTGTTGAGGTCTGTGGATGGTGGTGAAGAAGGATGTGTAGGAGCAGGAGTTGCATCTCCTAATGTTGCAGGGGAACATGTCAGGTGACTGGGAGGGGTGGATGGGGAGGAATCAGCGGACCAGGCAATCATGGCGAGAGTGGTACGTAGAAAACAGGAAGGGGGTAAAGGTGAATATGTAACTGGCCGTGGAATTCCTTTGCCTGGTGGAAACGGCAAAGAATGATATGTAGTCAGCAAAGGGAGTGGGATGCAGGATCACAATACTGAACATTAACTGAAGTTTAACCCACTGAGTTCCTCCAGCAGTTTGTTTTTGTTCCACTTCCAGTATCTGCAGTCTCTCATGTCCCTGCTGCAATGTTATGGATGTCAAAGTTGAACTACGACTGTTTGTATGAAATGACGGTGTGAAATTCTGAAGAAGGGAAGGTGTGAGAAGAGTTGGGCAATGTGGGGGGCATATGGGAGGTATATTCCAATATGTCAGGGTCATTTGATACACCTTGTAAGATCAGGAGATCCAATGCAATTCCAAGCGGCTTACTTCATCTCTAGAGCCACCTCATGTCATTTGAACTTAATTTGACAGCACACCCTGGAATTTCTGCACAGATAACATCACATTTCCACTCAAGTGCATCGATGTTGAGGCCAGAACCTGATAAATGCAAAGTATACTTGAAAGACCAAGAATGGACAGTTATGGGAAATGGCACAGAAGGCAAAATGGATCAGCCATGATCATTAAGCATGGTTGGGCAGTTTTAAGGGGCTTGGTGACTTGGTGTTACCCCTATATTCTAGTGTTTGTGTGTTCTCTTTCCAGGCCTCTTTTGGAGTGATATTAGCACTAAATAATTTATTTCCTGTTGTTTAGTTCAGAGATACAGAGCGGAAATAGGTCCCTCGGTCCATCGGGTCCGCGCCGACCAGCAATCCCCGCACATTAACACCATCCAACACCAACAAGGGAAAATGTTTACATTTACCAAGCCAATTAGCCTACAAACCTGTACGTCTTTGGAGTGTGGGAAGAAACCGAAGATCTCAGAGAAAACCCACGCAGGTCACAGGGAGAACGTACAAACTCCGTACCGACAGAACCCGTAGTCGGGATCGAACCCGGGTCTCTGGCGCTGCATTCGCTGTAAGACAGCAACTCTACCGCTGCGCCACTGTTTTCACCCACGGATGTGCTACTGCATGGTTGTGCTGTAGCATTTTGGAGAATGCTGTAGAAGGGCTGAAAATCTAGTATAATATAATACAATATAGGCTGTTAGTTGCCTGGTATTGAAATATTATTGATTGGGACTGGTGCATTTAGAGTTTAATGGCAGAGTAACAAATCAGGAGTTAAAATTGGCATGTAGCAAAGGTAATGCTGTGGTTGTTATTGGGGATTTCAACATGCAGGTAGACTGGGAAAATCAGCTTGGCACTGGACCCCAAGAAAGGGACTTTGTAGAGTGCCTTTGTGATGGATTCTTAGAGCAGTTTGTATTGGAGCCTACCAGGGAGAAGACAATTCTGGATTTCGTGTTATGTAATGAACCGGATTTGATAAAGGAACGTGAGGTTAATGAGCCATGAGGAGGTAGTGACCATACTATGGTCAGGTTTAATCTACAAACGGAGAGGGGGAAGGGTGGATCGGAGGTGTCAGTGTTAGTTGAATGAAGGGGACTATGGGGCCATGAGTGAGGAGCTGGCCAAAGTTGACTGGAAAGATACCCTAGCAGGGATGACAGTGGAACAACAATGGCAGGTATTTCTAGGAATAATACAGAAGGTGCAGGATCAGTTCATTCCTAGGAGGAAGAAAGATTCCAAGGAGAGTAAGGGCGACTGTGGCTGACAAGGGACGTCAGGGACAGTGTAAAAATAAAAGAGAAGTACAACATAGCAAAGATGAGTGGGAAGCAAGATGATTGGGTAATGATTAAAGAGCAACAGAAGATAACTAAAAAGGCAATACGGGGAGAAAAGGTCAGGTACGAAGGTAAGCTAGCCAAGAATATAAGGGAGGATAGTAAAAGCTTCTTTAGGCATGTGAAGAGGAAATAACTAGTTAAGACCAAAGTTGGACCCTTGAAGACCGACAAAGGTGAATTTATTATGGGGAACAAGGAAATGGCAGATGAGTTGAACAGGTACTTTGGGCCCGTCTTCACTGAGGAGGACACAAACACATTTCCTGATATAGTAGTGGCCAGAGGATCTGGGGTGATGGAGGAACTGAAGGAAATCCACATTAGGCAGGAAATGGTGTTGGGTAGACTGATAGGACTGAGGGCTGATAAATTCCCAGGGTACTTAAGGAAGTGGCTGTAGAAATCGTGGATGCATGCATTGGTGATAGTTTTCCAATGTTCTATAGACTCAGGATCAGTTCCTGTGGATTGGAGGGTAGCTAATGTTATCCCACTTTTTAAGAAAGGCGGGAGAGAGAAAACAGGGAATTATAGGAATTTGTTGCTTCAGGTGTGATAGAATTGAAGGGGCAAGAGGTGGAGGTGTTGCATTGCTTGCCAGGGAAGATATTACAGCAGTGCTTTGGCAGGATAGATTGGAGGGCTCATCTCTGGAGGCTATTTGAGAGGAACTGAGAAATGGGAAAGGTGTAGCAACACTTATAGGGGTGTATTATGGACCACCTAATGGGGATCAAGAATTGGAAGAGCAAATATGTAAGGAGATAGCAGATATTAGTAGTAAACACAAGTTAGTGATTATGGGAGATTTCAATTTTCCACACAGAGACTGGGAAACACATTCTGTAAAAGGGCTGGATGGTTTGGAGTTTGTAAAATGTGTGCAGGATAGTTTTTTGCAGCAATACATAGAGGTACCTACTAGAGGAGGGGCAGTGCTGGACCACCTGCTAGGAAATGAGGCAGGTCGGGTGGCCGAGGTATGTGTCGGGGAGCACTTCGGGTCCAGTGATCACAATACCATTAGTTTCAATATAATTATGGAGAAGGACAGAACTGGGCCTAGGGTTGAGATTTTTGATTGGAGAAAGGCTAACTTTGAGGAGATACAAAAGGATTTATTAGGAGTGAATTGGGACATTTTGTTTTATGGGAATGATGTTGAAGAGAAATGGAGGACATTTAAAGATGAAATTTTAAGAGTACAGAATCTTTATGTTCCTGTTCGGTTGAAAGGAAAGAGTAATAATTGGAAAGAGCCCTGGTTTTCAAGGGAAATTGGGCACTTGGTTCGGAAAAAGAGGGAGATCTACAATAATTATAGGCAGCATGGAGTAAATGAGGTGCTTGAGGAGCATAAAGAATGTAAAAAGAATCTTAAGAAAGAAATTGGAAAAGCTAAAAGAAGATATGAGGTTGCTTTGGCAAGTAAGGTGAAAGTAAATCCAAAGGGTTTCTACAGCGATATTAATAGCAAAAGGGTAATGAGGGATAACATTGGTCCATTAGAGAGTCAGAGTGGACAGCTATCTGCAGAGCCAAAAGAGATGGGGGAGATATTGCACAATTTATTTTCTTCGGTATTCATCAAGGAGAAGGATATTGAACTCTGTGAGGTAAGGGAAACAAGTAGAGTAGCTATGGAAACTATGAGATTCAAAGAAGAGGAAGTGCTGACACTTTTGAAAAATATAAAAGTGGATAAGTCTCCAGGTCCTGACAGGATATTCCCTAGGACATTGAGGGAGGTTAGTGTAGAAATAGCAGGGGCTATGACAGAAATATTTCAAATGTCATTAGAAACGGGAATGGTGCCGGAGGATTGGCGTACTGCGCATGTTGTTCCATTGTTTAAAAAGGGTTCTAAGAATAAACCTAGCAATTATATACCTGTTAGTTTGACGTCAGTGGTGGGCAAATTAATGGAAAGGATACTTAGAGATAATATATATAAACATCTGGATAAACAGGGTCTGATTAGGAACAGTCAACATGGATTTGTGCCTGGAAGGTCATGTTTGATTAATCTTTAATTTTTTGAAGAGGTTACTAGGCAAATTGATGAGGGTGAAGCGGTGGATGTTGTCTATATGGATTTCAGTAAGGCCTTTGACAAGGTTCCCCATGGAAGGTTGGTTAAGAAGGTTCAATTGGTATTAATGGGGGAGTAGCAAGATGGATTCAACAGTGGCTGAATGGGTGACTAGTGGGGTGCCTCAGGGATCTGTGTTGGGTCCACTGTTGTTTGTCATGTACATCAATGATCTGGATGATGGTGTGGTAAATTTGATTAGTAAGTATGCAAATGATACTAAGATAGGTGGTGTTGTGGATAATGAAGTATATTTTCAAAGTCTACAGAGAGATTTGGGCCATTTGGAAGAGTGGACTGAAAGATGGCGGATGAAGTTTAATGCTGATAAGTGTGAGGTGCTACATCTTGGCAGGACACATCAAAATAGGATGTACATGGTAAATGAGGAATGCAGTTGAACAGAGGGATCTAGGAATAACTGTGCATAGTTCCCTGAAGGTGGAATCTCATGTAGATAGGGTGGTAAATAAAGCTTTTGGTGTGCTGGCCTTTATAAATCAGAGCATTGAATATAGAAGTTGGGATGTAATGTTAAAATTGTACAAGGCATTGGTGAGACCAATTCTGGAGTATGGTGTACAATTTTGGTCGCCAAATTATAGGAAAGATGTCAACAAAATAGAGAGAGTACAGAGGAGATTTACTAGAATGTTGCCTGGGTTTCAGCAACTCGGTTATAGAGAAAGGTTGAACAAGTTAGGTCTTTATTCTTTGGAGCACAGAAGGTTAATTGAGATCTTTTAAATTATGAGAGGGATAGACAGAGTTGACGTGGATAAGCTTTTTCCATAGTAGGGAAGATTCAAACAAGAGGACATGATTTGAGAATTAAGGGACAAAAGTTTAGGGGTAACATGAGGGGGAACGTCTTTACTCAGAGAGTGGTGGCTGTGTGGAATGAGCTTCCCGTGGAAGTGGTGGAGGCAGGCTCGATTTTATCATTTAAAAATAAATTGGATAGGTATATGGACGGGAAAGGAATGGAGGGTTATGGTCTGAGTGCAGGTAGATAGGACTAGGTGAGAGTAAGTGTTCGGCATGGACTAGAAGGGCCGGGATGGCCTGTTTCCTTGCTGTAATTGTTATATGGTTATATGGTTATATAGACCAGTTAGCCTGATATCAGTGGTGGGGAAGATGCTGGAGTCAATTATAAAAGATGAAATAGCCACACATTTGGATCACAATAACAGGATCGGTCCGAGTCAGCATGGATTTACGAAGGGGAAATCATGCTTGTCTAATCTTCCGGAATTTTTTGAGGATGCAACTAGGAGACTGGACAAGGGAGAGACAGTGGATGTAGTGTACCTGGACTTTCAGTAAGCATTTGATAAGGTACCACATAGGAGATTAGTGGACAAAATTAGGGCACATGTTATTGGGGGTAGAGTGCTGACATGGATAGAAAATTGGTTGGCAGACAGGAAACAGCAGGGATTAACGCATTCCTTTCAGAATGGCAGGCAATGACAAGTGGGGTACCGCAAGGCTTGGTGCTGGGACAATATACATCAATGATTTAGATGAAGGAATTCAAAGTAACATTAGCAAATTTGCAGATGACACAATGCTGGGTTGCAGTATGAGCTGTGAGGAGGATGCTATGAGAATGCAGGGTGACTTGGACAGGTTGGGGGGAGTGGACAGATGCTTGGCAGATGAAGTTTAATGTGGGTAAATGTGAGGCTATCCACTGTCAAAAACAGGAAGGCGGATTACTATCTAGATGGCGTCAAGTTGGGAAAAGGGGAAGTACAACGGGATCTGGGGAGTCCTTGTTCATCAGTCTATGAAAATAAGCATGCAGGTACAGCAGGCAATGAAGAAAGTGAATGGCATGTTGGCCTTTATAACAAGAAGAGTCGAGTATAGGAGCAAAGAGGTCCTTCTGCAGTTGTAAAGGGGCCTAGTGAGGCCACACCTGGAGTATTGTGTGCAGTTTTGGTCCCCTAATTTGAGGAAGGACATTATTGCTATTGAGGGAGTGCAGCGCAGGTTCACAAGGTTAATTCCCGGGACGGAGAGAATAGAGTGGCTGGGCTTGTACTCTCTGGAGATTAGAAGGAGGAGAGGGGATCTTATTGAAACATATAAGATTGTTAAGGGTTTAAACCTCTAGAGGCAGGAAACATGTTCCCGATGTTGGCGGAGTCCAGAACCAGGGGCCACAGCTTAAGAATAAGTGGTAAGCCACGAGGAAACACTTTTTCTCACAGAGAGTGGTGAGTCTGTGGAATTCTCTGCCTCAGAGGGCAGTGGAGGCCGGTTCTCTGGATACTTTCAAGAGAGAGCTAGATAGGGCTCTTAAAGATAGCGGAGTCAGGGGATATGGGGAGAAGGCAGGAACGGGGTACTGATTGGAGATGATCACATTGAATGGCAGTGCTGGCTCGAAGGGCCAAATGGCTTACTCCTGCACCTATTGTCTATTGAAAAATCCCAAGTCATTTACCCACTGACCCCCTACAATTTGCCTACTGGCACAACAGGTCAATGGAGGATGGAATATCGCTGGCTCTCCAGTCAGCATAGGACCACTTGGACCATAAAAGCTTACGACAGGCTGTTGTGTATAGACTACAGCTCGGCGTTCAAAACCATCATCACCTCCGAGTTGGTTACCAAGCTCATGAAACTGGGTCTCAGCGCATCTCTCTGCAACTGGATTCTTGACTTCCTCATCAACAGACCACAGTGTGTATGAATTGGCGGCAACACTTCTCCCACGATAACCATCATTATGGGAGCAACTCAAGGTTGCGTGCACAGCCCCCAGCTCTACACAGTCTATCCTCACGGCTGTGCAGCCAGATACAGTGCGAGCTCCATCTTCATGTTCGCCGAAGACACCATCATTGTTGGACGAATTACAGATGATGATAGAAGGGAGACCGATTGACTGACCAAATGGTGCCATCACAACAACCTTGCTCTGAATGTCAGTAAGACCATGGGACTGATTGTGAACTTTGGAAGAGGAAGGATGAGGACCTGCAAACCTGTCTATATTGACAGGACAATGGTGGAGTGAGTCAAAAGCTTCAAATGCCTGGACATGTGCATCTCTGAAGATCTTTCCTGGAACCAGCACGATGATGCAATTATTAAGAAAGCCCATCAACGCCTTACTTCCTGAGATGATTGGGGGTTACACAAAAAGCTGGAGAAACTCAGCGGGTGCAGCAGCATCTAAGGAGCGAAGGGGATAGGCGACGTTTCGGGTCGAGACCCTTCTTCAGACTGGTCAGGGATCAGGGAAACGAGAGATATAGACAGTGATGTGGAGAGATAAAGAACAATGAATGAAAGATATGCAAAAAAGTATCGATGATAAAGGAAACAGGCCATTGTAAGCTGTTTGTAGTGTGAAAATGAGAAGCTAGTGCGACTGGGGTGGGGGAGAGATAGAGAGAGAGGGAATGCCAGGGCCCGAGGGCTGAGGGAGAGGTGGGAGGGGGAGGGGGCAGTCTGCATTAACAGAATTGAGAAAATTCAATGTTTAAGCCCAGAAGATGCAGACTCTCCAAGCGGAATATGAGGTGCTGTTCCTCCAACTTGCGGTGTTGCTCACTCTGGCCGTGGAGGAGGCCCAGGACCGAGAGGTCGGATACGGAATGGGAGGGGGAGTTGAAGTGCTGAGCCACCGGGAGGTCGGGTTGGTTATTGCGGACCGAGCGGAGGTGTTCGGCGAAACGATCGCCCAGCCTCCGCTTGGTCTCACCGATATAGATCAGCTGGCATCTGGAGCAACGGATGCAGTAGATGAGGTTGGAGGAGGTGCAGGTGAACCTCTGTCGGACTTGGAATGACTGCTTGGGTCCCTGAAAGGAGTGGATGGGGGAGGTGAAGGGACAAGTGTAGCATCTCTTGCGGTTGCAAGGGAAAGTGCCCGGGGAAGGAGTGGAGCGGGAGGGAAGGGAAGAATTAACAAGGGAGTTGCGGAGGGAGCGGTCTTTGCGGAAGGCAGATAGGGGGGGAGATGGGAAGATGTGGCGAGTGGAGGGGTCACGTTGGAGGTGGCGAAACTGGCGGAGGACTATCTGTTGTATGCGCTGGCTGGTGGGGTGAAAGGTGAGGATCAGGGGGACTCGGCCCTTGTTGTGAGTGGGGGAATGGGGAGAGAGGGCAGTGTTGCGGGGTATGGAGGAGACCCTGGTGCGAGCCTCATCTATATTGGGGGAGGGGAATCCCCGTTCTCTGAAGAACGAGGACATTTGTGATGACCTGGTGTGGAACACCTCATCCTGGGAGCAGATGCAGCGTAGACGGAGGAATTGGGAATAGGGGATTGAGTCCTTACAGGAAGCAGGGTGGGAGGAAGAGTAGTCCAGGTAGCTGTGGGAGTCAGTTGCTTTGTAGTGTAGTGGTTTCCTGAGATGATTGCCGGGATTCTGTATGTCAGAGAGTGCTTTCTTGAACTTCTACAGGCGCACAGTAGAGAGCATATTGACTGGTTGCATCACGGCTTGGCTCAGCAACTTGAACACCCAGGAGCAAAGAAGACTGCAAAAAATGGTGAAATCTGCCGAGTCCATCATGGGTGCTGACCTCCGTCATCGAAGGCATCTACAGGAGTCGCTGCATCGTTTCATGACAGCTTTGATAGGTATTGCGAGCCTTGGGCAAAATTTAGTTTCATAACAGGTTGACTCAAAATACAATTATTTCATAGAAGACAATCAAAGTATTTGGGTTAATTAAAATATGCGTTTTTGTTTGTCATAATCTGGTGGTCGGAGACTTTCTTCACCTTTAATCACACTCTTCTCTGCTTCATATCTGAAGGACATCCCATGTTGAGGTTTAAAACTGGAATGTTGTTCTTTGGTCTATCACTAGTGATTTATTTTTGCACGGTGAGCAGTGTAGGTGAGAATGATACCTATTGGCCTGGGTATGTTGTCCAATAAAAGTGATGAAACAGATGACAGATGGCCACTTAGGCTAAATACATTCCTTGTCTTCATTTCACCTAACCTGAGGCCATGTATGATTCTTTGGTACTTCACTGACTCAACGCATGAATAAGATATAAGGGCTTGTCCCACATACGCGATTTTTTTCTGCAACAGCCGGTAGGCTGGCGCCACATGGTCTTGGGGTGACACGGGGTGACGTCTGCATTGTCGTGAGTTGTCTCCTCAAGTGTCGTAACTTTTTTTCTTGTTGCCGCTGGATTTTGAAATGTTCAAAACCTTTCGGCAACAGTGGGCTTGACGTTGCCTGCCTTCTCCTGTCGTGCGTGCCGTCGTAGGTTGGCGCCAGGGTGACGCCAGGTGACGTTGGTTGTCCCCGGGTGATGACCTCGGTGAATTCCATTGGCGACTACCTACGTCATCCTACGCCAACCGGCGTCAAGATAAGTCTTCAGTTGTCTTCATTTGTCGCCGACAGGGTTGTAGCTTGTCGCGGGTGGAGATAGGTTGACTTCGGTTGTCATAGGTTGTCACCTGTGTGGTCAAAGGTTGTCGTAGGTGTCGTCGTGGTTGTTATAGGTGGACGTCACAAGTCGCGAGGAATTGTGTCACCAGTTGACGTAGCTTCTCGTAGCTTGTTGTCAACTTGGCGGTATCTCGTCATAGACATTGTCGTAGGGCTGGGTCCATTTCGGAGTCCCAATACAACTGTGACTGTCACTGGCAGTTGCCTAAAAAAATCACCTAAGTGGGACAGGCCCTTAAGGGGTTCATCGTGTCGGAATAGGCAACATTTTTTTTGTGCATGTGTACAAAATAATACAAGTTCCTTGGTGTAAATGTCACCAACAACTTCATCCGGTATAACCACATCAACGATACGGCCAACAAATTGTGCCAACTCCTCAAATTCCTCAAGAAATTTGGCATATCTCCAGTGACTCTTACCAATTTCTATAGATGCACCATAGAAAGCATTTTGTTGTAATGCATCAGAGCTTGTTTTGACAACCATTCCCCATGAGACTACAAAAAATTCCAGTGTGTTTTGATAATTGGCCAAACCAGATTCCATTCCTCCCTCATCGACTATATCTATACCACTCTGCCTTGGGAAGCAAACAACATCATCACTGTCATTCATTCTTCTCCCAGCCCCTGTCAAGCAGAAAATGTCAAAGCTCGAAAACGTGTACTAATGAGATTCAAGAATAGCTTCTTATCTGACTCTTGAACAGACCTCATTGATGTTTTTGGTGTCATTCTTGATCCTGTAAGCTTTTGTAATTGTGGCTCAGGCCCCTTTTTATGCGCACTTTGTCTGTAGCTGTAACACAATTTTACTTCGGAGTCACGTGAGTGAGGCAGGGCCAGGCAAACGAGCCCTGTGGCTCAGGATGGACCAAATGGAGAAAATGCTTCAAACAATTATTAACCGAGGGCCCAAAGACCCAGAATATTCCCAGGCAGCCCCTGAGGGGGTTGTATATCACGAATATGGTGCCTTTACAACATGGGAATGTGAACCTCCAGAGCCTTGTTTAGGTCTGGAAGAAGTCTCCTTTGAGCAAGTCTCAGGAGTACCAGGGCGCCAGGAGAGGTGGTGTTTCTGGTCTTGAATACCCACCACAGCACAAGAGTAAAACTACAGTGTACCAGATGTAGCACAATCCTTTGCTATACCAGAGGGAAGCGGTGAGGTCATGGAAGAAAACCTGGCGGCCAACATTAATTATTTGGTTTCTCACCAGCTTCAGGAGACTGTCATGATTGAGACAGCAGACCTCTATAAAACACCTGTTAATTGTGCATCACTAAGGGTGCCGAAGGTGAACCCAGCTATTCGACACCCATGACTTTAACAATGCGAGGACAGGAGGGTCCTCAAGCTCATTGTAGCTGGCATTACAGCTTTTGGGAGGCAGTTGGAAGGGCAAGCTATGTCCAAAATCCAAAAATACATGTTGGCATTGTTTTGTAACTCTTAATTGAGATTAATTGTATGAGAAAAATTGCCATTTGGCCCATCCTGCACCCAAGATTTGTTGGTTTGTGTAAATCAAGCAGTGTTCAAACTCCAGATTATTTATTCGGGAATAAGTTTAAAAAAACCTGCCTAAACAAATTAAAATATCGATGAGGAGGCAAAGACTATAAGCCTCATAAAACCTTTTATATTTGGTCAAAGGAGACAATCTGGCTGGATGAGAAGGGGGTTTGATTCAGGAGCAGGGACAAGCAGAGGCAGGGGTATGGTGAGAAGGTATTATTACCCATCACAGCCCAATGTTAATCCATATATTGGGAGAAGGAGACCGTCACGGTCATTTGCTGAGGTACAAAAACTTTATTCTATCACAGAGGAAACTTGTAGAACCTCCGGTTGGTGGTAGATTGCAATTGTTTTATGATGAATGGTACTGTATAACACCTGATCGGTTTATATTAGATACTGTGTCAGGTGCTATATTAGAATTTATGGAAGTTGATCCACCTGTACAGGATAAACCTAATCGGGTTTTGGTGTTTTCTGCACCTGAAAATTCTCAGGTAAAAGAAGAAGTAAAAAAATGTATTTAAAAAAGGGGTAATTGAAAATACGGTGAATCATCCGCAACAATTTGTGTCAAATATTTTCCCTAGGACAAAGAAAGATGGGGGTTGTAGAGTCATTGTGGATCTCACAAAATTGAATTCATATATCCAGTATAGACATTTCAAAATGGACACCTTCAACACTGCAAAGCAGTTGTTGTCCATAGGGTGTTACATGGCTACTCTTGACTTAAAAGATGCGTATTATTCAGTGCCAATTCATCACCATTATCGCAGGTACTTGAAGTTTAATTGGATGGGTCAGCTGTGGCAATATAAAGCATTACCTAATGGGTTAAGTTCAGCTCCCAGGCTGTTCACAAAATTATTCAAACCAGCACTTGCATTGTTAAGGGCTCAAAATCACATTGTCATGGCTTATCTTGATGATATTTTAATTGTTAACGCCACTCAGGAATCAGCTGAAGAATCAGTTTCAGCAACTATAAGCCTGTTTGAAAGGCTAGGGTTTCTGTCCATCCAACAAAATCAAAGCTACAAACAATTGAGTATTTGGGGTTTGTCGTTAATTCAGTTGCTATGTCAGTAACTTTACCAACAGATAAAGTTGTGGATATTACAAATGTGTGTAGTTGCCTTGCTGACAAACCTTATCCCTCCATCCGAGAAGTAGCTAGGGTTATTGGTAAGATAGTAGCAGCATTTCCTGCTGTTGAGTTTGGTCCTCTGCATTATCAAAATCTTCAAAGGACAAAAGCACAAGCACTAAAAGAACGTGCAGGTCATTTTGACAGACCCATGCAGTTGCCAACGGAAGCTTTGGCTGAATTGGGATTGGGAATGTTGCACAAGCTACTAAATACATTGTTATTCAGCAACCTACAGTGGTATTGCAAACTGATGTTAGTGCTTTCGGATGGGGGGCTACGGACAATGACACTAGCTGTGGTGGTAGATGGACTGTCCAAGAGGATTTAATTCTCCAAACATATGGTATTAATTATTTGGAGTTATTGGGGGCATTTTTTGGATTAAAAGCTTATTGTTTACAATGGAGGACTTGCATGTTCAATTACAAGTAGACAATACCACAGCTGTAGCATATATCAATCACATGGGTGGAGTAAGATCAGTATCATGTGATCATCTGGTCAACCTGATGTGGAATTGGTGTGTATCTAGGAATATCTGGCTTTCAGCTATCTATCTCCCAGGGGAAGACAATGTTGTGGCAGACAACAGATCACGGGAGTTTAAAGACAATACAGAATGGATGTTAAATCCACAAAATTTCCCATAAAATTGTGAATCAGTATGGTGTACCAGACATTGATCTATTTGCTTCCAGATTACATCACCAATTGCCTAAATACGTGTCATGGGAGATTGATCCAGGAGCTGTAGCATTGGATGCATTCTCGCTACATTGGGGAAATATGTTTTTCTATGCTTTTCCCCCATTTTGCCTGATTAGGCAATGTCTCAGTAAAATAGAGCAAGACTCTGCCACGGGTGTTTTGGTGGTTCCAAACTGGCCTACACAGCCATGATTCCCATTGATGCTTAGAATGATTATTGAACCATTTATGACGATTCGCAGCTCCAGTGATTTGTTGGTACAACCAGTGACAGAACAAGTTCATCCATTGCACGATCATATGAATTGTTAACCATTACAAGGGTTTGGACTGTCGTATAGGACCATGGATGTCATAACGTCAGCTTGGAGAGATAGCACTAATAAACAATATATGTCTCACATAAAGAAATGGGAAGCTTTTTGTATACAGTCATATATATTTTATCATACTGTAAATATATCAGATATATTGGAATTCCTTGCTATGTTGCATTTTGATCAGCACCTTAGTTATAGTGCCATTAATAGTGCTCATAGTGCTTTGTCTTCCTATTTACGACAATTTTCAGAACATCTATCTATCGGGTCTCATCCATTAATATTCCGATTTATGAGAGGGATTTTTTAATAAAAATCCTCCCAAACCCAGATATACAGAAATTTGGGATGTTAGTATAGTTCTCACATTGCTTCGGCAATGGGCTCCAATTACGTCACTGTCTTTTCAGAAATTAACATTTAAAGTAGTAATGCTCATGGCAATAGTGTCAGCACAAAAAATACAAACATTGCAAATGTTACGTTTAGATTGTATGCATTTGTCTGCAGATAACATTATTTTTTATGTTGGGTACACAAAAGGCTGGAGAAACTCAGCGGGTGCAGCAGCATCCAAGGAGCGAAGGAGATAGGCGACGTTTCGGGTCACGACCCTTCTTAATTATTTTTTATGTTTATGATCTAATCAAACAAAGCAGACCGGGGAAGTCTGGAACCAAGGTAATATTTAGAGCATATGCTGTCGACCAAACATTGTGTGTGGTTAAGCATCTGACTCAATATATTGAAGTAACCAAGAGTCTCCGAGGTTGTGAGACAACAATGCTTATTACCCATTAAAAAAAAACTATTTCTAGATGGTTAAAACAGGTTTTGGATTTAGCTGGAGTAGACACTGATGTGTTTAAATCTCACTCCACCAGGGCAGCATCCACGTCCGCGGCGATGGCACAGGACGTGCCGCTCGACCAAATTTTAGAGGCCGCAGGATGGTGTAAAGAAGAAACTTTTTCCAAGTTTTAAAATAAACCTGTTATCATGGTGCCAGAGTTTGGACATGCAGTGTTGGGTTCTGATTGATTATTTGTTTTATATGTAATGATTCATATCTTTTGTTGTAATTTCCCCTATGATAGAAGGGTATTACTTTTCTTTCTGTTATTATTATTATCAAAATACTTATTGCATAATCCAAGCAATGTTCAATCATATTATTTACTCACTACTGTGTCAACTGAAGCAGTGTGTGGAATGAATCTACAGCATGAAAATCACAGAGCTTCAAAATCTTCATGTAGTCACTCACGTGACTCCGAAGTAAAATAGTAAGATTAAACGAGAACTTACCTGTTCGAAGTTTGATCTTTATTTTATGAGGAGTTACGATGAGGGATTACGTGCCCTCCGCTCCCGACCCTCATAATCTAAACGATCATCTGGTAGTTCTAGTCTTGTGTGAGCCTTACTATCTTACTTCGGCTATTGGTTCTGTGTTTTCACGCCGCTGCTATGAAGTATGGCGTGAAATGCGCCTGGCGGGGCTTCTTCACGTAATCCCTCATCGTAACTCCTCATAAAATAAAGATCAAACTTCGAACAGGTAATTTCTCATTTAATCTTACTATTCTGTAGTGTTTTCTTTTCTTTGGTGAACTCATGTAGATCTGATTTGTCTCATGTCAGATACGAACGGCCTGAACAGTAAACTGAACAATATTTTAATCTATATTTTGGTGCACATGATAATTGTTGTGTACATTTTTGTAGTATACAGTATATTATGCAGTATACAATTACGCAGTATACGGAGCTCACTATTTTATGGGCAAGTGTATTCTGACAATGGTTAACCGGTTTTAATTTAAATTAATTCAATGAAGAATTTATATCGGACTGTCCTTAATTCAATTCTGCATTCATGCTGGAATTCCTGAATTACTTTTCCAACCCTAACATTCCCACAGCAAAATTGCAATATCCCCGACCAAAATAATGACTGACAAAGTCTCTGATTAGGAGATAAAAGAAACCGTAAATGCTGGAAACCTGAGCGCAAAACAGTCAGTTGGTCGGGCAGCATTTGTGGGGGAATGCAAAGAGGACGTTTCTGGTTGAGACCTTTCTTCAGACCCTGATTAGCAGTGTCCAATTATCCTTGTCCTCTGTCCAAGTTGGCTTGATTGAGTAATCCTTCTATGGTGCTCGACCTTATTCATCCCCTATTGTGGGAGCTTCCACTTCCTAAAAGCAGAAAATGTTGAAAACATCCTGCAGGTCAGGCAGCACGTGTGTAAAACGAGTAAACCTTTTGATTCCAAGATTTTTTTTTTCAGATTAAACATTCTCTGACAAAAACATGTCTGTTTCAATCTGCGCAGGTGCTGTCTGCTCCTAAAGTGCTCCTTTCCAGCACTTACTATTTATAGTTTGAATTTTGCATATGTTTGCTTAAGATTGTACTGAGCTTTTTATTCATAATCCTTTTAATACGAGCATAGAATAACACTCTTTACTTCTGTTGTCTGAAATTTAATATCTAAACAGTTGTAATTCCCTTGCATTAGAAGTTAAGTGTAAAATAAAACTCTTGGTTATCTGTAGTCATTCGTTTGTTAGTTCTGCCTTCTTCCACTTCGACCACTTGGACAATAAAAACACATATGTCAGGCTGTTATTTATAGACTAGAGCTGGACGTTCAATACCATCATCCCCGCCAAGCTGGTTACCAAGCTCACGGAACTGGTTCTCTGCACGTCTCTCTGCAATCTGTTCAAATTAGCAATAACACTTCCTCAATAACTATCCAGTGAGATCATCACAAAACCATCAGGTTTGAGACAATTCACATGATATCTGGCCTCATTGACACAAATACCACTGGGTGGTGCCACAATGTCAGCCTTGCCAACAGCCTGTCTGGCCTTTCGTCCTTTTCTTATTATTTTTAGTGTTTTAAAAGTTTGTGTTAATGTTCTCTGGTTTGTTTTATGTGGGGGAGGGGGAAACTTTTTTTATAATCTCTTACCTTGCCGGAGATGCGATTGTTTTCCGGATCGTATCTCCTGTCGCTCTGCGGCCTAACATCATGGAGCTGGAGCCTTGCTTGGGACTGACTTTGAGCCCCACCACGGGGCGTGGACTCATGTCAGTCGATTCCTTGGCTGGGATCGATGCTCGAACCACGGCCTGCGGACTTGAGCTTCAAGGACTCGCAGTCTCGGGAGAGGCCGAGTCGGGAGCTCGAACGACACAGAATCTTTGACTAGCCCCGACCCGGGTTCCGATCACCGGCGTGGGGGAGCTGACATCCCCCAGATGCAGAAGCTTGATCGCCCCGAGGTGGAGGAGGCTCGAGGCCCCCGACCGTGGGAGAACAATGAAGGGAAGAGATTGAACTTTTTTCCGCCTTCCATCACGGTGAGGAATGTGGAGGAGTCACTGTGGTGGATGTTTATGTTAAAATGTGTTTTGTGTTCTGTTGCTTTTTATTAGTATGACTGTATGGCAAATCAAATTCCTTGTATGTTGCAAAACATACTTGGCTAATAAAGTATGATTATGATTATGATTATTATGATAATCATTAACTGTGTAACCCATATAAAAGATTTAACACAACCTCAAAGAGAGCGGGGTGCAGGGAGTACATCGTTCCTGGGCCCGGGGTCCAAAAGGGGGCCCAGGAGCTAAAGGAAGGGGCCGGGAATTTCCTGAAATCCCATAAAATGTTTGCATATATTTTGTGAAGACTAGTATCACATTTTGTGTGAGCCTACATAGTTTTATACATCGTAATTCGTAGAAATTATGATCCATAATATTATGTAGTGTTGGGAAATGTAGAGATATAATGAATAATATTATTTGCTTTCATCATGGCATCATTGCATCAGTATGATTTAATGAGGATTTAATGGGGAAGCCATGGAGCCAGTCTGAGACGGGCCTGCTGCCCGCCACGCTTTTGTTCGATTTTGTCTGGAATGCCGCAAAGTACCCTTTAATGAGATACTAGACTATGGCCCTGACTCACGGTGCGAGTCCACCCATGAGTGACCCCGAGTGAAAGAAAAAAAACAGACTCGTGGTTTTGTACGAGATTCCAAGTTTATGTTCACGAGTTTAACCGAGTTCCCACGGGTATGTCTAAGTTTGCCGTTTACTTCTCATTTCTGCGATGTAGCAAGTTCCTCTCCCGAGTTACGCTTGAGCCAACAATGACTACCGACGTGTGGAAAAGTGATATCATACAGTTTTCTTTTCCACTATAAAAAGACCCAGCCTGAAGAACGATCTCGAGATTTCTTTTCTCCAGAGATGCTGCCTGACCAGCTGAGTTAGTCCATCACTTTGTGTCTCTCTTTGGTTTAAACTAGTATCTGCAATTCCTTCCTTCAAACTTTTAGAGCAGTTTGTTTCAAGAAACAATCCTTCCAAAATTGCATTCAAAAGTCCATTTGAACTGCATGTTTTCAAGGTCTGGCATCAATTATAGGCTGTTTTTTTTTTTGCCGGGAGGAACTGCAGATGCTGGTTTCCACTGAAGATAGACACAAAATGCTGGAGTAACTCAGCGGGACATGCAGCATTTCTGGAGAGAAGGAATGGGTGACATTTCTGGTCGAGTCCCTTCTTCAGACTGAAAAAAAACATTTTGACCCTTCTGTCCAGAGATGCTGCCGGCTTGGCCGAGTTACTCCAGCTTTTTGTGTCTAGTAAGGTTGTTTTATTCCTTTAATTTGTCTCTCATCAAAACGTTGGTAAACTTCTAACAAAAAGATTAGGTAAATTGAACATTAACGTTATATTTTCCCCCGACAGCAAGGTCCGTAGACCAGAGGGATAGCAGTGTGTCTCTCTACTCACCCAGTCTGTCCGTCAGAGCAGCCGTCCCACCGTCGCGACTTAAACTGTATAAAAAGCAGCGGCTCAAAACAATCCTGATTGGGCAGATCTGCCCAGAAACCACCCCTTTCACACTCACCCCAGCCCTGGGAAACAACATTTTCAGAGCCCTACAGTCACCCCAGCCCACCCGCAACCTCTGAATGAAAGACAAAGATCAAACTCTGCACCGAGGTCAGGATCGAACCCGGGTCTCTGGTGCTGCCAGGATGTTAAAAATTATCAATTAAAAGAATTGAAAGCAAAAGCTACTGATGATATTTTTTTATCAGTTAATAAACAGCAAAAGCAACTTGAGAACATTTAATTGATAAAAGATTTCCTGCCTGAATTGGTTTAAATCTGGTATTTCTACCCATCTTTGGTATTTGCACATCGAGGTGTGGAAGGGACAGCTCTGACCTTAAAGGGCCTGTCCCACCAGCATGCAACTCCATGCGGTGAGCGCGACCTAACGTGGTCGCTTCAGCCGTCCGGATTCGCAGGGCCGGTCCCACTTCAATTGCCGGAGCCGTGCGGAGTTGTGCGGAGCTGGTCCCGACATCGCGCGGGGCTCCGAAAAACTGACCGTGTTCAAAAATTCCGCGCGGCAACGGCTTGTCGGCCCGCAACAGCCGCGACGCATTACACACCGCCTCGACGTCGTGCCCCCGTGACCCTCTCTGTAGGTGCCTCCGTGACCCTCTCTCTGTGTGTGCCTCCGTGCCCCTCTCTGTGTGTCCCTCTCTGTCCTTGCGAACCTACCGCGGACATCGCTCCAACCGCGCCACTCACCCGACCTCCGCGCGGCCCTCGCTGCCGGATTGGTCGCGCTCACTGCATGCAGGCGCATGCTGTTGGGACAGGCCCTGTACGGGGATCACCCGATTCCACGCGGCCCCCGCTTCCAATTTGCTCGCGCTCACTGCATGGAGTCGCATGCTGGTGGGACAGGCCCTTTAGTCGCTCTTGTTATGCACTCAACATGCAGGACTATTTGGTTATTTTTGTATCTTTATCCTGAGAGGAGAAATAAACGAAAAGGTCACTATTGACATACTCTGAGTGGCCATCTATCCATGCAGAAATTTCCACGCGGTTAATATAATTGTCAGCGGCAGCTTTTTAAATCCTTCTTCCCCATATCGTCACAATAACCATTTTAATTTTGCGCGTTGTTATTCTTGTCACCCTGGATAAAAGATTTTTATCTCATAAATAAGAACCAATAATAGTGAGGTGTTTGTTTCAGATTCTTCTGTTCCTCTGATTCTCTGTGTTTCTCTCTCCTATCCTCCTCTCTCTCTCTCTCTCCCTTCTCTCTCTCCCCCTCCCTCTCTCCCCATGGGCAATCACTACCAAAGTGTCTGCCCACACAGTCAGTGCACCTATCATACACCTGTCTACCGTACTAAGTCACCCAACTCCCCCCATTCCCCCCTCCCCCCCCCCCCCCATCCCCCCCCCACCATTCCCTCACAACTCCAGTCCCGTCCCGAACCCCTGGGAAACTGAAGGGAGCGACAATCAACTGCCACGGACACAAATAATGTCAACACAAGAAAGGGCAGATGCTGGTTGACAAAAAGTGACACACAGTGCTGGAGTAACACAAAGACGCAGCAGAATTTTGGAAATGTCATCCCGTCACCCATTCCTTCTCTCCAGAGATGCTGCCTGTCCCGCTGAGTTAAAAAGCGCCCACGGTAGACTCACGAATCATTAAGGTAAACTCACGGGCTATTACTTTCTTACAACGAGTTTCAGTGTTTCAAATTTTAACTTCAAGAGTAAATTTGACTCGTGGAAAACTTTAAACATGTTTGAAATTTTTCAAGAGTTAACAAGATTCACGGGTACCTGCCGTTAGCGCGACGAGTCGCTAAGTTGTGTCCATGAGTTCCGACGTTCCCGCTACGTTAATTGTACGTGATTACCATGAGTTTAATTTGTTTTAAACTCGTGGTCACTCATGGGTCAACTCGTACCGTGAGACAGGGGTTTAAGTGGGGCACACAGGAGGCTTTGTCCCCCAACGCAATATTCCACCACTCACCCATAGCCCCCAACTCCACAAGCGCAGCTCATTTCCCCTCATCCCTAGCACTCTCTCCCCCTCCTCTTCACCCTCCCTCTTCTTTCCCCTCCTCACCTCTCCAGGATCTCGAGGTTTGCGCTCCTCTCCCTTCTTGTGTACCCCATGGGGAGAATTAGCCATCGGTGCAGACCCTCGGCTCAGTCCGGAAGCACCAGCAGCTATGGCCGCGCCGGCGTGTGGGTGGGGAGGCGGGAGGTGGAGGTCTCGGAGAAAAGACAGGGGAAGAGCCATGGGGGAGAGGCGGGTATCACAGAGGAGGAGGGCAGGAACCAGCGAGGAGGACCCGAGGGAAAGGGGCTGGAGCTGCGGGGCATTGTGATGGCGGTGTGTTTGGGATTCACAGCGGGTGCTGGACGCTCTCCTCCACCGGGAGCAGACTTTCCGTTTGGCGACATCTCTGACTCCGCGCTACTTCCGGTCCCTCCGAAAATTGTGTCTGGTTGGAGACCTCCTCTGGCTACCCACAGCGTCCCTCAGCTTCAGTAAAGACGTGATGCTGCAGGATTTGACTGACTGGTGCTGACTTGCAGGAGAGATCGATCAGTGCACGCGTGGTTTTTAAGATTTTTAAACCTCGCTAACCGATCGGAACGAAACTTAGTGCATTCACAGGAGAGGAGAACGGTGATTAAGCTGATTAAAAATCGTAGCGCTATCGCGTACCACCTTTGCGCAAATAGAAAAACCGAACAAACTGGAAGAGTTCCTCTGCTCCTCTGCCCTTGCCTCTGCCCTCTGAACCTGTCCCCTGCCCCTGTCTGCCCTATGTCCTCTCTGCCCCTGCCCTCTACCTTACTCTCTCTACCCACTCCCTCTCCCTCGCTAGCCATGCCTGCGAGTTGGGGGCTATGTGTGAGTGGATAGTGTGGGTGGAGCGAATTAATAATATTAATATAATATCAAGGGTGGTGGTTAGAGTGTGTGTATGTGTGTGTGTGGGGGCCGTTATTGTGTGTGTGGGGGGCCATTAGTGCGTGTATGATGCCGCAGGCCACCCCTCCCCCCAGCCCCCCCCCCCCTGCAACCGCGCGTTGAGGGGATGGGACGGGGTCCCACTAGTTGAAATATAAAAGGATGTTTCAATGTGAATTATTTCCCCTTATCTGTAGTGTAGCATAAACAAAGATCAATCAATCAATCAATCAATCAACCTTTATTGTCGTCTTGCAAAGCAACAGTTGTACAGTGCAAAATGAGACGACCTTTCCCAGGAAACACCAGAGCATCGCACATAAAGCTCAAACATTTCACGCATAAATAAAAACAATAAAAACCATCCAGTCCCTGATAAAAACAATACAATAGTTAAAAGTGCAGGTAAAAAAAAACCAGCAACATTAAAATACAGGTAAAAACAGTCATAAATTGTCCAGGGCAGCTGATTTAAGTGGCCAGTGCCAGAGTTTGTTATTATATTATCAGTGCAAAAAAGCAACAGAATCAGGTGGAGTGCCTGTTTCGCAGCCTCACAGCCTGTGGAAGGAAGCTGAAAAGCAGTCTGGCTGTCCGGGCTTTGTATCTCTTGCCTGATGGCAGGAGACCCAGATGTGTGTGGAGGGGGTGCAGTCTGTCCTGTGCAATGCTCAGTGCTTTTTTCAGGCATCGTCTCTGGAGCAGTTCTTGTACCGAGGGTAGGGAGACGCCAATGATCCTCTCTGCTCCCCTCACCACCCTCTGCAGAGCCTTTCTGTCTGAACAGTTGCAGTTGGAGTACCACATGTTAATGCAGTACGTGAAAGATGTTCAAAACAAATGTGCTTTCTTCTCTCTGATCCTTTTATTTAATTTATATTTATTCATATTTATCATGGAGGGAGTATAGGAGCATAAGGCCCCAAATACAGAAAATGAACCGAGGGCTCCATTCCACCCCTCTCTCATCTTCCAAACCCCTTTTTGGCCTTACATGGCATAAAACCATAGTGGATCAAAACAGGATGACCAATGGAGAAGGGAAGGGGGCCCGAAAGAAACTTTGTACCCACTGATAATATTCCTCTCAGAGGCCCTGGCAACGACACCACCATTGTTGGATGAATTACAGATGATGATGAGTATAGATCGATCAAATTACTAAATGGTGCCATCACAACAACCTGGCTCTCAGTGTCAGTAAGACCAAGGTACTGATTGTGGATTTTAGAAGAGGAAGGAAGAGGATCCACAAACTTGTCTATATCGACGGGACGATGGTGGAGAGAGTCAAAAGATTCAAATTTCTGGTCGTGCTTATTTCTGAAGATCTTTCCTGGACCCAGAAGACTGATGCAATTACAAAGAATGCACGTCAACGCCTCTACTTCCCGAGTAGATTACGGAGATTTGTTATGTCAGAGAGGATTCTCTTGAACTTCTACAGGTGCACATAGAAACATAGAAACATAGAAAATAGGTGCAGGAGTAGGCCATTCGGCCCTTCGAGCCTGCACCGCCATTCAATGTGATCATGGCTGATCATCCAACTCAGTATCCCGTACCTGCCTTCTCTCCATACCCCCTGATCCCTTTTGCCACAAGTGCCACATCTAACGCCCTCTTAAATATAGCCAATGAACTGGCCTCAACTACCTTCTGTGGCAGAGAATTCCAGAGACTCACCACTCTCTGTGTAAAGAATGTTTTCCTCATTTCGGTCCTAAAGGAATTCCCCCTTATCCTTAGACTGTGACCCCTTGTTCTGGACTGCCCCAACATCGGGAACAATCTTCCAGCATCTAGCTTGTCCAACCCCTTAAGAATTTTGTAGGTTTCTATAATATCCCCCCTCAATCTTCTAAATTCCATCGAGTACAAACCGAGTCTATCCAATCTTTCCTCATATGAAAGTCCTGACATCCCAGGAATCAGTCTGGTGAATCTTCTCTGTACCCCCTCTATGGCAAGGATGTCTTTCCTCAGATTTGGAGACCAAAACTGTACGCAGTACTCCAGGTGTGGCCTCACCAAAACCCTGTACAACTGCAGTAGAACCTCCCTGCTCCTATACTCAAATCCTTTCGCTATGAATGCTAACATACCATTTGCTTTCTTCACTGCCTGCTGCACCTGCATGCCTACTTTCAATGACTGGTGTACCATGACACCCAGGTCTCGTTGCATCTCCCCCTTACCTAATCTGCCACCATTCAGATAATAGTCTACCCTCATGTTTTTGCCACCAAAGTGGATAACCTCACATTTATCCACATTGTACTGCATCTGCCATGCATCTGCCCATTCACTCAGCCTATCCAAATCACCCTGCAGCCTCCAAGCATCCTCCTCACACCTAACTATACCCCCCAGCTTGGTATCATCTGCAAATTTGGAGATGTTGCATTGAATTCCCTCGTCCAAATCATTAGTATATATTGTAAATAGCTGGGGTCCCAGCACTGAGCCTTGCGGCACCCCACTAGTCACTGCCTGCCATTCTGAAAAGGACCCGTTTACTCCTACCCTTTGCCTCCTGTCTGCTAGCCAGTTCTCTATCCACATCAATACTGAACCCCCAATACCGTGTGCTTTAAGTTTGTATGCTAATCTCTTATGCGGGACCTTGTCGAAAGCCTTCTGAAAGTCTAGATATAACACATCCACTGGTTCTCCCTTATCCACTCTACTAGTTACATCCTCGAAAAATTCTATCAGATTTGTCAGACATGATTTACCTTTCGTAAATCCATGCTGACTTTGTCCAATGATTTCACCACTTTCCAAATGCGCTGCTATCCCATCTTTAATAACTGACTCTAGCAGTTTCCCCACTACCGATGTTAGACTAACTGGTCTGTAATTCCCCGCTTTCTCTCTCCCTCCTTTTTTAAAAAGTGGGGTTACATTAGCTACCCTCCAATCCTCAGGAACTACTCCAGAATCTAAGGAATTTTGAAAAATTATCACTAATGCATCCACTATTTCTGTGGCTACCTCCTTGAGTACTCTGGGATGCAGACTATCTGGCCCTGGGGATTTATCGGCCTTCAATCCGTTCAATTTACCCAACACCACCTCCCGGCTAACCTGGATTTCACTCAGTTCCTCCATCTTATTTGACCCCCGTTCCACTGCTATTTCCGGCAGATTATTTATGTCTTCCTTAGTGAAGACAGAACCAAAGTAGTTATTCAATTGGTCTGCCATGTCCTTGTTCCCCATGATCAATTCACCTGTTTCTGACTGCAAGGGACCAACATTTGTTTTAACTAGTCTCTTTCTCTTTACATATCTATAAAAACTTTTGCAGTCAGTTTTTATGTTCCCTGCCAGTTTCCTTTCATAATCTATTTTCCCTTTCCTAATTAAGCCCTTTGTCCTCCTCTGCTGGATTCTGAATTTCTCCCAGTCCTCCGGTAGGCTGCTTTTTCTGGCAAATTTGTATGCCTCATCTTTTGTTTTTATACTATCCCTGATTTCCCTTGTTATCCATGGATGCACCACCTTCCCCGATTTATTCTTTTGCCAAACTGGTATGAACAACTTTTGTACTTCATCCATGCAGTCTTTAAATACCTTCCATTGCACATCCACAGCACAGTAGAGAACTTATTGACTGTTTGCATCACGGCCTGGTTCAGTAACTTAAATACTCAGGAGCGAATAAGATAGCAAAAAGTGGTGAACACTGCCCGGTCCATCACGGGTTCTGACCTCCCCACCATCAAAGGCATTTACAGGAGTCCCTGCATCAAAAAGGCAGCCAGCATCATCACAGACCTGACACCAGCCTGGCCACACACTCATTTCACCACTGCCATCGGGGAGAAGATATGGGAGCCTGTAAACTGTAACGTCCAGGTTCAGAAACAGCTTCTTCATTGCAGCCATCAGGCTATTAAACACTACAACTTCCAAATAAGCTCTGAACTACGTAGACTTGGGTCTTGACCTCTTGTACTATTATTGTATATATGTATATTCTGTTGCTGTTTGGGGCATATGATAGTAAAACACTCTTGACTTGAGAAAACTGAAGACAACATCTGGACCCATTGGCACAAATAATCATAGATTAATTATGCAACCCAGGTATAAAGCTCCCATGATAGACACAAAATGCTGGAGTAACACAGCGTGTCAGGCAGAATCTCTGGAGAAAAGGAATTGATGACGTTTCGGGTCGAGACCCTCCTTCAGACTGAGGATCAAGGGACAAGGAAACTAGAGGTGCGAAAAGGTACCAAGGCCAAATGGATGAAAGGTATGAAAAGGACAAATCAAAGCCTGCAATGATGTTCCAGGAAAGGGGGAGCCCACAATGGCCCATTGTTGGCTGTGGAGAAGGTGATAACGAGCGGATACAAACAGGGAAACTAAGCAGGGTGACAGTGAAACTAGTACGATGACCAGGGTGGGGAGGGATGGAGAGGGAATACAAGGGTTACTTGAAGTTGGAGAAATCAATATTCATACCACAGGGTTGCAAGCTTCCCTAGTGAAATGTGAGGTGCTGATGATGAGCCCATGTACAATCCTCTTTCCATGCAAGTAATTGCCAAACCGCTCTCTTTCTCCTACATTTACTTTAAGTCATTGGCCAATGTAGAGGTTTTTTCCTCAGCTACCATGTCCATGTGTGCCTTCTTTATAAACGGTGCTATGTCGAGTAATATAGCAACGAAGAAGTGCTTCTTTTGGTTCACAGCAAAACTCAAATGGAACTTATCTCTGACAAGTGTAACTTTTATTTGTCAAACCAGGGCAAGATTTACACTGTACATTATAGAGCCAGAGAGCATGTTGCAGAATGGAGAGATCTGAGCGTATATATCATGATTCACATCTGTCTGTCTGTCTGTCTATCTATCTAATCTTATCCTTATATAACTATAAAACTCTGATCGTGGCTGTGTGTGTGTGTGTGTGTATTTGTGTATTTATTAGTTTGTGTGTTGCCACATCTTCTAAAAAAAACGACGGGGTAACGGTAAAATTTTACATATTCCGGTAGAGATATTTTCTGTGGACTCCAAAAACTCCTTATCTGAAAAATTCATGCTTTATTCTCGAGTTACTTATGAAAATGTTCACAAATCCGATAAAACGTTGAAAATAAACAAGATGGTCTCGCTGATGACGTCACAATAGGTCCTCTGTGCGCGGCCTGTGCTATGTTCCACGCGCTGCTTGTGGCATCACCCCCCTCCGCCGAACTCGCAGTCCCTTGGTTGACGCCCGCAACCCCACACTCCTCCCCGCTGCTACCCCCCGCTCACCCACCTCTCCTCCCCCCTGTCCCTCCACTCCCTCCCTTCCCCCATCCATCTCCCCCCCTCCCTCCCCCCCTCCTCCCCACCTCTTCCCCCCATCTCTCCAATATCAAGGGGGGTGGCTAGTGTGTGTTTGATACCGCAGGGCCCCTCCCCACCGCAACCGCGCGTTGAGGGGACAGGACCAACGCTCACCTCCTCCTCCCCCCCTCCTCTCGCCCTCCGCCTCTCCCATTCTTCCTTCTCCTCTCTCTCCCCTCCCCTCCTCTCTCCCCCTCCTCTCCCCCCTTCCCTATCCTCTCTCACCCCCTCCCTCCTCCCCCTCCTCCTCTCCCCCATCTCCTCCCCCCCTCCTCTCGCCCTCCTCCTCACCCAAGGCCCTCCTGATCCCCCCTCCTCTCCACCAATGTCCCCCTCCCCCATTCTTCCCTCTCCTCTCTCTCCCCCTCCCCTCCTCTCTCCCCCTCCTCTCCCCCCTTCCCCATCCTCTCTCACCCCCTCCCCACCACTCCCTTCTCTCCCCCCCTTCCCCTCTCTCCCCCCATTCCCCTCTCTCCCCCCTCCTCTCTCTCCCCCCCCCCCTCCTCTATCTCCCCCTCCCCCCTCCCCCCACCCTCCACTCTCCTCTCCCCCCCTCCCCTGTCCATGCCCTGGGATCTTTTGCCGAGGATCGCCAGTGTTGGAGCTCCAACCGCGGGGCCTGTGGACTTTAACACCGTGAAGCACCGGTCTCCAGTAAGAAGCGGCCGACTTGGGATCTCCATGCTGAGTGTACTGATCCATCCAGACGACGGAGTTTTGATCATCCCGACAAGAGGGCTTGAACAGCGGACCTTCGGCAACGGTCCCGTTCAAAGGCCCCGACCACGGGTGAACAAAGGTGGAAGGTGACTGAACTTTATTGCCTTCTGTCACAGTGAGGAATGTTGATTCCACTGTGGTGGATGTTTATGTTTATGTTAAACTTTATTTTATGTACTGTGTGTATTTTTGCTTTTTATTTAGTACGGCTGTATGGTAACTCAAATTTCACTGTACCTTAGTTGGTACATGTGACAATTAAATTGAATCTTGAATCTTGAATCTCGAAAACAAAGCTTTTCACTGTACCTCAGTAATAATAGATCTAAACATAAACCTAAAACCTGCTTGTATCCCAACAACTTTGATTATATAACCCTCGAGTGAAAGGGAGGAAGTTCGTTTCACCTTGAATAATCCTAACCCAAAGTTGAGTTCCAACGATAATCGTTCATAAAAAGACCCCGGAAAGTGTGGATCTCTTCCAGACTTCAGTAGCTCCTTTTCCGTGAAGGTATGTACAGATGAAGAAGGGTCTCGACCAGAAACGTCACCCATTCCTTCTCTCCAGAGATGCTGCCTGTGCTGCTGAGTTACTCCAGCATTTTTATATTGATCTTTGGTGTAATCCAGCATCTGCAGTTCCTTCCTACACATAGATGACAAAATTCACCACCATATTGAGAGCGCTGACTCTGCCATTGGTTGATGGAGGAAAAGAGTATTCAAAGGTCAGGATTTCAGACCAAGTACAAACCCACAGTCTACAGTACCAGGTAGCAGTGATTGGTACCTTTTGTACACTAATGAGACCTGGGCACTGTCTGCAAAACAGTGTCTCCATATGTGGATGGACATAAGCCAATGTCAAGGGTATCTGGGTAATGTTCCCAATTTTAAACCCCAGATACGGTCAGCTGACTACTTCATTCACAAGCCCATCATCATCAAAACAGATACCTTTAGTGAGTTTTGTCATGAAACATTTGTCATGAACATTCAGGATGGTATATCGAGCCTAGAGTCCATGCATTTTCTGTATAAGCTGGCGAAGGAGCACACTATCTCACAAGCTACCCATTTGCCCAACCAATCAGCCACTATTTGCTCTATCTGTGGAAGATTTTGCATTTCTCACGTTGGCTTCATCATCCACGTAAGAAGAGGAAGTACACTACCCCCAATCCCGAAGGAGTGCCTTTTAAAGAAAATAATATGCACAGGTTTGTAAGACTGCAAATGGGGCCCACATCATCAGCTATGTTACTTAGCCACTTCCTAATATAATGTAGAGTTACACAAATTGGCTAGAGTTGTTTCTCATGATAACAAAGACCTCATGAGGATACTGAGTAGAATTATATACACAGTAATGTTGGCTGAAGAATCGCTTAGGATTTGTATCCTTCCAGCAATACACGTTAACTTTATAATTTATTGGCATCATTAAAACAATGCACAGGAGAGCATTAGGTAATTTAATGTTCATTGTTATGTGTTTTCTTTTTGAAGATGTTAATTATTGGGTAGAATACCATTTAATTTCCGGTAACTGGTGAAATCAGTCGTAGCACTTATCCTCAGTTCTAACAATTTTCACCAGCAGGTGGAGATCAAGAGGCAGCAGGGTACGAGTGTATGATTCTTCAGTGTCCAATACTGAGGAGTTATTATACCTGCTAGGAAAGCAATCCGTCATTACCTATCGGAACTATGAAGCAAATAGATCGATGAATGTATTTATTTTCTAACTAATGTGGATGGAAGTTTTTATGTAGGATGTGAACAAAATGTTTATGTTAAAAGGTACTAGCCAGAGCATGAAATTGGAAAATTAACGATAACAGTTTCACTCAGGCCACAGATTTTCATTTTGATATAATTCTCAGTTTCTTTTTTCAGTTCTATCAACTTGCATTTGTGCACCACCTTTAATATTGTGAAAAGACAGTTATCCAAATAACAGATTATGTTAACCAATTGTGGGGACTGTCAAAGAGATAAATCTTGGTATTGTCATAAATGAGTGTGGAGATTGAGAACGTGACATAGACTAATGTCCTTAAGGGACAATTTAAAGTTAAAGAGGAAGTGGTGAACCTTAGACCCGTCCACATGAGAAGTATGGTGTTGGGAAGATAAGGGCTTGCAAAAGATGGGGCAGGTATGTTTGGAGCCAATCAAGTACTCCAGAAATGGAGAAATTATGACAGTGGAGAAATGGAGTGTTGCGTTTCATTGTGGTGTCATCGACCAATCAGTAACTGCATTTAAAAAAATGAACCGTTAGGGTGACATAGAACTGATGTGAAATCAGATTTAGGAAACCTGGTGAGGAAAAGAAGATTAAAGGTGGCAAGATAGATCTTGAGCATACAATATTCAATTGAACAAAAGAGGAATGGAATAATGATGACATTTTGTAAAAGAAACCTTGCCTTGAAATAATTTCTCACAATGCTGAAACAAAAATAGGTTTAATTCAACAAAAAAACAAAATTGCAACCATATCCAGCATTCTGAGCACCCTGATGACCTTCCATCTGGATTTTGTTTGCCCTGGAAACATGGTTCTGTGTAAATAATGCCCACAATAGCTCAAAATCCAATTGACATCTCATTGCAAGGCCAGTTCTTGTCTGCCCACAGAACAAATGTCTTTTATAAAAACACCTTCTTCTGAAACAAAGCCTCAAGTTTTAATCTACACACCCATGTGCATCTTCAGCACCATTGCTGTATTCTAGACTGAAGCCCAATGGATATTTGTTACCAAACATCTCACTTGCTGGATGGCATGCAAAAGGACACAGGCAGAAAAGAACTCGTCGCCTAACACCCGATGCACTAAGAATATCACCAAAATGGTTCCTATTGAAATCTGAACCTTCTTATAACTTCAAATGGCTCTGTATGTGCCTGGTTTATTTTGCCAATTGAGGCCAAGGTTAGTCCATGGCACTGGTGTGAATCCATACCTCATCCTAGTTTAATGCTCATTGGGGCATGAGTGATATAATTCAATATCCACACTCAAAGACACATTTAGGTGACCAAAGCAACCAGAAGAGAGTATTGGATTTATTACTATTTCAAAATTCCTCAAAGTCTAGGCATTTGTAGAGTGAACTCACACTCACATAATATTACACAATGAATATATTTCCTCTGGGAAATGTTATCCATCAGCCAATCCAAGTCTCTCTCTATGATGCTGGGAACATTGTCCCTCTCCATTCCTCTGTTGTTGTTGTTATTTGTGGGCGGAGCACCAAGACAAATTCCTTGTATGTGAATACTTGGCCAACAAACTTACTTACTTACTTACCCTTCTCTCTAACCTAATTATATTGTTGTAGCAACTATTCCAGCTATCCTTGAAGCAGCAGAATGTTTCAGAGGTTGGAACAGTGCAGCTTGGATACTGCTTGTGTCTATTTAAGGGGAGCTCTCAATATTTTAGCCGTGAAGTTAGTTGTCAGCAGCTGTGAGATATTGCAATAGGCTAAATCAACTGTGTGCTGTAATTCACACAGTGAATTGTTCAAGTGGGAAATTATAGTCTTTTTTTGGGGGAACATTACAATATAAGTTTTCAATAAAACTTTAAAAAACTTTGTTAGCTTAACATGCAAAGCAATTTACCCTCAAGTAAAAACGTCAGTAATACATTTCTGAAATTTATAACTCGCCAGAGGTATAATTGCTCAGCGCTGACCTCCTCTGGTAGTTTGCAAGTACTGTATATCCACCTTTTCACTCTTAAAGACTGGAGAGTATACACATAGAACATAGAAACATAGAAAATTAGGTGCAGAAGTAGGCCATTCGGCCCTTCGAGCCTGCACCGCCATTCAATGTGATCATGACATCGCGCGGGGCTCCGAAAAACTGACTATGTTCAAAAATTCCGCGCGGCAACGGCTTGTCGGCTCGCAGTCGCCTCGACGCATGACACACCGCCCCGACATCGTGCCTCCGTGAACCTATCTGTAGGTGCCTCCGTGACCCTCTATGTGTGTGGCTCCGTGGCCCTCTTTGTGTGTGTACCTCTGTGCCCCTCTCTGTGTGCCCCTCTCTATCCTGGCGAACTTACCTTAGACTTCGCTCCAAGTTCGCCTCACTTTGCGCCGCGTTGCGCCACTCACCCGACCTCCACGCGGCCGCTGCTGCTGGTTTGGTCGCGCTTGCCGCATCCAGGCGCATGCTGGTGGGAACGGCCCTGAACAGGGGATCACCCGACCTCCGCGCGGCCCCCGCTTCTAGTTTGATCGCGTTCATCGCATAGAGTTGCATGCTTGTAGGACAGGCCCTTTACACAAAAAGCTGGAGAAACTCAGCGGGTGCAGCAGCATCTAAGGAGCGAAGGAGATAGGCGACGTTCGGGTCGAGACCCTTCTTCAGGGACGAAGAAGGGTCTCGACCCGAAACGTCGCCTATCTCCTTCGCTCCTTAGATGCTGCTGCACCCGCTGAGTTTCTCCAGCCTTTTGTGTACCGTGGAACTACAGATGTTGGTTTATCAAAAAAGACACAAAGGTACTGCAGCACTTTGTGTCACCCTTGATGACTGATTGGGATGGTCAAAAGACAATTTATTTACTTTGATAGAAGAAAGTCATTCAGTCTTTCAGGTCCATACAAGCTCACATATTCCTTTTCCTGCTGCAACCTTTCTCTTGTATGCCCATCAACTCATTTTTTAAGTTATTTTGCCAGTTACACCCAGGGATAGCTGGTGTCCATTTAGACAATAGACAATAGGTGCAGGAGTAGGCCATTCGGCCCTTCGAACCAGCACTGCCATTCAATGTGATCATGGCTGATCATCCCCAATCAGTATCCCATTCCTGTCTTCTCCCCATATCCCCTGACGCCGCTATTTTTAAGAGTCCTATCTAGCTCTCTCTTGAAAGCTTCCTGTCATCTACTACTGTTATCCTGTTAATCTACTTCATGTCTTTACCATGTAACAGCCAGGAGGAAACTCATGAAGTCATGGAGAGAATGTATCACCTGCATAGATTCAGCATCTGAGGTCAGGATGTAAACCAATGTCCCTGGAGCTGAGTCAGCAGCACTAACAGTTGCGCCACCAAACTTGACTGAAGCCACTAAGTATAATTTTCTAGTCAAAGATCAAAATTACCATTCAGGTTCATGAATTTAAGAATTTAAGAATTTCAATCTCCAATTCAATGATAGACCATGATGGATTACAATTGGAAGTCGTGTCTTTAGCTGCCTATACCCGGAACTAATGAATACTTTTTCAAAACCTCCCGGGATCTCCCTTCCTCTTTCTGCCTTTAAAGTATTTCCTGAAAACAGTCTGCATCCTATGGGCTTAAATATTGAATGTTCTCAATTCTGTTAACCCTTGCTGCCTCCTCCCCTTCCCACCTCTCCCTCAGCCCTCGGGCCCTGGCATTCCCTCTCTCTATCTCTCCCCCACCCAACTAGCTTCTCATTTTCACACTACAAACAGCTTACAATGGCCTGTTTCCTTTATCATCGATACTTTTTTGCATATCTTTCATTCATTGGTCTTTATCTCTCCACATCACCGTCTATATCTCTCGTTTCCCTGATCCCTAGCCAGTCTGAAGAAGGGTTTCGCCCCAAAAACGTCGCCTATGTCCTTCGATCCTTAGATGCTGCTGCATTTGCTGAGTTTCTCCAACCTTTTGTGTACCCTCTTTACCTGACCATATGTTTACACATATTAATATATTATTTTGTGGTTTGATGTTCAACCTTTTTATGATAATGAGTCTTTCGACTTTCAACTTTAGAGTTACAGCGCAGAACCAGGCCGTTCCACCCACCGAGTCTGTGCCGACCACCGATCACCGCATACAATAACACTATCCTACACACTAGGGCCAATTTTACGCTGTTTATTGAAGCCAATTAACTTACAAATCCGTACGTCTTAGGAGTGTGGGACGAAAGCTGAGCACTGAGAGAAAACCCACACGGTCACAGGGAGAATGTACAAACTATGTACAGACAGCACCCATAGTCAGGATCGAACCCGGGTCTCTGGTGCAGCAAGGCAGCAACACTACTGCAACGTCACTCTGCCGCCCTGTGAAATACTGTACTTGGGACATTTTACAGCATTAAAGTGGCTACATAAATGCAAGTGATTTTATCTTGCCGGAGACTATGTGAGTGAAAGGCACAGCTACAAAATCATTCTTCGATTATGCAGCTATATTGTAATTTTCCTCAGATGATTCATGTGAGGGCACATTGACAATTAGTGGCAGAGTGTGGGTTTAGAATGATAGAATCTTACAGCGTGGGAACAGGTCCTTCAGCCTAACATGCTCACACCCAAACATGTTCCATCTACACTAGTCCCACCTACCTTTATTTTGTTCATATCCATCTAAACCTGTCTTATTCATGTACCATGTAGGAAGGAAGATGCTGGTTCAAACCAAAGATAGTCATAAAATGCAAGAATAACTCAGTGGAACAGGCAGCATCTCTGGAGAGAAGGAATGGGTGACGTTTCAGACTGAAGAAGGGTTTCGATCCGAAACATCACCCATTCCTTCTCTCCAGAGATGCTGCCTGACCTGCTGAGTTACTCCAACATTTTGTGTCTACCTTTGTAGGCACTTTTTTAAAATTATTTTTCTTAGTATCAATTGTACAAGATAAAAAAAAATTCGGCATGTAAAATTATACAATTATTGTACAGCTTCAATTTTGACCTTTTAACCTGAAAATTAGGAAAAAGATGAGAGAAAGAACAAGAGAGGGAAAAAGTGAAAAATGAAAAAATAGGACCCCTAGACTACCAAAGTAGTGTGGCCAAAGAGTGAATAAAGATATAAGAGAGGAAAAGAAAAGAAAAAAAAAAGTTTTAAAAAAGTGGAGATATAGCTGCCTCTCGTGTGTCCCCCGCCCACCTCACCCAACCCATAGTTGGATTAAATCCAAATTTGCGTTGCGCCACACTATCCTTGTAAGAATTCGGTAAAGGGTGTCCATGTCTTGAAAAATTGATCTGGTTTTTCTGCCAAGACAAGCCTAATATTTTCCATATGTAGTGTCTCGGACATGTTTGTAATCCACATCTTTCCAGTAGGGATTGATGTGTGTTTCCAAAATTTAACTATTAGTTTTTTCGCCGTTATCAGGCCATAATTGAAGAAACGTCTTTGAAATAATGTTAGCTCAGAGCAGGCTTCTGACGTACCTAGATTAATCAATTCTGTGTCGGGGTCCAATTTTATTTTCAGTATTTTGGAAAAAAAATAAAAAATTTCCCTCCAGAAATTATGTAACTTTATACAGGAGGCAAAAGAATGAGTTATGGTTGCTTTCTGAAGGAGACATATATCACAAATAGGGGAAACATTTGGGAAGATCTTATTCAGTTTAGACTTTGAATAATAAAGTCTATGCAGTATTTTAAATTGTATTAACGAATGCCTAACGTTAAGAGAACAGTTGTGTATATATAGAAGGCTTTCCTCACATCTATCTTTTAAAATTGTTAGGCTTAATTCATCTTCCCATGCTCGCCTGATTATTTCCGACGATGGGATTTGTATATTTAAAAGGGTATTATAAAGGCACGATATTAACTTATTTGAATCCGAGTTTCTATTCATGCATTCGTCTAGTATGTCTGGAACCATATATTGACAGTCTTGGGTATGTGATTTCAGATAGTCTTGTATTTGAAGATATTTAAAGTGTTGGCTACCTTTCAGATGATATTCGACTGTAATTCGTGAAATGAGAGGAGAGTCTCATAAGATCTCCCAGTGTTTTAATTCCTAATCTTTCCCAATGTGTGAACGCCCTGTCTAAAGTAGACGGCTTAAACGAGGGATTGTTGGCGATTGGTGAGGGAATTATAAATGTTTCTTAAATGTTGCGATAGTCCCTACCTCAACTACGTCCTCTGGCAGCTCGTTCCATACACCCACCACTCTTAGTGTGGAAACGTTACCCCTCAGATTCTGATTAAATCTTTCCTCCCTCACCTTAAACCTATGTCCTCTGGTTCTCGTATCCCCTACTCTGGGCAAGAGACTCGGTCAGTCCACCCGATCTATTCCTCTCATGTTTTTATACACCTCCATAAGATCACCCTCATCCATGGTGTGGAGTTTGCTTTTGCTCGAAATGGTGGTGTAATGGGGCTGAAACCCTATAGAAATCAAGTATGTAATGGTACCCCCTAGTTATGGTTACTAGGACAAAGGAACAACAAAAGGCATTTTCAACTGAGATTCCAGTGACGCAAAAAATGTACATCGTTATTAACTTGAATCAGCCATTAAAGATTCTCTAAACAAACTAAAGTCCGTTTAATTTCTCGCAAGGGAAATAATAGAATTGGCTGATGTACCCAGTTCCTAATTAGTGAGTTAGACAGCCTCAACTCGAGTATATGTTAGAAGATAAAATTAAAAGAGGACTTTTTAATAGAGCTATTAGTCCTGTAAATTTTGATCTCATTCCATCTGAGAGTGCTTGCCATGCAAGTAGTAATCGAAGTTTTCACCGAAGATAGACACCAAATGCTAGAAAGACTCTGTGGGACAGGCAGCATCTCTGCTTAGAAGGAATGGGTGATGTTTCGGGTGCAGACCTTTCTTCAGACTGAGAGTCAGGGGAGAGGGAGACACAGAGGTATGGAAGGGTAAGGTGTGAAAACGAGAGATCAAGGGGGACGAGGTTCAAGGAAAATGGCCCTCTCTTAAGATGAACAAGCCATCAGGCACAGCATCATGCATCCACAGTGGAGCTGACCATGGCCCCTATATTCTGTTGTTCTATCTGGGACATATGACAATAAAACACTCTTGACTTGACCATTTACATTTACTTGATTATCGTCTGCTTTAATCTGTCGTTTTCACACCTTACCCTTCCACATCTCACGTCTCCCTCTCCCCTGACTCAGTCTGAAGAAAGGTCTCAACTCAAAACTTCACCCATTCCTTCTATCCAGAGGTGCTGCCTGTCGCGCTGAGTTACTCCAGCATTTTGTGCCTATCTTCGATGACTTGATTATGTTATTTATGTCAGGAGTTTGCTGTAAGGTACAGTGCCCTCCTTATGTTTGGGTCAAAGACCTATCATTTACTTATTTGCCTCTGTACTCAATTTGAGATTTGTAATAGAAAAATTGCATGTGGTTAAAGTGCACATTGTCAGATTTTATTAAAGGCCATTTTTATACATTTTGGTTTCACCATGTAGAAATTACAGCAGTGTTTATACATAGTCCCCCCAATTTCAGGGCACCATAATGTTTGGGACACAGCAATGACGTGTAAATGAAAGTAGTCATGTTTAGTATGTTGTTGCATATCCTTTGCCTGCAATGACTGCTTGATGTCTGCGATTCAAGCGATCTTTTTCCAGAACTGTGGTTGCTCTTTTAAGTACTTCTTGGCAAACTGTAACCTGGCCATCCTATTTTTGTGGCTAACCAGTGCTTTGCATCTTGCAGTATAGCCTCTGTATTTCTGTTCATGAAGTCTTCTGCAGACAGTGGTCATTGACAAATCCACACCTGACTCCTGAAGAGTGTTTCTGATCTGTCGGACAGGTGTTTGGGGATTTTTTTTATTATGGAGAGAATTCTTCTGTCATTACCTGTGGAGGTCTTCCTTGACCTGCCAGTCTCTTTGCAATTAGTACGCTCACCAGTGCTCTCTTTCTTCTTAATGATGTTCCAAACAGTTGATTTTGGTGAGCCTTATGTTTGGCTGATGTCTCTAACCGTTTTATTCTTGTTTCTCAGTCTCATAATGGCTTCTTTGACTTTCATTGACACAACTTTGGTCCTCATGTTGATAAACAACATTAAAAGTTTCCAAAGGTGGTGGAAAGACTGGAGGGAAGACTAGGTGCTGTGAGCTCTCTTATACTGAAGGGCACTGTAAATTCAAGACTAAGTCTGACTCTTGTTCAGTCTGAAAGAAGTGTCTTGACTCGAAACGTCATCCATTCCTTCTCTCCAGAGATGCTGCCGGTCCCGCTGAGTTACTCCAGCATTTTGTGTCTTTCTTCAATTTTCTTGGCCCCTCTCTGGGAGTAGGAGTGGGCGCGGATCCGGATCCGGACCGCAACGGCCGTGAGCCCCAGGCCGAGTTCGACGATCGTTTGCCTGCTTCTGCTGCTGTTGGAGGTGAGACGTTGCATCACTCCAGGGTCTTGGGCCTGTCCCACTTTGGCCGTCAGTTTCGCGACAGGTCGGTGGCGCGCGAAGATTTTGTGCAGGACGAAGTCCACACTCCTCCACACCACTCCATACGCCCGTCCCGCGCTACCCACATGCTACCCACATGTTATGCACACGCTAGCAGATCACATAAATGGCGCGTGAAAGACAGCCAAGTGGGACAGGCCCTTAACTCTCTTTCTACAGATGCAGCCTGATGTGTTGGGTATTTCCAGCATTTTCAGTTTTTATTTTAGATTTCCAGCAACTGCAATTTATTTTCTGATTTGCACTTGTGTTGAACGATGACAGTTTTACTCCTTCATGTTATGAAGTTGTGCACTACAGCCCCTTGTGCCACTTGCCACATTTAGAATGTCATGCAAAATGGACACATAGCTTATTATGAACCTGCATCTGTCACCTGCTGAAGATAGACACAAAATGCTGGAGTAACATAGAAACATAGAAAATAGGTGCAGGAGTAGGCCATTCGGCCCTTCGAGCTTGCACCGCCATTCAATATGATCATGGCTGATCATCCAACTCAGTATCCTGTACATGCCTTCTCTCCATACCCCCTGATCCCTTTAGCCACAAGGGCCACATCTAACTCCCTCTTAAATATAGCCAATGAACTGGCCTCAACTCCCTTCTGTGGCAGAGAATTCCGGAGATTCACCACTCTCTGTGTGAAAAATGATTTTCTCATCTCGGTCCTCAAAGACTTCCCCCTTATCCTTAAACTGTGACCCCTTGTTCTGGAGTTCCCAACATCGGGAACAATCTTCCTGCATCTACCTGTCCAACCCCTTAAGAATGCAATGAATGCCAACATACCATTCGCTTTCTTCACAGCCTGCTGCACCTGCATGCCTACTTTCAATGACTGGTGTACCATGACACCCAGGTCTCGTTGCATCTCCCCTTTTCCTAATCAGCCACCATTCAGATAATAGTCTACCCTCCTGTTTGTGCCTGTAACTCAGCGGAGCAGGCAGCATCTCTGGAGAGAAGGAATGGGTGACGTTTCAGGTTTAGACCCTTCTTCAGAGTGAGTCAGGGGAGAGGTTGATACAGAGAAAAGAAAGTGGAAGGTGTGAAAACGTGATATCAAAGGGATGAAGTTCAAAGAAAATGTACAATAGATCATTATGACCGAAGAGAAGTTGACAACGAAGCATACAAAGATAAAATGTAATCAAGGGGTAAGTCAGACTGGCCGAAGAACTAGGAAGGGGGGAGGGGGGGCTAGAGAGAGAAGGAAAGCAAGGGTTACTTGCAGGTAGAGAAGTCAATATTCATACCGCTGTGGAATAAGCTGCCCAAATGAAATATGACGTCCTGTCACCTGCTGCTTGTTTGCATAACACTTTGGTTACAAAACTTTGGTTACAAAACTTACCTTTAGCGGTGCTGCAGTTCTGCCGCTGGCCTTGTGCGCGCCTTTAGCGCCTTTAAGAGGGGAACAGGGTTAAAATGCGGGTTTTCCCTTGCCACCGGAATTATATTTTCTCGGAGTGCGAGCTATTTCTGGAGATTCGTTCCGACTGCCGGGAAGTTAATTATTTTTTTTAATCGCCCGACTATTTCAGCGCTGGAGTAAAATAAACATTAGCTCCTAATGCCGTGAACGCCGACAACGGGGACGGATTTTACGTAGGGGACAGGCAAGTGAAAACTGTTTATTTTTACATATAAACTTGCATGTTTAGATGACCTTAATCAACATTTCATGTTGCGTAACGGTGATTTATTCCCTATATGAACTGGCAGTGTTTTTCCTGCCGATATGGGGTTTAAATTCACCGCAACTGCAACGTTCCAATACATCGCGTTCCAGAAAATCCCACTCGCAAGCTGTTTAAAATGGCCATTAATTTATGGGCATTAAACACTAAATTCCTTCAATTTGGCCTATAAATTCATAACAATGAGATTTAAACATCATGTTTTATTGTGAATTCTTGTGTGAATGCTATTTGGACACTTAGGCTTTAAAAAAAATGCTAACATTTTCTTAAGAAATGGATAGATGTTTAGATCTAGTAATTGAATTTTATAATTAGCTACAATTGGGTAACTAACTAATTATATGCTTTAATTTCAGGACATCCAACTAATCTATAATAACTGAAAACGTCTTTCAGTTCTCTTAATTTTTAAGAAAGTTATGGGCTTTTGACTGTCCTCGATCACAACTTTTGTGTTAAGTCAATGGAAAAGCAATAGGGAACAAGATGCTAATTACCGAGTATGTAAATGGCCATAACATTTTTAATACTGAAGATACGAAAGTGAATTAGGTGTCAAATTAAACTTCTTTGTATGCTTTATCTGATGGGATAAATTGCAGAATTGATTTTTAAAATTTCAAAATTTTGCAACATTGCTACTTTGGTGTTCCAAATCCTCCACTTGTATCCTCCACTGACCAGCTCTCGTCAGGCTGAGCAGCAAGTTGTAGAGGAGATGAAGGACGAAGAGAAGCCGTGGAAACAAAGCAGAAACCCCTCTCTTGACAGTCAATCAGAGAACCATTTTCAAGGCTGCCTTTTCAATAAGAAACATTTTTTTGCATGCCCTGCTACAGTCCTCATTTTATTTTCCAGTGTAGCTGATCCCTTTCATGTCTGCTTGACTGCTGCGACATATACATGCACCAGGTCAATATTCCAAAGCATATTTATACAGCACACCAATGACAAAAACCACAAAACATTAACTAATCACTTTGGTATAGTTCCTTGTCTTGTCCTGAAAAATGTTGTGGTCTTTTGGAGTGCTTGCCAGTGCTGATAGCAAGGTCGATGGAAGGTATTGGAAGAGACTGCGAATGATTGAAGTAGCATTTTGCAATGACCCTAGATTCAGGTTTTCCATAAACAGCAGACAGTTGTCAAGAGCACTGGCTGAATGACCGGAATGGCACCAGCTTTTGTCTTTCCCACAATGACTCTACAGAAAATGTTTTCACATGGTGGCATTCAGATTGGAGGAGCTTTACCATGAGTCACATTGGCAGAATTCTGAGCTGTATTTATGTGGATGACAAGCAGTAACGGGCCCAGCACCGAACCCTGAGGCACACCACTAGTCACGGTCCAAGAACCAACCTTCCACCATCACACTCTGCTTCCTTCCATGAAGCCAATTTTCCATCCATTCAGCTATCTCTCCTTGGATCCCTGTCGATTTCTGTGGAGGGAAATGGACAGACAACGGCTTGGGTCAGGACGTTACCACAGACTGTTCATACGTTTCTGGTATTTGCAGTTCATTTCAGCTCCTTTATCTCTTACCTTTACTGTTATGACATTCAGCATGCAAACACCAGGTTCCAAGGCATGCAGAAAGTGGTTTGAATGGATCATTTAATAACAAGTGACACAAGTAACTTTTTCTGAAAGGATCACACCATCTAATGTCTAATGAATTTATGCCAAAATTGTATGTAAGAAACACACCACTTATAATTGGTAAAATATATGCTTAGCTTCATTGAACCCCTGAATTGCAAACGCAATATACAAGCACGTACAGTTTGCACAGTTTGATACTCTTCAATGCACAAGGTGATCAGTTTTGGTCAGATGTGTGGCTTTCCAATTTCCTTGAGTCTCAGACTCAAACACATGGACCTAGAGTTTCTCTGTGGCCTCAGGTATTTACGGTGCCCCAGAAATGTCGGCATACCCCGTGACACCATCGAGACCCCAACAGAAACCAAGACTAGGGGGAAAGTGTGGTTTGGGACCAAGCTCCCAAACATTAGGACTCCCAGAGCCCTCTCCTGGAGGGAGAGTCGATGGAAGAGGAAGTTGGGGGAAAACAATAAGGGGTGTGGCAGATGCTGATGAAGAGGAAAAAGCCTGTCGCGATTAGGGAGTGGGGGAGCAAGGGCGAAGCTGCGGGGTACCGAGGAGATACAAGTGAGGGTCTCATCTATGAGAGGGGAACCCCTGTTCCCTAAAGAATAAGGACATCTCATACAGGTTAATAAAGAGATTGGCAACCAACATACAGGCATGTGCGAAGGGACATGTCTGCCTGTCACATTCCAGCTCCGGGAGACTGGGAACTATGAAGTGCCCAACGAACCTCAGTTCCGGGAGATAGAAACATAGAAAATAGGTGCAGGAGTAGGCCATTCGGCCCTTCAAGCCTGCACCGTCATTCAATATGATCATTCAACTCAGTATCCTGTACCTGCCTTCTCTCCATACCCCCTGATCCCTTTAGCCACAAGGGCCACATCTAACCCTCTTAAATATAGCCAATGAACAGGCCTCAACTACTTTCTGTGGCACAGAATTCCACAGATTCACCACTGTCTGTGTGAAAAAAATATATATCATCTCGGTCCTAAAAGACTTCCCCCTTATCCTTAAACTGTGACCCCTTGTCCTTAAACTGTGACCCCTTGAACAAACCAATACACGCCCCTCCAGGACGCCTTCAACGGATGTTGCTGCAGCTACAGAAGTATGACATTGTTCTGATCTACCACTTCTCTCACACCTGGTTCCTGCCCTTCCGTGGTCCACAGTGGCAACTGACATATTTGAGTGGCATGGCAAGCAATACCTGGTTCTTGTCGACTCGTATTCTGGTTGGTTTGACATCGGTCTTCTTAGTAGCCCCACTTCTCACGGGGTAGTTCAAAAGCTGGCTCGCCATTTCTCAGACCACAGAGCTCCATGTCAACTACTTTCTGATAATGGCAGTCAATTTACTAGCCAGTACTTCAAAGACTGTGCTGCACGCTGGGGTTTTCGACACATCACCAGCAACCCTGAATATCCTCAGTCGAAAGGGCTGGCTGAGCCTGCCGTCAGGAGTGCCAAACAATTAATGGAACGATCCCACAGAGCAAAATAAGATGTGTACCTGGACCTGCTTAACCCGCGCAACATCTCCTGCGACCCTACCTTGGGTTCACCCGCTCAACGTCTGATGTCAAGGCAGACCGGAGCCACATTGCCTTGGTGAAACAGGCACTAGTTCTGCAAGAGGTCCAATCCAGGCTACAACAAAATGCGACGTTCAGAAAGGGTGGGATGCCAAAACAAGTAGGCCGCTTCCACCACTAGCGGAGGGGCAAGTGGTGGTTCAGCAAACCGACAAAGGTCATGACCGCATCGGTGTAATTTCTGGAACTGCCTCCGAGCCACGTTCATACTTGGTCAATGCCGATGGCGGCAACCGGAGTAATAGGCAACACATCCTGCCTGTGAATGAGCCAGCACCACCTCCGTACTATCCTGGCCGCACAAGTGTACTTCCATCCACAACCAGCGACATTGGCCCGACTGCATCAGCATGACAACCTGTTTCTGATCTGGTTACTTTGCCGATGGCTATGCCACCTCCACCTGTGCCAAAGTCTCCTATTTCATCCCTGGGAATACCGTTTCAGTCTCCAACAATATTACACCACCGATTGTGTCCCCGATGACAGATGGACTGTACCGTACGCATGCTGGTCATGTTTATACATCCACCATAAAGTACCCGGGCTATGTTTGAACTTCCTCCAGTTTATTGCCATATACTATGTGTGCTTTATATAGTCAGCAGTATACATTTGCATTTAATTCTTTGTAGTTCTCAGTAGTTTTGCATTTGCTTTTAATTCTTTAAGAGGGAGGATGTCGATTAGTGTCACTCATACTGTGGCTCCGCCCACAAGCTTATTGGAGAACTCTCTCTCTCTGGTAGACTGGTGGTATGCATGCTGAGAAGAAAGCACCTTGTGTTTCCTCTGCAGAGTTGCTAATAAAAGACTATGGTGAGTTTAATAATTTAAAACAAGAACTGGCCGCCAGGACACGATAAGTGTTTCACATTTTCCAATCCCACACACCAATGTAGATCGTTTTTGCTGGGTTTGAGGATTGGCCAGGAGTAGGCGAGTGGTGAATTAAAAAAATAACAAATAGCTTTGACAATGACTGGCTGTTTTAGAACTTTTCCTTTACCACAAACTTTATAGAAACCAGAATGCACAGAATAACAAGTTTTGATGTTGGTTTATGATTGTCACATGCAGATACAGTGAAAAATATAGTTTTGCATACTTTCCAGGCAAATCATATCATTCATGTGTACATCAGGTTGTGCAAAGTTAATGCAAACAGAATATATGTTAGGATATATGTTAGGACCAGATAAAAAAAATATAAGGGCTGCAGTGACTTAGACGGGAAAATCAGAAAGTCATCCTGAGCATACAAGGTTGGCTCAGGAGTTGGGAAAAATCAGTTCTTGCATCTGGTGGTAGGTGCTTTCAAGCTTTTGTATCTTTGGCCCATTGGGAGAGGGGAGAAGAGAGAATGACCTGGGTGTGAATAGTCCATGATTATGTTGGCTGTTTTCCAAAGGCAGCGGGAAGTCTAGATTAAGTCGGTGGTGAGGAGGAAGGTTTATATGAGAGAATAGGATGCATTTACAATTCTTTGTAATAATTGCGATACTTTCTACAGTGCATCTGTTGACGAGAAGAGTCTTGAGACATGAATAATCTCTTTAGTTTTCTGAGGAAGTAGAGGCATTGATGTACATTCTTGGCTATAGCGTCAATGTAGTTGGGCCAAGATACATTTTTGGTGATATTTATGCCCAGCTTTCAACCATCTCCAATCGAACAACATTGAAACTGACTGGGGCTTGTACCTACTGTAACTCAGTTTCCTGAAGCTGATGACTAGTTCCTTTGTCTTGCTCACATCATTGAGGGAGAGATTGTTGTCTTGACACCATGTTTCTAAGCCCTGTATCTCCTTCCTGTACCCCATCTCATAATTGTTTGAGATTTGGTGCACCATGTTGGTGTTATCTGCAAATGGAGTTAGTACAGAATTTGGCCGCACAGTGGTGACTGTATAGGGAATGTAGTAAGAGGCTCAGTCTACATGTGAGTGAAATGGAGGATGTTTGTTGCCTACTTTAATAATTGTGCTCTGTGGCTCAGGAAGTTGAAGATCCAATTGAGGAGGAGGTACTGAGTCTGTGGTCCAGGAGTTTGGAGATGAGTTTGATCCGGATTATGATGTTGAAGGCAGAACTATAGACAATAAATAAGAGTCGAACATTGGTGACCTTGTTATCCACGTTTATCAAGGATGAGGGCAGGTCCAAGTAGATGGCACCTGCTGTTGTGGCAGATAGTAAATTGCAGCAGATTAAGGATATGTGGGAGGCTGGAGTTAACGTGCACCATCACTCTCCTCTCAAAGCTCTTCATGATGCTGGAGGTTAGAACCACTGAACAGTTCACTTTACTTTATTGACGCGCCTTACTGAGGTAGTGAAAAGCTTTTGTTGTTGCATGCTAACCAACCTTCTTCTTTTGTGTGGCGTGCACAGCCTAAAGTTGATTACATTAGTCGAAACAGGGCGGACCACGTGAAGGTTGCAATCTTCCACCCCGCTAACCAACCAACCAATAGTCATTTGGTACGTTACCTTCCCTATGTTTGGCAATATGATTATAGGAGTGTTCTTAAAGCAGAGGGGAATCTCAGGATGGAGTAGGCAGAGGTTAAAGATGTCCACAAATACTTCTGCTTGCTGGTCCACATAGATTCTGAGGACATGACCTGGTACTTTCATCAGAGCCAGTTGCATGGGTTCAATCTCAGGAAAGTTGACCTGACATTTGCAAAAATGATGGTGGGCACAGGTGCACCTGAGATTGTCAGGACAGATGACATCACTCCACCGACCTTCTGTTTAACATGTGCATACAACGCATTGAGATATTTGGGGAAAGATGGATTGTTGCTAAGGATACTGCCCAACTTCTCATTGTAGCCCATTTTAGCAAGCAAGCCTGCCACAATAAATGGGTGTCCATGTGGTTATCCTGGAACTCTTGCTTGTTCCAGAATTTGTAGAACATATAATGATTTATTGTAAAGCTCAGGACTATTTGACTTGAATGCTGCAGGCTTGGAATTCAACGAGTTGAATTAACTCATGATTCATCCATGGTTTCCAGTTGATGAACGCTCATATGGGAGGAAAGAACATACGTGGATGACTGGAAGGTCATGTCAAAGATGCAGAATTAGGCCCATCCGGTCTACGCCATTCAATCATGGCTATTCTATCTCTCCCTCTTAACCGCAATCTCCTGCCTTCTCCCCATAACCCCTGACACCCATACAAATCAAGAATATATCTATATCTGCCTTAAAAATATAAATTGACTTGGCCTCCACAGCCTTCTGTGCAAAGAATTCCACAGATTCACCACCCACCGATTAAATACATTTCTCTTCATTTCCTTCCTAAAGGAATATCTTTTAATTCTGAGTCTATGACCTCTAGTCCTCGACTCTCCCACTTGTGGAAACATCCTCTCCACATTCAAGAAGGGCTAACTTGGGCCACAAAATGGCCATGGCAAGTCAGATTAAAGAAAATCTGAAGGCTTTTTACACCTAAACAGCCTTCAAAACAGCATAACCAGCGAGAAGCTCATGAATAGGACTGCTCATGAATAAAAGAGGAAATTTGTGCTTAGAGTTAATGTATGTCGACGAGCTGCTAAACAAGTACTTTGCATCAACACCAAAGCAGTCACGAAAAACATCTCACCTGTTTCCAAATCCAAGATGTAGCCATGGGCATGCGCATGGGCCCCAGCTATGCCTGCCTCCTTGTAGGGACGTCGAACAATCCTTGTTCGGGGCGTACCGTGGCCCTATCCCCAAACTCTACCGCTGCTACATTGATTGGTACTGCATTGGTGCTACCTCCTGCACCCATTCAGAACTCACTGACTTCATCCATTCCACCACTAACTTCCATCCGGCACTCAAATGCACCTGGACCATTTCCGACATCTCCCTACCATCGCAAAAAACAGACTACTGACTAACATCTACTATAAACCCACTGACTCCCATGGCTATCTGGACTACACTTCTTCCCACCCTGCTTCCTGTAAGTACTTATGCCCTACTCCCAATTCCGCCATCTACGCTGCATCTGCACCAAGGATGAGGTGTTCCAAACCATGTTGAGGGCATCGGAGATGTCCTCATTCTTTAGGGAATGGGGGTTCCCTTCTTCAACTATAGATGAGGCTCTTGCCAGGTTCTCTTCTATACCCCGTAACTCTGCTCTCACTCCCCATCCCCACCCCCCCAATCGTAACAAGGGCAGAGTCCCCCTTGTCCTCAACTTCAACCCTTCACATACAACAGATAATCCTCCGCCATGTTCGCCACCTCCAACGGGATCCCACCACTGGCCACATCTTTCCATCTCCTCCCCTTTCGGCTTTTCGCAGAGACCACTCCCTCCGTAACACCCTAGTCAATTCGCCTCTTCCCACCCAAACCACCCCCTCCTCTGGAGCTTTCCTTTGCAACCGCAGGAAATACTACACTTTTCGCTCTACCTCCCGCTTGACTCCACCCAAGGACCTAAACAGTCATTCCAGGTGCAGCAGAGGTTCACTTGCACTCCCCCCCACCCTCATCTAGTGCATCCGCTGCTCTAGGTGTCAGCTGTTCTACATTGTTGAGACCAAGCGTAGGCTTGGTGATCGCTTCGCCCAACACCTCCGCTCAGTTCGCAATAACCAACCTGATCTCCTGGTGACTCAGCACTTCAACTCCCCCCTCCCATTCTGAATCCGATCTTTCTGTCCTGGGCTTCCTCCATGGCCAGAGTGAGTCCGACAGTAAATTGGAGGAGCATCTCCTCATATTTTGCTTGGGTAGTTTACACCCCAGCGGTATGAACATTGGACTCCAATTTCAGGTAGTCCTTGCCTTCTCCCTCTTTCACCTTCACTTGCCAGCTCTCCCACAGCCCACTGTCTCTGCCTCTTCCTTTCTTCTTCCCGCACCCCCACATCAGTGTGATGAAGGGTCTCGGCCCGAAACGCCACCTATACTATCACTCCATATATGCCTCACTCGCTGAGTTGCTCCAGCATTTTTATTTACCTTCACCTGTTTCCTCAAATCAGTACTCTACAACTTTCTTTGCTGGATCCTCTGCATCAGCTTCTGCTTGTGAACAGCGAGTAGCAGCACCACCTTGCAATCAGGGGATGGAGTAGTAAACATATTTGATATTTGTATTGCAGTTTCGGCCTCTAGTGGTACAAGAAACATGCTGATAGTATTGGAATGGGGACCAATGGACTAGATTGGAGGTTATCTACATTGTTATTGGCTAAGGAACAGGTGGAGGAAGGGGATGTGTTGGATAGAACTGCAGATGCTAGTTTACACCGAAAATAAGACACAAACTGCTGGAATAACTCAGCAGGACAGGCAGCATCTCTGGAAAGAAGGAATGGGTAACATTTCGGGTCAAGACCGTTCTTCTGACTGAGAGTCAGGAGAGAGGAAGACATGGAGGTAAGAAAGTGTACGGTGTTAAAATGAGACATCAAAAGACATCATCGTGTTCCACACCAGGTCATCGCAAATGTCCTCGTTCTTCAGAGAACGGGGTTTCCCCTCCCCCACTATAGATGAGGCTCGCATCAGGGTCTCCTCCATACCCCGCAACACTGCCCTCTCTCCCCATTCCCCCACTCACAACAAGGGCCGAGTCCCCCTGGTCCTCACCTTTCACCCCACCAGCCAGCGCATACAACAGATAGTCCTCCGCCAGTTTCGTCACCTCCAACGTGACCCCTCCACTCGCCACATCTTCCCATCTCCCCCCCGTCTGCCTTCCGCAAAGACCGCTCCCTCCGCAACTCCCTCGTCAATTCTTCCCTTCCCTCCCGCTCCACTCCTTCCCCGGGCACTTTCCCTTGCAACCGCAAGAGATGCCACACTTGTCCCTTCACCTCCCACATCCAATCCTTTCAGGGACCCAAGCAGTCATTCCAAGTCCGACAGAGGTTCACCTGCACCTCCTCCAACCTCATCTACTGCATCCGTTGCTCCAGATGCCAGCTGATCTACATCGGTGAGACCAAGTGGAGGCTGGGCGATCGTTTCGCCGAACACCTCCGCTCGGTCCGCAATAACCAACCCGACCTCCCGGTGGCTCAGCACTTCAACTCCCCCTCCCACTCCGTATCCGACCTCTCGGTCCTGGGCCTCCTCCACGGCCAGAGTGATCAACACCGCAAGTTGGAGGAACAGCACCTCATATTCCGCTTGGGGAGTCTGCATCCTCTGGGCTTAAACATTGAATTTTCTCAATTCTGTTAACCCAGACTGCCTCCCCCCCACCTCTCCCTCAGCCCTCTGGCCTGACATTCCTTCTCCATCCCCCCCCCCCCCCCCCAGTCGCACTAGCTTTTCATTTTCACACCACAAACAGCTTACAATGGCCTGCTTCCTTTATCACCAATACTTTTTTGCATATCTTTCACTCATTGTTCCTTATCTCTCCACATCACTGTTTATATCTCTTGTTTCCCTGATCCCTGACCAGTCTGAAGAAGGGTCTCGACCCGGAACGTCGCCTATCTCCTTCGCTCCTTAGATGCTGCTGCACCCGCTGAGTTTCTCCAGCTTTTTGTGTAACCCTCGATTCTCCAGCATCTGCAGTTCCTTCTTTAACACATCAAAGAGATCTCCTGGTTGCTAAGTACTTTAATTCCCCTTTCCATTCCCATACTGACCTTTCTGTCCTGGGCTTCCCCCACTGTCACAGTGAGGCCCAGCACAAATTGGAGGAACTGCACCTCATATTTTGCTTGGGTAGATTACACCCTAGCGGTACATATTGACTTATCTAACTCAAATAGAGTGTGGAAGAGATCAGGATCTCATTCTGCTGTCTTTGAATGATGAAGATTTCAAGAGGATTTGGGGAATTCCAAAGTTGAGAGAATGGGGAGACAATTACAGAAATTACATTTTTCTGTGCTCATCTGATGTGTACATGTTCTCGAAGTACAAGTCTGAGGCACACTGAAATAAGACGGCATAATTTGACTGTCTTTATGCATATTTGCTTTATTGTTTCACTGAAGATTCAGCCAGTGCAGGTTCTGTGAGAGTCCTTTAATTGTACATCTACACAAAGACTGCTTTTCTCAGAATGTTTTCACCTATTTATACTGCATGCCTGAAGGTCATATCTTAGCAAAAATACAGGATTTAGTTCTGATACAGGAAGAACATTGCAAATTTTTATTATGAAGATACAGTATCAGATTTCATTCGCTGTTTAATACAATTCAGTGTGATGTGACACAAAGCTTGTGGGTTTTAGTTAACTGTCACCAGGTAACAAGGTTTAATTTCCCATCTCTATAACCAGAACATCTAAACTCTATTTATCTCTAAGGTCCCTTTTGCTGCAATTCTTCATTGGGTAATCTGTGATCTTCTGCCTGGTTTTGTATTCTCCTTTCTTGTTGTGTGGGTCCACAACACAACTATCGGTGCTGATTGGACAGGAAATCAGAAGTTAAATGGCAAGGAGTTCGTAGCATTCATAATCCACTCAGACATGCAGAATCTCCTAATGTGCCACCACGCCATTTTTTATCACTGTTTCTTCTCTCCCAAATAATATTCTGGTCTTTGTTAATTGACTGAATGATTCTTGGCTGCACCCACAATTTTCAATCATTCTTAATAAAAAAGCAAATGATTATAGTCCAGAAAGGAAACAGGGCGTTTGACCCACTGAATCCACACCTATCATCAACCACTCATTTACACTGACCCTAAATTAATCCCACATTCTCATCATCTCCACCCTCCCCCCCCCCCCCCATATTCCAACCCTCACCAACACACTCGAGACAATTTAGTCAATTAATTTACCACCTCCCATGTCTTTGGGATGCAGGGGGATACCAGACCACCTAGAGGAAACCCATGCAATCACAGGGAGAACCATCAATTTCTATACTGAGGTATGTTATGGTATGGTAGTTTATTTGTCACATGTACCGAGGTACAGTGAAATTCATTTTTGTATACAGTACAAGTATCACTATACATAAGCACAGATACATTATAGATAAGCATCACAGATAGTTAAAATGTGTAGCAGTAGTACGCTGAGACAGTAGTATACAGTGTCGCCAGTTTGGTGACATTTGCAAGTCCCAGTTGGCGCAAGTGCAGGGATCTTGATCTGACCATGAACGTCTGTTGTCCTGGCGGCATTGCAGGGTCGGCCTGGCCAAGCGTAACTGTGGTGTCCTCCACCACTGCTGCCGGCCGCATGTGGTCCACGTGCTCGGCCTCTTGACGTAGTGCCCAGTCCAGCCGAGCCCCAGGATGCTGCAGGGCCCCCAACCGTCAAGGCCGCGCACTCCCTCCCACAGCCGGTCAGCTTACAGACCGTGGGTTCCCGTGGGTCCTCAATCCGAGGTGGGCGAGCCGGGCCTTCCGGGCGGGTTCCGGTTTCCAACGAGGGTCGCAGTTCCACCATCCGCGGCATGAGTCCTCAGTCTCCAGGGGATGAGGTGGACCATCCGGGCAGGTCCCTGGTCTACGGCTCCCTGGAATTCTCCCACCGCCACGCAGCTCCCTGGGATACTACGCGACAGCACCCAAGGTCAGGATTGAACCAGGGTCTCTGGCATTTATGAGGCAGCAGCTCAACTAGCAGCACCCTTGTGATAAAACTATTCTAATGGTTATACTCTGGGGATGCAGTCCCATAAATTAATCTTTAATTGTTGGAGACTCCAGAACAATCCTGGAGAGTTGACAACCCAATCGCAACTACTATTTATGTATTGTAGTTTGTACAAAAAATATCTCATGATGTATTAAGGCATCAATGCCTGGGACTGTATAGGAGAGTTTGATAATTTCACATATTTTAATATTAAGATCTCAGAAGAGAAAATTAATTTTAATTACTCCAATTCCTGCCATGACTATTCCTCTCTCAATAGCCAAGTGAAAATAAGAAATCACCCAAAGTGTGAAATGGGTATAAATTCTTGCTACTTTGGGTACCCAAATAATTCAGCACGCACTGGTAACAAGAAAGGAATGTAAGGAGATTGCTTGGAGGTCATCATCAACTAATTCAAGGCTTATTAATACATGTGAATAGCAGAATGTGATGCTGGAGCAAAACTGTACATGTTAAATGGATTTCATTCTACCTTATTCAGCAGTCAATTTTGTTCATGTATCATCTAAGACTCAGAATTAAGTACTTTCACCTTTGAATTAGAAGGTTGAAACTTTATGTCACACCTCAGTGACTTCAGCATATCCAAATCAATACTGCCACCATTACTTAAAGATTCTGCTTTGCTGGGGATTATACGTTTTGGATATCATGTTAATCTGCTCTCTCATATGGATATAAAGTACCCCAGGCACTCTTTTGTAGCTCTGGCCAATATTTACCCATCAATCAACACCATTGACAATGGAGATAGACACAAAATGCTGGAGTAACTCGGCAGGACAGGCGGTATCTCTGGAAAGAAGGAATGGGCGACATTTCGGGTCATCCATACTACCTGAGTTACTCCAGCATTTTGTGTCTATCTTCGGTGTAAACCAGCATCGCAGTTCCTTCATACACCATTGACAACGAACTTTCAGATAATTAACATATTGGTTACTGTGGAAGCTTGCTGTTTGAAAATTGTTTCAATATGACAGAATTAAAAAAATACTTTATAGGCCAAAGAAACTTTAAGACGTTCTGAGATTGTGAAATGCACAAAAGAAATGCCAATATCACTTTCAACTAGCAACTATTGTTAGTAAGAACAAGTTGGAGATTCTGTTTCTGAATCGTGTGGATCGGTATTTAACAGCGTCATCATGCTCGTCTTGGACTCTGCTAAGTTGGTTTACATGATTGTCATGTCGAGATAGTAAATTTCCTTAAGGTTTTCAGTCATTATTTTCCATTCCTGTTCTATTTGTTGCCCATTTAGATGCAGCAGGAATTACAATAAAGAAAATAGGAGCAGGAAACCTTGTTGATTTTTATGTTTGTTATCTGGGGAATTCTTGTGTTGTAATATATTTCCAGGGAAGTACAGTGCAGTGCACATTGCACTGAGAATCATTTGTTTTGATTCAGGCCAAATAAGCTCTTTGGCCTTTATATTAATGCATGTGCAAACAGCAAACAGGGTCTGTCAAAAAGCAGTTTTGACAAATCCACTGCTTTAACAGTAAAGGCCTCTGGTCTAGGGGACATGCAAAACCATTATGTAAAGGTGTGCAGATGTAGTTTTGGACTCCTCCATCCAATCTGCCACCTAGAGCTAGCAGCTTTAACTCAGTGTTCAGAAAACCATTACATATGGCCAGCTGTAGTTTAGTTCTCATGATTATGTCTGAGCGACACTGCACATATGCAGAGCTGATTATATAATTGCTGCTGAGGAGCACCGTTTCTCTATGCTCTTTGCAACCAAGGCCAGGCAGATCCAGTATGTCTTGCTCTAATTAATCCGTCTTGAACCACTGCATTGCAGTGATACAACCAAATTACTTGCAGTCCCACTGAGATAAGCAAACACTAGATTTATATTTGGGTAATGAGAGCAGATTTCTTTCTCCAAAGAGCACAAGCGAATTAGGTTTAGATTCTATTCCAAGACCAGCTTTCTTCTTTATCTGTAAGACTCAAATTTGCAGATTGTTAATGTGACCGTTGATCTTTATGTTCTCTTGATTATTCATTCAAGTACTTGATTTCTCGTCCAATAACAGGAAAATTGCATTTCTATATTGTAGTTTGAATGCATCGGTGTATTAATGATTATAAACATATATTTTTTAATGTTTAACTTAAGAATCTTGGGACCAAAACTAGCGAGCATAGGAAATAAGAATTCTCATCCCATAAGGTCATTAAGGATTGGAATGTCCTTTTGGTCCTCTGGTTCATCTAGCTAGAAAAGGCCAAATGTCAAAGACGCCATGACAACAGAGATAATTATCTAAGAGCAGACAAAACTGGAACCCATTCAGCCATTCATCAATTTCACAACTGATCTACTTCATTATCATTTCCTGCACAATCCTCATATCCCTTGATTTATTTTGTATTAAAACAATATATTAATCAATATTTTTGAATGCACAATTTCTGGGTCTCTATAGCTTTCGGAGGCACAGATTTTCAAAGATTTATCGCCCTAGAATGAAGACATTTCTCCTTGTCCTTCCCTTCTCATGGCCAACACTTGTTCAGAGACTGTGACTTCTGATTCTCGACTCCTCGGCCAGCATCCATTCTATCACAGCCTCTTTACTTGAGATAAATATATTTATTCCTACTCTTGCACTGCGGCAGTAACCACTTTTTAATCCACATTGGTGTATTACACCCAACTCCATGTGCTCTATCCTGATTGACCAACCATTATTGTTATTTGAACAAATATCTTATTTGGCTCAGTGTACATTTTTGTCTAACTTTGACTGACGCAAGTGTAATATAAATTTTACTTAAGTTCCATATCACGCAGTCAGGGACATTAGTCGAGCTTGAGTTGACTTTACAACCCAGGTGGCTTGCTTGCAGTACAGCTATTCCAGATTAGCAAGGTAGGAATTCTCACTGGGTTGCTATCAATATCAGTATCAATTTACCCCCTTTGTCAAGCAACTTTTGAGACATACAAAATAATTAAGCACACAAACTATTTTTCTATTCACCTAATCTTGACAGCAAGGAATCTGTAATTTATATTTTAAACAAGAGGAGCTTAATGATATATATATATATATATATATATATTATATCTCTCTCTCTCTCTCTCTCTCCCTCTCTCTCTCTATATATATATATATATATATATATAGAGAGAGAGAGAGAGAGAGAGAGAGAGGGGGATAGATATAACACACACACACACACACATTAAAACAAACAGTAATAGTGCAAAAAGACAAAACCAATGACCCCAAATGTATGGTAGACAAAAATGCTGAAGTAACTCAGCGGGTGAGGCAACATCTGCAGAGCGAAGAAAATAGGCAACGCTTCGGGTCGAAACCCTGCTTCAGACTTATGTGACGGTGTGTGTGTGTGTGTGTATGTGTGTGTGTGTGTGTGTGTGTGGGGGGGGGGGGGGGGGGGGGGGGTATGTAGTTGCGAGCCTATTTGGAGATTGTACTGTTTAATAGGATGATGGCTGTAGGGAGGAAGCTGTTCGTGAATGGTACAGTTGTCAGGCTGCGGTGCCTCCTTCCTGGTGGCAGTGGCAGTGGCAGTGGCGAGATGAGCGTGTGGCCAGGGTGGTGTGTGGGTCACAACCATCAGTTGATGATGCTGGCTGCCTTTTTGAGGCAGCGACTCCGGTAAATCCCTTGCTTCGATGGTGGGGAGGTGATGGTTTTCATCCAGAAGCTGGCTTTGTAGATTGGTGGGGGGGATGGAGACGGGCTAGTATCTTTGCTCGGCAAGTTTGATGCCTACCTGCGGCGCCAACAGACGGAGACGGAGTGGAGACGGAGCAGCAACGACTGGAAGACAAGGGGATGGCCGAGCGCCTTGGAAGGTGAACACCGTCACTTCCGGTCCCGCTCTCCACCCAAACATGACCGTCGAGCGCCTTCCTCTGACGTCGTCGGAGTGGCACGGAGCTGAGCCACTGAGCTGCGGGGCTGGCAGCCGGACAGCCAATGGGGCGTCGTGGAGTGGGCGGGACAGAGCAGCAGGGTAGGTTGCGCTCGGCGGGCGGGCGGAAGTAGTTCTCCCCCCCCCCCCCCCTCGTCTATCGCGCTCCATGATGGCCGACGTGGGGCTGTTGATGCAGGATGGCCTCTTACACCCAGGCCAGGCGCAGAATGACGGAGCCGGCGAACAGCCCAAACCCAACAGCGATTCCTCCAACCAGGCCCGGTACGTGGATATGAATAGGCTTGGGATCTTGAGGTATAAATAACGCCATCGGTTACAAACCTATCCCTCCCCCCCCCCCTCCCTCCCTTTCCCCGAGAGAGAGCGAGCGAGTGAGCGATCCGGCCGGGCCGGGCCTCGGGCCGACACCTGCACACTAACCGCACAGGAGTGGGAGACCAGGCGCACCCCAACCCCGGCAGGAGGCACGGCTCACCTCTGGTCACCCTCTGATCTCCTCCTGAAAGGAAACGGACCACGGGGGAACTCTACTAACTTTGTAACGAGGGCCTGACGAGTAACTTCACACGAGTAGAGTCCGAGGCATGCTACTGCCACGGTTAATTAATCACACCGCACTTCTCAAACTCGTATTTAGGGTCAATTAATTCACATGGATTTCATCTTGTGTCGTTCTTTGTTGCTTTAAGCTGCTTTTCTTCTCATTTTCTTTCTAAAAACATGGATCCTGATACACAACCTTCTTGAAACCTGCCCATCTACCAGTTACGCACGGCTATTTGATTCGAACACGACATATCTGTTCTTATTCCTGTCTTTCGGTATATTTTGATCTCACTATTGGGTGCATTTCCAACAATAGTTGCAGTATTGATGTGGGTATGTGGCCATGAGGATAAAAACCCGTTAGAGATATTACTGAAGAGATGGCCATTATTATAATTAGTTACATTTTATTTGATGTTACAGAATGGCGAATGTCCTGTGGTGGCATTTGGATAATGATAAAGTGGAGATCCTTGTTTTTTATTTGTACAAGCTCATTAAGTTGTCTGGATGAGTAATAGAAATACACATTGTAAGCAAGATGGTGTTAATTTTGTACATCTCTCGATGTTGATTCAAGTTACCAAGAAGCAAGGTTACACAATAACATTAGAGTTTCGGTAAAACATTGTGTTCATAAAAAAATTCATTGGGACAATGAACACATTTTCATTGTCATTTTGGTTGGAAAAATATTTGAGCTCTTTGGGCGAGGGATGATTTAAAAAAAAAAAAAAAAAAAATACTGTTTGGCAATTCCTAGTTCACCTGCTCCCTTCCATCATATTTAGTAAAAAATCTTGGTAAGGAGTTGAAGTGCTGCAACTTCAAAGATGAAAAGGTGAAGAAACAGTTTGAGTAAATGAGTAAATCTATAGGTGATATAGCAGGAAAATCTTTCTTGGTGAAAGAAGTTTGGAAATATTTTGCATCAAATGATTGGGTTATCTGAATTTGTTTGTGTATCCATTTAATGAGTGCGGAACATGCAATTGCCTCGGTTAATTAATCACAGAGCACGTCTTCAACTCTTAATTTTAAAAAAACGTTTAGGGTCAATTCTTTCACACAGATTCCATCTCTTGTCTTGCTTTAAGCTGCTTTTCTTCTAAATTTCTTTCTAAAAGCATGTATTCTGATTTATAACCTTCTTGGAGCCTGCCTATCGACCAATGATGCTATACAGAATTCGAAAAACACACATGAAAAATTACTTGGTTGTTTGTTTTAATTATAATTTTATGGTAAAGTCCAGTTAATTCCCACTGTTTTATTTCATAGGGTGTCATGCAGTCTCTCATATTATCTGTGATAATAACGTATCGGTTGAAGAACATCTGCCTTACAATGAGCAATGCATCGAGTTACGAAGCAACGTTTAGAGGGAAGAAGCATCCATTGAACAGGACTGAGCTTGACCAGTGCGGATGGATATTTCAAATGATTTGAGATATGAGGAAATAGTGAAGCAAACCGTGTCAATGAATAATGTACTCCAGCTAGGATATTTTTAGATAATTGACATTTCTTTGTGGATATCTCAAAATCTGCCTTCAATATATCCAATGAAAATAGCCATAGAGATTAGCAATTATTTTCCTTTATGTTCCAGTGAGATTCTTTCAGATCTGTTCGTAAGGCTCTTAAGACTTGAGATATGATTTGATCATAGCACTGGAGAAAGAAACGATAGTGACAGACTGAATATGCTTCCAGACAACAGGGCTTGGGCTGCGCTGTTTCTAGAACAGGATTAAACTTATGAGGCCACATGAATTTACGTTTTTTTAATGGAGACATTACTGACTATGTTCAGCCAGGACAAATAAGAACTGTGGCTGTTATCTTGGTTTACATGTTAACTAGTCTAGATACAGAGAGTCAAATTCCATCCTTTCAGGACTTGAGTGAACTCAATATGATTTACCTATAATCTTGCAGTTCAAAGTTGGATTTTAGCTAATTGCATTTAGTTAGTTGAATTTAAATTCAAAGTTGCTGCAGTGGGCTTTCAACACACATCACTGGATTAATATTCAAGCCTTCTGTGAGCATGTCCTGTAGTAAACCTCTGTGCCACCATCAACTCACCTTGATGTCAGTAGTAGACACAAAATGCTGGATGGGTCAGGCAGCATCTCTGGAGAGAAGGAATGGGTGACGTTTCAGGTCGAGACCCTTCCTCAGACTTGATGTCAGTGGGACTGATTTATATTTGAAGTAGCGGCTGTGATCTGTAGATCTTTTAACTTTATAATGTGTTCTGTCCCCTTCAGAACTTGATATGATAAAAGCCAAAGCGTTTATGCAGCACTAAGTGAGTGCCGCATTGGTGGGAGTCGTTGGCTTTCATGGGAACACCGATTCCATTGGTGTTTCTGGGATCTTTTAGTTGGAAAATTGGCTGTCATGTTTCCTAGTTGGGATAATGACGTCAAGTTGGGAAAAGGGGAAGTACAACGGGATCTGGGTGTCCTTGTTCATCAGTCTATGAAAGTAAGCATGCAGGTACAGCAGGCAGTGAAGAAAGCGAATGGCATGTTGGCCTTTATAACACGATGAATCGAATATAGGGGCAAAGAGGTCCTTCTGCAGTTGTACAAAGCCCTAGTGAGACCACATCTGGAGTATTGTGTGCAGTTTTGGTCCCCTAATTTGAGGAAGGACATTCTTGCTATTGAGGGAGTGCAGTGTGGGTTTACAAGGTTAATTCCCGGGATAGTGGGACTGTCATACGCTGAGAGAATGGAGCAGCTGGGCTTGTACACTCTGCATTTTAGAAGGATGAGAGGGGATCTCATTGAAACATATAAGATTGTTAAGGGGTTGGACGCTCTAGTGGCAGGAAACCGGTTCCCGATATTGGGAGAGTCCAGAACCAGGCGCCACAGTTTAAGAATAAGGAGTAAGCCATTTGGAACGGAGATGAGGAAACACTTTTTCTCACAGAGAGTGGTGAATCTGGGGAATTCTCTACCTCAAGGTGTAGGCAGGTTCTCTGGATGCTTTCAAGAGAGAGCTAGATAGGACTCTTAGAAATAGTATGGGGAGAAGGCAGGAACGGGGTACTGTTTGGGGATGATCAGCCATGATCACATTGAATGGCGGTGCTGGCTCGAAGGGCTAAATGGCCTACTCCTGCACCTATTGTCTATTGACAATGCTTGTAAAGGCACTATTTGGTTGTAAAATGTTCTTGGACATGTTTATGTCTAATAAATGCAGGTTCTTTATCCAGCAACCAGATTAATATTCCTTTGCAGTACCGAGAAAGTCATATCATAATAGCAGTTTTCCAGAGGAAAGTTTTAAACAATGCATCTCAAATAAGTTTGAAAGATCTATTTTGAAAAAGAGAGTTTATTCCGAAAATCAAGTTCGATAATTATAACCCCATTAACATTACTAAAATTGATTATCAAATCATTATCACATTGTTATTTGTGGAACCTTACCATAATTTGCCATATGTTGCCAGAATTGTGAGATTGGTTCCAGTAATTTTTACTTTACCCGTCAGTGGCAGTGCGTAATATAATTGTGCAGAGCACTCTATCCTGCCAGTTCATATGAAGTGAGTACTAAAGCAAAACTGTTAAATTGGAAATTACAATGGAATACCTGTGACTGCATGGATTACAGTTGTCTTTGTCTTGGGACAGTTAGAAGAGAAGGCTGTAAAATATTCGACACTGAAAACAATATTTCCGTTGACTAACATTATGCATGGAAGTTGTTACACACTTTTTTGTTCAGACAGTTAGTTTTGATTTATGAAACGATTGGTTGGGCGTTTGTGCTCTTTGCCCACAGAAGAGAGGCGCATCACGGGAAATAGAATTCCCGTAATAATCACCAGAAGGCATTAGATCCATGACTGTCAATCCTAGATAATTGACATGGGCTAGTTGGTTTTCAAGCCTGGGAATTTTAAATGTTGCCATCTGAAGCACCTACATTAAACTAAGAACTAACCTGCTGTCTCCATTAACATGCTGAGCAGTAAGAGCAGTGATGCTGCTGGCCTGAAATATGTCTCATGGTGGTTGTTCAATTTAAGCCAATTAAACATCGCTTTTGTTTCAGTCCTTTGCTGACCACTGTGGCCACAGTGGGTTTCATCCGAGCCAGGCGCAGTCAGATGGAATTGTTGAAGAGTAATGGCTTGATTCTCTTTCGGATGGCAATAAATCTTCAGTGGCAAGTCATGTAATCTTGGCTATGGCAGCAGCACCTTTGACCTCGGGTGATTTTTGTATGGGGGTCAGACTTTTTGCTGTTCTCGATCACCACCCAGTGACCTCTGGAGATATTGTCCAAGGTCAGAATCATGATCATGTGCTGAATAACAAAACACAGTGGCTTATCGAACACTTTTGACATCAAAATAATAATTCATCTGAAGTTCAAAGGTTACACGCTCTTTACAAGTTTTAATTTGCTGGGTCTTTTCTCAAAAGACACCTTGTGTGTTGATTGGCTTGAAACACAGCAGAATCAATAGCTTGAGGTTAGGGTGCAGGATGAGCAAGCAAAGACCTTGAGTTCAAATGGCAGGCCTCAAAGTTGAATTCGATGACATGGAACTTTTGAAAGGATGATTGGTACTTGACTGTCACTCAGCTGGTTCAGTACTATCTTTAAGACAAATTACACAATAGATTTTACCTTGTCTGCCCTTCACACACTAATTTCAAACTAACCAAAAACAAAGGAAATAATAACTTTTTTGGTAATATTCAAGGTCAGAATGCATCTGTGCAGAGAGAAGCAGAATAGTTAAACCTTGATGTCATTGAATTGAATGACATTTGATCGGTGGTGCTGCCGTATACCCATCAAAGACATCCGGAAATAAATTAAAAGTAAAATCCACTTAAAATAAATTGGTCTGATTCTGAGATGATTCGGTACCTGTTGGACATTTTTGGTCCGCCAATGACTTTCCGGCACCCTTGGTTCCAGACCTTTGCTATATTATCCGTTTTGCCAGATCAACCAAGGTCATTGCCTTGTGGGGGGGGGGGGGGGGGGGTGGAGAGAGATACAGGCCCACAAGGTTGGACTCAGAAGTTGGCCATGGGAACACAGAGGCCTTTCCACATGGGGCAGATTCAACTCTTAGATTAGCCGCGGAAGTCTCAATGGGGTCCGGATTGGCCGCCACACCCGGCCTGAGAGACACATTTTTTGGGGAACTTCTGGTAGGGTGGGGGTGGATTTCAAGTGCGCTCTTGTATTCTGTCCGGATTAAAATAAGTGCCTGACCACCAGTTGCCGGAAAATCGGTGGTGGGCCTGTATTGTCTTTTATTGTTTCAGCAAAACCAAATCCACTTTGCTGAAAATTATTTTTAATAATGCTATACTAACTTGAAAATGTTTCTCTGCATGTGTATTGAAACTTTGTGTCAATTAGCTGCAGAGCAAAAATTGTTGAAGAGAAACAAATTTTTAAGTGAAAATTTGCATGCAGACTTAAATGTACAGCCAAAGGGCAAGAGATTCCTCAAATTGATTAGCCTTCATATTAGTTTGCGGGATCTTTAGTGTGGGTACTGTGATGGAAATTGGGTTATCCCTGGTAACCACTTCTGATTGCTATTCAGGAGCTCCACTGGGAAAATTGAAATAGTGTGCATCCAAGCAGAGTTTTGATCTGATCATGATCTCTCCTGGTCAAATATTTTGACCGATATGTAGTTGGAGCACAGATAGGCACAAAGTGCTGGAGTAACTCAGCGGGTCAGGCAGCACCTCTGGAGAGAAAGGATGGGTGACGTTCTGGATCTGGACACTTCTTCAGACTAAAAGTAGGGGGTGAGGGGGAAGAGCTGGAGGCAAGAAAAGAGCAGGACAAATCGGGGCTAGCAACAAATGACCAAGCTTCAATTGCTGGCCCTTATTTGTATTCATCTTTTGTCGCCTCCAGCTCTCTTCCCACCCACTACTTTCAGTCTGCAGAAGGGTCCCAACCCAAAAAGTCACCTATTCCTTTTCTGCAGAGATGCTGCCTGACCTGCTGAGTTGCTCTAACACTATGTGTATATCTTTGGTATAAACCCGCATCTGCAGTTCCTTGTTTCTACGTAGTTGGAGCAGTAATTCTTGCTAGACAGAGCCTAATTATGAATATGTCATCTTGAGGCTGAGTGGATGTATGTGCCGAAAGGATTTTATACACTCAAGAATTGTTGATGTTCGCTACATAGTTCAAGATTCCAGTTTTGATCAATTCTACTCGGTTAGTTATGAGAGAGATGTTACTGCTGGCTTTCACGTAAAATATCAAAGATGTTATTATCCATGATCTGTCCATTGGATGATGTGATCATTGGATAAAAAAACAGATCAGAGGACAATTATCACAACTGAGACATAGAAATGACTAACAGCCATTTAATATCAAGCTATTAGAGGTTGGCCGATGAGTACGGAAGAGATGCGGAGAAAAGAACAAATGATAAGAAAATGTCAGTAATAAATAGTTAATTTAAAGACTAACACTGGTTGTCGTACATCTATTCATATTTTGTCTCTTCTGATAGAATGGCACATCAGCAAGCGTTACGATTTCGTGGTCCTGCTCCTCCAACGAATGCAATGTTGCGGGGACCACCACCTCTTCACGTGCGTCCACCACCTCCGCCATTTGCCATGATGAGAGGGCCACCACCGCGTCCTCCGTTCGGACGGCCACCATTTGATCCAAATATGCCACCAATTCCACCTCCGCCAGGAGGAATGCCACCACCCATGGCTCCACCACATTTACAGGTAGGTACGAAAGGTAGGAATAATCAGAAGCATTTTCTTTTCTTTGTGTTCGGTGGCTCACTTATCTTTTCACTTTGTCATATTTTACTTGGACATTTGATCTTTCAAGTCGTGCTTAATCATTCCCCAAAAACGTTTTTGTTATTTAAGAACCTCTTTTAGCAAGCACCCCTAAAATATATTAAAACTTTACTGCTCTCCACTTTTTGAGAAACAATCCATTTGGTTTCTTCTGCCCTTGCCCCCTCATTCCTCCCTTCAGTGCAATTGAATCTTATTTTTATCTATTTTTTGTTGTTGTCATGAAAGGTAGTTGACCTGAGATGTGTTTTTTCAAAATGCTGCTCATCTGCCAAGTATACCCTGAATTTTTTGTTTTAGTTTCAGTCTTTCAGCTTATGTAATATTTTACTTTTAAAGTTTTAAAAAATATATATCTTCATGATGCCACAAGCCATTGAGTGACTTTTAGAATTATTCAAACAAATATGCCAATTAAAGGTTTCCAGAAAATTAAATGGAGTCAAATCATTTGCTTGCTCGGTTGCAGTTTAATGATAATGTGGCACTTTATAATGATCAGAGAGCTGTTCCTGTGCTGAGTTACCCGAGAGCAAAACTGATGATTTGTTCATTCATTTCTGCAAATAAGGAATATCATTTTATTTTCAAGATGAAACATGTTGCCTTTAATCTCCAGGCAATGTGAGCACGACTGACAATTGTGCAAGTTACTGTGCACAGAACTCAATGGAGATTGACTTTATTTAGCACAGGACATATATCTGGCTTTGTCCCATATTTCTTTATACCAGACAGGTAACATAAATCGACCATTGGAAGATATGACATGAATACTTGACATTTCAATGATATCAGCTCAACCACCAACCAGCCCTTAAATTCTCTTGGAAATTTCGTGACACCCTTCACATTGATTTAGTTCTTCTCCTCCCTTCCCCTCCTTATCCCCTCTCACATGTTCTTTTCCACCCCCCTGCCCCCATTTCCAGGTTCCTTTCCCCTCCTGAACCTTCAACTCCATTTACTCATCAGCCATGCCTCCCTACCCCAGATCCACCATTATCCTTCCCTTTCTCTCCCCCCCCCCCCCTTTTCTGTTTCCTTCTCCCCACCATTTCTCCCTCTAGTTCTATATATCACTCCCCACCTTGGTTTCTTATTAGATTCCACCATTTCCACTCATGTCATCTCCACTTATCTTCGGCTTCAGTTGCTAATTCCACCTTTCCCATCTCCACCTGACTTGCCTTCTCATCAACCCCTCCTTACCCAAGTACACTTATCACCAACTCCTAACGCACCCCTTGCCGTCACCACTTTCAATCAGTTTATTTTCCGTTCATCTGTCTCGACTGAAATGTCGCCTTTTCCTTTTCTCCAGAGATGCTGTCTGACCCGCTGAGTTACTCCAACTTTTTGTGGAGTAACCATATGACCAAGATATTGTAAACAAAGTAGTTTTCACAGTAAGAGTAAAGGAAGTTAATAAATCACAATGTCACTATTTGATAGTTCAATTATAACAATTTATAATGATACAGTTGCATGTGATTCAATAACAAATCAAAATTTTTGTAGAACTTGGAGAAAGCAATGGCCCATTGTGACAGTTGCTGAAATATCTTTTGAATAAGATTTGCAACACTTAAATGTTGGTCACCAAATATCAACGAGAGCTGAAATTATCTTGGGTAAACAATGTTTCCTCACACAAACTGAATAAACCAAGCAAGCTGTTACCTAAAACCTTGGTTATGGGGTTGTTATAACTTGAAGTGCAGCAGGTTCCTGAGTAAATCCAAAAAGGCACAAAAGACATTGAAGTTAAATTTCCTCATCTGCATTAGTGATTTGATAAGATCTTTCCCAGCTTGCAACCGCTCAACTTGTGTACATCCCATGCAGACGCGTATGCATGGGCTGCAGGCACATTGCGCCAAGTGAGAGCTCAGTTTGCAACGACATTTCTGCCTTGTGTACTTCAGCCTTTAGTGATATAGTGTGGAAGCGGGCCATCAGCCCACCGAGTCTGCGCTGACTAGTGATCACCCTGTACACTAGCATTATCCTGCACACTAGGGACAATTTACCATTTCCAGAGGCTAATTAACCTACAGACCTGTGGGAGGAAACTAGAGCATCTGGAGAAAACCGTTGTGGTTACAGGGAGAACATACAAACACCGCACAGACAGCACCCGTAGTTAGAATCAACCCTAGCTTTCTGGCACTATGAGGCAGCAACTGTGCCACCTATGGGATTCATGAACAGTTCTCGGGAGCACAACCCAGTCATAGCCTGCAGAGGACCAGTAACTGGTATTTTGCTACACAGGCGCATGCCAGGTAAAGGCATTTACAGTACTTAATTTTTTTTTGTACTTGGTTTATGATATAGTAAATGCCAACCAAAAGAGTGAGTAAATCACATTCAACTTAATAAATGGCCCAGCCCAAATGGTTTGCAGTGATGTCTTCCAGAGTTCACGCATATTGATACAGTGATTATGTAAAGGAACATAGTTTGTCCAGTGTTTGCAAGGAGTTGACTTGTTTCCAACCCATTCATCTCGTATGCAAACTTTTTTGATTTCTTTAAGGTATTTTTTAATTGATAGATGTAGTGATTTGGCGATACATTTTTTAATTTCCCTTTTCCGGTAGAACTTCAATGGATTTTTAAAATACACCCTAGTATGTTATAAGATGGTTTGTTTTTCAGTTATTTTCCCAAGTGGGTTAACAGTTCACTTCTGTGCCAAACTAAGGTGGGGATCTTGTTTCACCTCTTTTACATAGATACATAGACAACAGGTGAAGGAGTAGGCCATTCGGCCCTTCTATTCAATGTGATCATGGCTGATCATCCCCAATCAGTACCATGTTCCTGCCTTCTCCCCATACCCCTTGATTCCGCTATCCCTAAGAGCTTTATCTAACTCTCTTTTAAATTCATCCAGTGAATCGGCCTCCTCTGCCTTCTGAGGCAGAGAATTCCACAAATTCACAACTCTGTGTGAAAAAGTTTTTCCTCATGTCAGTTCCAAATGGCCCCTGGTTCTGGAAATGTTTCCTGCACCTAGCATGTCCAATCCCCTAATAATTTAATATGTTTCTATGAGGTCCCCTCTCATCATTCTATATTCCATTGAATACAAGCCTAGTCGTTGCATACTTTAATCATATGACAGTCCTGCCATCCTGGGAATTAACCTTGTGAACCTACGCTGCCCTCTCAATAGCATGAATGTCCTTCCTCAAATTAGGTTTATTCCTGATGTTGGGAAGGAAATGTAAAGTCTGCATATATTGCTATTCCCTTTATATTTGTTACTTGGATTCTCTGTTTGGTACTAATATTCTCCATGCAGCCCAAGCATCTACCCATTACATTCCATGTTTATAAGGGCACTTTATGTTGGCATGTCACCATGGATATAAATTATTTCATAGACACGTTGGTTTGCTGAGACTGATGGCTTTGTTAGTGATACACTTAAGGATCTGTCCCACTTGCTGATTTTTTTTCGGCAACTGCCAGCGTCATATCAGTGTCGCCAAACGATTTTGAACATTTCAAAATAAATGTCACTACACTTGAAAAAAGTCACGCGGCAAATTCTTCAGTGCCCGTCACTCAATGTTGCTGGCATTCGCCAAAAAAATCTCCAAGTGGGACAGGCCCATAAGCACATAATTCCAGAACTTACCCCGCTTCTGCTTTAATGTCATTTTTTCTAATTCCAGAGACCACCTTTCATACCTCCTCCCATGGCCAGCATGCCCCCACCACCAGGAATGATGTTTCCACCAGGGATGCCCCCAGTTTCTGCACCTACGACTCCTGGGTTGCCAAACAATGAAGAAATTTGGGTGGAAAACAAAACTCCCGAAGGAAAGGTAAGCTCAGGGATAATTCTGGCCTTCAGATATAATTACTTCCATAACGGATTAATTTAATATGCATAGGAAAGAACTGCAGATGCTGGTTTAAATCAAAGTTCGACCAAAATGCTGGAGTAACTCAGTGGGATAGGCAACATCTCTGGAGAGAAGGAATGGGTGATGTTTCGGGTCGATGTCGTGAGTGGGCGGGACAGAGATAGAATGTAGTCGGAGACAGTAAGACTGGTGGGAGAACTGAGAAGTGGGAGGGAATGGAGAGAGAGGGAAAGCAAGGGCTATTTGAAGTTAAAGAAGTCAATGTTCATACCGCTGGGGTGTAAGCTACCCAAGCGAAATATGAGGTGCTGTTCCCTCAATTTGCGCTGGGCCTCACTCTGACAATGGAGGAGGCCCAGCACAGAAAGGTCAGATTGGGAATGGGAGGGGGAGTTAAAGTACTGAGCAACTGGGAGATCGGGTAGGTCAAGGCAGACGGTGCGGAGGGGTTCAGCAAAACGATTACCTAACCCGCGCCTGGTCTTGCCGATGTACAGAAGTTAACACTTGGAACAGCGGATACAGTAGATGAGGTTGGAGGAGGTGCAAGTGAACCTCACCTGAAAAGACTGCTGGGTTCCTTGGATGGAGTCGAGGGGGGAGGTTGTTGCATTTCCTGCGGTTGGGGAAGAAAGTACCTAGGGAGGGGGTGGTTTGGGTGTGAAGGGACAAGTTGACCATGGAGTTGCAAAGGGAGCGTTCTCTGCGGAAAGCAGAAAGGGGTGGAGAGGGGAAGATAACGCCAGTAGTGGGATCCTGTTGGAAGCAGCAAAAGTGTTGGAGGATTATATACTGTTTGTGACGGGGGGGGGGGTGCTGCTGTTCAAATTGTGAAAGGGGGGGCAAGAGCGGAGCTGCGGGATATCGAGGAGACACTAGTGCGAGCCTCATCTACAATGGAAGAGGGGAATCCCCCGTTTTCTAAAGATTGAGGGCATCTCTGATGATGTAGTATGGAAAACCTCATCCTGGGCGCAGTTGCGGCAAGGACGGAGGAATTGGAAGCAGGGTGGAAATAAGTGCAGTCAAGATAGCTATTGGTGTCAGTAGGTTTGTGGTAGATGTCGGTCAATAGTCTGTCTCCTGTGATGGATTCAATATGCATGATCGTTATGTTATCATTTTGAAATCAGTTTCTCAGAGATAAGGGAGAATAAACCACATTTCACTGCTGATGCCCAATTCTCTAACTCTGCTTGTTCTGTTGTATTACCTGGTGTGCGAATCAGTAATTGTACTAGACTAGACTGCATAATACAATCATGTCCACAACAGGCAAAAACATGCAAAGACCAGTTCTGATCTAATGGAATCAGTTTGATAAAACAAGCTCTTGGATGTGATTCTTTTTTTTTATACAAGTAGTGGTTTGTTGCGAGAGTATTTGAGTTTTGGATCAAGGAGCTCTGACTGCAGTTGTACATGGCCCTGGTGAGACCGCACCTGGAGTATTGTGTGCAATTTGAGGAAGGCCGTTATTAGTTTAGTTTAGAGATACAGCGCGGGAACAGGCCCTTTTGGCCCGCCGGGTCTGGCCCAACCAACGATCCCCGCAGATTAACACTATCCTACACCCACTAGGGTCGATTGTTTTTACATTTACCAAACCAATTAACCTACAAACCTGTACGTCTTTGGAGTGTGGGAGGAAACCGAAGATCTCAGAGAAAACTCACGGGGAGAACGTACAAACTCCATACAGACAGCACCCGTAGTCAGGTTGGGACCCGGGTCTCCGGCGCTGCATTCGCTATAAGGCAGCAACTCTACCGCTGTGCCACCGTGACCGCCCCGATATTGCTATTGAGGGAGTGCAGCGTAGGTTTGCCAGGTTAATTCTCGGGCTGGAGGGACTGACATATGATGAAAGAATGTGTCGACTGGGCTTATATTTACTGGAATTTAGACGGATAAGGTACGATCTTATAGAAACATACTAGACTAAGTGGGACCCGTTGGGGTCCCAGCATCACACGGGAGGGCTGGTCTCCCAACGCAATATTCCACCTCTCCACCAATTCCAATACCAATTTTGGGGGGGGGGGGGGGGGGTGGCAGTTGACTCGCGGCTTTTCCTTGAAATTCCAATTTCAAACGGGGTGCAAGGCCACCAAATTAAAGTGCGGTCTCATACCACTTCAAGCAGGGTGCAAGGCCACCAAATTAAAGTGCAGTTTCTTATAATTTCAAGCAGGGTGCAAGGCCACTAAAGACAGCGAGTCGTGACCTCTCCCTCTATCTTGCAGAGACTGCCATGCCCACACTTCTAGGTCTTATAGTTCTCCTCCCCCCCCCCACCCCAACCAGAAGGGGTGTGGCCTTCAAGGTGTGATTGACAGGAGAGAGAATCTCAGCATGTTTTTAAACACTAATAACACAAAACACTAATCACAGCCGTACGTGGTAGCTTTTTTTCAGAAATCAATATAAAGCGCAAACAGGAAGTGGTCAAGATTAGACTTTTACTTATATAGAAGGCAAGGCAACTTTAGCATTTCCAAGCCAAAGGCATCGCTCCCCGATCATGCAGAGACTGACTGAGGCACTCAACACTTCCGGGTTTTATAGTCCCTCCGGAAGGGGCGTGGCCTTCAGGAGGGAGAATCTCAACATTTTTTAAACACTAATAACTCTTATTTTTCATCGGTGGAAAAAATCCTCTTGTTCTGTGCAGCGGAGGGGAACTCTGAGTAAGATGGCCAAAAATCACAGCCGTAAGTGGCAGCGTTTTTTCTAAAATCAATATACAGAACACCAGGAAGTGGTCAAGATCAGACTTTTAGTATTATAAGATAAAATTCTTAAAGGATTGGACAGGCTTGGTGCAGGAAAAATTTTCCTGATGTCTGAAGGGTCCAGAACCAGGGTCAAAGTTTAAGAATAAGGAGTAGGCCATTTAGGACTGAGATGAGGAAAAACGTTTTCGCCCAGAGAGTTGTGAATCTGTGTAATTCTCTGCCACATAAGGCAGTGGAGGCCAACTAACTGGGTGTTTTCAAGAGAGATTTAGCTCTTGGGGTGAAAGGAATTGAGGGATATGGGGGGGAAAAAGGAGGAATGGGGTACTGATTTTAGATGATCAGCCATGATCATATTGAATGGTGGTGCCACTCGGCCGAATGGCCTACTCCTGCACCAATTTTTCTGTGTTTCTATGAGTACGTCATTGAGCCTTTTCAATTGGTTTGGAAATGGCATAGAAGAAGAAAATGCTGGAAACACTGAGCAGGTCTGGCAACAATCACGGAAAGGAAATATTCTGGCTTCAGGCTTCCATCTGGCTACTCCACCATAAAGGCCTAATTGGTGGAGTGCTGCAGATATAGTTGTCCTTCAGGAAGGTTCTCCCATCTCCACAAAGGAACTCTGGAGCTCTGTCAGAGTGACCATCGGGTTCTTGGTCACCTCCCTGACCAAGGCCCTTCTCCCCCGATTGCTCAGATTGGCCAGGCGGCCAGCTCTATGAAGAGTCCTGGTGAATCCAAAGTTCTTCCATTTAAGAATGACAGAGGGCATGGTGCTCTTCGGGACCTGCAATGCTGCAGAAATTGTTTTATACCCTTCCCCAGATCTGTGTCTCGACATAATCCTGTCTCGGAGGTCTATGGGTAATTATTTGGCTTCATCGCTTGGTTTTTGCTCTGACATGCACCGACAACTGTGGGACCTTATATGGACAGGTGTGTGCCTTTCCAAATCATGTCCAATCAATTTAGTTTACCACTGGTGGACTCCAAGTTGTAGAAATATCTCAAGGATAATCAATGGCAACAGGATGCACCGAAGCTCAATTTTGATTGTCATAGCAAAGGGCCTGAATACTTATATAAATGTGATGTTTCAGTTATTTATTTTTAATTACTTTGCAAAATTTTCTAAACAACTGTTTTCGCCTCTTCATTATGGGGTATTGTGTATAGATTGATGATTTAAAAAAATAATTAATCCTTTTTCATTTTAATTAAGTCAAAACAAAAAAAGAAAACGTACATGTTAATAAGAAACACGCAAATAATACACAAAAGAAAAATACAAAAATATAATGCAACCGTACCATCAGTCCATTTTAAAATAAGGCTGTAACGTAACAAAATGTGGAACAAGTGAAGGGGTCTGAATACTTTCTGAATGCACTGTATGTGTGTGTGCAGCTGATGTAAAAAATGACATGCATTACAGATGAAGAGTGTGCTTCAGGAAGCAACCTGCATGTTGTTTGGATGGTCTGGTCAACTCATGCAGAACACATGGACTTCATCAACTTCACCACCAATTTCCATCCTGCACTCAAATTTACTTTGACCATTTCCGACACTTCCCTCTCCTTTCTTGATCTCACAGTCTCCATCCCAGGGAATAGACTACCAACTGACGTCTATTACAAACCCACTGATTCCCACAACCATCTTGACTACACTTCTTCCCACCTTGCTTCCTGCAAAGACTATCCCCTACTCTCAATTCCTCCGTCTATGCCGCGTCTGCTCCCATGATGAGGTGTTCCATACCAGGACATCCGAGATGTTTTCATTCTTTAAGGAACGGGGGTTCCCCACTCCCATCATAAATGAGGCCCTTACTTGTCCCCCTAGTCCTTACCTTTCACCCCATCTGCCAGTGCACACAACATGTAATCCTCCGAAATGTTCGCCACCGCCAATGAGATCCCAACACGAATCACATCTTCCCATCGCCACTCCTTTCTGCCTTCCGCAAAGACTGTTCCCTACGTAATTCCCTCGTTAAACCATCCCTTCCCACCCAAACCATCCCCTCCCCAGATACCTTCCCCTGCAACTGCAGGAGATTCAACACCTGTCCCTATACCTCCTCCCTCGACTATGTCTAGGGACCCCGACAGTCCTTTAAGGTTCGGCAGAGGTTCACTTGCTCCTCCTCCAACCTCCTCTACTGTATCCGTTGTTCAAGATGTGGACTCTTATACATCGGCGAGACCAAACATAGATTGGGTGATCGTTTTGCGGATCACCATCACTCAGTCCGCAAAAACAGACCTGATCTCCTGGTTGCTAAACACTAATTTTCCTTCCCATTCCCACACTAACCTTTCTGTCCTCGGTCTCCTCCATTGTCAGAGTGAGGCTAAATGCAAATTGAAGGATCAGCATCTCATATTTTGCTTGGGCAGTTTACAGCCCAGTGGTATGAATATTGATTTGGCTAACTTCAGGTAACATCAGCATTCCCTCTCTCTCTCCCTCTCTATTCCTCCCCCACCCAAGTCGCATTAGCTTGTTTTCACCCAACAAACAGCTAACAATGGCCTGTTTCCTTTATTATTGTTATTTTTCTTGCATATCTTCCTCTCATTGTTCTTTATCTCTCTACATCATTGTCTATAATCTCTTGTTTCCCTTATCCCTAACCAGCCTGAAGAAGGGTCTCGACCTGAAACAGCACTCATTCTTTCTCACCAGAGATGCTGCCTGTTCCGCTGAGTTACATCAGCTTTTTGTGTCTATCTTCAAAGAAAATCATATGTTTGTGCCAGAGAAAAAGTTACAGGCAAATAAGTGTGTAAATATGTTTAACAGATGACTATGAGTACTGCCAGGGACTCTTTGGACTGAAAGGTCTCTTCACATGTCATAGGTAGATTAAAATGCTAAAAGCCCTATCCCACTGATGAACGAGTTAATTCAAAGAGTTGTCCCGAGTTTGCCGTTATTCGAACTCGGAGATTTACGGTAATGGTCGCTCGTCGGTACTCTGGGCTCTCGTGGACATTTTTCAACATGTTGAAAAATCTTCACGAGTCTTCCTGAGCTTACTACGTTTCCCGAGTACCTGCCGTTAGCGCTAAGAGATGTCTCCGAGCTCCGACGTACCCGCTACGCTCATTCTACTTACCACGAGTTTGATTTTTTTTAAACTCGGGAGAGCACTTGAATGAACTCGTACAGTGGGACAGGACAATAAGGCTGTATGCTTGGAACTTTGGTCTAATTTTATACACCTCCGCCATTGGAGATTTTTTGTAATCTATCCAATCGCTGTTTATTTTAATTTGTCTATTTAGCCTCTTGAAATTGACCTACTTTGTTAGACAGTACAACAATAAGTAGTGTAACCACGTACTTTTAAATGAAATGTTGGAACTGGGGCTTCCATGAGTGGGATAGGGGTGCCATGACTGAAGCACTTATGTACAGGACAGGATCAAGGCCAGCATTAGCTGGTGAGCTGGATGTTGCATCAGGATTTCTAAATTATTGGATAGCGGTCTAGATACCTTCAGGGTCTGGTAAGATTGATTCGCGTTAAAGAACGGTTATTACATTTTTCTTTTGGAGATGGTTATAAATTAGCACCTGTGCTTACAAGTGATTGGTATCACAGAAGGAAAGATGTGGGTTATATTCAAATTAGTTGTACAAGTGATGGGTGTCACGTGCTACAAATGTAGATATAATCCGCATCTTTCCTACTGTGGGTTGACATTGACTTTTTTATATCCTGTATTTTGTGAATCAGCTGAACACGGGTATAGTCACTGTTGACTACATTGCTGAGTTTGCAATGGAGTGTAAGGTTATTGATGGAGCCGTTGAAAGTGAATGGGATGAAGGTGCACCAATGAAGATTTCCTGTGTTGACACCCAAGGCACAATGAACATAAAAGCAGCCTGTGACATAAAGCTAAATCATCTTGTGTACGAGGAAAATACTGTAGGTCTATTGCATCTATTTTTTGTTGGTGAGTAATCCGACAACTAATGGGAATAATTATTGAATATTTTCCATCCATGCATAAATCGTGATCAACCACACCGCTGGCCGGGATGTACTGGTTAGAATTATCAAGCAGGCACTTTCAATTGAGCCTGCTTGATAATAATTAATCCCAAATTCATTTGTGAGAAAAACTTCCTTTTATGATTGCTTTCTTTTCTTTCTTGCTTAGGTATACTATTACAATGCTCGGACACGAGAATCTGCCTGGTCAAAGCCAGAGGGGGTAAAGATAATTCAACAATCAGAACTGACACCAGTCATGGCCTCACAAGTGATTACTACAACATCAACACCTATTGGTAGCACGGCAGCCCCATCTGTCTCAACACCCACGTCATCTGTTCAGTCTACGGTACCAGTCTCTTCCAGTGTACTCACATCAGTTGCAACAGTGTCGGCAGCTGGTAAGTCATGCAGAAGTCATGAACACTTGTTTTGGTTCATCAAATGAATTGCATATATTACATTTATTGGTACTTTGATATTTGACAGTCTGCATAAGTGGCATGGTCAACTTTTGCAATTTCATTGGTGCCTATTCCAGGAAGAATATTCACTTTATATTCATTAGCAGTTTGGAATATTATTTAAGGGAAATCTTAAATGTGAAAGGAAAAAATGAGGAATGCTTAATGTTTTCTGCATCATGTTGATCTCATGAATCATAATTCTAATGTTATACAACACAATCTAGCTATTACGTACATAAGTATCCCCTTTTTCTATGCCCACTTACCTGCACGTAGTCTATTGCCGCCTTTCGTTTGGTTATTCAAATGGTTGTGCAAATAGTTTTTTTTATGTGGTGGAAGTACCTGTCTTCATATATGATCATACATAAAAATATTCCTTTCCCTGATCCTCTTTTCACCTCATGTCTTACCCTAAAGTTATGTCCTCTAGTTTTGGATGCCCCAGCCATTGGGAAAAGTTTCTTAATACCTGTCCAATCTGCACTTTTCATCATTTTATCTTCTTCTACCACATACCCCCTCGGCCTCTTCCAGAAAGAAAAAAACAGTCCATCTAACCTTTCCAACAGCTTTCCAGCAATGTATTTCTGCTTGGTGAATACAGATGGAAAATGTAAATATGTAGTAATGAAAAATTCCTGACAGAATCCACAGACTTATGTACGATACCCATATCATTTTGGATTGTCTAATCAATATCTAGATTAAAATCTCTTGACTATTGCAGTTCCTTTCAGACGTGTCCTAGATATTTCCCCATTTTTGTTCTGCCCAATTGACAGGTTCCATTGTGTGGAATTCCTTGGAATTTCCCTTAATCTTAATCTGCCAATAATATTTTATAGCCCCTTGTTACTCCCAATATCTCTTGTAAGATATCTCCTACATTCACTAGATTGCTGAAGGGTTTCCTCCCATTTCTGTTCTCAGTACTTATTGTGTGAATCCTTTCATTTTTATCAAACCCTCCATCTTAGGAAAGTAAAGCTTTCTGCCCTGTGCTTTAGGAGTGAGGGCACACTAACTGGAAGAACAGCATCATAATCCGCTTGGGTAGCTTACAACCCAACAAAGTTTACCCCACCTAAACGTGCACCCGTTTCTCCCTTTTGCTTCCCCTCTTCCCCCCCTTCCACCTATATTCCTACTTCTGGATTACATTTCAAGCCTATCCTTAGTAAATCTTCTGTCTTTTTATCTCTGGACTTTGTCCAACCATCTGCCAATCAAAATTCCCTTTGTCTGCATTCATCTATCACTTGCCAGCATAGCCCAGCCCCCCCCCCCACTCACTGCAGTCGGCTTGAAGAAGAATCATGACCCAAAGCATTGTCTCCAGTGATGTTGCCTGACCTGCTGAATTACTCTTGCACTTGGTGTCCTTTTTTGAAAGAAAACGGAGTACCCACCTAATGTTAGAATTTGACCCTGCCACTGAGGCGACCACCACATTGGCACCGATCCTGGGGCAATTCGGGAAGGACAAGAAATCCTGATCTTGACAATGATACTGTATTTCATGAAAAGATGACTGCCATTTATTATAGTTAACCATGTTGTTAGCATTTCACAGGTGTTGGATCACTGAGGGGTTTTGCGAGATGTTTTATAAATGCAAGCGATTTATTTCATCTAATTTATTCTCCGTAAAGCACGAACAATAAATGAGATGAGTGGAACTTCCATTGTTGACTCCATTGATAGAAACATAGAAATTAGGTGCAGGAGTAGGCCATTCGGCCCTTTGAGCCTGCACCGCCATTCAATATGATCATGGCTGATCATCCAACTCAGTATCCCGTACCTGCCTTCTCTCCATACCCTCTGATCCCCTTAGCCACAAGGGCCACATCTAACTCCCTCACAAGGGCCACATCTAACTCCCTCACAAGGGCCACATCTAACTCCCTCGCAAGGGCCACATCTAACTCCCTCGCAAGGGCCACATCTAACTCCCTCGCAAGGGCCACATCTAACTCCCTCAGTTGATCTTAGCAGTTGATGTGTGCTGGTGTGGGGCAACTATTGATTGATCAATGGTGTTGCACACTGAAAAGCCAAGATTCAGTGTCATTCTTATGGCAAGATGGCTATGCTTTTGCAAGTTCTGTAAATCTGAAATAATGTGTTCACGTCCTCCCTCTAGTGTTAATACTGCAGAACTGTAGCCAGCATTTTTCATGATGAATGTGAACCTAGAAATTCATATTGGTGCTAATTAACCAGAAGAGCAGATAGACATATTTATTTACATTAAACCAATCTTCAAAGGAAGCATACATTTTAAATGTTGAAATAAGTTATGAGACAAAAGCTGTGAGGCTATTGTATGTGTAAGAATAGTAGGTATGGGATATTTTTATATATCAATAGTATACCAAAGTTTCCACCAAGACGAATTTCCAGGTATCATGTCCAATTGTACGCAAAAAAACCAGCAAATAATGTACCATTTGATAGTTGGAAGGAAAGAATGTCAGCATCATTATAAACTGGGTGCAGTTTAAACTGACATTGTTTCTGTATTGCTAGTAATGTGAATTGACATGATATATGTGCAGTAGTGAAGGACTAGTTTATTTTGATCAGTCCTCCTATTGTGGATCTATTTCTTGGTTTTTAGATTGCATCATTCAGGATGATTTCAGCAAGTAATACGTTTAAATTATTGTTAATGTGGACATAAAATTTAAAAACATCTTTCTTTCATCACACATTGCTAGCCAGATGACATTAGGACCAATTTTACAAACCTACCAACATCATTGGGAGGCATGGACTAATTTATCTCGATTAAATATGAACCCTTCCTATTAGACTTCATGCAAGTCACCTGGTTTCCAGAAACTATAATTGATTCAGTGCTAATGTAAAAATAAATATGTATTTTTTAACATGATCCCGGCCGATTTACTTTGTATGGTAATTGTGCCATACATTATTTTAGAAGGTTGATTCTTTTCTGATTTTCAGTCAATTATATGTTTGAAATTTGTGTATTGTGTAATTTAAAATGGAAATTAATGTGTGAGATGAATAGCTTCATTCTATAAACTACTTGTAAGAATATCAGAGTATAGGACACACACTTCATTGAATCTGTAGCACAGCTATAAGAGCTGTTGCTTCAGAGACCTGGGTTGATGACCTTGCCCTTGGATGATGACTGTGTGGAGTTTGCACGTTCTCCCTGTGATTGTATTTGTTTCCTCCGGGTGCTCTGGTTTCCTCACCCACCCCAAAGACACGTGGGTTTGTAGGTTAATTGGCCTTTATAAAATTGCCTCTAATGTGTTGGAAGTGGACGTTGAAGTGACTTAACATAGAACTTATGTGAAGGGGTGATCAATGCTCGGCGTGGAGCGAAGTGTTTAACTAAACTAAACCATGTTTAACTAAACTAAACCATTCAGTGAAATTGTAGCTGGTCTGATCTGGTTCAGTATTGTTTTTTTTTCACTTTAAGATCAGATGGATCAGCATGCAAAATATTGGTGTAACCAGCCGTCAAAACATTGGCTAGATGACACATGCAGTATTGTGTGTAGATTTGGTTGGCACACTGTAGGAAGGATGTTGTGCTAAAGACAGAGTAGAGGACATTGGCAGGATATTGCCTGGATTGGAAGACTTCAGTATTGGAGAGCGATAGTGTTTAACAAGGAACTGCAGATGCTGGACAATCGAAGGTACACAAAAATGCTGGAGAAACTCAGCGGGTGCAGCAGCATCTATGGGTAGGGTAGGCTGGGCTTGTTTTCCCTGGAACCAACGAGTCTGAAGGGTGAAGGGCTATCAACAATTAGAAAATGTAGGTTTAAGATGAGAGGAAAGAATTTTAAAGAGAATTTGAGGTGAAGCTTTTGTGCCCAGAGAGGTGAATCAAATAAAGTTATTATATTTAAACAGGCACTTAAATAGGCAAATCAATGAAGGATTGTCTAGATGCTGACAAATACGATTGCTGTACTTGGGCATAGGAACAGCATGGATATTGCGTACTGTGCGACTCCATGACTCTGTGTCGGCACTGAGAAATCTTTATTACCTGTCCCCAATTGCCTTTCAGAACGTGACAGTCAGCAGCTCTGTTCTTTGACCTCTTATGATACTGTTGGATGAAGAGTTTTAGAATTTAAAACCAGTGACAGTCAAGGAGCGGCAATGTATTCCCAAGAAATAATGGTGTGTGAATATAGAGAACCTGCAGGCACCACTACTAAAGACCTGCTGGCCATGACCTTGGTTGTTGGTGTTGCAGGTATAGAAAATGCAATAATTGTTATTTGGGCATGTAACCCAAGTAGTAATTTTGAAAATGGTATGCACTGCAGCCACAATATGCCAGTGGTGTGTTGAGTGATGGTTTTGGGTGCTAGCTCCTATTGCCTCAATATTGTTGATGCAAAGGGGGGCACAGTGGTGCAGTTGATAAATCTGCTGCTTCACAGCACCGGAGACCCGGATTCAATCCTGACTTTGGGTGCTGTCTGTGTGACGTTTTCAAATTAGCCCTTGACTCTGTGGGTTTCCTCCAGGTGCTCTGGTTTTCTCTTGCATCTAAAAGATGGGTCTGTAGGTTAATTGGTCTATGCAAAATTTCCCCTAGTGTGGAGAGCGTAGATGATACAGAGAGATAATGTAGACCGAGTGTGAGCAGGTGATCGATGGTCAGCTTGGTGAACCGAAGGGCCTGTTCTCATGCTTTCTCTCTAAAAACTTCTCAATTTTGGTGGCTTTCAGAAATCTTTTAACTCTCAGATCTGAAGATTTAAATGCTTAATAGTTTAATAGTTTCAGAGCCATACACTAGCATTGAGCTTTCCATTGAATGATCAGGTATTAGCGATTTACTGGAAGAAGTAACTATTTCAGCTAAAACCAGCCACCTTATTCCTTGGGATTGATACTGCATTCAGATATATTCCAGAAACAGAGTATTCATGCCGTGGCCACTGTAGCACAATCTTAGTAGTTTTATGAAATCAAATCTGAAAGCCCATATCTACGGAAATCGTATGTTCAAAGATGATTACAATTCTTAGAAAATACTTTGTTTGTATAATAGAAGTTTAGGCATTCATAATCCATGATATATTTTTCAAATAGTGTCTTTTGTTTCATTTGCAATGGTACAGATCATATGCGATTAAGCACACCAACATATTCAGCATTAAAAGGGTTTGGAAAAAGTATGAGGAGTGTGTCAAGTGACGGCGCCAGCTTTACTTTCCCACTGGTATCTGCAGCTCCTGATCAGCCTCCACCTGCTGTCTCAGTGGCTACCCCAACGCCGCCTGTCTCTGTAGCCGTGACTACCAGTGCGACACAGCAGTCTGTACCTCAATCCATGCAACAGGCTCTGCTCCCGCCTGTGCCGCATTCCGTGCCTCAACCAACTGCAGCAATCCAAGCCTTTCCTCCAGTGATGGTGCCGCCATTTCGTGTGCCATTACCCGGCATGCCAATTCCACTGCCAGGTAAGATACCATTTCTCTAACACTAATGTTATTCATGTCCATTTGATCATTTCCCTTGGTGGGCACTTTTTTTTAAATATCTGCTCCTTAAATACTTGTGTGCTCTATTTTGGTTGTAATCCTTGTGTCTGTCCTGGCTTTCTGCAGTAACAGGTCAGTAAAGCTAACTCGTCGGCATTAACAATCATTAATCTCGCAGTTACGTTTACAATGGTGCATACATATAAACGAATGAGCTTTTCTAAGACCTATCCAGAAAAAGGCTAGCGGCTTAGAAAACATACAATAATTTGTTGTCAATCTGATGGACAATTGCAATGTGCTACTGTGCTGAAAAGGGAGAGTCAAGTCTGGTTGTTAAGGTTTGGATTAAAGGCTATTGTACATCACACAAACGCAAGTGGCTTCACCTTGAATAAGCCAACACCTTCCCATGATAGTCCTAACAGAATTCACGGAAAGAAAGATTGCAGCTGAAATTCTTTATTTTATACTACCCACCCAGGCTGCACATTGGTATTTCATGATACAAAGTAGGCAATAAATCTATACATTTTTATTACATATTTTGTTGAATTCAAAATAATAGATGGTTAATAAATTGTGTGTCAAATTTGCTCCCTGCAATATAGTTAAATTGAGCCATGAGAAAATGGCAGGCCTTATTTCAGTGGTTTCAGGGACAACTATTCAGCATGTTTGCATTCTCTAATTTTGAAATAGAAAATCGTATTGATAGTCAATTGATTAGTTTGGCATCATATTTTTCACTCATTAAAGCTGCATTTATTTTTTTAGAACAATCATGTTGGGTTTAGCAATTAGGTTTTCAACTTGGTTGGGAATTGACTGCAAACATTTTTTATGTTTAATGCTAAACTGTTAAACTGCATGAAGAATATGAGTTGTATGTGAAAGTGGTATGGAAAGTCTGATTTGTCCTTACCGGAGGCACGTGAACTTGACATGTTGCTACAGATTTGGCCACGGGCATCTGTTAGCTTGGCTATTGAGGAATTTAAGGATACATCGGGCTCTTTTCCTGCAATCTTTTACTGACATAGAAAGTGAAGTTTGGGAAAAGGATAAAACGATTATTAGGGTGGGGGGGGGGGGGGTGACGTTTGAGGTGAAGATGGCAATGATGCATTCTGGTGAGGACTCGTGCTAAGCTTCCTGGCCTTCATGGGGTCAACGCATTGTCAAATTTTGTACAGATGGTGCTGTTTGTCATCCTTAATCTCGATGTATCTTTGGTTATTTAGAGAATGGAAGTATATTTCCTTAGTTCTTATAGGTAACATAATGACAGATAAGATGATATCTAACTGTCTTATTCAGAAAGGGAAACAGAAATCTCTTTGACTTTACATCAGTCATTGAAAAAGTGCTCGCTTTTAATAAATATTTTTCAGAAAGTCAAGGTACCCCGGATGGTTTTGTGGGATTTTATGGGAATTAACCTTGTTAACCTACGCTGGGCTCCTTCAATAGCAAGAATGTCCTTCCTCAAATTTGGAGACCAAAACTGCACACAATACTCCAGGCGTGGTCTCACTAGGGCCCTGTACAACTGCAGAAGGACCTCTTTGCTCCTATACTCAACTCCTCTTGTTATGAAGGCCAACATGCCATTCGCTTTCTTCACTGCCTGCTGTACCTGCTTATTTTCATTGACTGATGAACAAAGACCCCCAGACCCCGTTGTACTTTCCTTTTTCCATATTTGACATTAGATATTATTATCTAAATGTAGATAATAATATTCCTTCCTGTTTTTGCTACCAAAGTGGATCTCACATTTATCCACATTAAACTGCATCTGCCCACTCACCCAACCTGTCCAAGACACCCTGCATTCTCATAGCATCCTCCTCACAGTTCACACTGCCAACCAGCTTTGTGTCATCTGCTAGTCCCCTTCAGTTTTTGGGGGCTTGTCCCCTTCAGTTTTCTCTGCAGCATATAAAAGGCATGCTCAATTGGGTTCAGATCGGGTGATTGACTTGGCCACTCAAGAATTTACCATTTATTTTTTTTTTTAGCTTTGGATAGCTCCTTTGTTGCTTTAGCAGTATGTTTGGGATTATGTGTCTAGCTGTAGAATGAACTGTCGGTCAATGAGTTGAGGCATTTGTTTGAACTTGAGCACATAGGATGTGTCTATACACTTCAGAATTCATTATACTACCACCATCAGCAGTTGTATCATCAATGAAGGTTAGTCAGGCACCATACATGCCCAGGCCATAACACCCCCACCACCGTGTTTCACAGATGAGGTCGTACGCTTTGGATCTTGGGCAGTTCCTTCTCTCTGCCATACTTTGCTCTTGCCTGATTATAAGTTAGTCTTCATCTCATCTGTCCACAAGATCTTTTTTCCAGAACTGTGGTTGCTCTTTTAAGTACTTCTTGGCAAACTGTAACCTGGCTATCCTATTTGTGCAGCTAACCAACGGTTTGCATCTTGCAGTATAGCCTCTGTATTTCTGTTCATGACATTTTCTGCGGACCGTGGTCATTGACAAATCCACACCTGACTCCTGATTTGTCGGACAGGTGTTTGGGGATTTGTCTTTATTATAGAGAGAATTCTTCTATCATCAGCTGTGGAGGTCTTCCTTGGTCTGCCAGTCCCTTTGAGATTAGTAAGATCACCAGTGCTCTCTTTCTTCTTAATGATGTTCCAAACAGTTGCTTTTGGTAAGCCTAAGGTTGGCTGGTGTCTTTAACAGTTTTATTCTTGTTTCTCAGTCTCATAAGGGCTTCTTTGACTTTCATTGGCACAACTTTGGTCCTCATGTTGATAAACAACATTAAAAGTTTCCAAAGGCGATGGAAAGACTAGGTGCTGAGAGCTCTCTTGTACCTGCATTAAGGAGGCAATTAAACACACCTCAGCAATTACAAACACCTGTGAAGCCATGTGTCCCAAACATCATGGTGCCCTGAAATGGGGGGGGGGGGGGGGGAGACTATGTATAAACACAGCTGTAATTTCTGCATGGTGAAACCAAAATGTATAAAAATGCCCTTTAATTAAATCTGACAATGTGCACATTAATCTGATATGATTTCTTTCTATTACAAATCTCAAATTGAGGAGTACAGAAGCAAATAAATAAATTATGGGTCTTTGTCCCAAACATTATGGAGCGCACTATAAGTATATGTGAATGCTGGAATTTTCTTTGCAACTTAATAGTGTGTACTGATTGCATTGTTTTCAGAGGATCAGCGTTTTTGGTGGCCACATGGGTAGTAGTGCAGAAATTCTGGGGAAATATGGAGTGTTTGAGTTGCTGTGCTGTAGATCCTTCCCCCAAAGGTTATCTAGGGTACCCACTGCAGAAGATTTGTTTTGAAATGTAGACACAACAGCAATAAATTCTATGAATTTGGATCGTTGGCTTATTTGAAGAAATTACTAGATAAGTATAGCATATTCCAATAAGATCCCATATGGGAGGTTGGTCAACAAGGTGAGAACACACAGTATGGAGATCATACACTGACATGAATTGAGATGTGTAGGAATACATTGAGGAGATTTTGCAGTGGAGCAGACAAAATGTGTAGGAAATTCATTCCTTCTATCCAGAGATGTTGCCTATCCCACTGAGTTACTCCAGCATTTTGTGTCGATCTTTGACATGGATGGAGAGATACAAGTGGGAATAAATCTTTCTCGGCTTGGCAGACTATGGCTAGCAGGTTATCACAGAGATTGGTTCTTGAACACCACCTGTTAACAAGCTATATCAACCCTTCGGCTGAGGAGACAAAAATGTCATATTTACAGCTGTGCTGGTGAAACTTTAATAATGTTGATTGTGAATATGGAGGAGGATGCAAAGAGTTTTCTGGTGGGCATGAACAAACTAAGTGAATTTATAAGAATATGGCATTGTGTGGAAATGTGAAGTCTTCCATTTAATGGTTGAAATGGAAAGTGAAGTATTTTTTAAATGATGAGAGATTGGGTAATGTTGGTGTTCATCAAAGGGGTCTGAATATGCTTTTAGAAATCTTGCTGAAAGTCATGCAAATGAAGCAGGCGGTGAAGTGTGCAAATGGTATGTTATTCCTTTTTGAAAGAGAATTTGATTACAAATGTAAATGACCAAGCAGGTGGCAAACGAGTAATGTATATCTTAAATATGTTTGTTCGAAATGCTGCTGTGATGGAGAGATCCAGTGCCTGCTTTAGCCCTATTTTTGCTTTGATTCTAACAGAATTAGGGGAAAGCAAATGAGTTGAATAGATCTCACGAACTTCAGCATAGGCAGGTTTTAACGTCTATTTCATTTCAGAGCAAAGGAGTTAAATTATCAATTTTTGCATCTAGTTTACTTAGTTTATATTTTGAACTGCGACTACTAATGCCCGTTGTGAAGACATAAGACTCATGTCCATAATTTGAATGAGCCAGATATATTTATTTTTACAGGCTTTTGAAATGAATTGAAGGAATAGTCTTCACAGTGGGCATGTTGTTTCTTCGATATCTATAAAAAGTTCCTCAGAAGACGATAGACTGAGTTCAAGGAATTGAAAGTAATCTAGTGAACTAGTTATGAGATTAGTTGCAGAAAGACCAGGATTAGCGAACGTGGTCACTGGGATTGGACAAGAATATTTGTTTATAAATGGCATATGGTGGATAAAAAGCTATTTCCTCACAGCATAATTTGTTTTGTAATAGAGTAAACACAAGCTTTAAATTGCAATTGTAATAAAAGAGCTTATGGCATAGTAAACCCAAATGAAGGGTCACTTACTTCGAACCCAAAAGGATTTACAAAAAGGCACTAGAAATCTGAGAGATGTGGGGATGTGAGCTGACTGACAAAGAACCACTTCCTCCAATTGTTAAAATCCAAGGAGTGCTTCCATTTAGAAATAGAAGTTTTGCAGTATAATCAAATCTAAACATTTGTAGTTGACTCTCTGCTGGCTTTGCTAATTCAGCCATGTATTCAAGGAAGAGCCCATCCTGTGTCAGCTAATGCCATCGATGAGGTTGATGGCACTATAATTGGCATTGGATTCCATAATTGAGGAGGGGAAAATGTTCTCTTCCATAATCTGATTGATACTGGAGCTTGGATTAAATATTAGAAACTTGGAAGACATATCCAAAACGACTGGCACCCAATTAAATTTAAGTCCAGCACAACTGAGTGTTTTAACAGAGGTAAGGGCCTGTCTCACCAGCATGCGGCTAGCGCACCCAACCTGGTCGCTTGAGGCGTACGGCCGCGCGGGGCCAGTTCCACTTCGAACCACGGAGGTGTATGGAGTTGTGCGGGGCTGGTCCCGACACCATACCGGGCGGTGAAGTCACAGCGCAACACCATGCGCTAGACGTACGCTGTCAAGACGCTGCAGACGCCCTCAATGGGACGACCACAGGTCGTCGGCGCGCAGAATTTTCGAACAGTGCAGGATTTTCGGAGCCCCGCGCGATGTCGGGACCAGGCCCCCACAATTCCATACGTCTCCGCATTTGGAAGTGGGACCAGCCCCGCGCAGCCGTACACCTCAAGCGTCCACGTTTGGTCACGCTAGCCGCATGCAATCGCATGCTGGTGGCACAGGCCCTTTAGACAAAGTGAAAAATTGAGTAAAAAATGGACAAAGTGAAAAATTATTCAGCATGAGTAATTAAAAATAATTTTAAAATAAATTATCTGGTAGTAGGATTAATTTGAACTGAGTTCCGCATTTCTGGAGAGAAAAAAATCATTTAAATTAACATATTTGGTTAAAGACCAATTTTGGAGTAAGTAACATTACTGTTTGGCAAGATTTAAATCTGAAGGATTGGTTTTAGTGGGGATAAATTAATTCCAGCTTAGTTTAAAGCTGCATTATACTTTAAATTTATTTTCATTGTTTCCTTTTGTGCATAAATGTGCATATTCTTCCTGAATTAGGTTTGCTATGTGCACTACTTGATGTTCAGTAATCTGTACTTTCTGTACATTATCTGAATGATTCAGTTATTAGATCCTGAGGATGTACCTATGTCAATTCTTGCAGGTTTACAAGTACAGTCTACTCCACTTACCTGTAAGTGCACACCTCAGTTAAGTGTCTCTTTTTTGTTTTGTTTTTAAACAAGCCAAAATTTCCCTTGTTTCATCAGGAGACTGTGGTATTAATGTTTGAATAGTCACAACAATTTTCATAAAAATACATCTTCCCTTTGAGTTGCATTAAATTGATCCTAGTTTTCACTGATCTGTTACTCTGTATAGTTCAGGAAATGCAAATGGCTTGATGCTTTCCAATTGTAACTGTCTGACATGTTTTTTAAAAAAAAGCATCATGATGTATGCAAGTTTTTTTCCTTTTAAATGTTTACCCAGGATAAGCATATACGTATCATGGGGATGCACAATACCATTAAATCCATTAGAATGCCAATTTACATTTACACTTCAAACAATGACATTAAAAGAATAATTTGATGTACACATGTTTTCTCTGCAATGTTGTACTGTATTTTTCCCAAGTAGTAACCTTAGTGAGGAATTGGAACATGTTTTTACTATAATGCAGCTTTAAAGTCATTACAGCACAGCTGACGCCTATCTTTTCTCCAACATGCTTGCTTATCCATTCCTACAGGTGTAGCAATGATGCAAATAGTCAGCTGCCCGTATGTAAAGACAGTCACTACCGGCAAGAATGGTAATACTTTAACTTAGTCCTTTCTGTCTTATTAGTGGCATGATATTTGAATGTGATGACTTTATTTTAACTGTCCAACTAAATACTCATCCCAAACCTCTGGCTTTATTTTAATGGACATAGCATTATACAAATGTTCCATCAATAAAATAATTACTTTGGGCCTCTTTATTAGCATCAGCTTGGAAAATGCGATGCTCTGCGTAGTATTGCTTTGGGTTGTGCAAGGTGGGATGGGGTGATGCAAAATTAATAGTACACCAATATTTTTGCTTACATTGATTTGTTCATTTGTTGGTGCTTTAGTAAAGCCTCCTTTCATCCACTTTGTTGTACTACTCCCTCTCTTAACGAGTGCTTGTGTGTACAAATCCATTTCTTCATGTATGGTGACTAGTTTGCATGCATGCTTTAAATTGTTGACACAAAACCTGTCTTTGTAACTTGTTCTTCAATTTCTTAATCTCTTTATTTTTCCTTAATTAGTTTTGTTAATATAGTTTAAACATTACAAAATAATTCTACTTGGAAAGAAAGGAGAACTCTGCCATTATAATAATTGTGGTTGCAAGGAATAAGGGGGACTTATTGCCAGCATTGTCCAATTATGAGTCGGCTTTTGATGTTAGAGGTTAAAAGTATCTTGTTCCACCATCACATTAAATAGTCCCTTGCATTTATTATGAGCAATCATCCTGTTGTACTAATCATTTGTGGTTGGTAAAAATCCTCTCCTGCAATTAAATTTCTCTTGACAAATGATTTGAGTTCTCAGACCTGGTGTCTTTGTGGCTCATCTATTGGATGTTACCAAGCACACTTCAGTGGAGAAATAGTGCTGCACTCCACAAGTGTTTTCATAATGTAGTATTGAGGAATAGGAACGTTGTTTCACCTGTCCCCAAGCCCATCGTTTTGTGTTGGACATCTTTGTACTTACTGGCATTGATAGAATTTCAAAGCAGCAGATCTTGTTCCTTGATTATCCAGAATGTGGTTTGTCAGGATATCATTCATGAGCATAAAAGTCCAGAGTGTTTTCAGTGAGGATTATAGATGGTGTGCAGCAAGACTGAGATGAGAGAATGTTTGATTTATCATTGCATAGAAAAGTGACACCTGGTGCCTAGGCTGTTGAGGTAATTTATGTTGATTGTCACCTTTCTTCAGTTCCATGGTTTAAAAAAACTTGGGGATTATTAAAAAAAAATGGGAGAGTGAGCACTCATTATCTTTCAGTAGAATTTAGAAATTGGCATTTGTTTTCCCGAAATGGATGGACTTGAATTTGTTTGCAAAGTTACGTCCTATCCAGCTTCTCAATTATTTTGCAATCAAGGTAACTTTTGGAATATGCACTGTTATCTTAATTTCTGCACTTATGTGCTATTTGCATTCAGGGATCAAATGTACTGCTAACGTTCAAAATTTTAAATTTGAAAATCCAAATGGTCATCTGAACAAAACTGAAAATTATAAATATCAGATAATGAAGCACAATTATCTTTCCTTCTTTCAACAGTTAGCTTAAATGCTATAAATAAAATAAATACAAGTGACATTATTACTTGAAGCATCATGCAATACCTTTTTAATTCAGAAATTCATTTGTTTTTCTCTAACGAAATAAACGAAACCACAAATTAAAATGAAGGCAGAGGTCTCATTTTAATAGACATTTCTGTGCATTCTGCTTAAACCATTAATTTAGAATTATCTCCATAGAAAATACATTTTGTTGAATTTGTCATGTTTATTGTTGGTGGTTGGTGGGTATTCCTTTGAACCAAATTGAATCTTTGTAAGTTGTGCTCCATGAATGTTTAATTAAGTATAGGCCAGGCCACAAGCCTGACTAAAATTTGCAGGGAGCTGCTGTGCAGATATCATTTCTATTTGTATGATTGCTTGTTCCCAAGTTGTATACAAAAAATATAATTTATTATACCACTGCATGTTTCATCTTGTAAAATGCAGCATTAGTTTATAGGTGATGTCGGCTTTTTTGCATATTACTGCAACTTGGGATGTAAAAATGAATGGACTTTAAAAAAAAAAGTGAAGGTAGCAATGGAAATTATATAAAGATTATCAAATATCATTTCATTATTATAGACGTTTTAACTCAAATTTTCTTTGGCCAAAATGGATTTTATATTGAACTAATCATTTTTATAGCAACATTGTCAGTAGGAGCAGCAGATAATGAATGTATTGATGTGTGCTTATTAAATAAGAAAGGGTTCAAAATTCCATCTGACAGACAAAATTGTTAGTAAGAGGTAAAACTGTGGAAACAGAAAATAAATTTTGAAAGCTAGAAACATTGTTTCTTTGACTGAGAGAATGCAATTTTTTCAGATAGGGGAGTCAAAACAGGTTCTGATGCAGTCTATGTTTTTGTTCATGTTAGTAAGAATGAATATTGTTATCTTGCATTTTGTTCACAATAAGAGTGTCGCCATACTGGTGTAACTTCAACATGCTCTTCTCCTTTTCAGGTATGTTGCCAGGAATGGCTCCACCTATGGTACCGATGTTGCCTCCACAGGTTACAATGGCTTCATCTGGCCATCCTGGAGGTATTCCGGGATCTGAATGGACAGAATATAAAACTGGTGATGGAAAAACATATTATTATAACAACAGAACCTTAGAATCTACATGGGAGAAACCGCATGAACTCAAAGATAAAGGTAACTATTCACTAATTTGAAAGAGGAAAGTTAATGGCCCAATTAAATGAAGGTCCAACTGAAGTTGCGTTCTGTGATTACTGGTTTCCATTGACATCTATACAGGGTGGTTAATATGTCAAAGAGGTTAATGAGCTTTGACAAGCTACTTGCTCACTATGGATATTGTAGCTATGTCTGTATCTGATCTACATCCATACTAATTACGGCCAGGTACTAATAATGTACACAAGTGATGTGAATGAGCAAATTTAAAATGAAACAAATAAATACAGTTTGACTTTGACAACTTAATGTAGCTGATTAAGGTTGAGTTCAATTTAAAAAGTGCCCTGTTTAATGGGACAGCAGTAATAATTCTTTGTATTTTGGTAGAAATTGCTTCAGTTCCTCATTCAGTTTCTATTGCTGAACTTGAAATGAAACTTGTTGTAGGGCAAGCAAGAGTGCTGATGGAGTCAGGATAGATTGATTTATACAGATACAAAATATACATCTGTAGAAATTGCAAAGTGAACTTGTATAGGTACAGTATGTTCTGCATTCTTTTGTTTTATTTATTTTATTCAGTGTGAATGACTGGAACTACTAACATTATAAACAAGCATTGACTTGAAGTTCATTGCTGCACCCAAATTTATTATGGCCAAATACCCAGGTGAAGCATTGTCACTGTTGCTTCCATGATCTTTGTTTCTTGCCTAGTATTTATTATTGGACAATTATCTCTTGCCTAGTATTATTGGATATTATTTCTTGCCTAGTATTATTGGATCATTTCTAATGCCACCACAATGCAGATATATGATTGGTGTTAGTTCTGCATTTAGGCTTTTTTATTTAGAGCACAGAAAGTTACATTGGATCAGGCCGTTCAGCCCACGATGTCTGTACTGAACACGATCTCTTTCCTGCATTCTCTGCATATTCATGTGTTTCTCTAAAATCCTTTTAAACTCCACTATCACATCTGCCCCCACCATCATCCCTAGCTGACGTTCAAAATTGCCCTTTAAACTTTATTTCGCTGATATTCATTCATGTCCACCAGTATTTCACATCCCCCCCCCCCCCCCCCCCCCAAATAAGGATTCTGACTGTTTGCCTTTTCTTAACCTCACATTAGACCTCTGACGTTCTAGAGAAAACAATGCAAGTTTATCTAAACTCTATAACTAAATAGCTTCTATAATTTATAATGCAGAGATATATCTGGTGTTAGTTCTGGCACAAAAGTGTCAGCCACAAACAGAAACAGCCTTGTTGTGTTTGAATACTCCAGCTGGAATATTTGTTGTCCTTTAAGAGTTTGGTGAAATGTATGAAATGTCAACTAACTTCTTATGGATGTGATCTTCTGGACGTGTTCTGAACTTCCTGAAGGAAGCCTTGCTGATATCAGTGTTAATTTCACTAGGACTTTTTAATGTGTATTAGCATGTCAGTTGAAACATTATTTAAATTGGAAGTTAGTAATTAGTACTGTAATTGCTGCTGAAGAAATGACCGCACATGGAGGTTCATTCTGCAAATAGAGATGTGCCTTTCACTTTGAGTCAGGAAAACAAATAGAACGCGAGCCAATGAAAAAGAAGAGTTAACAGAATACTTCCTCCTTTCATGAAGGCAACATTTTCCTGCTAAGATCCATGAGTTCCAGCCTGAGTCCATGACATGGGCTTATTCTGTAAGAGCTGAAATATTGAAACACAACCAAGGCTATTTCTGTGTCTGGCACTTTTGTATGTACACTCTTGAATAACAGCTTAGTTAGTAGAACTTAAGTGATTTTTTCCCCCTCACTATTTAGGGCAACTGAACTCTTGGATAATTGCTAAAACTGGCTCCGTAAAAACTTACTTTTTCAATGAAAGCCTTTAAATTGAGTGGCGCATCACAAAGTTTGGATTCTGATATTTTGGCTTTTTTGTTTTTTTCCTAAAGTGGGTGCTATCTTCAGCTGCTCAGCTTTGGAGTCATTATTGGATCATGCTAATCATTAAACATACAAATGGCTCTTGCAGTGTCTTCACTGTTGCGCTCTCCATCACACTGAGTGTAGTCTTCAATGTTTTATCTAAAGTCGGATGTATTTTCAGTCTCAGCTTTGTACCTCAAGGGAAGAAAACAAAATTAGTTTTATGTTTTAATGGTTAACAGTTGCATGATCAAAGGACATCTGCAAAATGCTGAGTGCCTACATTATTTTCTGTCTAGTGGAGAAAGAAGTGGAGAAGCCGAAAGAGCTGAACAAAGAGCCAGCAGAACCTGAGCCAATGGAAATGGAGGTGGAAGAGTCTAAAGAAGAGCCTCCGAAAGAGAAGAAAGAGGTTTGTGGAAAGTGTGCAGATAGCCTGCGTGGCTCCATTCAAGAGAAAACAAGATATCTGTCTCTTAATTAAGTACAGAGGTCATTTCTTATTTAATTTATCTTGTTCACATTCTATTTCTCCAACTGTTAGCACAGTCCCAGCACAATTTCATGGGTTGGGATATGCTTGCTCATATTAGAGTTAAATTCTGGGCAGCTCTACTCTTGATTAAAGTCATGCAAACACTGGGTTCTGTCTTCATTTATTTTTTATTAAATGTGCCATATGTATAAAATAGTATTACTCCTATGATTGTGGACTTGTAATCCAGCGTTCCAATCTCATAAACAAATGATAACCTGGGAATTTGAAGTTTTATTTAGGCAAGATTGGAATTTGACTCTTAACATTAACCAAACTTCTCTCTTTTGAGAATGGATTGTAAATACTGAATTGTAGGAGATGCCCAAATCCAAGGAATTCCTTGAAGGAAAAATTATTCCTGATTTTCTAGAAGGCATAATTTGCAAGTCTTTGTCCTATTTCTATTTTTTTCATGTTTTGAATCTTTCGTTGATTTTTTGGCATCACATTATGGGATGTCAAAGAATAGTTTCCCCCTATAGATTGTTTGTTACGAGGGAGATCTGTATTGTTTAGTGTATTTTACTGTGGGCATGGTGCAAGAATGGCATTCATCAATGTCCATTTAACTCCTACATGCAATTAAAATTTTAGCGCACAGCATTGTCCTTGCTGAATTATGTCCTGCTAGAGATTTGGAGGAATTGCATTCAGTGCTTCAACCACGTTGAGAAAATTTGAGGTTTGGAGTATGCTGGTGATATTTTCAGCTTGCAAGGGATCTGTTAGTAAGTATACTCATTTTATTGTTGCAACCTGCAAACAAAACTCCATGATACATACTTGACCTGCACAGTAAGATAAAGAGCTTAGACGAGTTCTGCTGTATTGATCAATAAATCTTTATAACTCAGCGGCCTGTTGTTCTAATTTCTTTAGGAGCCAAAGGAGGAGATATTGACTGAAGAAGAAAAGGCTGCACAAAAAGCTAAACCTGTGGCTACTACCCCTGTTCCCGGCACACCATGGTATGTGGTGCAGATATGTTTATTTAAACCATTCATCTATCAACAAATTAGGTTAAAACTATCCACTATGGTAAATGCATTTCTGAATTGATTGATGTTCCAGAGACAAGATTCAAAGTCAAATGCTGTCGTTGCCAGCGACTGAGATCACTATTTAAAAAAAAAAAAACATTCCATCTGTTCGTTATTTCATGGACAGGGGCTGATTTGACCCTATTAATCAATTTTAAAACTGTGCAATAATAAATAAATTTCAAAGTAATTTGAAGGTGTACATGAATCAACAGGGCCCTGGGAATTGTACAACAGAGTTATCCCAGGGTACAGGTACATAGGTACCTTTTCGTCCAATTTGTTATAATATGACAAACAATAAAGAACCCACAGCTAATCCCTGAGACACACTAAGTAATGAAAACAACAGAACGGCGTGCTTACCTTCATCAGATGGGGCACAAGGACAAACGTTGGGATGTCATGTTACATCTGTATAGGATGTTGGTGAGACCACACATGGGATATTCTGTGCAGTTCTACTCAATACAATAGGGAAGGTGTGATTAACCTAGAGAGTTGTGAAAACCCCTACTCCAAGAATGTTTGGAAACCAGTGGTAGGTTGGAAAGGTTTCTTTATTCACAGCTTACAGTTTCAGGTTCGGACAAGAGGAAAATAATCTATCAAGGCGAATCAGTCCTTGCTAATGTACAATTTTACTTTATCCACATACTTCATTTGACTATCTCTGATTCCCTCTCTTCCCTATTAAATTGGGTTGTGTTTCATCCTTATTGGTCCTGCTCCAAGGGGTCTGGTTGGCATTACCTCATTACTGAAGATTGACATGAAAAGCTGGTGTAACTTGGCGGACCAGACAGCATCACTCGACCCGAAACGTCAGCAGTTTCTAACAAACTCACATCAGCAATTCTCTGCAAACCTCCACAAGCGGGTACAGATAAGATTTACGTGCATTTTGATGGGACTATAATGAGAAACTGGATAAGCCTGATTTGTTTTTCCTGGAGTGAAGGAGGCTGAGGAGTGACCTTACAGATGTTTACAAAATCATGAAGGGTATAGACAAAGTGGATCTAGACGTCTAGAGTGGGGATGTTTAAAACAAGAGGTCATGGGTTCAAGGCAGGAGTTTATAACCTTTTTCGTCCCGTATACCCCAGGCAGTTTAATAGCACATAGCAATATTATTTCACTTATTTATGAACAACTAATGATGAACAGGTACCATAACCGAACACAGTCAGTCAATGAGAAAAACTATGTACAAATTCAGAATCAACCAATTTCTCTCCTGGGTAGGCGAAATTTACCCAGGTTGGGAACCCTTGGTTTAAGGTGACTGGGGAAAGATTTAAAGGGAACCCGACATGCAGAATTTTTCACACATGCAATGGTGGGTGTGTGGAACAAGCTGCCAGACAAAGTGGTAGATTTGTTACTATTACAGCCTTTCAAAGGTCATTGTTTTAGAAGAATATGGGTTAAGTGGAACTAACTCAGGAAGGCATCTTGGTCGGCAAGAACAAGTTGGGATGAAGGGTCTGTTACCATGCTGTGTAACTCTAACTGAAGAAGGGTCTCGACCAGAAACGTCACCCATTCCTTCTCTCCAGAGATGTCGTCAGTCTCGCTGAGTTACTCCAACATTTTATGTCTACCTTCTACCTCAGTGGCATTTGGTTTCCTTGCAATGAATGTCATTCATACTGCTCCGTCAAATTAGTGTGAGGTTACTTAAATCTGAAAATATCACACAAGAAATAACAAGACGTGATGGTCAGTAAAGTGACATTTACTCCTGGTGAAGTCAAATTTGTACTTGCTTTCTTTTGTATGCTTGAAAGGCATTAGTTGTTTATTAGTCAAATACTAATTTCATGGTTTTCAAAATTTAAAACAGATGATACAGTCGAATACTTGATTCTCGACTCCATGAATTGGTAAATTTATCTCTCGTTACTGGAGAAGCAAGGAAAATAGGAGAGAAGTCTGACCATATTGTACAACTACCTATCTCAGTATCTTGATATGTTAAATTCAGTGCTCAAAGAATGTGAAAACATATAGCCATGCCTCTAGGAGTGATGCTAGAGATTTAATTTGCAGCAATGACCTGCTGCTGGCTTAAATTATTACATTCATATTAAGGATTTTAGTTTCAACCTGCCCGAAATGCACTTTAAGGAGCAACTTTGAACTTGGCCTTGCTGATGTAATGTCCTTTTCTCACCTTCAGGTTTTGATTCTCCCTACTGTATTGTGATTTGTCTTGCTTCAGTTTATTTATGTCACACCCAATCCTCAACCTTAGATTCACCAATTGACCAAGGCCGTTCTTTGCTGCTTCACTGTATTGCTGTAGGTTTTCCTATGTCTTAGATTCCAACTTTGTTTTCAAGAACTTCAAAACTTTGGAACTATTTACCCAAGTCATTTGTCCACCTTATAATTGTAATGTTTATAAGCCACAATATTTTTGTCTGCACGTGGTTCCTTGAAGTACCTCACTGTCTTGCCTTTTGATTTCTTGGCATTTTGGTCCCCATCTTTGTCTTAGTTTGTCAGTTTTAAAAAAAAGAGTTGATCCACCCAAAGACAGACAAAAGTAATACTCAATGAAACATTTGATTTTAATTTTAGGTGTGTTGTGTGGACTGGCGATGAGCGCGTATTTTATTACAACCCGACAACCCGTCTGTCAATGTGGGATAGGCCAGATGAACTGGTTGGAAGAGCAGACGTTGACAAAATTATCCAGGAACCTCCTCACAAAAAGTCTTTTGACAGTGAGAAGAAACTTGGTGAGAGATCCTAGTTATTGTTGTAAGCGTAGCTGCTGCATTATTTCTGATGATATAACTGTTGTTATTTCCAATCTTTGATGCTTGGACGAACAATGGACGAGTGTTCCCCAAAGTTGCAGTGTGCTTGAAAATGTGTTGGAATGAATGTGCTCGCTCAAGTATGTGGTTTTTGCATGTGTGAATTTGGTGAACTTGCATGTGTGAATTTTGCTAAATGGTCACTGGGTATCATTCTGGAAAGAAAACAGCCTAGCACGATTGGTCCAAGTGTTGATTTGAATTGATTATTTTTAAAGTTTAAAGATTTAAATAAAGCCGCATTATTCACCACAGTTGGTAAGTTGATTATTTTCTAGCACTCCCATTGGTGGTTGTTTTTTTTTGCTTTTAACATGTAAGTTCATGCATCTCTGTCTGAAGACATGTACATTTAATGGTGTTGAATTTACTTCGTTTAAAATGAATCAATTTACCCAAGTAAATATTTGAAATTAAATGTTGAACAAATAAAATTGAGTTGTGTAAATGAAAAATAAAGAGTTTTGTTCGATCTGAAACATTGCCTTTTTTATATAGTGAGAGAGGAATCGGAACCTCTGGAGGATGAATATGATGATGAACCAATTAAAGCGAAGAAGCGAAAGTAGGTGAAGCTTGAAAAACACGTTGTACTCTTTGTGAAGTTGTGAAGTCAGCTATTACTCAATTTATTTTTAGAATACAGTTTATTTTGGTTATTGTTTCAATGTAGCTGCATATAATTTTAAACATTTATTCATATGAATATAAATTGGAGCAGGGGTAGGCCATTTGGCTCATCAAGCCCTTGATTACTCTTATATCCTGGCATCTATCTTTGTTTTGAGTGAAAATTAATAATTAATCCTTCACAGCCCTTTGAAATAGAATGCCAAAGATTCACCAAGTAATCCGATCTCAGGTCACTTCAGTCCTAAGTGGCTTATCTGCCTTTTGAGACTGTAACCCCCACCCCTTGATTTGGATTCCTTAGCCAGGGAAATTTTGCAATACTAGCCCGTTACTACTTCATGTCACTCTGAGTGCAGATATATTAACATCAATCTCTTCTCCAGCATATCAAAATGAGCAATATTTTATCACGTACAAAAAATGTTCTGTTTTAGTGAGTGGTAAAGTGAGTATATTTTATATTTTTTTTAATACAGGAAGGATGATCTCAAAGATCCAGAGTCTGAGAAGGAGGCAGCTATGGAAGCTGAGATCAAGGCAGCCCGGGAGAGGGCAATAGTTCCACTGGAGTCTCGTATGAAACAGTTCAGGGATATGTTGCTTGAGAGAGGGGTAAGCACCAATGTGAATTCTGAATTCTCCATTTGTATGCAAGGCCTGACAACAAAATAATTTTTAACTTTAGATTAACGTACCTTTGTGTTGCCGTGATTACTAATTAGATTTGTCTTTTTATTAGTGGTGAGATTTGTTTTTCTTCCGTGTTTGACAGTGATTGTTTATCAGATGCCAAGTGACATTTGGGCTGATTGTTTCATGGGCCTATTTTTGTGAGACAATAATGTCTTGCGTATTTTGGGATAATTTTGACAAAATTTGGGCAAAAATACTTAATTCCCATGTTGTAAATTTAGACATTTCCCTCCCAATGACCCATTCTGCCTAAATTCTCTCTAGAATTTAGGAGATTGAGAGGGGATCTGATAGAAACTTACAAGATTCTTAAGGGGTTGGACAGGCTAGATGCAGGAAGATTGTTCCCGATGTTGGGGAGGTCCAGGACAAGGGGTCACAGCTTAAGGATAAGGGGGAAATCCTTTAGGACCGAGATGAGAAGGAATTTTTTCACACAGAGAGTGGTGAGTCTCTGGAACTCTCTGCCACAGAGCGTAGTTGAGGCCAGTTCATTGGCTATATTTAAGAGGGAGTTAGATGTGGCCCTTGTGGCTAAGGGGATCAGAGGGTATGGAGAGAAGGCAGGTACGGGATACTGAGTTGGATGATCAGCCATGATCATATTGAATGGCGGTGCAGGCTCGAAGGGCCGAATGGCCTACTCCTGCACCTAATTTCTATGTTTCTCTGTGAAATCCCACGTACTCCAAAATAAGTCTTGGTGAACATTTTTGTTTTGATAGATTCATTTATGGAATGTGGATATTGGAAGGGATGGTGATGTTTTGTACCTGAGTGTCGAGCTCAGCTCGGCTTTTTTCTGAGGCTTTTTCTACGATTCAACCTTTGATTTGCAGTTATATTTAGTTCAGTTCATGTAAAGATGCAGGATTTCCTTCCCTCAATGTTTTATTTTGGCAAATGAAGTAGTTTTGTGAAGACAAAGGCACAAGAGATTCTGTTTCTGGAACCTTAAGCAAAAAACAAATTGCTGGAGAAACTCAATGGGCTCGGCAGCATGTGTGGAAGGAAATGGACAACGTTTCAGGAGGGGATTCTTCTTCAGGCTGCTGCGTATTTTTGTTGTTTTATTTTGGATAATACTAGTTAGTACCAGCTGTTTATTCCAAATGCATTTATTAAATGTGTTTAAACACTGGTTGTTTGAATCTTTTCTGCTCGTTTTTTTAGTTAAGAATAACTCTGTATGCCATTTTATACAAATTGTTCCTGATATGTGATTATTTGGACCTTCAAACCATTTTATATCTATCCACGTTAATTGCTATCTATGATTTTATGATTGAGTTTACTCCTGCACAAAAAAAGGTGCTGATGAGCTGACAGCTCTGATTGCAAATTAACTGTTTGATTTGGTTTTCTTACAAGGCATACCTTAGGAATCACCCAGAATTTTTATCCAAGGTCGCTTTCCAGTTCCAAACAGGTCAGGATGTAATCCTGCAGTAAATGCACTGCCATGCAAATTAGAGCTAGAACATTGCAAGCATCCAAATGGTGGAAAGCAGAGTTTGAAGGTATTGTGTGGCTATTGAAACAATTCCGACAGTCATTTAGTTCTTGTGGTGGAATGACATAAGGTGGATGTGTATCAAAGCCTAGCTAAACTTAAATCCTGCAGGCAAGGTGCTTGACAATTAGACTGTAAACATTGGGTGATGCCTTTTCAAAGCCATTGTTTGTGTATCTCAATGTGGTCTAGTTTAGTAGAACATGCAGCTGCTATTGGAAGCTCTCTTCTCACATTTGCTGACCATTTTTTGAATATCATTGATGTTGGTGCTTTTTTTGGGCACATTGGCTTGAGAATTTTTTTAATTATCGATTTGTAGTGCACCATATCACTTGATACTAGTTTTGATTTTCTTGATCTGATAAATACCAAAGACTAGTCAGTAAGCAGATTCTGGAAATCTGGAATAAAATCAGAAAATACCCAGCAGATCATGCAGCAACCTGTAGACATTAAAAAATGTTATTACTTTAGCTCATTGACCTTTCATCAGTACAGGTCCACGCTAGGTTACAACGCTTGATTTATGTAAAGCCAGTACATATGATAACTTGGGGGACTGGTGGCATGTATTTGCGAGATGCTGCGGGACTACTGGCGTCTTATGTTGTATGGCAACTCCATTTGAGGTAATATCCCATTAGTTGAGTTGCATCGCCTGATTTAAGTGTGCATTGATCTTAATTGACGTCTTTTTTTTATTTAATTGTATTGCCTGGAAGCCACATTTCCGTCTTGTGCACTGTTGGGTGATATGGTTTTCCGTGATGGAACCCTGTTGTAATCTGAGCAAAGAAACTGTAGAAGGCAAACGTGGTTTAAACTTCCAGAGAAAGATGAGGATTAAAGAGAATATTGAAAATATGAGAGATGGAGTGGTGACCAAGGGAAAGTAAATGTTCGTGGTAGTTACAGGCATTTTAATCTCCCTGAAGAAAACTAGAGTTGGAGATATATGAAAAAAGGAGGTGGGAAAATCAAACTGTGCTGGAACTGAGATATGGACTGGAGAAGTGAAACATAGTTGACGGCAGAAATTTGAAGTAACAGCAGAGAATGTTGGAAGCATTTCTCAAAAGGCAAAGTTAACTTTTCAAGACCATGAGTTGTCATCAGAAGTATTCAGTTCTCTCAGTAGCTGGAATGGCTGGTTGTCTATATTTCTTGAATTCACACGAGGTCTATAATGTGTTAAGTTGGAAGATGAAATGCCGCAGAAGTTCAAAACAGAATACTGGGAATTCTCAGCAGGTCAGGTTGCATCTGTGGGAAGAGAAAAAGAATGGTGACAAGTGAAGAGTTAAAAGGGCTGGTATTGCTTGTCCTGGGAAGTGTCATCAGAAAGGGGACCGGTTTGAAGGCAAACACTTTTATAAACTTCATAAGAAATGTTTGGTGCCAAAATCGGTGGTCAGAGTGGGATAGAGAATTCAAGGCGACATTGGAAAGTTCAGGATACCCTTGCTGATGGAATGTGGATGTTCCACCCGATTTGTATTTGGTGAGAGATCAGATCATAAGCACCTACTGCACCTGTCTAAATTGCAGGAGCTGCAAATTAATTTCTATTTCGAAAGAATGCTTGAGTTGACGGGTGGTGAGAAGTGTTTAAAGGGCTGGTAATACAAATCCTGCAGTGACATTGGAAGAGATCAAGAGGGGGAATGGATGCAGCAGAAAATTATGGACCATGGATAATTGAATGTGGGGGCTGGTGGGGTTGGAAAGTGGAAAGCATTTCTTTGGTTTGGGAGTGCAGTTGAGAACCTTTGTTAACCATGATTGGTTGCTAACATAATCTGTGAACTGAGTAGAAGAGATGAGACGGGGAGGAATTGCCCCACGTGAAAGTGAGAGCACAGTGGAAGTTGGCATCAAAGCTGCTGAAACGTGCACGTTCAAAGTGAGATCAGGAGGCAGTGTAGATATGCCCATTGAAGTAATTGGGGGAAAAACAGGTGAGAAAGAGGGCCCGAGTAGAACAAAACAGTGACTGTCTTTCATGTTTCACAAAGGGTTAAATCTTTTGGCTCACATTGAATCTCCCTCCACAGAAACATTTTAATACTCTCCCTTTTTTCTCGCCTTGGACCGTGAGATTTTTCTTACATTAAAGACTCTTTTTCGGTGTGTCTTGGCGAATAAGAGGATTTGGCATTATGTAGACCTTGTTTTGCTAATGAGCATTGGATTGAACAACAGTGTGTCTCCCATTACTTCTCACAGATCAAGGAAGTCCAAAGGTTTGAAGGAGTTAGTGGTAGATAATCAGCTTCAAATCAAAGTAAGGATGCAGTGCCACTGGTCTTTGCACTTGTAGAAGTGAGACTAAACGGGTCTGTAATGTTGTGGTGTGTAAGAAGGAACTGTAGATGCTGGTTTAAACTGAAGATAGACACAAAAAGCTGGACAGGCAGCATCTCGGGAGAGAAGGAAGGGGTGAAGTTTCGGGTCGTAACTCAGCGGGACAGGCAGCATCTCGGGAGAGAAGGAATGGGTGACGTTTCGGGTCGAGACTCTTCTTCAGACGTCATGGTGATGTTTACATGCCCATACTCAGCATGTGATTTTCCTAATGAGATGAGCTCTTTTCCTGCTCTGTAGAGGGTGTATGCCATTTGAAGAAATATGTTGATCCGAGGAGGTAGGTAATTTAAATTAATTACACTCCCTGCTGTTTTCTTTCCTCCTCCCCCACCCACATGAATACAATCATCAATGGGAATACCTTTTTGAAAAGTTGGTTAATATGAGCGACTGGAGACTTCATTGTTTATAGCTCTGCAATTTAATTTTCCACTGCCCGAGCATGATTGCTTAACTGTAGGAACATTGCATAGCAATGGGGCGGCTAAGTCCTCTTCATGTAACCATTATTTAGTCTGGCTGAAGCCAATTTCACATTTCAAGTATTATCTTCATCTGAGATTGCAACAACCATGTGATTGAATCGGGGATCTGTACAATGGTATTCCATGTGATCAGACATAAATCTGAATACTACAAGGTTGACCTACCAAGGTATACAGGCTGAGCCATAATCATGCTTAATAATTTCTGCTTTACCTTCTGTAAATCTGATTACCTTGCTAGTGTTTTAACAACAAAATCTGTGTGGTGTCAGGAAAGATAATGCATGCTATTATTAAAACAATAATTATAAACAGTGAAATAAAGCAATATTTGGCAGCAACATTAACTGTGGTTAAGTCTCAAAGGTTGCATTCTAGCCTAACCATGGTTTGCCCCCTCCCATGGGATTGAAAAGAGATTAGACTCGAGTTAACAATTCAACCTTCTTAATTAAAATTTCATTCAATAATCTACTTCGTAAGAGGCAAATAATCTGACTGATGCGTTTGGTTTAATGACATATTGTGCCTTTTAATCTGTGTGGACAAGCATTTGTGCCAGTAATTAGTAAAAAGGCTTCCTTATCTGAGGTTAAGTAACAGGACAGTAGTCTGTATATCAAGTCTCTCAGTATTTTAAAGTTTAGCCTTGTCTTCTCCCAGTTATCCTGTTCAGCTGTCATGCATACATGAATACTCTTAAAATAATTTTTAATCAAATAAGATATTTTATTTTTGATGTTACAACATAGGTAATAATCCCTTTTTCAGAAGTTATACATGCGACGTTGCTACTTTTGCCTCATGCCACATTTTGAGGTTTATATATTAACTCCTCCTGTCCAATATCATTTTTTCTAACATCTTCCATTTAATGTGTTCCACAGTAAAATTTGAACTTCACATACTGCATCTTAATTCTATTATGCCATGGAATCTAAATTAATAGTGGTTGCAATCAAAAGAAAAAAAGTTCAAGGCTTTGGTTTTGTAGGAACTCCTGCTGCAGTCATCTTAAATGTCACCCGGTGGTGGATCTTTTAATGAGAAACTAGATGTCTGATATCTTAATTGTTTAGTGGTATTGAAGGCTAATTAGTGGAAGAATTGTCAGCATCCTGCTGTTTTTTGTCATTTTGAATAGAGATGTCTTGTGCAGTAATTTTCCGTGGATGGTAGGTAGGGATGGATCTTCATATAATTTGCTTGTTTGATCACCAGAAGGAAAAGAAAACAAAGCCATTGTTCACCCCTTGTTCGTTTTCCCTGACTTGTGTGGAATATTATTGCACAGGCACATGCAATACTCTGGTGTTTCATTTATCTAAGCCTTGAAGGTGAGCGTTAGTAGGTTATTTGACCATAGAGATGATCGTTGACAATCTTGACACTGGATGTGGGTGGACTTGACCATAATTTTCAGTAGTGGTACAGGGAAAGAGAGCATAAGTCATCGCTGTTTCTTTTTTGAAAATTCACTCTGACAATCCCATGAGTAATGAAAGACTCCCAGTTGCTGTACTGAGTATAAAATAAATTAATGTAAAACAAAATTAAAGTTGGAGAATGGTATTTGGTATGTGCTTTGTTACTTGCATCACTTGGACTTTCAGTGGAGCATGAAAATGTCATGGTTAGTAAAGGATTTGTATGGCAGTAGAAATGTCCAATTTGTATTAGCATCGAGGTCTTGTTCACAAATGGCGACTTTGCCAATCTTCAGCACTTCAGTGGATTTGGATGGATTTAGCTTAATGGTTATTTCGTTTCTCTCTTTTAGGTCTCAGCATTTTCTACATGGGAGAAGGAACTTCACAAGATTGTATTTGATCCGAGATATCTCCTGCTCAATCCAAAGGAGAGAAAACAGGTAAACAAAATTACGTTGTTGGGTTAGAGGAAATTATCTGCACATACCTCCGATTAAAATGCTGAAGCAGAAAAATATCTGTGAATTGTAGGAATTCTTTGTAAATTCATTCTTCCCCTGCATTCTGCCCCATTTCCTTAAAAGGCATGGCTAGATTTTGCTGTGATTCAATTTGACACGTATTGGTAATTCTCTAAAACCTTGATGGGTAACATTTGATGTGCTGCAGGTGTGGTAAGCACCATCTCAATGTCAGACACCATTTCCTAGGACTTCCATCCCTATCTCCCAGATAATCTGACAGTTCAAAGGTTTGTCATTGAAAAAGGCTTTAATTTATAAAAAACATTAAATAAAAACTTTAAAATAAATATAATAAAAGCATTTGCAAATAATTTTAAAAAACCGTTAAAGTAAAGCACTTGCCTGTTCCTATCATGTCAGTAAAACTCAATTCAAAAGACTGAATTGGTTGCTCATACCAAGTCCTGTGGCATTCATTGGACCTCCAACCGCCCAACAGATACCTCACTTGCAGAGTTGGATCCTGCTCTACCAAGAATTTCTGATGGTCTTCGAATGAGGCCTCAGATTGAAAGAAACTGCAGGAAGGATTACGATGGAATGTGGTCGCACTTTTAGTGAAATTTCCCATTAGTTCACTTTATAACTTTATATATAATGATTAAAGAAATTTCAGAGGTGACTTGATAGTTGTTCAACGTCATGAAGTGCTTGTGCAGAAGAGAAGTAAAAGATTGCAGGAGTGTCAAGAATCAGAAAAAACAGATTTACAATACTTGGCAAAAAATACATAAAAGGAAAGGTAGACACAAAGATCTGATGATGATGATACTTTATTGTCACATGTACTTGGAGCAGTGAAATTCTTTCTTTTGCATACAATTCTCTAAGTATGCAAGGAGTCACCACATATAATGCATTGATAAAGTTACGAAAGTACTCAACGTAGTCCCGATGGTTCCTCTTCATTCTCCCCTCCCCCTCCTCCCCACGTGGGTGAAATGAAGGAATCTCTCTTTTAAGACTTTGGTTTCAAATTCTTAACAGATGAACATCTATGGTCTTTGCTGAAGGATTTATTTGATAAGAACATGACAGCTCCTACATCAGTTCTTGCTAATGGTCTGCTTGCATTAAATTACTATCATCAGTTACATCGGTCACCCTTTCAGCTCTCAAATCATTATCCGTGGTCCTTGATCCACTCTGCCATCCAGTGAAGTATTTTCAGCTGTTTTGCTGCTGTAATTATATCATTAGAATGCAAGCTGTATTTGCAGCGACTAAAATTAAAAATGCTCAATTTCAAATTGCAGATATTACTTGAGTTTAACAATTATCTATCAATGGGTGGTCTCGTTTTATAGTCCAGGTTTAGTTGTATTTTATTCTTAAAATCTGCTCATCATTGGCCAACGAATTTGATGAAATGTGAAGATATTGAATCTCTACCTACCAATAGTACGAGTGAGGGAATGGAGGTGTCTCTCCCGATTGGCACCAGTATTTAATGGGTATTTCTTCAAGTTCTGTTTTAAAATGCATTCTTCTGTGATGCAACAGGTTTTTGATCAGTATGTAAAAACTAGAGCTGAAGAAGAGCGAAAAGAAAAGAAAAATAAGCTGCAGCTATCGAAGGAGGATTTCAAGAAATTATTGGAAGATGCAAAGTTAACTCCCAGGTAAGTGTCCGGTTCATTCCTAATGTGTGTGTTGCTGGCAGTGCAGCCAATAAAGGTTCATTTGTAATTGCTTTTGACTGATCTGTGAATTGGTCACATTGGTGCAAGTCTCAAATTTGATATAGATCAGGTAAGGACAGCAGGTTTTATTTTCTAAAATAATTATAAAATTCTCTGCATGTCAACAGGTACATTGTTAAATTAACAACTTGATAATTAAAATTCTTTGGCTAAGGAGAACTTTAACTTTAAATCCAGCCATTTAAATTTTGCAATTACTTTCTTCAAATCATGTTTAATATTATTAATGTTGATTTTATTTTCAATACTATTTGAACTATCCTAATTATTGGGGGAATTCAGAACCATCCTCCAAGTTTGACAGATTAAAGGGGTTGTCCCACTTGGGCAACCTAATCCGCGAGTTTAGAAGAGGTTGCCCTCGACTCCTACTCGCAGCATGGTCGACACGAGGTCCTAGGAAGTCTTTGTAACTCTCCTTCATGCTCGAGAGTAATCCCCATGTACTCTAGGCCTCAGCTAGGTCGCGGCGTATTTTTCAACATGTTGAAAAATGCCCCCGAGTAAAAAAAGGTCACCATGGAAAAACATACTTTTTTTACTCGTAGGTTTAGTCGAAGTAGGTCGGCATATTAGTCGAAGCTAATCGAAAGTAGTCATAGATAGTCTTCATCATAGTCGAAGGAGATCGAAAGAGGACGTCTTCACTCTCTACTATTTGGTGTCCAATTTTCCCGAAGTTAGTCGAAGCTAGTCTTCAACATAGTCGAAGAGGTCGTCTTCATAGTCGAAGGAGGTTTTCAACATGACATTTTTTTTCAAACTCTCCTAAACTTGCCAATTAGGTCACCAAAGTGGAACAACCCCTTAAGGCATGATTTAGTCTTCTGCTAGTGGTGGTTGACCTCTGGCCTGATTTTGATAATAATTTGGATCGGTCAATAGTTTGGATCCATCTCTATGACCTGATTACAATGTGTGTGACTTGGCACTGTGTAAGGTCTCATCGATTGGAAGCTCTTAGTGAGTGTGTTTGGTCCTCTAGATCTGACGAGATCTGGGTAGTAAATGCATGCTGCTGCAAAATCCTAATTCTCAATTAGCAGCCCTATTTTGGAGAGGGTCAATAGCTCGCTGGTGGTTTTATCCTCTAGGCTGGATACTGCTGTCCTCCTCCTTAAGGAGCCAGCCGGATTTACATCCAGTCTGGTGTTATGATGATCAATAATGTTGATGATGTTAGCATTCATAGCGAAAGGATTTGAGTATAGGAGCAGGGAGGTTCTACTGCAGTTGTACAGGGTTTTGGTGAGGCCACACCTGGAGTACTGCGTACAGTTTTGGTCTCCAAATCTGAGGAAAGACATCCTTGCCATAGAGGGGGTACAGAGAAGATTCACCAGACTGATTCCTGGGATGTCAGGACTTTCATATGAGGAAAGATTGGATAGACTCGGTTTGTACTCGATGGAATTTAGAAGATTGAGGGGGGATCTTATAGAAACCTACAAAATTCTTAAGGGGTTGGACAAGCTAGATGCTGGAAGATTGTTCCCGATGTTGGGGGAGTCCAGAACAAGGGGTCACAGTCTAAGGATAAGGGGGAATTCCTTTAGGACCGAAATGAGGAAAACATTCTTTACACAGAGAGTGGTGAGTCTCTGGAATTCTCTGCCACAGAAGGTAGTTGAGGCCAGTTCATTGGCTATATTTAAGAGGGCGTTAGATGTGGCACTTGTGGCTAAAGGGATCAGGGGGTATGGAGAGAAGGCAGGTACGGGATACTGAGTTGGATGATCAGCCATGATCACATTGAATGGCGGTGCAGGCTCGAAGGGCCGAATGGCCTACTCCTGCACCTATTTTCTATGTTTCTATGTTTCTATAAAGTCCATGTGGGGACTGCAGACACTTCTGTAGATGGGGCAAACGTTGACTGGTGGTAGGTAGATTTGCAGTGCTGATGCACGGTCTCGTCGTTCGTAATATCGTCCAAAATGTTCTTTTTCCACTTTGACGTCATGGGCAGTGATTGCTTGCTGTAATGGGGAATGTTGCATTTCTGATTGGTTGGTTCAGTAACTCGAATGCTCAAGAATGAAGCTCACTGCAGAAAGTGGGGGACATTGCCTGGTCCATCATGGATATTGGCCTCCCCACCATCAAAGGGATCTACAGGAAGCGACACCTCGAAGGGAGCTGATATCATCAAAGACCCACAGAGCCCTGGCCACACTCGCATCTCACTCCTACCATTGGGAAGAAGGTACAGGAGCTTGGGAACCGCTATCTCCAGGTTCACGAACAACTATTTGATCTTTCAGAGCTTGAACTTTAACCACACTGTGTGGCCTTATCTCAGCAGCAAACTACTATGGACGTCAGATTGGTTGCCCATTGTTCCTCAGCTTGTATTATCAAAGGTTCAAAGGTTATTTTATTGGTCACGTACACCAATTGGTGTAGTGAAATGTTTCTTGCCAATGCAGCACATAAAAAAAGAATACAGACATAACAATAATAAAGAGATTTTAAACATAAAAAACATCCCCTCACAATGGTTCCCATTATGAGGGAAGGCACAATGTCCAGTCCCCATCCCCATGTCCTCCCATAGTCAGGCCTATTGAGGCCTCCGCAGTCTCCTTCGCGGAGGCCCGATGTTCTAGGCCATTCTCACCGGGTGGTGGTGTTCCGGCGTCGGGAGAATCCTCTCAGCGGCTTGGGACACCTAGAACGGTCGCTTCCTTACCGGAGTCCATGGCTTCCGAAGCCAACAAGGCCGCACTGAATGGAGCTGATATCGTCAAAGACCTACAGTGCCCTGGCCATGCTCTCATCTCACTCCTACCATTGGGAAGTAGGTACAGGAGCTTGGGAACTGCTATCTCCAGGTTGACGAACAGCTATTATGGACTGGCTGCCGAGTGTTACTGATAATTTATTACATTTATTTGTTGTGTTGCGTTATTGTGTCTGTGAAGCTACAGAAACTAAAAATGTCATTACATTTCTGGAGCATATGACAATTAAGCACTCTGCTCTTCATGGAGGTTTTGAGTACATTCTTCAATCTTATCTATTGTCTGGTAATCTCACCCTATGACAGCTCAAAATAACGGCCTATTCACAGGGGAAAGAATTTTTCTAAGGTCAGGGGGCTTTGTACCAGCCCCCGTGCGGAGTTTTGCCTGCTACTGAATAATTTGGTTTTCATAAAATGCCAACAGTCTGTCACTGAAGCCAGCAGTGCAGCTCTAGGTGTAAATTATACAAATGCTTATTATCAGAACTGTACTCGACACCCTACATAATATTTTCAGAGGGGAAAGTGTACATTGAGCAAAGAATTCTTCTGAACTTGCCATTTCCCCCTTGTCTCGTGTTCAGTTGTTGAGTAGTAGTACCATAAAATGCACTGAAATGTGCTTTCAATTGCAAGTATCTGACTTTGTGGTAGATCACCAAGCCATTTAGTAAATAGCAACAATGTTTCCTGGAGACTATTGAGCTTACATCATATTGCAGGAACATGATGTGAAATTCAAAGAAGATTTTGAATTATTAACTCTTTGTGAATAACCTGTCCAACATTAGGATAGAAAGTAATTAGAATTTTGTAACTGGCTTGATTTAAAAAAAAGATCAAAGCATCAGAACGGTGTTGTCTTGTGAACTATAGTTCAGTTGTATGATATGTGTACTTATGGTAAGAAGCTGTGGGTTTTTATATAAGACGTGATTTACCAAACTTGTGACTACCGGTGGTGCATTGTGAAACGGTCAGCCTTGGTCGTGGAGACTTAGAGTTACACAGCATGGAAACAGTTTCCTTCGCCCCAAAATGTCCATACCAAACAAGTTGCCTTCCTCAGCTAGTCCCATTTGCCTGCATTCAGCCAATAAACCTTTCCTATCCATGAATCTCTGAATGCCTTTTAAATGCTGGAATTGTACTCGCCTCTATCATTTCTTCCAGCAGCTTGTTCCATATACCTCCCATCCTTTGTGGGTAAACATGCTCCTTAACCTCTCCTCTAAATTCTCCCCCTCTTGTCCTAATCCTGTGCTTTCTAATTTTAGAGTTCCTGACTCTGGAAGAAAAAGACTGAACAGTTGTTTCAACCAAAGGAAGCCCCTTCCCACCTAATTCAGGAAAAAAAAGGTGTCCTGCACTTAACCTTTCATGTACATGTTAGTGACCACCAATCCAATTTTTGTTGAGAGGAATACTGGTGGCACAATTGGTTCAATTACCGTATTTCCCGGAAATGAAGACGCACCCCCAATTTAAGTTGATAAATTTAGAGACGAGTCAAGTCGAGAGAGTTTTATTGTCATGTGTCCCAGATAGGACAATGAAATTCTTGCTTGCTGCAGCACCACAGAATATGTAAACATAATACAGAACAGGAGATAAAAGTTCAGTGTGTCTATATACCATAAACCATATATATACACAATAAACAGATAAAGTGCAATAGACTGTTATTGTTCAGAGCTTGTTTGATGTCGTATTTAGTAGTGATGGCTGTGGGGAAGAAACTGTTCTTGAACCTGGATGTTCCAGATTTCAAGCTCCTGTACCTTCTCCCCGATGGCAACGGAGAGATGAGTGTGTGGCCAGGATGATGTGGGTCTTTGATTATGCTGGCTGCCTTTTTGAGGCAGCGACTGCAATAGATCCCTTTGATGGTGGGGAGGTCAGAGTCGATGATGGACTGGGCAGTGGTCACAACTTTCTGCATTCTTTTCCACTCTTGGACATTCAAGTTGCCGAACCAAGCCATGATGCAGCCAGTCAGAATGCTCTCTAGTAATCTTCAAAGGATGGTGCGACAGGATCAAGGGTTTGTAGTCCAGGGGTCAGCCACATCGCCTGCGTGCCTCGGGACTGGCTGCAGTTCCTAGATACCTCGCGTCCCCGGGACTAGCTGCAGTTCCCAGGTCGCCTGCCCCGGAACTGGCCGCAGCGCTCAGGTCGCCTGTGAGCCTGGGACTGGCTGTAGCGCCCAGGTCACCTGCCCCGGGACTAGTTGAGAGAGAGAGAGCCCGGGACGGATCAGCCAGCCTTCCACCCAGTAGCTACCCGCCAACCACCATCTCCACTGGTTACGCCTGTGCGGGAGGACACTGTGACTGACTGGCAGGCAGCCAAGCAGAATCCGCTGAGGTGGCGGCCGGTTCTGCTGTCCGGTCCCGGCGGCCGCTCGTAGCCATCCAAGCTATTTCCCTCCCCGGCCACAAAGCGGTGGCTCCGCACCCGGAGTCCTACGGCAGCAGTGAGTAAGTTGCAGGCATGATCTCCGACCCCCTCCTTCTCAACACTCCTGCCCTCCCCACAACCTTACCCCTGACCAGACACCCCACACGTTGTGAATGGAATTCACCTTCCCCCTCTTCCCCCCCCCCCCCCCCCCCCCAGTGGTGCTGTAATTTTACAGCCGCTTCCCATCAGCTGCCAGCAATGAGGGATAGACTAGGCTATCCCTCAGTACAGCAACATCGTTCTTGATGTTGCCGTACTGAGGGATAGCCAAGTCTACCTTTCTAGGTTAACAACCTAACATTCGGCCTCCAGGACGCATTCAATATTATCATTTAAAATCAGTACCCAAGGGATAAGGGATATTTTCCCCATATCCCTTGATTCCTTTACCCTTAGGAGCTAAATCTATACTTCTCTTGAAAACATCCAGTGAATTGGCCTCCACTGCCTTCTGTGGCAGAGAATTCCATAGATTCACAACTCTCTGGGTGAAGAATGTTTTCCTCATCTCAGTCCTAAATGGCCTACCCCTTATTTTTAAACAGTAACTCCTGGTTCTGGGCTCCCCCAACATCGGAAACATTTTTCTGCATCTGGCCTGTCCAACACTCTAAGAATTATATATGTTTTTATAAGATCCCCTCTCATCTTTCTAAATTCCATTGAATACAAGCGCAGTCGACCAATTCTTTCCTCGTATGTCAGTCCCGCCATCCCAGGAATGAACCTGTTGAACTTGCGCCGCACTCCCTCAATAGCAATAATGTCCTTCCTCAAATTAGGAGCTATTTCAAGTTTGGTTAAAGTAGTGAAAACAGCTCCTACCCATGAAATTATTAACAGACTGAAAGCATAAACACAAATGGTGTGCTGAGTCTTGTTGACCGTGATTTTAGTTCCATTTCCTAGTTTATCACAATGTGAACATTCCCACCAGGGAAGCATTTGTGTTTCCGCACTTGGTCTTCGTACTCTGGCCAAAGTTCTTGCCCCTTGATGTTTGATTGTAAAATGTCTAGTTGCCTTTTATATGTAAATCCAACTGAGAATATTGTGCAAGTGTAATAAATAAATGTTATTGTGGAATTATCACAATTTCCTTCACCTCTATGATAGTTTTATCAAATAGACACATACAGGAGCTCTATGAAATATGAACTGAAATTTTGAATATGCTTAAACAGTTTAAAAGGAAAATGACATGCCTGAACACTGACCCAGAATGTTTGACTTGTGTTATGGAAATAGATATTCAACGCAATTTAAATATACTGAGCAAAAATGTGTTGAGGAAGGAACTACAAAACGTCTTCAGCCCATGTGTGTGAACGGAAAGAGCTCCGATTGGCGTCCAGTGTTGAGTGGTACACCTCAGGGCACAGTACTTGGCCCACATCTGTTTTTGCTTTACATAAATTAAATTCATGAAAAAGTCACAAGTACGACCAGACTATTCGCTGATGATTGTTTGCTGTACCATCCAATTAAGTCAGCTGATGATGAAAATGCTCTCCAAAAGGATCTCGATACTATGGTTAAGTGGTCACAACAATGGGCCATGCAGTTCAACTCTTCCAAATGTGAAGCCATGCGTATCACCAGAAAGAGGAATCCAGGCGAAACATCCTACAATATACTTGGTGCCACCCTTGAAGAATCCAAACAGACCAAGTATCTTGGCATCAAATTGCAGAACGATCTACGTTGGAATGGTCAGACTCATCATGCAACGGTGAAAGCAACAGGTGTCCTAAACTTTCTGAGACACAACTTCCATCATTGTTCAGCTTCTGTCAAGGAGAAGCTATACTTCACCCTCGTTAGACCTCATCTGGACTACGCAGTTGCAGCATGGGACCCATACACAGATAAAAACATTTCTTCCATCGAACGTATCCAAAGACAGGCAGCTCGATTTGTTATTAATACCTATGAGAGAGAAGCGAGTGTTACCAAACTTCTGAATTCACTGGGGTGGAACTCTCTCCAAGACAGACGTGAAGCACACCATTTGAATTGTTTTTACAAAATGTTAAATGGCCATCAAAAGTTTCAAATAGTTAAAATGAGGTTGCAATTATTTTCTCAGTGGTAAATATAACGTTTCACTTGATACTGTAATATGCCTATGCCGACCCCATGGTGTCTGAATGCTTGCAAATTTTTGTTCCTAGATCCACATTCAGTGACTTTGCTTCCAAATTTGGCAAAGATTTCCGATTCAAGGCCATTGAAAAGATGAAGGATCGGGAAAGCATGTTTATCGAGTTTATTGCCAGCATGAGGAAGCGCGAGAAAGAAGACTCAAAGAGTCGCACAGAGAAGGTAAGGTGGTTGTAGTTCCAGTGGTGTGAGTGGTGAGAGTGTGATTGTCAGGGATGCCAGACCCTTCCCAGCAGAAACCAAGCAAACTGAAACCTTGACTTTTAATGAGTGCTTGCATATTTCAGAGTGTTTGAGAAAAAATATCTGGTGTGTAAATGAGCATGCATCAAAAATAAAGGTCATGTATTAAAAAATAATGAGATTTGAATGTCATGTGGCTGTGGTGTCGAGAGCCCTGGGGATGTGGCTTCCACTGCGAGGCAGCTTGGCAGGGAGGTGGCATCAATAGCATCACGATAGCAACACATTGTACCTTCCCGGAAGTCCCTGTGTGTTGTGCGAATGAGATTTTTTTTTTTTCCGCCTCTGAAGCCTAATCATTTATGACATTTGCAAATAGGTGTATGTTAAGTAACTGCTGTTCATGTAAATTTTCTCCATAAATTACATAAGAAACTAAAAAAAGAACGTTAACATTTCATTATATTTGATTTAAAGCCTTGACTGAAGTTGCTTATAATGGTTATGCTGTTCAGAGGGTAATTTGTTAACTGGCTTTGAACATAGTAAATAAACTTGGCTAATTTAAATTTGATTACTGAACTGTAATTTTTACATGTAAATATTTTTCTTTGAAAATTGCATGTTTATTTTCAAACTTTGTCTTAAAAATTGTAACTTGTTGATTTTTTGCATTTTGATGTTTTCTAAAGCCCTTTGTAACCATTTTATGTATTCTGTTTTATAACGAGAATAGTCTTTACAGTTTTGACTGTGCGGCCTATCATTCAGTTCAGTCTGACAGCAGTCAATCACTGACAAAGTATTATGGGAATCCCTAGTGAGGAAAGAATTGGTGTTTCTCTGTGTGGTGACTTTAGCCTCCCGCTGCTCTGGTACTTTACATTTTTTAAGTTATTTTCCTTGTGAAGTGAAAATTGTGCCCAAAAATGTATTAAGACAAAACAATCAAAAAAAAAGATCTGGATAGAACCAGATGGTATTCATTCTTTTACTTTTTTTTATTTTATTGTTAACTCGTGTAAAGTAAATATATTTCAACTTGTGTTTTTATTTAAAGTAGTCCTAATGAAATTTAACAAGTTACAAAATTGATGGTATAGGAAGATGTGAAGCTTTCTGAGTCTTTATGTCGTTTTGTATAGCAATAGAATAAGTGCATGCCACTTTGATTACAAAAACAAGGCTTTGTCTCAAAAATAACTTTTCTCCAATTTAAAAAAAATCAAAAATAATTGAAGAGTTGATCTGTTTTGGATAAACTTGGTTCTTGTCCTCTACTGCCATCTTAGCAAAGAATTCCAAAGATTCTGTACCCTCCAGATTTTCTCCCATCTTGGTCCTGAATGGCTGACATGTGACTCTGACCAAAGGCTGTAAACATTCCAACCATGGGCAAATTTGATCCTGTATACATCCTTTCATCATTGGAAATCAGTAGATTGCAATGATTTAACTATCTCATTCAGAGAATATAGGCCGAAAGGAACATAAGGAAATGACCATGGATGCTTTCATTCTGAGATTAAAACAGAAAAAGGCTATAAACACAGCAGTTTGAGCAACAGAGAGAGAAACTGAGTTAATGTTTCAGGTCAAAGAAGACCTGAGAGGAGACAGAAGACAGTCTACTATATCGCCTCGTAGGACGATCCTAATATATCCCACAAATCTATCAAACAAATTAATTCAGTGCATTACCTCAATCAGCAGTATCTCTGTTCTTGGCTTGGGAGACTTGACCTGTAACATAATACCTGTAGCATAATTTCTGGAGTTCAGTATAATTCCAAAGAGATAACTTTACACTCATATTCAGCTCATTTTGCAATAAACTGCTTGACACTTTCATTGTTTGCTTATACATGTACATCAGTTTTTAATGATTACAGGGCATCTAAACCCCTCTGAACACAAAAAGACCTATCAATAGCTCGCCATTTAAACAATACTGGTGATTTTAGATTTTTATCAGTGGATGACTTCATGTTTTCCAGCTTAATATTCCATCTATCTCTTACCTGCCTATTCACTTAACCTGTTTATAGATACTTTAAACTTCTCTACATCGTCCTCAAAATTCTCATTGCCACTCATCTTAGTGTCTTCAGCAAACCTGGATATATTTTTGCTGGTACTCCCCTCGTCCAAGTTGTTGATTTAGATTTTTCACAGATGAGACCTCGCCATGGATCCCTGTGGCATGCCTTGAGTCTTACACAAGAACAACCTGTTTATTCCCACTATGTTCTGCCCATTAATTTTCCCCAGTCCCATGTCTTCTCAGTTTTTCTTTACTTATGTTTATCGTATTGAATGTCTCTTGAAACTCGAAATACACCACATCTATCAGTTGCCATATTACAACCTCAGTAAAGCTCTTAACAAAATTGTCAACTATGATTTATTTTTCACAAACCTATGTTGACTTCCCAGTGCTATTCTTTGAGTGTCATGTTTCCACTTTCTCAATAATAGATTCTAATATTTCTCCGTTGATGCCATGCCTTGGATTGAGATGGAGCTACAAAAATTCATTCCTATTCATACAACTCATTACTAGTCTATTTTTCGCTAAAATGGTGGATATTAAATTAGATTGGGACAGGGTTGGAATGTGCGATCTTTGGATTCCAGTTCACAAGTTATTGGAGTATAATTAGGCTATTTGGCCCATCAAGTGTACTCCGCCATTCAATCATGGCTGGTATCTGTCTCCTAATCCCATTTTCCTGCCTTCTCCCCATAACCCTTGACAGCCATTCTAATCAAGAACTTGTCTATCTCTGCCTTAATTATACCTACTGACTTGGCCTCCACAGCCCCCTGTAGCAATGAGTTCCACAGATTAACTACCCTCTGACTAAAGAAGTTTCTCCTCACCTCCTTTCTAAAAGAGGGCCCTTTAATTCTAACCTAATCATTCCTGGGATAATTCTTGTAAGGTTCCTGTTTAAGAAGGAACTGCAGATGCTGGAAAATCGAAGGTAGACAAAAGTGCTGGACAAAAGTAGACGTTGCCTATTTCCTACGCTGCGAAACGTTGCCTATTTCCTTCGCTCCATAGATGCTGCTGCACCTGCTGAGTTTTTCCAGCACTTTTGTCTACATTCTTGAAAACCTCCTCTGGATCCTCTCCAGAGCCAGCACATCCTTCCTCAGATATGGGGCCAAGTTGAGTACATGGCCATTTGGATAAGACAAACAGTGACAAATGTACTGCATTCAAAATATCAGTTTGCCCCTTCATGGTAGAAGGCAGAAAATTAAGGTGGTAGTAGTATTATCTAAAGTATGCAGTAAGTGTCTTGTTGAACCCCACGCATACTTTAATGGGGGGGGGGGGTGTTTTTAATGAAATAAATACTGACTGAAAATGGGAAATTGATTTTAATTTGTAATTTTATTAGCCTTGTATATACTCAGCAAGCTTCACAAACCTGTGCAAATTATACAATTAGATTAAGACACAAATATTTTCTTTGCTTGTTAGCTTTATATAACCAAAGCCATGTAATCTGTATTAAAGTCTGTGTATTGATTTAATTTTGCATTGAAAGCCCTTTAAAATTATCTGCAGTATTCAAGCTATTTAAAGCCTAGGTTGATTTCCAATAATTATTTTACATAGCTTTTGAGGGTAAAATCCATCTATTGCAGATTTGTATAAAAGAGCAGTCTATATATTTGCTTCTATTTTGTGATTACCATCAGCCATATTGTACATAAAGTTGCCATTGCATAACTTTAAAATTGATTACATTTTTATGGAGGTAGATTGTATGTAAATGAGGTCCAGAGGGAAACTGGTTTTAAATTAAGTACAGAATTCATGATTTAATTTGCAATAGGTTAAATTTAATTTAAAAATTGGCCTGGGTCTTTTTGCTCCACTTCTTAAAGCATGGTACAAACTGGTGTGGTGGCTTCTTAATGCTCTAGACTGCCTGGTATTATCCTTGTGTGAGCTGTTGTCATTAGCTGCCACTTGAAGCACCACCTTGAGATGCAGAATAGTTGGCTCAGCATGGATCACAGCAACCCTACATTCTAGTGTTGCATGCACTAGCATTGCTCAAACTGAAGTGAGCTGCACATGGTGTCAGTGACTCCATTTAACGTGAGATGTTTATCCATAAAACAAAGATATCCAAGATATTTTTTTAAAAGTCCAAAGTTAATGCACTAGTAAAAATGCAATTCCGTAGAAAATTAAAACCAAAATTTAAATTGCTAAGACCATTACCTGAATCAACCTTAGTAACGTTTGTCAAATTCCATGCAGTCTTCCTCCCCAAATAAAGAAAAATAAATAGATGCCATTCTATTAAAATATATCTTAGTATTTATGCTCAGGGGCTTGCTTCTTTTGTTAGTTTCAGTGTAGAATGTACATTCACTTCAGTGTGAGGTAAGTCAATGATGTAGTGGTAACTAAAATGTCAAGATCACAAAACTGCTTCCTGACTACATATATTCTTCATTTCTGCCCATCCACTTTATAACCTACCAATCAAAACTGAGCAGATAAAAGGCAACTTTTTCGACATGTTATCTGAGCATCACCTGGACAGCCAATTACGCTGGAGTAAAGTAAAGGAGAAATTTGAGAGTGACTCTCGGTACAAAGCTGTGGATAGTTCTGGACTACGGGAGGATTTCTTTAAACAATACATGGAGAAACTGGCCAAGGTAAGCCTTTGTGTATTGAAGTTGCTTCTGAGAGACTTGGTGAGTAGTTCATTTAGAGAGAGCAGCTACTTTGGGACAAGCAATCGAAGCTGCAATCAGATGAAGGTGCTGAAGTTTGCTACTGTTAATGACAGCAAGGTATCCTGGCTTTGCAGTGATTCTTGTCCAAAGTATAGGCGTGTGACTATGGACATGGTTGGGCTTTGCCATTAAAACCCATAAAACTCTGAAGAATGATTACCTGGTGGAGGTCGGAGTATCACTAGACAACAGGTGCAGGAGTAGGCCATTCGGCCCTTCGAGCCAGCACCTCCATTCAATATGATCGTGGCTGACCATCCCCAATCAGTACCCCGTTCCTGCCTTCTCCCCATATCCCCTGACTCCGCTATCTTTAAGAGCCCTATCTCGCTCTCTCTTGAAAGTATCTAGAGAAAAAAAAATGCAATTAAAAGTGGCAAGATGTCTAAAAATTGTTTCTAAAAACAAAGTATAGAGTCAAGGGGGCCAGTTTCAGGCCCTTCGCCCCAACTTGCCCATGCCATCTAACATGCCCTATCTGCACTCGGCGACCCTGCCTGCATTTGCCCCTATCCCTCTAAACCTATCCTACCCGTGTACCTGTCCAAATGTTTCCTAAACATTGTGATAGCGTCTGCCTCAACTACCTCCTCCCGCAGTTCATTCCATGTACCTACCACCCTTTGTCTGTTTTTTAAAAAAAGTTGCCCCTCAAGTTCCTATTAAATCTTTCCACCCTCACCTGAAAGCTTTGTCCTCTGCTTCTTGATTCCCCTTCTCTGGGTAAAAGACTCATTTACCCTATCTATTTCTCTTTGACATAACATCTCATCCTCATCTCATTATACACGTCTGACATCACATCTCATCCTCCTGCACTCCAAGGAATAAAGTCCCAGCCTGCTCAACCTCTCTGTAGCTCAGTCCCACGAGTCCTGGCAACATCCTCGTAAATCTTCCCTACGCGCTTTCCGGCTTAAAAACATTTTTCCTAAAATGGGGTGACCAAAACTGAACACAATATTCTAAATTTGGCCCCACCAATGTCTTGTACAACTGTAGCATGATCTCCTAATGCCCCTGTCCCACTTAGGAAACCTGAACGGAAACCTCTGGAGACTTTGCGCCCCACCCAAGGTTTCTGTGTGGTTCCCGGAAGTTCCCAGTCACCTACCACAATGGCTCTGCTTGACGTTACCCTTCCGTGCTGAGCCTCATAGCCATGCTCGGTGCGACACCCTCATACTGCTTCTCAACTTTGATATGTCATCCCCCCCCCGACAGCATGTGCCTGTTTTGATGGGCGATGGGCATCTATTTCCCTTCCTAGTGGTCACCCACCTTTTCTTCTCCCGGACGTTGGGTGTGACGATCTCGCTGTATGTCTTATCCAAAAAGCTCTCATTCTCCGAGACGGTCCCGGGGTCATCCAGCTGCAGCTCCAGTTCCCCAACACGGTCATTAAGGAGCTACACCTGGACACAATTAATACAGATGTAGTCATCAGGGACAGCAGCAGTTTCCCTGACTTCCCACATCCTGCAGGAGGAGCATTATATCAACTTACCTGCAATTACCAATGAAACTGAATCAAGACAGAGAGGGAAATTAAAAACAAAAACGAGACTCTCTCACAAAAGAAACCTGTAACTTATCCTCCTATCCGACTCTGAAAGCCTACTTGCCACAGCCATCTCGCCAAAGATCCTGAGCTGAAGACTGGCACTTGTCCTCAACACAGCTCTCTGCCCCTCCACACAGCCTCTGACCCAACACGGCTGCTGCACTACACCTCGCCTTGTTTTTATTAGCCGTTTTGGATATTCCTGCCAATCAACGGGATTGCTGCTCAAAGCTGCAGCTCCTGCTTCGACCTAAAATCAACTTGCCCAAACCGGTTCACTAATTTGCTTTTTAAAGTGGTCCTGTACCTGCACTGACCTGAAATTCACTTGCTGCAACTAACCAAGTAGACAAAACATTTTAAAATTATCATTGCATTCATTCTTTGATTGTTTAGTGTAGAGATACAGCGCGGAAACAGGCCCTGCGACCCACCGGGTCCGCACCGACCAGCAATCCCCGCTCATTAACACCATCCTACACACACTTGGGACAATTTCACATTTGTACCAAGCCAATGAACCTACAAACCTGTTCGTCTTTGGAGTATTGGAGGAAACCAAAGTTCTCGGAGAAACCCCACGCAGGTCACGGGGAGAACGTGCAAACTCCGTACTGACTGCACCCGTAGTCAAGATCGAACCCAAGTTTCTGGCCCTGTAAGGCAGCAACTCTACCGCTGCGTCACCGTGCCTCCCTGTATTATATATATATATGGGTGATATATATATATATAAAACATCACCCATTCCTTCTCTCCAGAGATGCTTCCTGTCCCGCTGAGTTACTCCAGCATTTTGTGCCCATCTTTGATGTAAACCAGCATCTGTAGTTCCTTCCTACACACTAGCTTTCAGAGTTACAGGTGTACTATACAAGTGCCTTCTCTCCTATCCCCCTTTGTTAAATCCCTCCCCACCTATGTTCAAGACACCTCAGACACTCTCCGTCGGCTCCGCACATTCCATTCTCCAGGCCCCCATCCTCCCATCTTCACCATGGACGTCCAGTCACTCTACACCTCCATCCCCCACCAGGATGGTCTCAAAGCCCTCCGGTTCTTCCTCGACCAGAGGAGCAACCCATACCCGTCCACTGACACCCTCCTCCGCCTAGCAGAGTTGGTCCTTACCCTCAATAACTTCTCTTTTGACTCCTCCCATTTCCTCCAAACACAAGGCGTAGCTATGGGCACACGCATGGGCCCCAGCTACGCTTGCCTCTTTGTCGGGTACGTCGAACAATCCTTGTTCTCGGCGTACCAGGGCCCCATCCCCGACCTCTACCTTTGTTACATCGACGACTGCTTTGGTGTCACCTCCTGCACCCACACACAACTGACTGACTTCATCCATTTCACCACCAACTTCCATCCGGCACTCAAATACACTTGGACCATTTCCGACATTTCCCTACCATTCCTTGACCTCACCATCTCTATTGCAGGTGATACACTCCTGACCGACATCCACTACAAACCAACTGACTCCCACAGCTACCTGGACTACTCTTCCTCCCATCCTGCTTCCTGTAATGACTCCATCCCCTATTCCCAATTCCTCCGTCTACGCCGCATCTGCTCCCAGGATGAGGTGTTCCACACCAGGTCATCACAAATGTCCTCATTCTTCAGAGAATGGGGATTCCCCTCCCCCACTGTTGATGAGGCTTGCACCAGGGTCTCCTCCATACCCCGCAACGCTGCCTTCCCGATTCCCCCACTCACAACAAGGGCAGAGTTCCCCTGGTCCTCACCTTTCACCCCACCAGCCGGCACATACAACACATAGTCCTCCGCCAGTTTCGCCACCTCCAACGTGACCCCTCCACTCGCCACATCTTCCAATCTCCCCCCCCTGTCTGCCTTCCGCAAAGACCGCTCCCTCCGCAACTCCCTTGTCAATTCTTCCCTTCCCTCCCGCTCCACCCCTTCTCCGGGCACTTTCCCTTGCAACCGCAAGAGATGCTACACTTGTCCCTTCACCTCCCCCATCCAATCCTTTCAGGGACCCAAGCAGTCCTTCCAGGTCCGACAGAGGTTCACCTGCACCTTCTCCAACCTCATCTACTGCATCCGTTGCTCCAGATGCCAGCTGATCTATATCGGTGAGAGCAAGCGGAGGCTTGGCGATCGTTTCGCCGAACACCTCCGCTCGGTCCGCAATAACCAACCCGACCTCCCGGTGGCTCAGCACTTCAACTCCCCCTCCCATTCCGTATCCGACCTCTCGGTCCTGGGCCTCCTCCATGGCCAAAGCAAGCAACACCTCAAGTTGGAGGAACAGCACCTCATATTCCGCTTGGGGAGTCTGCATTCTCTGGGCTTAAGCATTGCATTTTCTCAATTCTGTTAACCCAGACTGCCCCCTCCCCCTCCCCACCTCTCTCTCAGCCCTCGGGCCCTGGCATTCCCTCTCTCTCTCTCTATCTCTTCCCCACCCAAGTCGCACTAGCTTCTCATTTTCACAGTACAAACAGCTTACAATGGCCTGTTTCCTTTATCATCGATACTTTTTTGCATATCTTTCATTCATTGTTCTTTATCTCTCCACATCACCGTCTATATCTCTCGTTTCCCTGATCCCTGACCAGTCTGAAGAAGGTTTTCGACCCGAAACGTTGCCTATCTCCTTCGCTCCTTAGATGCTGCTGCACTCGCTGAGTTTCTCCAGCCTTTTGTGTACCCTCGATTCTCCATCATCTGCAGTTCCTTCTTTAACACAAGTGCCTTCTCTTAGCTGCCAATGCCATAATTCTGTCACATGGCATGAGCTTCACAGCATGCCTCTAGGTTTGCACATCCTGTACCTGTCAAAACAGCAGGGAGTCAAAAGAAAAGGTGATAAGGTAGGAGTGTGTTTTTGGACTACTAATATAGAGAAAGAATTTAAAGGCAACAAAGCAATTTGAGAGTCTAATTTTTTTTCAAGTTTGATAAGTTGAAATGTGGGGAAGTGACTGAAGCAATTGTATTGCCATACATCTAGCTCATTAATAGCGCTATCCTCCATGGCCTTTTGCCTCTGATGGCAATATAACAACATAAATGTCATTGTGCTGGAGAGAGCTAACAGGCCTGTCACTGCTGGTGATAGCTGAGCAAATGAGCAATGGTGCAGATATCAGTCCGAAAGATTTGAGCATGTAATCCCCTTTGGTTAACATATTTTAACCTGTGCTGATTTGCCTCCAATTTTAACTGCTGACAGCATTGTCATGCCATAGCTACTCTTTTCCAGCTTAAATGTGTCCTGCGCAATAAATCTTGCCATTCAATAACATTTATTTATTAAATGTGCCTGTCAGTTACAAAACTGGAAATACTATAAAAACCTCTCTGGAACTCTACCGTCTTGTCTGCTTCACAGCACATAGATTCCGATAAGGAAAAGGAGCTGGAGCGTCAGGCAAGAATAGAAGCAAGTTTGCGAGAGCGGGAGAGAGAAGTTCTTAAAGCTCGCTCGGAACAGACCAAGGAAATCGACAGAGAACGTGAACAACATAAGCGAGAGGAAGCCATTCAGAATTTCAAAGCTCTGTTGTCTGATATGGTAAAACACTGTGTGTTCAGAACCTAAAGCACATTTTTTTCTGTTCAACATTTTCTAAGTACTAAATTAATTCATTGGATGATGATTATTACATGAGATAGAGGGTTTAGTACTTTTCCTTGGCCGTTAAATTGAGTCGATATTAAGCACTCGCATGGTGCTAATGTAGTTGTATCTTAAATTTCTATCAGTGAATAATCTTTTGTTAAAATATAATGAACTCTGTGTTGAGACTTGTATTGTTTTGAATTTAATTATCTCCCCCCTCACCTTGTGGTAGATTGAATTTTCTTTTTAACATTTTATGCCACAACATCTATTTGAAAGTTTGTGGGAGCCAGATCCCAGACAAGCTTCAATTCCATCACTGGAAACCATTTGTCCATTGGCTCATTTATATAGTGTGTAGGAAGGAACTGCAGATGTTGGTTTAAATTAAAGATAGACACAAAATGTTGGAGTAAAGCCCTTGTCCCATTTGGGCGACCTTCTACCGCGACCTCTGGCGAGTTTGCCCGCGACGGATAGTCACGGCAAGGTCTCCACGGTGTCATAGGAGGTCTTCATCACTCTCCTTCATGGTCAAGAGTGGTCTCCGCGTAGTCGAGGCTTCAGCAAGGTCACGGCGTATTTTTCAAGATGTTAAATATTGACCGCGACTAAAAATAGGTCGTCATGGGAAAAATCTATATTTTTTTTAGTCTTAGCCGGTGGTAGTAGGTCGTGATGCTCGTCGTAGGTAGTCGAGGGTAATAGCTCCGGGGTGAAAAAAAGGTCAGTAGGAAACAAAAAAGGTAATTTAAACAGCAGAACGTCACCTCTGTCACTCCAAGGCATGTTCATTCATAGCTGGAGAGTTTTTTGGAGAGGAGACTTGTATTTTAGAGATGGCACCAAAAAGGCAGCAGTACAGGGGGAGGGCACAACCCTCAAAAAAACCTGCCATGCAGGTGTTGCCCACCCAGTAGGAGGAGTGGCAGGAGGTGATAGTGCAGGAGGAGGTAGCCCTGCATGAGAGACCCCTGGAGGAGGAGACCAGGGTGGTAGTATATGTCCCCACCACCACCCCATCCTTCACTGCCTCATTTGAAGGCAGCAAAGCAGCCCTTTCTCCTGTGTCTGACACGGCATCAGAGGCAGATGCCCCATTGGCGGTCAGGGAGGGCTGGAGGAAGGTTATGCCCTACACCTTCACCAACAGCAGGAGGGGGACCTTGAGGAATGGTTCCAGCCGAATGCCATCCTGTACGAAAAGGAAAATGAGGGGTACAGGGACAGGGACAAAATGGCATGCTTGCCATCCACTGCCCCACATGTGTGCTTAAAGTTCCACCTTTTGTCAAAGCCCAGCGCCACTCTCTTCCAGTCATCTGGTGTACTGGGACAGTCCATCGCATCATCTCCATTCACCCATTGAGACCTCTTCTTGTGATTCCTCTTCACCCTTGCTCTTCCCCTTCTGCCTTTCTTAAAAGGCTGCTGAAGCAAAAGGGCTACTGCAAACAGCAGTAGTTGTATTTTTACCAACATCCTCCAAACTAGTTCCTTCCTTGCATGCATGGTTCAGAATGATTTTAAAAAAATAACCTGGGAGGCATTTTTTAGTGAGAAAAAAATGCAGACATAGCATCATTTTTTCAGGTGATCATTTGAGCTGCAGACACTCGTCACCGGTCATAGTTGGTTTTCGGTGTGGTCTTCTGAGGTGGAAGGGGGTCGTGCTCATTCACGGATCAATTTGCCAGGGACCATCCTCGGGTAAAACGTACATGGTCGAAGCCAGTCTTAAACATGGTCGAAGGAGGCCTTGTTCAGTCGAGGGAGGTCTTCAACATAGTTGTAGGAGGTCGTACACATAGTCGAGAAAGGTCGTAGGTCACCGCGACCTTGATTTTTTTTTTAAGCTTAAGGTCGCCAGAGGTCACGGTGGAGTTCTCCCAAATGGGACAGGCCCTTTAACTCTGCATCTCTGGAGAAAAAGAATAGTCGAGTCCTTCATTCACACTGAAGAAGGCCCGAAACGTCACCCATTCCATCTCTCCAGAGGTGCTGCCTGTCCCGCTAAGTTACTCCGGCATATTGTGTCCATAGCTGATTTATATAGTCTGACTCAAAATTGCTCGTGGGCAATAAATCTATAATCTTTGGTGAAATATTTAGATTTAGACAATAGGTGCAGGAGTAGGCCATTCGGTCCTTCGAGACAGCACCGCCATTCAATGTGATCATGGCTGATCATCCCCATTCAGTACTCCGTTCTTGCCTTTCTACCCATATCCCCTGACTCTGCTATCTTTATGAGCCCTATCTAGCTCTCTCTTGAAAGTATCCAGAGAACCTGCCTCCACCACCCTTTTACAAAAACGGAAAAACTATAAAACCGCTCTGGATACTATACTCTGGAAATACTATAAAGCCCCTATAAATATCCCTACGAGGTATTGTTTCTTCAATACCCAATAACAATCCTCTCTCTCTCTCTCCCCATCCCCCTCACTCGTAATAAGGGCTGAGTCCCCCAAGTCCTCACCTTCCACCCTACTAGCCGTCACATACAACAAATAGTCCTTCGTTATTTTCGCCACCTGCAACGTGACCCCACCACTCGCCACATCTTCCCATCATCCGCCCCCCCCCCCTCCCCCCCCACCTGTCTGCTTTCCGCAAAGAACGCTCCCTGCGTAACTCCCTGTTCAATCCTTCCCTCCCACACCACCCCCTCCCCGGGCACTTTCCCTTGCAGCCGCAAGAAATGCTACACTTGTCGCTTTATCTCCCCCCTCGACTCCATTCAAGGACCCAAGCAGTCGTTCCATATGTGACATAGGTTCACCTGCACCTCATCCAACCTCATCTATTGCAGCCGCTGCTCTAGATGTCAGCTGATCTACATTGGTGAGACCAAGCGCAGGCTTGGCGATCTCTTCGCCAGCACCTCCGCTCGGTCTACAATAACCAACCTGATCTCCCGGTGGCTCAGCATTTCAACTACCCCTCCTATACCGAATCCAACCTTTCTGTCCAGGGCCTCCTCCATGGCCAAAGTGAGCACCACCAGAAATTGGGGGTGCAGCACCTCATATTTCGCTTGGGCAGTTTATACCCCAGCGGCATGAACATTGACGTTTCCAATTTCCGTTAGCCCTTATTGTCTCCTCCTCTTCTCAGCTCTCCCTCAGCCCTCTGGCTCCTTCTCTTCCTTTCTTCTCTTCCCCCCACCCCCCCCCCCCCCACCCCCCCCCCCCCCCCCCCGCCCTCCATCAGTCTGAAGAAGGGTTTTGGCCCAAAATGTTGCCTATTTCCTTCGCTCCATAGATGCTGCTGCACCCGCTGAGTTTCTCCAGCATTTTTGTCTACCTTCGATTTTCCAGCATCTGCAGTTCCTTCTTAAACTCCTATTTGCTTTCATTTCTGCTGAATCTCTGATCTTTATTTGATGAAGAATACTTCTAATAATAGATTCCATTAGCATTCCATGTAGTTACTGTCACCTCTTTGCATAATCTTGATTTTGTTTTTCCTCTTGCCCCAAGTTTTATCTCAATTTTTAAAAAAAAGACAACTCAGTTCTTTACCTTGCAACACCCTTCCTGCTTTTTAAATATTCTTATCTCTTCATGTTCTACAGGTCCGTTCTTCAGATGTTACATGGTCGGATACCAGGAGGTCCCTAAGGAAGGACCACCGCTGGGAATCTGCTTCATTACTGGAAAGAGAAGAAAAGGAGAAGATATTCAGTGAACATATAGAGGCTCTTACAAAAAAGAAGAGAGAGCATTTTAGGCAGCTTCTGGATGAGACTTCAGCGGTGAGTACAGCTGGTGCGCAGTTACTTATCGACAAGAAGCTCAGGAGAACCTGACAGGAGTACAAAATTGAGAGGCGTATATCGGATAGGTTGCAAGAAATTCTCCCCAAGGTAGATTATATTTGAAACCAGAGGGGACAGGTATAAAGTGAGGAATAAGAGTTTAGAGTGAATGTTTGGACTTTTTGACTCACAGAGGTTGGTTGAAATCCCCATTCCCATTCACTGGTCCGGACAGATACTCCCAACATTTAAAAACCATCTGGCCAAGTACTTGAATCAGCAAGGTATAGTAGGATACAGAGCTGGTGCCAGTACATGGGATTATAGATGGATAAGTGATAGCAACTGTCAATATGGTGGACCAAATGGCCTGTTTCTTTGCTGTCTATTTCCATGAGCTTGGCAAGAACAAACACCGCAAAGTATGGAGTAGCTCAGCGGGTCAGACAGCATCTCTGGAGAACATGAGTAGGTGATATTTTGGGTTACACCCCTTCTTCAGGCTAGATTTGTCTGAAGAAGGGTCCCAACCCTAAAAGTTACCCATCCATGTTCTCCAGAGATGCTGCCTGACCCGTTGAGTTACTCTCGCATTTTGTGTCTGTTTGGTAAAACAACATCTGCAGTTCCTTGTTTCTAAAAGAAGAAACACGCCCAGACTTTGTAGAAAAGAATGTTGTTTGTGGGCAATAAACGAGGGCATACTTTCATAAATGTATAAACTTTTTGCATGGTATTAAGAGATACTTTTACACATCTAATATAAATTTATTTGGAGCTTTATCATCAAACCTAGTTACTATACACACAACCTTTCTTCACAGTTGCAATGACTGTTGTGATATGAAGAAATGCTAATTGTTACGATACATATTTTGGGACAATTTCACAAACCATGTTATTGAGGAGAAAGTGAGCAGGCTACAAAGTAAGCTTGCCTGCCTACTCTTATCTCCTACTTTAAACAACATTTTAGCTTGTTTTTTTCATGTTGGCATTCCAGGCAAGGCTCACATTTATTGAAAATTCCTAATTGCAATTGAAAAAGCAGTTGCGAATTATTGTCATGAACCATTCCAGGTATTGGCCAAGGTGAACCATTTCAGGTATTGGCCAAGTGTGAGGTATTACATTTTGATAAGTAACCAGGGTAGGTCCTACACAGTGAATGGCAGAACTCTGGGGAATGTTGTAGAGCAGAGGAATTTACATGCAGGGGTATTTGATATTCGGGAAGGATAGACAGAAAGGAAGAGGAGGTGGGGTGGCATTGCTGGTTAATGAGGAGATTAACGCAATAGCACGGAGAGACATTTGCTTGGATGCTGTAGAATTGGTATGGGTAGAACTGCGATATAACCAAGGGCATAAAATGTTCCTTGAAAGTGTCATCACAGGTAGATAGGGTGGTCAAGAAGGCTTTTGGCGCATCGACTTTTTTCAGTCAGAGTCAGTAGTGAGGTTCGGAGGTCATGTTACAGTTGTGCAAGATATTTGTGGGGCCACATTTTTGGAGTATTGTGTTCAGTTTTGATCACCCTGTTCTCGGAAACATGTTGTTAAGCTGGAAAGGGTGCAGAAAAATGTACAAAGATGTTGCCAAGACTCGAGGGCCTGAGCTAGGGAGAGGTTGGGCAGGCTAGGACTATTCCATGGAGTGCAGGAGAATGAGTGGTGATCTTTCAGAGGTGTACAAGGTTATGAGAGGAATACATAGGGTAAATGCACAGTCTTTCACCCAGACTAGGGGAATAGAGAACCAGAGGCCATAGGTTTAAGGTGAGGGGGGAAAGATTTAATAGAATTCTGAGGGACAACCTTTTTACGCAAAGGTATATGGAACGAGCTGCTGTGCAAGGTAGTTGAGGCAGGTACTGTCACGACGTTTATGAAACATTTAGACGGGTATGTGGATAGGACAGAATTAAGAGGGATATGGGCCAAACGCAGGCTGGTGGGACTAGTGTAGATGGGGCATGTTGGTCGGCATGGGCAAATTGGGCCGAAGGGGCTGATTACACATTGTATGATTCTATGACTAGGTCGTGAATGGAGCTAATGTTGAGCAATCATCAATGAATGTCCCCACCACTGACAGTCAGCTGAAGATTATTAATGAACAGCCAAAGACAGACCTATAACACATCACTCTATAACTGTAGCAGTGATGTCCTGGGTTTGCGATGCTTTGACATGCTTGAGACAATTTGACATGCTTATAAACATTTTATTTTTCGCCACATTGTATGCCATAGCTATTCATTTCATTCCATCTGAACTAGCTCTCTGAAGCAACTTTTCATTTAACCACATTACTCTAGTCTTCAATAAACAGCAACTGTGGCAACATGGGCCCCAGATATAACCCCACGTGTCCTCCCATGAGGATATCTTTCCATTTCTGTGGTCTTGGTTTATTGGAACTGAGACTCCTGACTTCAACAACTGCCTTGGTGTCATGCCAAAGCTACCTGCTGCTAATTCTGACTGAATAAATTGCAGAACGGATGCAGGCTTGTTATTAACCTCAATGCAGGGACAAAATGTCAACAATGTGCAACAAAAATGGAAAAGCTATTTTGGTTTTGTGACTTAAAATTTTTAAGGGTAGCCTTTACTCTAGTACATCGTTTAGTGCTTCAGATGCATTCCCAGGAAGGAGAGCACTGGAGAAAGTAACATATAAAGGAGTAATTATAGAGATTATTACTGACAGTGCTACTGCGCTGGGAACCAGGTGGAGGGCCCGAATCTCTGCTGATAGTAATTGAAACAGTTAAAGTGATCTCATTGCCTCATGGCTCCATGTGGATTTAGCCACATGTGCAGGAGCTGTCTGTGAGGGCTGATCTTGGACAGGTTTGGGGCAAGTGGTGTGGCAGCTCAGTGCTGAGATGTGGGGCTCTATGGTAAGTCTGGGCCCACCGCTGGGCTCTCTGTTGCGACTTGCAACACTACCCTAGTCTCTTCTCTCTCATCACTTTCTGTTGGGAGTGATGGAGCTGCTCTCTCCCTTTCCTTTCGCAGCTCTCCCCAGCCCAGATGTTTTTTTCTTTGGTAACAAGTTCAATGACCAGCAACAACCAAAGTCTCCATCCAAGCAATGAGAGGGAGGCAGCAGTTTGATGGGAGAGTGTTGAATCTGGGTACTCAGTCCGCCCAGCCATTGCCAACCCCATGCAACAGCCTGCACTCAATGTGTTGGACAGGGAGCGGCCCTGATTACTCTTATCTCAGCACTGGGCAGCTTCACTGCCTGCTCCAGCCCTCTGCACGTTGTTTCTGTGGTTCATTCGCATTGGTTCATGCGGTGATAAGATCACTATATCATCACTGTGTGAGCACCAGCAGCGGGGTACTGATTCAAAACGCGTTCCTGATAGAGCAGCATGCAACCCAATTGGAGAGTTTTATAAGTAAAGGGCACAAACTTCAATGTTCAAACTGCAGAACCAAGAGGATTGCAGCAAAGAAGAATTCTGTGGCTTAGCACAAAGTGCAGTACCGATGGATTTAGCAGATGTGGGACAAGGAAGCTTAATTTGAAGGAAAACAATGCATTTCCAAGTGTTCTGTGTAGCACCGCCAAATGTTTCTCAATCCAAACGGCATAATGATGAGATGGTGCAAATCTGAAATACAAACCACATATGCTGAAGCAAATAGACACAAAGTGCTAGTGTAACTCAGCAGGTCAGGTAGCATCTCGAGTAAAAAGGATGGGTGACGCAGCATTTGTGATGGTAATCTTAAGATTTCAGGATCAATTACCATTCTGTGGACATTCTTGTAAATTCATTAACACTTGATACTTTTGCATTGTAGATTACTCTCACCTCTACATGGAAAGAGGTAAAAAAGGTCATCAAAGAGGATCCTCGCTGCATCAAGTTCTCCTCCAGTGATCGGGTAATTGATATGTCGATCAAACTTTCAAAATGTTCACCCTTTCATCCAAATACACACTTGTTATTACTTGCTTATGCTCTCTTTCAGAAAAAGCAGAGGGAATTTGAAGAGTATATTCGGGATAAATACATCACAGCCAAAGCAGACTTTAGAACACTGTTGAAAGAGACCAAATTTATTACTTACAGGTGAGTAACAAAGTCTGACCCCCGGTCGAAAAGGAAACTTGCACATTGGAGGGTTTGTGGGAGGAAAATCCAGAACTTTATTGAATTATTGAACTAATGATGAATGAAGAGTATGGGATAAATCTGAGATGGAGGATTGCAGTGCTGAAAAAAAAAATAGTGTGAGGGTATGCTGGAGAGAGATTGGAATTGGTATAAATATCTTAGGTTAATTAACCAATGTACAGCAAGTCAAAGGATGAATAAGGTCTGGTTAAGTTAAGAAGCATCCAGGCAAGTCCTTGAATTATCAAAGCCTGGAAGGTTGCAGACCTAAATGAGGGTGAATGGGGTTGGTATAGGTATGTACAATGGGTGGCATTTGCATTATGTGCTGTTTGACTCTTGACTCTGATTGGGGCAGCAGGCTTATGAGTTTCTATTCGTGTAAGATTGAGGGGCTAACTGTGGGCATGTTAAAATAGGTTTGTTTGATAACAATAGCATGGTGAGCATTTCTGCATAGCAGGGGTGAGACAAAGTGAGATAGGGTTACTGTTAAAGGTGAAAGTGACTAGTCAGGGCAATGTGGACAGCATGGAATTTGTAGCTCTATTCCAAGTTAAATTAAATGCTGATGTTGCAAAGTTTATCAGCGTTGACCAAGGGAAAGAGATGAATTGTTTACCTTAACAGCATCGGGGAAGTTGACTGTTTTGAGTTGAATTAAAGTGATTTGCAGCCTTTCCGAGACCAGATAAGTAGAAGAACAGTCTATTTGCACTGGGTTGAGAAAGGTTATTGTGAAGCAGGTTGTGGATACAATGTATGTGAAACCTGTCTTCTTATGGTGCCTGAAAGGATGGCATTGATGAGACTATCCGAAGTAATGAGGTTGGGGAGTGAAATTGGCAAAGAGATACATGATTGGACCTACTCTTGCTGCTTTCGATAGATCAGAGTGCGTCTGAGAATATTGGCATTGAGATTGATGGCTTCTGGGGAAGGGTGGTCTGATCAGCCATTTAATAAAGCAGGAGGTAGTGTTCAGGATACACAGGTTGGAAATAAACAACAACAGAGTGGCATCTAGCTTGAGAGGGTCTTCATAGAATGTTAAAAATAACCACAGCACAATGGGATGAGTTAGTGTCAATTTGGTAACCACTGTCTCTTCACTGTTTAAAAAAATGTTGAATTGGTTGACATAAACCACTGAATAGCTGTCTTCTTGCACTGTCTGCCAGGAATAAAAATTGTTAAGGGCTTTATTTTTCTCCCCAAGATCGAAGAAATTATTGCACGAGTCAGATCAGCATTTGAAAGATATCGAACGGATCCTTCAAAATGATAAGAGGTACTTAGTATTAGAGTGTGTGCCAGAGGAGAGACGCAAACTCATTATGGCTTACATTGATGACCTTGATCGACGAGGACCTCCCCCACCACCCACTGCATCAGAACCAACCAGACGGTCAGCCAAGTAACACCAAAAACAATTCTCCTGAGCATGAGTAGGCTCCCCATCAACTGAGACTTGTGCATGAGCCATCTGCCAGACTTATCAACGTGTGTGCAGTATTAATGTGTCTGCTTTGTCCAGTTTTGTATATAGTATGGACACATTTGTACCAGCTTGTCATCATGTTGAAGTGGAAGCTTTGACTCATCATTCGGTTGTGTAAAATAAAGAACTTTTTTAAAAAGAAAATGCAGCTGATGTAGTACTTGCAGCATGGTCATTAGTCCAACCAAATGGCTGTGCAAAACAACTCTGCAAAAACTAGCATTTAGTTACTAGTAATTTTCAAAATCAGTCACTGATCTCAGAGGGGGTTTAGTTTGTGACATTTAAGCTTTTACTTGTGTTTAAATGTAAGTTTCCAAAGTGACTTAACTAAGGTGTTGGAAATGTTGCCTAGTTGAAATGTTTACTGCAATAAACCATCTTTTTTTCTACGTTTTGGAATGCATTTTGCTTTGTGTTAATTTAAGTTATTTTTTAAAAAGGGTTAGTGATATTGAAAATCATAATTTGGAATGATTTTAATTTTGTAGTTTATTAACAAAGGCAATGTGTTGCACAGCTAGTAGAACCACTGCTGTGGCTCCAGTACCTCGGATTCTTTCCTGATCTCCACTGTCCTTGTGGAATTTGCCCATTCTTCCTATGACCACATGGGATTTCTCTGGTTGTCCAGTTTCTTTCCACATCCCAGAGGTCTGTAGGTTGCTCCCAGTGTAGGTGGACAGTGAAATTAATGGGAAAGTGGAGAGAAGAGGTTAAAGGGAAAAGTGGTGTGAAAATGGGATTGCTCTTGAACCAGCACAGTAGGCGGCTATTTGGTCTACGATGAATATGGTAAGAAAGTGTATTCAGTTTATCAAGCTTCCATCTCGGGTTGATCATGTAATCATAGTTATTGGGCATGCTCACCCTAAAGAATTAAGTAACCATTGACTCTTAACCTGAGTGCCCATTTGTCATTGTGTGCTGACAATTGCAGCACCTGAAGTCCCCAGGACCCAGGTCTTGCTCATATAACCAACAATGTTATAGGCCGTGTGGGATAAAACTTAATGGGACTTCAGAAGCTACAGCATAGATTCTTCAGCCATGGAATTTTAGTTTGCTCACTGGCTAATGAAAAATCTTAACTTGGGAATCGGATAAGAACGACTTGTGAAAAGGTGGTTGAAGAGTCTGTTTCTGTCTAGCTTGGCCCTGTGGACAATGACATACGGAAATAAATCAACACTGTAGATGCCATTGGGGTCCTTGTATGCCTCCCAAAGCTGACCTCAGTATATTTTATATTTAGCTGCATTGGTGTTTCATCTGCAAAACAGCTAAACGTTTCCTTCTGCTTAAATATCCTTGGTTTTTCTTTTGGAGCGGATGACGTGGATGGGTGTTCAAAGCGATCCTTGATGGTGAAAGCCGTGGATGCTTGCGCTGTGAACATTACCCAAACCCTCTAACCCAAACCAGGAGAAATACTTTTAAAGGAATAAAGTTACTGATAACTGCTACAGTGATAAGACTGAACCGTATGCACCCACATTGTGCTCAGCTAATTAGAACTGGGTTATTAATTTTTAGAAACATTATGATCTTTTTGCAAGATTCAATGTGATTTTTTAAAATAGTCAATATTGGCCCCTGCCCCTTCCACAGGTGAAATTATCAGCATTGCTTTCGCTATACCCACATGATAAGTATCAGACGTACTCTGCAATTTTTAAAATGCCTTAATTGGTTTCTTGATTAAAACTAAGAATTATTTCATGACATTTATGGACACGTTTGGCGTTTTTTGATTATTAATCTGTTTGGGGGAGGGGTGGGTCCCCAACACTTCCTCTTGACGCCTCTCCTCGCAATCAGCGGCTCCTACAGATTCCCACCCTGTTTACATCCTACTGGTGCATTTCCATGTTGTAAAATACTGCCACTAACGCGACTGCTTTGAATGTGATCTTTTCACCTTCGAATGACCTCTCCAAATGGATTGGGATGCTTGTCAAATGTGAAACCAGGCTTCAGAGCTCATTTGGGGTTACACAAAAAGCTGGAGAAACTCAGCGGGTGCAGCAGCATCTAAGGAGCGAAGGAGATAGGCGACGTTTCGGGTCGAGACCCTTCTTCAGAGCTCATTTCACCGAGTCTGATACATATTAGCCCAATTGTCGTGGATCAAAGAATATTCATCATAATGTCACTGTTTGGAAATGTGAAATATTCGGAAGGGCCAGAATCAGATCCGCAGCTCACATCTCGTATTCAATCGCGTTTCTGGAAGCGTTTTTGTGAACGACGGCATGTGCACAATTATGGGGCTTTAGGGCAATAGATCTTAAAACGTTTGCCTAAGACGTTTGAGCAGTGAAAGTATGGCTTTTTCAGCAGGCAATTTACTCGTACACGAAACTGTATGGAACTATTTATTCTGTGCCAACGTAGCAACAAGTAATGTCACTTTATACATACAGCGAGGCAAAACAGCTACAATTTAAACATTGACTGCTTCATATTCAACAATATTTCGGTTTAACAAACCATCATCCGTTACAATATTCGTGTGGGGGGGGGGGGGGAATTACGCGATCAAACGGTGTTTAAGTTGAACTATTATTGGCGTTGAGTCAACAGACGCTTTCATTGCACAAGGTCTATGAAGATGACGACGTTGCAGCAAAGTTCCAAGACCAATACGTTCCAGGCACAGCTAACATACAAACTGATGTTATATTTATCATTGAGAGCTCGAATAGGAAAAAAAGGCCTGGTCTCTAAAAACAGAACACATCGAGTAGTACCCACCACGTTAGCCTTTTGCTCACTCTGTACACATGAACCTTAGCTAGACATTTAACAGTCACACGCAGTATTCTCATGTAGCGGGTAACTTCGTAACATTATAAAGCGTCCAAATCCAATTGAAAAGCAGCCGCAAGAAGACTGACTATGAGGCGATAACCCATTGAGGACTAAGATGGGTAAAGTGATTCTGCAGGTGTACAGCATAGACACTACAGGTGGTCACGATCAACACAACACCCTTACGTAAATCCTATTTTCTTGTCAACTATACAGGGATGGGTACTCGCTCTGGAGGCCGTTTTGCCATTCAATATTGCACGGCCGATCCGCCTTAAATGCTTCACTCGGAGATGTTGCAGTTGGAATGACCCCAGCATCAGAGAACAGCTTCACCCGCAGACCAAGTGTTTGTGTTATTTCTTGAAATCACAGCAGCAATCTGACCCGCCAAACCCATTCCCCCAATTCATTTAGAAACTAGTTGTTTTAGATTGTCATTGGGGGGGGGGGGTATTTCTGCAAGAAGACTTTGACTCCTGGTAGAAAAGGCGTGACTTTAATTCTACCCCACCTGCCCAAACTGCTGCTGACCATCCTGCCTCTTCACATCTTGTTGCCGCTGTAGGGGCGCGGTGTGTCTGATCCACTCTGATGTTCCCAGGGAATCGGGTCCTCTTCCACATCGGCGACCTCCTTGTGTCTCTCCTCCCAAAATTGCTCCATGTCGGACAGGACGATGTTGTCCGTTTTACTTGTGGGGCTCTCCGCTTTCTCTTGAGCGAGATCGCTGTCTGGGACTTGGACCGCTTTCTCTTGCTGGCACTGGTTGGTCGGGGAACTCTCTGACCTGGACTGCTCGGCCTGTGCACCCGAGAGGCTAGGAGACGTTCGCGGCTTACTGGAGATCAGCCGTTTCCAAACACCCATGAGTCCTTCTTTGAACTCTTCAGACCTCACCACGAAGATGAGCGGGTTGACCGAAGAGATGCTGAACACTAGGACTTGAGAGAACAGGACGAAAGCTGCAGGCGGCGAAGGGTCGTCCTTGTGGATGTGGCGAATCCAGAGCCACGCCACCCATTCTGGAGCGCACATGGTGGCGAAGGCCAGGCTGACTCCGAAAAGCATGTCATTCAGTCGCTTCCCTCTAATCTGATTCCGCAGGTTCTGGTTTTTAGCTCCTCTGCGCTTGCATCTCCTGAAAGCCTTCCAGTGATAAGTGAAAGCGCAGATGACAGGAAGGCAGTAAACCAACGCGGGGTACAACTTTGCAAATACTGCCAGAAATTTGGATGCGCGTTGCGGCCAGTCAAGAACGCACACCGTGCCCTGGGCTTCACGGCTGACACTCGCGGTGAGCCAGTGAGGCGCGGAGAGGATGAACGCCAGCGCCCAGATACACACAATGAGCACGGCGACTTTCTGGTGCCTGATTTGGACTTGCTTGGACGGGTGCGAAACGTACATGAAACAAGCTTTGGCCAGCACGGCTAAGGTGAAACTTTTGGCGGCCATGCAGCTCTGCAAGAACCAATCCGCCGTTTTGCAAGTGAACCAGCCGAGAGTCCAGACCGGCCTGGAGTAAGCCGCCGCCCTGAATGGGACACAGAACGCCATGATCAGGAGGTCCGCCGCGCTCAAGTTGAGTATCAACGAATTTATCATCGAAGTTCGACCCTTCCTTGTTTTGTTGATCAAAACTGCAATAACCAGGACATTTCCAGCAAAACCGACCAAACAGATGAAGGCTAAAATCAACGGGGTCGCAATGTTCAGCTGTTTGGGCTCGGTATTTTGATATCCTCCGTCCAACTGGGCGACATCATTGCTACCATTGGGAGTGTTGAGATTGATCATTTGAACTGGAAATTTCTCCATTGGGATTGCACTGGATCACACGGCTGTTTTTTCTCTCTCTCTTTTGACACGTATGACTTCTCTCCGGAGTTCCTCGGTAATCCCGTTTGAAACCAGAGCTCAGCGAACCAGACTGCCAAACGGCTGCGTGCAAGATATTGGGGAAAGATACGCAGGAGCTGCTTTCAGCACCTTGGCCAGCGCCGATCTGCAAGTCTAATAAATGCACAACAGCCGAGGGGAGGGTGGGATAACAACGTATTGACTGACCCACCTACTTCATAAATAATGCACATCGTTTCACATAAAGGCATGAAAACATTGTTAACGCTTTAATCATTTTTTTTACGGAATGCTGAAAATTAGTATTTAAATTTTACGTTTGTTTTATTTTCTGCACGTCAGCCGCAGATCTTTCTGATCGGGATTAATTTCCAAGTCTCTGAGCGAAACCTAAATATCAGGCGATTTCCTTCGTATTCACAGTCTATACTACAGTACTGTTTAGGATATTGAACGGCGTTTGGCATGTGTGCCGGGCTTGGAGTTACTTTATTAACATATAACATTGTGGCAAATTGCAACATTTAAATCGCTTTGCTGCCTTCTACTTTTGCAAATTGGACGTGTAGGTAGGCTAATACAACGGCATGATGCAGATGGCATGTCAGTTTAGAAGATATACTTAGTGTACATCAAGTATATTAACATACCATGGCTTTGCAACAACCTGAACATGTTTTAAATTGTGTAGAAACATAGAAATTAGGTGCAGGAGTAGGCCATTCGGCCCTTCGAGCCTGCACCGCCATTCAATATGATCATGGCTGATCATCCAACTCAGTATCCCGTACCTGCCTTCTCTCCATGCCCCCTGATCCCCTTAGCCACAAGGGCCACATCTAACTCCCTCTTAAATATATCCAATGAACTGGCCTCAACTACCCTCTGTGGCAGAGAGTTCCAGAGACTCACCACTCTCTGTGTGAAAAAAGTCCATCTCATCTCGGTCCTAAAGGATTTCCTCCTTATCCTTAAATGAGTACTTAAAGGGTCAAATGCTCCAAGCATTTCGATAACAATATCGCTTGATCTATAAGGTATATGTTTTTGGGGGCTCCATAAAGGGGGTGAGAAGAGCGATTTAGAAAGATAATTATTCATCAGCATGACGGCCGAGGGTGGAGTTATCAACATTCAGAATGTGACGAAGGCACAGAAACTGTAACGTAAAGTATGCCATATATAAATAAGGATATAGTACAAATAAACGACACTTCTCCCTTTATGTCCCTGCTAGCCCATTGGAAGACCCATCTAATTAGTTTCTCCCTCAACTCTAGTAATACTTTCGTTTTCAAGTTTTGTATCCAACCTTTTTGGAAAATGATTATTGAATTTGCTTCTATATTCGGTTCATATGATGCAGATAAATGTATTTTAGCGTCTTTTCGTCATTGTCTTTTCCCCCACTGGAAATAATTTACTTATTTTTAACTTTATCGGAATAGCCTCGATTTAAAACCCTAAAACTCACGGGTAAGGGGAGTGGGTGATTAATTCTATTTAAAGTCTGTTTGCCCTCGCCAGCCGGGGGTGATCTCAGACCCACGTAGCAAGTAGGTTTTTCATCGTACCAGAGAATCGCAGTAAAATTCCCTGTGCCAACTTATGCAAAGAGAAGCCCCAATTTATGACCCATGTTTATTGCAGGTATTCATTTATTAATTTAGTTTAGTTTAGAAGACACAGCGCAGAAACAGGGCCCACCGAGTCCGAGCTGAATAGCGTCCCCGCACACTGACACTTCACACACACGAGGGCCAACTGACATCCATACCAAGTCAATAAACCTGCGGAGTGTGGGAGGAAACCGAAGATCTCGGGGAAAACCCACGAAGGTCATGGGGAGAACGTGCAAACTCCGTACAGACAGCACCCGTAGTCAGGGTCGAACCCGGGTCCCTGGCGCTGCTAGACAGCATCTCACCTGTGTTGTGTTTCTGCTTTGAGTGTATATTAGCTTCCATTTTATTAATATTGAACCTACTGCCACCAGCATCGGAGGCGGTGCGTTTGACGTAATTATTTACTCGTTTAAAAAAATATAAGATTTCTTTGTCAGCTCCCCACCCTCAAACAAACGTTTGTGTCAAGTATGTTTTTACTATTGTCACTGACACTAATATCGATGGAAATATTTTCACTCTATCTATACTCTGTCAAAGCCCTTCATTATGTTGGCAAATTAGAACGCCAACCACGCAGCAAGCGAAGCAACACTTGTGGAGAGAGAAATAAAGTTAATCTTTAAGATCAATATTTGGTGGGACAAAACAAAACAAACCTCTAAACAGAACTCTCCGGTTTCCTCAGTCTGTGCATCAAAATAAACATTTGTTCATTTTGTCAGTAAAATGAATCTCAGAACCGGAATATTTCATAGCAAAAGGATTTGAGTATAGGAGCAGGGAGGTTCTACTTCAGTTGTATAGGGTCTTGGTGAGACCACACCTGGAGTATTGCGTACAGTTCTGATCTCCAAATCTGAGGAAGGACATTATTGCCATAGAGGGAGTGCAGCGAAGGTTCACCAGACTGATTCCTGGGATGTCAGGACTGTCTTATGAACAAAGACTGCATAGACTCGGTTTATACTCTCTAGAATTTAGGAGATTGAGAGGGGATCTTATAGAAACGTACAAAATTCTTAAGGGGTTGGACAGGCTAGATGCAGGAAGATTGTTCCCGATGTTGGGGAGGTCCAGGACAAGTGGTCACAGCTTAAGGATAAGGGGGAAATCCTTTAGGACCGAGATGAGAAGGACTTTTTCACACAGAGAGTGGTGGGTCTCTGGAACTCTCTGCCACAGAGGGTCGTTGAGGCCAGTTCATTGGCTATATTTAAGAGGGAGTTAGATGTGGCCCTTGTGGCTAAGGGGATCAGAGGGTATAAAGAAAAGGCAGGTACGGGATACTGAGTTGGATGATCAGCCATGATCATATTGAATGGCGGTGCAGGCTGGAAGGGCCGAATGGCCTACTCCTGCACCTAATTTCTATGTTTCTATGTTTAGAAGAAGAGCCATCACTTCCCCCTCCAGTCCAAAATGACTCCATGCAGATCTGAGCCACCTGTAACATTTGTAATACCTGGATCAGGGTCGCCTCTTCCAATAGAAGAATGACAGTGGAGCCTTTCCTGCTTTTGGCTTCTTGCAACTTGGATTCTAAGAGATTTCTGTAATTTAAGAGCATGTTAGTTCGGAGCAAAGGCATTGAATTGTCAATATTTAATACATAGAAAGGTCATACAGTTTATCATGTTAGTCAAAATCTGAATGACTTAGGCAATCCCCACTTTCCAGCTCGCAGTCCACTACATGGCTCTTCAAGTCGGCAGCACGGTGGCGCAGCGGTAGAGTTGTCAGAGACCCGGGTTCGATCCTGACTACGGATGCTGTTTGTATGAAGTTTGTAAATTCTCCCTGTGACCTGCGTGGGTTTTCTCCGGTTTCTCCCCCACACTCCAAGGCCCTGTAGGTTAATTGGCTTCGTATAAATATTAAAATTGTCCCTATTGTGTGTAGGGTAGTGTATTTATGCGGACTCGGTGGGCCGAAGGGCCTATTTCGTGCTGTATCTGTAAAGGAAACTTTTCATGGCGACACTATACACGGTATGACTCTGTGCCCACCCTCATACCTGACAATTGACTACCCAATCTATTTCTCTATATCAATGCTATTAACCCTCAATTAGCATCAATAAAACTACAATTACACCAGGGAATACCATACAAATGTGTAATCCAGGGACCATTCTATATCACAACACTTCAATCGGAGTTTTGTATTCCGATAGCATCTGCCCTGGATATCAAGGCCGACATTCCATTCCTGTCCTTGAGATCTTGATGCTCAGCGAAGACATCTCTGTTTGTTCTGAGGGTTACACAAAAAGCTGGAGAAACTCAGCGGGTGCAGCAGCATCTAAGGAGCGAAGTAGATAGGCGACGTTTCGGGTCGAGACCCTTCTTCAGACTCTGTTTGTTCTGACCCTGGTTCTAACGTTTTCACCATTTAATTCAACATTTGATGTCTGCAATGAAATGTAATTGCCGTCGTTTCGTCCATTTACCTTTCATATCCCATTGTGACTTTATGCTTGCATCTTACTTTTCCAAATGTTGAATCCCGAATGTCGGACATCAAGGTTCAGGCCAGTTGGTGAATAAACAGTTGCATTACAACCAAGGATGCCGAACCGTTGCACGCCTGTGCCTTGGGTAGAGTTGCCGCCTCACAGCGCCAGAGACCCGGGTTAAATCCTGACCACGGGTGCTGCCTGTACGGAGTTTGTACGTTTAGTTTAGAGATACAGTGCAAGACGTACAGGGGTGTAGGTTAATTGGCTTGGTATAAATGTAATTTATTCCCAGTGTGTGTGTGTGTGTGTGACGGTTAGTGTAAGTGTCAGGGGATGGCTGGTCGGTGCGGACTCGGTGGGTCCAAGGGCCTGTTTCCGCGCTGTATCTGTAAACTAAACTGCAGCCTCTGTCCCTACCTTCATTGGCGGAAAATAACCCGATATCTGTTAAAAGTTGAACAATTGCTAAATAATGCAGATAAAGTAACTATTCCATAATAGATGAAAGAAAATACTTTTTTCCCGAAAATATCTGGAGAATTCTACTGCACCGAATTGGCCGTTTGAATCAATTATATGTTACAGGGATAAGTGTTAAAGAAGGAACAGCAGATGCTGGAGAATCGAGGGTTACACAAAAAGCTGGAGAAACTCAGCGGGTGCAGCAGCATCTAAGGAGCGAAGGAGATAGGCGACGTTTCGGGTCGAGACCCTTCTTCAGACTGGTCAGGGATCAGGGAAACGAGAGATATAGACGGTGATGTGGAGAGATAAAGAACAATGAATGAAAGATATGCAAAAAAGTATCGATGATAAAGGAAACAGGCCATTGTAAGCTGTTTGTAGTGTGAAAATGAGAAGCTAGTGCGACTTGGGTGGGGGAGAGATAGAGAGAGAGGGAATGCCAGGGCCCGAGGGCTGAGGGAGAGGTGGGAAGGGGAGGAGACAGCCAGGGTTAACAGAATTGAGAAAATTCAATGTTTAAGCCCAGAGGATGCAGACTCCCCAAGCGGAATATGAGGTGCTGTTCCTCCAACTTGCGGTGTTGCTCACTCTGGTCGTGGAGGAGGCCCAGGACCGAGAGGTCGGGTACAGAATGGGAGGGGGAGTTGAAGTGCTGAGCCACCGGGAGGTCGGGTTGGTTATTGCGGACCGAGCGGAGGTGTTCGGCGGACCTCCGCTTGGTCTCACCGAGACCATGTTAAAGGGAGTTACCCCTTTGTGCACGGGTTCGAACGAGCGTTGAATTAGCACGGTGGTTGGGAATGCGTCTGTCTGGATATGTCGAAGTGTGCCGGTATCTGAAACAAAGTGGAACATGATTGCTTTCTGGACTTTTGGGACCGAGACATTCGGGGACAAAACCCAGACATTTTAAATATATAAATGTATCTAGATAAACTGCGAACCAGTGAATTGGGTAAGAGTTTGGGTGAACATTGGTTGATTCTATATTCTGAGTTGATAAGTAGCTGCTACTCTGTGCGGGTCCCTCCCTAGTGCATACACATTAGTGTGAGATAGTTGAGATCTGATTGCTTCTTTCGGGAGTACTCTGTGAAATGAGGACTGTGTAATCGCGGAAGCCTATGTGTCTTCTACATAATTTGTGTTATTACATATTCAGCTACTGGATGGAAAGATTGCTTCTAATTGAACTTATTCTATGCTGACACTCTTTCAAACACCGACTTACTTGTTCCATTAAGGCATAATTACAGAGACACATCAGGGACAACGTTTTGTTTAACATAGTTAGTCTTGCTTTATCAGGGAGCATAGATTCCTAATTGGGCTTTCAAAACTTAGAAATGAACTTGCTCAAAAACCTAAAAGCCATAAGATGTAATGGGCCTTTTGACCACTGCCTCCTCGCCAAACTCACCCTCTCCTTGCTTTAAACTTCAACTCACACACATTCTGAACGTCCCACGTCCTCACTCCCGTTTACAACACTGCATTTGTCCCCCTCCCACGTTGACAATGGTACTAATGTCACCATTTAAAAACAACATTTCTTCCTAATTTTGAAACTTATTTTCCAACTGGAGTTTCACCCCCCCCCCCCCCCAAAAAAAAAACACACACACAATAAAACTGTCTTGCAGCAAAATGCAGCGCCAGAGACCCGGGTTCGATCCCGACTACGGGAGCTGTCTATAAAGAGTTTGTACGTCCCCCGTGACCTGCGTGGGTTTTCACCGAGATCTTCGGTTTCCCCCCACAGTCCAAAGACGTACAGGTTTGTAGGTTAATTGGCTTGATCAGAAATGTATAATTGTCCAAGTTGGCGATATGAAGAGTACTGCCCTGCTGACTACAAAATTCAGAAGGTTCAGAAGGACGCTTGATAGCATGAAATACGTGGCAGTTGGTGAGTTTCAAACAATCCAGTTGAAAGCTGAATAAACGATTTTGTTGTCAGCACCATTCCTTCCCTCACCAAATCTCACCAGATATTGTTTGGAAGAATTTGGATTTATTTTAGGGGTGGAAAGAACAGCCAACAATGGCCTATTCCCTTTATCATCATTACCTTTTTGAATACCTTTCATTCATCTGTTCTACAGTATATCTCTCTACATCACCATCTATACCCCTCATTTCCCTTTTCCCTAACTCCCAGTCCGAAGAAGGTTCTCTACCCAAAATGTCGTCTATTCCTTTTCTCCGGAGATGCTGTCTGACCCGTTGAGTTACTCCAGCTTTTTGTGTCTGTCAAAGAGCTTTACCTACTGGAGGTCTCTGACTTCAGACACTAACTCTGTTTCTCGGTCTACAGATGCTGCACAATCTGTTAAGTATCTCCAGGGCTTTCTGTTTTTATATTTCCATCTATTAGCTTGATTGGGTGCTGGTTCTCAAACCATCTCATCAATTGTTTAATTGATCTCTTCAAATTACTGGCAGACAAAAATGCAGGAGAAATTCAGTGGGTGAGGCAGCATCTATGGAGCGAAGAAATGGGTAACGTTTCGGGTCGAGACCCTTCTTCAAATTACTGAGTGTGCAAACAGCACTCATTGTCCCTATTGTAAAAAACTGATTGCCAACATCAGTCAAACTCAGATGAATGTTTAAGTGCAAATTTAGAAGTTGCTCTCAGAGTGGTGAAAGAAACAGCATGAAACCCCTGCATTCATAAGCCATGTAAGTGAAGTAATATAAAATGGTTTAAGTTAAAGTGCTCTCAAGAATTCAGAGCGTTTTGAAATGGAAAGTATTGCACCCCTAGTCATTCGTTTTAGCACAATTCATCTTGTGTGGGTCACTTTGATACCTTTCATGATTATTCTCTTCAGGTTCCCTATAGCAGGGCTGCCAACATTGGGTGAGAGCTGGGAGTGAGAAATTGCACAGGACCAAGCCCGAGGGAGTGTAGCGACTGAGGTGGGGGTGGGAGGGGGAGAGGGAGGGTGTGGGGGGAGGGTGTCCCCCCTCCCATTGGTACAGAACCTTTGCATTTTTCAGCTTGAAATTGTGCAATCTGGTCATACTGTAGCGAGTCTTTTAACTTACACTTGAATGCAACATTTATGCTTTAAATTGGATTAGCTAAGAATAAGGTTAGGCTAAATTTCATTCTTAATTACATTCCAGAATAGAGCCATGCTCTGATCAACAAGTGCAGCACATGAATGATCTTAGCATATTCATGTATGGAAATCAGATTATAATCAAGCACTTGGCCCATGTTGACCAACCTGGTCCATGTTCACTGCACACCTGGTACTACTCCTGGCCCTGACTCCAGTTCCATACCTTCTCTCCTTCCTGACCCTGAGTCCAGCCCTACACCTAGCCCCCAATTGTACTCTGATAATATATGCTTACCTGCTTTGGTTCCCAGTGCTGAACACTCCCATTGTCCCAGCTTTGACTGCACACCTAGTACTATTCCAGACCTTGACTCTGGATGCACACTTGGCCTTGCTGTTAGTCCCCCTGCACTGACAATATATCTGGCCCATACATAAAGCCCCATATCTGACCCCCTGGACTTAACCTATTACGTTCAAGTCCACAGGTGCTTATCTAATGCAGTAATCTTTTATGGGGCACTTCACGGACCAAATTTTTTATAACAAAATTTGCTACATCCATTGGCTTCCTTGTTATCCAACATGCCAGTTACTTTGTCAAAGAAGTCATCAATTGGTTGAACACAATTTCTCATCCATAAAATTATACTCACTCAACTGTATAAGTATTCTGTTTCCTTCATTTTCCTAACAAACTAACCTGAAGT